>OZ030388.1:4359389-5559389 GCA_964023945.1 Ectemnius cavifrons
AAGACGAGTTACTTTAGCCAATGCTTTCTAGGGATTTTTTTGTTTTCAGATGTTTCTGTTGCGATGTTCGTGGATCTCCATAAAATATTGGCCTTTGAAGTTTATTTAAAATAATCGTTAGACAATCGTTTGACGATTGAATGTAACGTTATTAGCCACTATTTTTTTATTTTGGCAAGCAAATAAGTCTTATCTTGTATATATTGATAGAGAATCGTGTGACGGTTCGAATTATTAGACAATTCAAGAATTTTAAGATTCGAAGGCCCAACTTTATGGAGATTGTTCGTGGTATGCGCGGTTTAGAAATTTAGGAGGATTGTAATTTTGTAAGATGCGAAACGAGTGTTGATGTGTGGAGTGTTTTGATATTAGAGCACCGAATATTATAACTGAATTATGTGTCTATGAATTAAACATTTTCAAAGCGAATTGAATTACTGGACAGTAACTCAAAATTATAATAAATCACACTCACTTCGATAGAATTGTATCGAACATTTTGAAAGTTTCGTCATTCAAATCGCCCGCTCCCATTGATTTCCACGTTCTCCAGAAGGGAATTCAGTTTCCCCGCATGGCGGAACTTGAAAACTTCGCCATTTTCGTTGAACAAACGCTAACTTCAAGATGTCCGACTGCCCGAAAAGAACTTAGCGTCAACTTCGTTGTTGTAGTGGTCCCACGTGTTTTCACAGTGCAGTGGCTTTGGTTTTCGTGTTTGACATGATACGAGACTAATTTTCTCTCGTATTGCGATCCAGTCAGTAAGATGCAAGTCTCCTGTCCGAACGATGTCAAAATCTACAATCTCAGTGCCGGGAAGTCGCTGCCAGAATGGTTATCCGAGCGAAAGAGGCGAGCTATGCTCAAGAAGAATGTCGGTGCGTTGAACTCTCCAGTTTTCGCTACGAAATGATTTCTCTTTAGAATTATTCGATCTCGCATCAATAAATTTATCAATTCAATTTATTTATCTTCAGGATTTCTTGAATTCGTAATTGTATACTTATAAAAAGTAAATAATTATTATTAAATATAAAACTACAAAACTTTAACACAGCAACATACAACAAACGAAACAAACAATCGCGAGAAATATTCGCATAAAACAATCCCTACTGTCGATAACTATAAATAATTCGAGTTCAACATATTCAACAGATCTTCGAAGAAGAATCGAACTCATACAAGACTTCGACATGCCCGGCGTTAGCAATTCCATCAGAGTATCCAAAGACGGCCAACATATCCTCGCTTCCGGCATATACAAACCACGAGTGAAATGCTTCGACGTAAATAATCTCTCTCTCAAGTTCGAACGTTGTTTCGACGCTGAGATCGTCACCTTTGAAATACTTTCCGATGATTATAGCAAAGTAAGTATCGAAAAGCCAATCGTATTCCAATATTTTTCTAATTAACAAGATTCTTCGCAGTTGGTTTTCCTGCAATGCGATAGAACCGTGGAGTTCCACGCGGCGCATGGCAAATACCACAGGCTTAGAGTGCCGAGGTTCGGGAGGGATACGAAGTACCATTATCCGACTTGCGATTTGTTTGTTGTCGGCGATAGGTATGTGATATTCCTTCAATTTTTATTTTCTTATTTTTAAAAATTAAATATAATATAATATATTTAATTGTAAACATTCTCTTTCATTAAAAATCAACGCACTTTTATCTGTTCTTTTAGTAACGAAATATATAGAATAAATCTAGAAAGAGAACAATCTCTCCTATATTATATTAAAATTAAATACAATATATTATATTAAATGTGTAATATATTTAATATTGTATTATGGTTAAACATTAAATAGAATACGATATATTTAATTGTAAACATTCTCTTTCAATAAAAATGATCGCACTTTTTTTTATTCTTTTAGTAGCGAAATATATAGAATAAATCTAGAAAAAGAACAATCTCTCCTATATTATATTAAAATTAAATACAATATATTATATTAAATATGTAATATATTTAATTGTAAACATTCTCTTTCATTGAAAATAAACGCACTTTTACCTGTTCTTTTAGTAACAAAATATATAGAATAAATCTAGAAAGAGGACAATCTCTCCTATATTATATTAAATATGTAATATATTTAATATTACATATTTAATATTGTATTATGTTTCAAAATTAAATAGAATACGATATATTTAATTGTAAACAGTCTGTTTCATTAAAAATGATCGCACTTTTATTTATTCTTTTAGTAGCGAAATATATAGAATAAATCTAGAAAGCCGACAATCTCTCCTATAATATATTAAAATTAAATATAATATATTATATTGAATGTGTAATATATTTAATATTACATATTTAATATTGTATTATGTTTATAATAATATATTAAGTTTATAATATAAATTTTCATTATGTTTAAAAATTCAATAGAATATAATATATTTAATTGTAAACATTCTCTTTCATTGAAAATGATCGCACTTTTATCTGTTTTTTTAGTAACGAAATATATAGAATAAATCTAGAAAGAGGACAGTTTCTCCAATCATTCGTAACGGAAGCGCCCTCGATAAATAAATGCGCGGTGAATCCTGTTCATCATTTACTAGCAGTCGGAACCCAAGAAGGCAAAGTCGAAGCGTGGGATCCGAGAGTTCGAAATAGAGTTGGTCTTTTAGACTGCGCTTTACATTGTATCTCCGATCAAAAGTAAGTCAAAAGTAAGTCCGACAAACTTGATGTTTGTACCTTTATTATTGTATGCTTTATTTTCATATAGATTAGAAACAGTGCCTTCAATCACAAGTTTAAAGTTCCACGGAGGATTAACGTTAGGCGTCGGAAGTTCCACCGGTCAAATAATGTTGTACGATGTAAGATCGAGTAAACCTTTCTTAGTAAAGGATCATATGTACGGTTTGCCGATTCGAAATATCGAGTTTCATAATACGATGGACTTGGTTTATTCGATGGACAGTTCTATTGTGAAAATCTGGCACAAGGATAGCGTAAGTTCGCGAAGATTTGATACTTTGATGGTTGTTTGTGCGCTTTAATTTTGATGTCGATTGTTTTCAGGGTAAGATTTATACGTCTATCGAAGCCGAGCATGATCTTAATGATTTGTGCGTCATTCCTGATACTGGAATGTTGTTACTCGCGAATGAGCAAGCTAAAATGCAGACATTTTATATTCCTACACTTGGTCCTGCGCCGTCCTGGTGTAGCTTTTTGGATAATCTCACCGAAGAAATGGAGGAATTGAACTTCGAGACGATTTACGATGATTATAAATTTGTTACCGAAAAGGAACTGGAAGAATTAGATTTGACGCACTTGAAGGGTACTAATTTATTAAGAGCGTACATGCATGGTTACTTCGTCGACATTCGCTTGTACCGAAGAGCGCGTGATGTTGCGAAACCATTTGAGTTCGAAACGTACAAGAAGAAGAAGATTCAAGAAAAGATCGAGGAAACTCGTCAGAACAGAGTTCAGGTAAAAACAGAAATGAATCATCGATAATGAAATATTACAAAGAGATTTTACAATGAGAAACTCGATTTTTAGATCCAGAAACTTCCAAGCGTCAACAAGGAATTAGCGCTGAAATTGATAGATTATGAAACAAACACCACAGCAAAGAAGAACAAGAAAGCTTCCGCGAATCTATTAAAGGACGATCGTTTCAAGGCACTCTTCACTAATCCAGACTTCCAAGTAGACAAAGCAGCGGAAGAATATTCGTTGCTCAATCCAGTGATATCACAGCTCGAAAAGAGCAGGGCGAAGAGATTAAAGGCTCAGTTGGAAGCGGAAGAAGCGCGCGAGAAGACGGTCGTCGAACGACCGTACGAAGAAGAAGATGGTACATTTTTTAACAAATTCCCAGCCCTTAACATTAATTCTACGTATTATAAATGATGCGAATATCCTCTTCCGCAGGTGATAATAGTTCCGATGAGAGTTTCATCCACGATGATAGCAGTTCGGAGGACGAGAAACCCTGGGCGAAGGAAGTACAGAAACAGTATAGAATAATTAAGAAGAACGCGCGTGACGCTGAGAAAGAAGAATCGGGTGATGAAGAATCGAAGAAAGAGCCTCACTTGTATGAGATCAAGGAGGACGTGGAATTCCGAGAGGCTAAGCCAGTCGCTAAGAAGCGAGACAAGTACGTGATCTCTTTCGCAATTATCTTAACACATTCGAACCAGCTGACGTAAGTCGACGTCGTTTTTAACTCTCTCGTTGTCACCGGCGCTTTGAAATCTCGCTCGCTTTGTATTATTAGCGCCGCTTGTAGACTCTAAAATGCGCTCTACGTAGAGTTCTCCGCATCGAAAGTATTTCTACGTCTTTATTAATCTAAAGTGTGTAACATTTCTCACTCTTTATGTTCGCGATAAATTCTCTCGCAGAGAATTTATCATGCATTCAAATTATTATTAACGAGTGCAGAAAATGTCAGCCGAAGCCAACTAAAACAGCTGCTTTTATTATATTACGCGAATGGGTAATCCTGCGATATTTAATTCAACATTATTAAAACTCCGTCGTTATTGTGAGCTGCGAGAGTGTTAATACTAATTAACGATAAAACATTTCCAGAGCAAGCTTAGGCGAGCGATTGCAGAAAGAAGAGACAAACACTGTTAAAGTATCGGGTTCGAGGGGTAATAGAGAGATGACTTTCACAATTGGCAAGGTAATTCATCATTAACTTATATCTAACTATATCTTTACTATAAAAACTTGATTCGAATCATCTCTTCTTAGAGGAAACGCGCAATGTCCCAAGTGAAGAGACACGCCAAAGAGCACAGGCATCTGTTGAGACCTGCTCGAAATATGTTCAAGAAACGTCGTTGATATTTATTGTTTTTTTTTTACATTGGAAATAAATACAATTCCTGCCCTCCCAGCTGTGGACGCTGCTCTGTGATGCCTTTAACCGTTCACTCGCGGGTGGGAAAAGTTCGATTGGCCGGTGGTAACAATAATTCGTTTAGGAGTAACGCAAAGCACATACGAGAGAGATATCTCTCCGCCGAGGTGAAGAGTCATCAGCGCGGCAGTGGCCTGATATAATTAACACAGACGTGCATATGTTAGGGTGAATCACATGAATTATCGATAAGGAATGTTTTCTTTTCAAGTTCAAAAGCTTTGTGCCCGTTGATCGGGAAAAATGGCATTGGTGAGTACTCCGAACTCTCTCTATTCCCTGGCGCGACATCGCATCGTTTCCTCGACGGTTCCAGGTGTCAGTGTCACATACTTGTCGCCCGGGCTTCGCTTTGTGTAACTGTCGTGTTAATTGGTGTGTCAGTGGATATCAGTAAGTCAGTGTCTCGAAGACTAATTCGATAGGTAGATAGCCTGCGCGAGTTCTTGGCGGGATCTCCGAAAGTCCGAAACGCGTAAATAATACCGGCGCGTTGAAAGCATGTTTGTTTTGATTGATCAAGGCCCGTACCGGGTACAATTGTCGATCAATAGAGTATTTCAGTATCGATCGAATCAACGAGATCCTATGTGCGAGCTTGAGAAGTTAAATCCCATATTCTATTAATAGTTATGCACGATTTATTTCGAATCTTTAAAGTAAATCAACGACACGCACGGATTCCACCTTGCATTTCAACCGTTTGGCTTGATCTCTTCGAGTGATTAATTCAGACTTATACTTATTATAGAGCAATTCGAATAATGAATCAAAGAATGGTAAGGATCCACCGCAGGGCCATCAGGATACGATGCAGGCTTCCTCAGCGTCGGTATTATCCGAATTACAAATGCGTAGCACCGAAGTAAGCCTCATCGATGCGATGCCGTCACTTTCATTGTTCATTAACGACTAATTAAGACCCGGTAGGTAGGCGAGATCGCCGAAATGCCGGACTACGAGAACCTCAGCACTTCCGCGGTTCTTCATTACTGCAAGCACAAAATTCTAAGGCCGTATCTTAGACTTCTCGGAGTGATGGGCTTAAAACCAACCAGCGGCGACGACACCGAACGATTCTCTCGTTATTATATACTCGTCAATTATCATACATTCCAAGTGATTGTATTCATGTGCATTGGTTATATACTTCAGTATATGGCTTGTTTCAGGTAAGGTAGTACAATGTCTTTCGTGTACAGGGTGATTCACTTGCCTTTTAATCATCCCCTTCACACTCGAGTTCCAATTATTTCCATTATTGGTACAATTCGATATTATAAATAAATATCAGTGCGTGGAAAAGACTCGGTAAATACTCCTTTATATTAAAATTCCTCAACACCGTATAATTATACCATTTTCAACGGCCTATATTCATCATTGGCGATTCAAAGGCAAATGACTCACCGTGTACAGGGTGATTCACTTGCTTTTCTTTCGCTATAATCGAATATATGCTGCTAGATAGATTATAGCAGTTTATGTTGATTAGTGATCGAAAGGCGAGTGAATTAGTTTGTACGCGTGTAGATGATGAATATTTCAGACGAGACAGAGGCTTCTGCTACAAACTACTACCGCTGGAATTAAATGCGATGTCTAAGACGTACAAGGAATACGAACATTCTTCCTCCTGTTATGGAAACGTTATATTCATCTACTTGATTCCAAGTGTACTTCACCTGGCAGCTTATCTTTACATGGTTTATTTATTTAGAATCAAAGAGAACGAACAACTTCAGAATTTGATGGAACGAGCCTTCTTGCTTTCCTCGAATCCTGTTAATCGAGGCAATCAAAGAAAGCTTGTTCAGACTCTTTGGTTCTTTATTGCTTTAAGTGTTGTTTGGATGCTTATGGCATTGGTTACTGTTAATGTTATGATGGCGCAAGGAAATATTGTCTTTCAATGGCTCGAACGAAGGTAATTTTAATTCTTTTCGTTTATTATTTATTAATTATTAGTTATTCTTTATTATTCGATCTCTTTGTTTTCCGCAGCCCTTACGAAGTGAAGCTTACACTCAAAATTCTTTTAGTCGTGTGTACTTTGTGGCACGACATGGTCGAAGGTACGATCATAACTAGTTATTGTCTTCAAGCGCAATTACTTATTTCGCACCTGCAATTCCTCCGCGGTAAACTTCTACAACACACTCTGCCCGCCATGGATTGGATGAGGGTTCGTAAAACGAATAAATTTTATTGTAATGAGAAACAGTGCCAAAGTGTCGGAAAAGTTTCCAAAGCGTTCTTATGGGAAAAGCACTTTCGTTGAGCGAAAGAGCAAAGTAAATGTTGAAAAAGCAGTGTCAACTTCCTGATTCTTTTTGTACGCATAGCTTATGAACAATCGAAAGCCTGTACAAAAATTCATCGTGTTTCATAATACCGTTTTGGTGAAATTAATTATTAACTGCAAAAACTTCACCTCCCAAACAATCAGCTATGGAATTTACTAACCTGTACGACGTATAATTTTGGATATCGATTCGAAAAAATTTGCACGTTACTAACTTGAATTCAAGGCATTTTTCCTATTAAAAGTTTTGTTGTGTAAATTAAAAAAATCGTAAATTTAGCTACAAAAACGTTGGGAAAGTGAAAAATAGCTTTCAAAATAATTTCAAAAAATAGCATTTGTATCATTTGTGCCTATGTTATATTTTGAATTTCGCCTACTTTTATCTACGATTGTACAGGGTGAGTCACTTGCCATTTAATCATCCCCTTCGCACTCGAGTTCCAATTGTTTCTATTATTGGTACAACTTGTAAATACACCTTTATATTAAAATTACTCAACACCATATAATCATACCATTTTCAACGGCTTATATCCATCATTGGCGATTTAAAGGCAAGTGAATCACCTTATTATATAACATTAATTCGTTGCAGGAATTATCCGAGTTCAAGAAACTCTTGAAGTACTTCAATGACGAATTAGGTCCAGCAGTTTGTATCTACACAGTGGTGAATCTCGCCTGGGCAGTCGCTGGAATTGTTTGGTTACTTCGATATGATGATTGCGAGGCGCATAATAATTCAGTCACATATGTTGGCATCATGAACGTCCTTTTGTGGATCCTTATTTCTATAGCGCCTTTTGTCCAGGTATTTGACGACACAGGATGTAGTTGCCTTTGAATCTTCATTGTTGACCAACCAGGTTATCGCGAACGCGTTGATAATTTAAATATTACAATACTTTCGAGTCTAATAATTTGTCCGAAACGTTTAAAAGTTATTACTTGACCAGTGATTCTTTGAAACAAACCGCGTCAAAATCAATTGAGTAATTCTCGAATTACAATCTAATAAACAGAAAAATCGTTTTTATTCTATTTCGGATAAAAAAATAGGTTTCGACAGTGCTAATTCATCGGCAAATGTATGATTTTGTACGGAGAAAAAGGTGAAGAATGAGAAAGTTTTCTATCGACAGGCCGCTAGACTGACAACCACCTGTTCGATGATACAAAGCATCGGACACGAGGTACGAATCCGACCATTCGTTTATCAGAGCACTCCCGAAGAGGATCTCGACACTATTCTGTTATATACATCGTCGTTAAAAATGTGTGCTAGGTTGTTCCGAGTTCCTGTGACCGGCAGATATCTCTGTTTGTTCTTAACCGTTGGCAGCATTACTATTCTTACTTTAGGACAGTGTCATTTCTTCTCCCATTGATCCACCAATCGCTTGATCCAATTGTATATACATACCTTCTTTTTTTTGTACGATTACTTCTTGAAGAAGATTTTTCCATCGCCCTAGTCTTATTTATTGCGAACTTTCTAGTTCGAGTGGCACACAGTTCCGGGTAATCCACGCGGAACTTGCGGTAGTAATTTGGTTGTAAAATCAATTGAATTTTAAGGATACATTTAAGTAATTTTGTATCGGATATTCACGTATTTCTTACGGGTTGTATTAAAAAAGACAGGAATAAAAGTCGTTCAACATTTAATATGTGTATTTGTTTTTTATAAATTACATTAAAAACGTAAGTAAAGGGAAGTGATTTATGTTAACTGATTCATAAACTAGGGGGAAATCTTTGATCTCCCATTGGCTGTTTCTTATCCCCACCTATGAACACGAGACGAATGAAAAAGGAAGGAATTAGGAAGGTCATGTAGCGCGTCCACCGGTGATTGGCATTCCCACTCAGGTGAACCATCAGCAGGCTCATTCAAAAGCAATGCGAGGCATTCGTTTGACCTCGTTTTTCCGTTTTACGCAAATCGCGCTCAGATGACACAACATTTATTCTATAATTGAGCTAAGATTCCCCTAAAATCCAGTCGCGTTCTAAATACATGCTTTAATTTGAAGTAGATTAATATTAACGACGATTAGAACGGCATATTGTCGACTATTAGGATCTAAATTCAGTATACGCGAAAGAGAGGTTGGAGTACGCAACAGTAATAAACGGAATAAATATTTTATAGGAATTTATAATATATTTTATATATTCGCGCGAGTAATACGGAACTCCACCGCTTCCACAAGTGCGTCGTCACTTTCGCCTCTACCGGTGGCGAAGTGAAATAAAAGTCAGTCGACATCCTCCAAACAGAGCGCGCTTTAAGCGGAGTTAAAGCGGACTTCGTACTATCTGGAATTGACCCCGAAACCGAGCGTGTTTCACGCAAATCGCGCTCCGATGACACGACATTTATCCTATAATTGAGCTAAGATTCCCCCAGAATCCAGTCGCGTTCCGACACGTTATCCGAACGTTTCCGGCGCTTCCATTTCTCTTTTGGAACTACGCGCATTACAGAGACGCAGATTTCACTCCCTGCTTCTTCGGCGCGCGTTATCTCTCGCTGTAACTACACACGTCGACGTGTAGTACGTGTCAATCAGATCGCATTAGTACAAATCAGCCTCGGGCAGATTGCCTCGCCGATAAGTCAAAGTCCGAGTCGAGGCGAGCCCTGGAAAGAGCAATAGTTACTGTAAGAAAGTATATACACTTTTAGAGTTTAAATCTTTTATTTCGTAGATATATATCTTTAAAGAATCGGTTTTCGGAACAGATTGAAAGTTAACTTCGTAAGTAAAATTGCTATATTGAACTGGTAGCAGTTTCGGAACTTCGAAGGTGGTATAGTTTAAACTTTAAACCTATCGGAAATATCAGAAATATTAGTTTTCAAATTCTATATTATTCTAGAGTTTAATTCTCTTCCAACGCTAGCGTCAAAACTCTAAAATCGTTACAATTTAATACTCAAAATCGCTATAAAATTCTATTTTTCTTACAAACTCAAATACTATCGCTATAAATACAAGAATTCTCATGGTCAACCAGCGCTAAAAGCTCTAAAACCACAAGGCAACAATTTTAATGCCTCTATTATTCTCTACCCAGTCTAATTAAACGTTCCAAGATCAACTTGCCCCCAACGAAGCAAGCACGCAGCCGCTGTATCGATACACACGAAAACACACACTCTCTTCCAGCACACACATATATCGTTCGGCCAACAATATAGCAAGCAAATCAGCAGAGCCGAAGCATACACTCCGGGTTCGTCTCTAAAGAATCGAGTGGTGCCAACGGAGAATGCGTGTTAGCATCCGAATTAGATAACGCAACCAAGAAAGCGGTGCAACATGTGATCCCGTAACTCGTCGGGCAAACCCAGGCGAGGAACAAAGTTCACTAGCGGTGAGAGAAAGAAACGTCTCCAAGGAAAGGAATCGTGTGTTGGTGCGGTGGTCCATAGATGCACGGGAGGAAGTTTGCCTGACACGCGCAACCATCCACGATGGCCTTCCAAACATTTCGCCAGGAATACCTGGAAGTGCCCGTGGTCACGCGGACCTACACTACGGCTTGTGTCATCACGACGCTAGCGGTGGTTCGTACCAGACTCGATGAAAACACTCGAGAGTTTTTGCCATCCACTTTTCACGAAAGTAGTTGTTACAGTAACAATTTGGAAGTAATTGGAATTTGTTGTTGATTGCCTCTTGTAAATCGGTTTGATCGATTGATTTGATTTAAGAGTAGACAAGGTTATTTTGACGTTACTTAGATGGGTTTGTTTAAGTTGGAATGAATGAAAGTTTAGAGTTGGATGGTCAATTTATATTCTCAAGTAGAGCTTACTTATTATATATTTTTCATTTAAACAAACATCTCACATATTTATATATTAATATTGTATAGCAGGATTAGAAATTGATTTAACTGATGTAATGATTTAATTTATGAATAGTAAGTTATTCCGACTGAGCATAACTCGGAACAAAGTTCAAAGTAGGACAATCAATTTATACTAATCTACGCTTCTCTATTTATATTTATACTTGTTATACTTTATTCTTGCATTCGAACGAACTTCATATATTAATATTAATATTATATAGCAATATTGAAAGTTGCCACTTTACGTGGATGATTATAAAGATTTGATTTTAGAGCAATCTTTTGTTTAACTGTTTCATTGATATTGTTGAGCGTGCGAAAGATACTTGTTATACTTAATACTTTATTAATATCTAACATTGTCAAACAGAGCTTTTATTACTCGCAAAGGAAGCTTGTATCTAGTTGAAGAATTTGTTGTTTAAACAAACATCTTACATCTTTATAAAATAATTACTTAATACAACATCGACAGTACTTAATTCAAGAGAAACTTCCACTTTGTTACCGTACGAATACTTTTCTGCATCATCGTAACTGTTCTAAATTCAACTTTTCTCCTTTTTTCAGCAATTAGACTTGGTCTCGGTCTTTCAACTGTACTTCAACCCTTTTCTCATAATCGAACAGTATCAGGTAATTCTCTTCCATCTTGGTCTCCGATACTCGAACGATTCTGTTCTACTTATTCGTTTAAACAGGCTGATGCAATAATACATGTTATATGTATGATGAGCCTCTTGACACAATATTTTACTGTATCGTATAATGCACGAAACATAATATGTTTCTGTTACATACAATATTGTATAATAATTCAATCATCTTGTACAAAAAGCAGACAGAATCATTCGAGTATGTTTTACAGTGTTTTATGATTAAAACTATAAATGTTACATGTATGATGAGCCTCTTGACAAAATATTTTACTATATTATATAATGCACGAAACATAATATGTTTCTGTTACATACAATATTGTATAATAATTCAATCATCTTATACAAAAAGCAGACAGAATCATTCGAGTATGTTTTACAGTGTTTTATGATTAAAATTACAAATGTTATATGCACTATGTTGTATGATGAGCCTCTTGGCAAAATATTTTACTATATTATATAATGCATGAAACAATATGTTTCTGTTACATACAATATTGTATAATACTTCAATCATCATGTACAAAAAGCAGACAGAATCATTCGAGTATGTTTTACAGTGTTTTATGATTAAAACTATAAATGTTATACGTATAATGAGCCTCTTGACAAAGTATTTTACTATATTGTATAATACACGAAACAATATGTTTCTGTTACATACAATATTGTATAATAATTCAATGATCATGTACAAAAAGCAGACAGAATCATTCGAGTATGTTTTACAGTGTTTTATGATTAAAATTACAAATGTTATATGCACTATGTTGTATGATGAGCCTCTTGACAAAATATTTTACTATATTATATAATGCATGAAACAATATGTTTCTGTTACATACAATATTGTATAATACTTCAATCATCATGTACAAAAAGCAGACAGAATCATTCGAATATGTTTTACAGCGTTGTATGATTAAAACTACAAATGTTACATGTATGATGAGCCTCTTGGCAAAATATTTTACTATATTGTATAATACACGAAACAATATGTTTCTGTTACATACAATATTGTATAATAATTCAATGATCATGTACAAAAAGCAGACAGAATCATTCGAGTATGTTTTACAGTGTTTTATGATGAAAACTACAAATGGAATTTAATCATTACAGTTATGGAGACTGCTAACTACATTCCTCTACTTTGGAAATCTGGGATTCAATTTCCTCTTCAACATGATATTCACATACCGTTACTGTCGGATGCTGGAGGAGGGTTCCTTCAGGGGGAGGACCGCTGACTTTGTCATGATGTTCATCTTCGGAGGCATATGCATGATCGTATCCTTGGAGAAATGTTTAATATGTTTACTAGCATCTTCCTAGATGCTGTTCATGTGGAACGGAATTACACGAATCAATTGTCTTTGAATCAACAGTGTTGTATGCTGAAAGAAAGCATTAAGAATCATAAACATAGTATTACGCGATTAGGATAAGAAAGCTTTTATGAGACGCGACACTGTTGATTCCAAGCTAACTGAATCACCCTGTACACTCCACCTAGGTAAACAGGAAGTCAACCAAGATCTATGCGTCAGGAAACGCGTTGAAAATTGCTTTCAGGAAGTAGAGAATTATGTTTTTCCTGATACGAGACTTTAGGCTTTCGGGTTCTTCGGCAACCTGTTATTCCTCGGGCATGCATTCACAGTGATGCTTGTATACGTCTGGTCACGTAGGAATCCATTTGTTAGACTAAACTTCTTCGGCATCCTGAATTTCCATGTGAGTATGCGTCGCGCATTCCAATACATGATTCTTCCATATATATTCGACACGCTGATAGAATTCTCTTGGAATGTTCGTTAATACGTTGACCGTAAGGAAACTTTCCCGTGGAAAATTCCGACATTATCTCCTAATTTCCCCAATTAGTCAAGACAGTTTATCTCGGCGGTCGATGATAGTTACAGCGAAATCTAAACCGACCCTCTTTTACACAGGCCCCATATTTGCCGTGGGTTCTACTCGGCTTTTCTGTATTGTTGGGGAACACAATGTGGGTCGATCTGGTTGGTATGGCTACTGGGCACATGTATTACTTCGCAGAAGACGTGTTTCCAAGGCTGAGAGGTGGTTTTAGGATACTAAAGACTCCTCAAGTACTGTAAGTACGAATTACCCGATCCCTATCCTTTATATTAATAGAAATACTAAAGAAGTTGATTGTGTTTTATGTTCGCAGTAAAACTCTTTTCGATGCACACCCTGAAGACACAGATTACACACCACCACCGGAAGATAGGCCCGGTGGGTTCAACTGGGGCCAAGAAGCCAATGTACAGTAATGGAAAGTGCGCGAAAGGCTGCTTCCAAAAGTCCATCAGGGCATTGCGCGATTGGTGCATCAAGTGGGACGGAGCATTCAGAGTGCTCTGTCGATAAACCAATTGTTCCTTGATTTGTCCAGTTAACTAACGCATACTGATGGAACTCGAGAATACGGGATGGGATAGACACACAGTGCTGCGCTAAGCCCTCGCCGTCTCGAGGGGAACCACGCTCCTGTGTACTTCTGTAGATAAAACTTCCAATTTTTTACAGGGGTCCCTTTTCGTTCATCCACGGGTGTGATGTGGGTTCCGGTGATAGAGACGGTCGTTGTCTTCCGGTTAGCGGTGATGTTATAAATCATCGTTGCGAAACTGAAAGGCGACGGCCGTTGACATCGATAGCGCCGGTCGCTATCTTTTAGTTTGTACTTGGTAATCATCGTTGCGAAGCTGGAAGAGGATGACCGTCGCCGTTGATATCATCGAAACCCGAATCCCACCCGGGTTCTCGCTCGCCCCACTGCCGAGAGCTCTTTTATATCGCAGTGTGTAAGCCGAGTGTTTCCTTGAAATTTCTCTAACAGCAATTCTCACGAAGGAACACGCGCGGAGACAGAAGAGAGAGAGACAGAGAGACGGAAGTTAGGGATGCGAAAGTTATCGATGTGATGTCGCTCACGAAAACAATGTGGCGTATTCGCAAGATTCTTTTCAAATGTCGCAGCATTTATTTATTGCCAGTCTCGTAGCAAGAACACGCAACTTAGGAATTATCTGTGAAGTACAAAACTCTAAATATAAAGGGAAACAAGGACTTTTACGAGCTGTTCTTTACTTCGGCCGCAGTCACTCGCACTCCATCGTTCTTCGGACTAACCACCAACCACCATCACCACCTCACCGCGCCACTTACACTTCTCCTCGACGGTTTCTCCACGTGGTTCCAATCTCACAATAGTTTAAACGAATTCTCATTGCGATCGAGTATAGAATTGAAAGCTCTAGTTTGTGATTAAAATACTTTCGAGGATTTTCAGGGGTCATTGTACAGTGTTCAGGGAATCGCGCCGCAAAAGTTCCTGATAGCCAAAGAGCCAAAGCGCCCCTGGATTCCACTCGTGTTGTTCGCCTTCACTCTCCTAATCGTAGACGTGGGGGAGGAGTGATTTACAAGACCATTTTATTCTGATTTAAATAATAAATGATTATTATAATGGAATCATAATGATGTATAGTTAGGTACACAATACGCTGGATGGACATGGACTATAATACAATGATCAAAGAGTCTATTATACATATTTTATCATATTGCCACCGTCGCTAAAAGCACCGTAATGTCGTCCGGTTTACCACCTGTAAAACAAACAGATAACAATCCCTATATGTGAACCGTAAAACTCTCCTGTTTCTAGCGGAAGACAGTATAAAACGCATTTGGCAGATTCCGCTCGTTTCTTGTACGATGTTAACAGTAAGTTTAGTTCCCCGGGATGCCATTACCAAAGACTTAGCGTTTAATACACAGTGATTTACAAATTCGTTCGTGTTAATAGAAAGCAGAAGTTTTAAACTGTGTTTCTTTGAAGCAACAACGAAGATCTTTGATGAGGACACATTAATGTAGCTCTATTCTAAAAATGTTCAAGTCAACGGATTTGTGAATCACTGCTTTTAGAGGTCTCGCGAAGGAAATGTAAGAAAGCGATAGGCGAGCACGTAACAAAATGGGACGAATAAATATCTTTTTCATTAATCCTATCCTAATGAAACATAGGCTCGAGAGAAAGAAATCAGAAGAGAGGAATCAAACGGGTGTACATACCTATAGCATCAATTCCATTTTCCCTAGCACTTTGGGCGAACGGGGACATAAAGGCGCCATCGAACGCTAGTCTCCTCGCCATCCAAGCGATGGAGTTCGCGACGCCCTGAAGTTTCGTAGGGTCCCTCTCTCCCTGGACCTTCCTCATCTCAGTGACGAGTATCTGATCGGGCACATTATCGAAAACTCCGTCGGTCGCCAAGAGGATCACATCGCCGTCCTCCACACCGAAGCTCGAAGTCTCCGCAGATTCGGGACTAAGAATCGAAACATCAAGAATTATTTCCTAGTCCAATCACTTGACGCAAGACTCGCCGAGATGGTGCAATACCTGTCGCTGAGCACCAAGCCGGAATGGCCCGGTGGCGGAAGAGACAGTTGGAAGGGCGTGTTGAAGTAGTGCTGCTGCTCGTTGGAGCGATGCACCACTTCGCCTTTCCTCACCACGACGAACCCGCTGTCGCCTATATTCGCCGCATAAATGCTGCTGGTCTCTTTATTAAGAACTATAACGCACGCAGTGCTGCTACCTGCGAACACGAACCGCTTCTTTGTATATAAACAGCGTCGTATCAGCTGATTCCAATTATGTAAGAGACCAAAACGTCCCAGGCCAAAGAGAAAGTCAAAATGTGTCGTTAACAACCCTGAACGAAAGGATAATATGCGTACCTAGTATCGGTTGTTTATTCTCTAACAATTCGTAGTAACTACGCGCTAGTAATCCCGCGGGCTCGCTGGGGGTGAATCTGCCCATTGAGACGAGTCTCTCGCAGGTTCGCATGAGAAAGCTGGAGAATTCACCGGGGTCTATGCCGTAGTGCCTCCAACCCCCCACTCCGTCGGCAACACCTAGAAACGAAGGGAAAGCCTTGAGCAGGAGCCAGGTTAGAGTCGAAGGGCCATGTGTGGTCCGTAGACTCGACACAGTTCGACAGCATGTGTGAATGGCGCGAGCCATGAGTTAGCCTAGGCTTGGTACTACGCCAGAAATGTTTAAAGTCCACTTGGAACACGGATGATTCTTTCTAGGAGTGTTTTGTGATCCTAAATGTACTTGGCGTAGTTGATTTTACCTATGACTTCGCAGGCCTTGAATTTTGCACTGAACCAGGCATCATCCCCGAATTGACCCTTGCGCATGCAACCTCGTGCGAAGTCTTTGGGGAAGCCGCAGACCGCCGAGACGAGGGACGCCTCCTGACGCTTATTACCGCTAGGCTCGGCGCACGCCGAGTAGTTAGAGATGCCATTCCAGAGCGCCCGAGACAACAGCCTCCCGGTCCAGTAAATGGACTGCATGATACGCCCGCGACTCAAACACACGTCGTTGTGACGCACATCTTCGTACTGCCAAAGGATACTCTTGTCCGAGGAAGTCCTCAACAATTAGTCGCCTGTGCTCGCATCCTTGCTCATCGACTCGCTTGAAACCACAGTCGCTTTTCGTCGCACCCAACAAACCAGCAAACTACTCGGACAACCGAACTCAACCGTACGCACCAACTGCGCTCTCTTCGGTCAAAGATCAGCCTTGCTCGCGACAATTCCAGTCCGACGGCGCTCCGGAGTTCTCCGGAGTTTGCTCGTCGCACTCCAAGCGAGACGGCCTCGAACTTCTGAGAGTTTGCAAGCTGGGAAGTTCGAGCGTGTTGTCTAAAGGTGGAGCCAGAGGTTGTAATAGTTGCGGATTATGCGATGGAAATCTCCATTCTAGCCTGCGATCGGATTTGTACTTCGAGTAAACTTTGATCGTAGTGGAAAAGGTTTATGTCATGAAAATATGAAATTTGGTGATGTTATAAACATTTCGTCATAGAAATTAAAGAACTTATAGGAATACATTGCATATCGTGGAATGCTGGATTACAGTTCAGCGAAAGTAGCGGATACTTTCTACAAAAACCAAGAATGTTTCTTTTTACTCTGCTGTTGTAATTTCTACATCTTTTTTACCTCGCTCAGACTACAGTTCCGCTCTATTCTAATTCTATTATAGATTTTTAATACATTGCAAATATAAATGAACAATTATTACTGCATATGAAATACCTTTATCTATATTCTTATACTTCAATACCAATTATAAAGAGAGAAAGTTCGTATATGTGTGAAGTAATCTCAGAAACTAGTCAACCGATTTAGATAATTCTTTCGCCATTGGAAAGTATGCTTTCTACAGAATGACACATATATGACTGTGCTTGCTCCACACAGCCAAAATGCACCTTTGCCCAATTAAAAGTGGCGAATCAGTAGAATGATCCTGCTGATTGGAGGATGATTATTACTGTCGAGCAGACCTTATCTCCTTAACCTTTTAACTACTCTCATCATCTATAAATATTTTTCTGATAACCCAACATTTTTATTTGCGCAATTAAAGGGTTAACTCATGTATGCTCTACAGAAGCTCCTATATTGTTCAACGTATTGGCGGCAAATTTAGCACGAGTATGCTTCGATATTATAGAACAAATACTATGATGGTTGCCACACTAACCACTCCTGACCATACCTAAAGCACACCCTCTCTAAAAGTACCGCTCAACGTATTTGCACCAAATTTGGCACGAGAATTGTTCGATATTTTAGAACAAATATTATCACAGTTGCCACCCACTCAACCACCCTTAAAGCACACCCCCTCTAAAAGGCTTCTGTATAGTTTGCCGTATTTGCATCAAATTTGGCAGGAGTATTGTTAAACATTTTAGAAATAATATTATGACGGTCCTAGCCTCCAACTACCCTTAAAACCCACCCCCTCGGACAGCCAATATTAGATCAAGTATAGATAAAGATTTGCTCGTTTGGTCCCTTTATTCAATGCTTTTACGTTATACATAATACATGTTTTAAGTAACTTGATATTTTTTATAACTTACGCATATCGCGCATTGCATGCACTTTTTTGTATCCTTTATCGTCATCTTGCGATCTAAAGCTTTTATCGTAAATGCACTCGGATACTAGTTTTTAGCGTATCAATGTACTGCGGTTTATTTTATATAATAAGTATAACATGAGTGTTCTCCGGCTCTCGGCGATCAGCAGCTGAGAGCAAATAGTTAGCGAGAGTTCTCTTATGTACAGAGTTTTTCATATTTCGGTGTCGAAGAGCGTCTGTCTTATAGTTGTGCGATCTGTACTTCGTCGGTGCACAGGCTTTCCAAAGGTCCGTTTTGCCCGGAAGTGTCCTAGTACCACCGGATGCTGTCTGTGGGGCTTCCTCTCCTGCTGAAGTACCTTGGAACAGACAAAGACAGTATTATTGGAGTCCAAGAATGTACGAGGGTCGCTCGGAAAGAAGTATTTCTTTTGCAATGAATTAATAGGTTAAAATCTCTAAGCAAAGTTTTATTTTACTTGAACATTTATTAAACTATTTTGCAATATTCTTGCTGTAGATATTTAAGTAGTTGCCAAGAGATGGAATAAGTTTTCAAATGCTTGCATACTTTTCTCATTTATTATTTTCACAAATCACAATCCAAAAACTTGTCCCTCGTTATAACAACCACCCAAAATTTCCAAGTAACAAAATCAAAAAAGACTCCAATATACGTTCAAACGAAATAAAACATTTTATCATCCAATTATCATTAATTATCATTCATTATAAACGGGATACAAATTTCCAGGCGATCCAAGTAAATCGTGGAGGAATCATGAAGGATGTGTCGCATTTCCACTGGGCCCTCAAAAGCATGTACACTCCCATTATTTTCACAAGGACCCACTGACAATGTACCATCTTTCACGGGCCCAGGATGCGGGATCTTCCAGGGGAAAGGTGCCAGGGATGCTATAGAGTGCGTCTGATCTTACCCTTTCCACTCGGCTACTGGTTGTGTGGTGCACTCTAGCGGATGAGATATCACACGAGAGTCTAGGATGTCCGATGAGTGATGCGGGGCGATGATTTCTCGGATGTATGCGATTCACTGTCTCTCTCACGCCAAATAATGCATCTGCTTCACTACTTTTGCCTTAGGGGGGGTGGGGAGTGTCCAATGCTTTGGCTTTTTGGGCCCCATTCAGCGAGATGGAATTTGGCCCGCACAAATGACTTTGAGGACCCACGTGAAAATTCTGAGTGATTTGTGTATTAACTCGAAGAAAATATCTATAGGCTCTAAGTCTTATCGTTGATCATTTTGGGCCTCGCGAATTATTTCGGGGCCCAAATGAAAGTTCTGTGCTTTCGAGAATTAATTTTTAAAAAATATCGATGCTTTCGTTCTGGGCCTTATTGCTGATCATTTTGGGCCTTATGTGAATTATTTTAGCGCCCGTATTAAAATTCTGCTTTTTTTTCTAAATGAATTTGGCTTGTTAGTTTTAAACAAGTGTTTATGAGTTTTGTTCTGGGCCTTTTCGCTGATCATTTTAGGCCTCACGCGGCCCAAGAGCCTCCGATTGGACACCACTGCTTTAAGGGGGTGGTTTACAGGGTGAATACTCGTACAAAAGTCGTGCAGGCTTACGGATCTCAGAGAAATCGGGGTCCAATCTCTAGTTTCTAGGTGGAACTCGACTAGAGTCTCTCTGAGAGTGCTACGGGGATCTGTCCGAACCCGAGCAATACGTGCTCTGCATTCTACTCTTGCACTTCTCGAGCGACGCTCGAACGCTAACACACAAACATATATATACCGATATATATGTATATATCACACGATTGCAATAAACAACGCTCGGATTCTCGAAACACTAGTCGTGGCTAATTGACTCTTCGAACCAAGTCCACACTGTTCTGTAGCCTCTTCGAATGGTGGTACAGTAGAAACTCGTTAGAGGCTATAAAAATGTTCCTAGAATTTGGGTCTGAAAGGATTTCGAAAACCAAGACATCTTGTAAAATATATCTATCATAAAGTTTGTATAGAAACAGGGCAGGAAGCAGTAAATGGGGTTTGTTTGATTTTGGGCCTCTGCAAAAAGGGACTCTGAGTCCCATAAAAGATGACTACTTTAGACCGTTCATAGTATCGTTTCATGCACCTGTAATGAGTTTCTGCCGCATCGTGCACTATGCAGTCCCTATTTTTTTCACACGCATTAAACGCAAATATCGCATCGTGTTGTATTAATTGTGCCTGTATCGACAAGTGCGGACGTACAATTACGTGGTTGTACTAAAAGGGGGTGCGCTCAATGAGAATAACTCCTTGTGTTGAGTAAATCGTTTTACTAATGTTTATTAATAAACATTTCATATAGATTATTTTAATTCATTATAATTTAATACCTGTTGTTGATGTTATTCCTGTTGCTTGCCGACCTTTGTCTCTCGTTACTCGTTTTTTTTATCTCTCCCTCTCTCTCTCTTTCTCTCTCGCCGGTGATTTTTTTTCTCGTTTTTGTTCGGTTTGTTCGCAATCGCCGATAGTCGGTGGCGCGCGTACGCGCGCGCCCGCTCGCGCGCGCGTGTTTTTCAACTCGTTCTCTCGCTCTCACAATCGTCTATCGTCTCCTCGTTCGTCGCGATCGTCGTCGTTTGTTTTCGCAATAATAGTTTATCGATATTTACACTATTCAGTATAAAATGCGAGTTCAAGATTAAATCACACCACTAGATTTTTTTGTTCTTTTGTGTGTTTTCCCTTTTTGGTTTTGCATTTGTGACCATTTTTTTTGTCCCTGTCTTTCTCGCTCGCGTCCTCCCTTTCTCCCGGTTGGTTTATTTTTTTATTAGCTGTGTGTGTTTTGTGTGAGTTCGTACTCTCTCACTCTCTCGCTCTGTTTCTCTCGCTCTCGCTCTCGCTCTCTCTCGGACACTATCTGTCGTCGATTAATAATTTTTTATCAATGCTTGTACTCAGGAAAATGCGAAGGGGGCAGTAGGGCAGTATTTTCGTTATCACTAATGTTGTTGGTATTTAATTCTTTAGGGGAACCATTATTTATGTTACAATCTAGACTAAAGTTATCGTCTAGAGGGCATTTGTTAATATTAGGCAAGTGAGTAACATCGATTCCACGAACGTCGGGGAACTTTTGTTGGTGGGATTGAGCATTCTCGGCCTCGTCGTTATCGAGACCGTTGTCAGTATGGGGCGGGGATGGATAATAGCCGCGCTGCTTAATTGGCAGTTGTTCCACCGGCAGTTCTTCCTGCTCCGCGTCCTCCTCCTGTTGGTGGTGGTGGCGCTGTTGGTGGCGCTGGTGCGGCTGGGCCTGATGATGGGCCGCTTGCGATTGGTGCTGCTGACCCTGATGGTAGCGATGGTGACGGTGGTGGGGTCGCAGTTTAATCGAGCTGCTGGCAGGAGGCGCTGCTGCCGCTATCGCTGCTGTTGATGGTGTCGCTGCTGCTGCTGCTCCTACTGCTCCTACTGCTGCTGCAGGTGGAGGTGGAGGTGGTGGTGGCGGCGGCGGTGGCGGTGGCGGCGGCTGCTGGGGTGGCCGGTGCTGCACTCCTTCCTCACTCGTCCACCGGGCTAATATTTGTTGAGCTTGAATAAATGCATCACTAGAAAATAACAAGATTACACGAGCCCATTCGAGTCTAGTCCACGGCCACTAATGTTGCGTACGAAAGACGGAGGGCGCACACGTCGACACACACCGCCCGAGAGCGTTTCCCTATTCTATACCGTGGCCCTTTCAGGCATTGGTCCGTCTCGAGGCCCTGGTTTAAGCCGTATCGGAACGCGCGTATTATATGTACTCATATACATATGCCTGCCACGTTCTCCCCTCCCTTCTCTCCTCGGAGCACACTGGGAGAAGTCCCGTGGTTGAAAGTGTGCCCGAGCAGCGCTGAAGAATCGATAAAGCTATCATATTAAATCACACTTTGCTATCTGGCTCCTAAGCGTCTGGTCCTCCACCTTGCCCCGATGTCTAAGAAAGAAAGAAAGGTAGCTTTCAGTACCCTTTGCTCCCTCAAGGAGGAGGAAGAGCGTAGCAAACATATACCGGAAGTAGTGGGTATACGTCAAGTCAATAGAACGCACATCGAAAGCTCAACTAGCTCTAGGTACGCACGTGCCAAAAAGCTTCGCAAAAGGCAAACTGCGTTAAATACTGCTGTAACTACACCACTTAAAAGTAGAAAGAGAAGACTGGCCATTGGAAAAAACAGAGCGCACTGCCTGGAGAGCTGAAGCTCGGCTTACTTTATCGTGTGAGAACCAATGGGAGGAAGAGGTTCAGATAAGGATGAGTGCGCAGCAGGTCGGGCCCCATCTTGCCTCGTAGATCTCTCGCCATTCGAGGAAAGGGGAAATGAGCGCGAAAATACAAAATGTGAGTGAGCTCTTGCGAGAGCTCGCAGTCACATTCACAGCGCATCACAGAAGCAACTAAGGTAGAAGTGGCATGCGAAAGACCGCGTTCATTGTAACGTCGTAAAAATAGAAGCCAAGTTACGTGTTTAACTGCTCGTGTTAGGTTAGAGTGTCCACCTAGGAAGTAATGAATTGTCAGACTCGGCTCGAGGGGGGAGGTCAACTTTCGCCCCCCCCGATTCCGGCAAGCGAGAGGTATGCCGAGTCCATTTATACTTCTCCTCGAATTCCATGCTTAGTTCATGGCCAAGTACACTCAGATATCCTGCCAACTATTGATTTTGCATCACGAAACGCGTGCTTCGAGATCCTGAATGGCAAGCATCTCTCCTATTGGTTGATTAGTTCCGCCGTGATACGCACTAATCCTTATTTGATTCGCTCTAGTGCTGGGAATTGCCGTAAGTACCGACTCAATTTCAAAATCATCGTCGGCATTCCCAGCACTAACTCCGCGATGATTGGAATCACGAAGGAGAGATGAGAACTATCACTGGGATGAAAGAGAATGGTTGATGGGTCTGTGGAGGTTTGAGGTTAGGATCGAAGTGGGGCGTAGTTATCTTAACAGAGTGAACGACCGTCATCGACGACCGGCGCTGATTAATTAAATGGTCACTACAGCTGGTTCCACACAATCAGTGAACTAAGAAGCCCGCGCTGTTAACGTCGTTTCGTATGGTAAGAATCAGCGAGATACCTTTCACTATCGGGCGTTTCACCCCTAATATTTGAGCCTCTGTCAGGATCGGCAGTTTCATAGAGAACCTCGTCCTCGAGCATTTGATGGGAGTGTGGCTGTGAATGCTGATGGGTGCCGTAAGAACTTCGAGACGATGGTTGGTGACATCTACCGTGGACGAATCGGTCGTCGTCACGGCCGCGGCTACATGTTCTGCTTCTATGCAGGAGAAATCGAAGCAGCACCTTGTTAAACTCCTCTTCTGCCATGGAATTTCCTTCGAGGGTTATTCGCGAACCTAACTCTCCTCCCTCGCTTCTTTGTCCTCCCTTTTCATACAAAACCTCCCTGACACAGTTCCCCATCCCCCCTAACTATCTACCACCTATGACAGACATACTCTCTTTCTCTCTCTCGGTCATGGTATAAACAGACTCTGCATGTGGCTCGCGGTGTGTTTCTGGTCCATGGAGAGAGCTCTGTTCTATTGCGCAACGTTCGTAAGCGTGTCGTGTGTAAAAGAAGAAATATCAGCGAGAGAAGGAAAAGAAGCGTTCACGCGTCGTGAACTGTGTGAGTGTGAGAGTGTGTGGTGTGAGTAGTGTGGCGTGTGCGAGAGAAAGATTGGTCATGAATAGACTAGAGTGAAGGGACCAAGTCTGGTAGCGCGAGTCTCGCCCTCTAGGCGAGCCGAGGACGGCCGTTGGTCACTGTGACATGTGTGTCGTGTCCAGTATAAACTGTATCAAGAGAGGAGTATCGATGTCGAAGTTCCTAGGCTGGCTACTAAAAAAAAGTTGCTGGGGAGTCCTGACCGCCCCGTGCTCGGAAGTGTGGAACGGGGCTGGTCCGGACCCCCTGTACCTCAGGAAGCGAGGCCTCGACCGGGAGGTTGCTCGATCGAGTGCTAGAGGGAGTCTCAGGACTTTCCCTCGCGCAATACCGGGCCGGACCGATCGGTCGGCGAAGGCAAATAGCTAGAAAGAGTATGTGAACGTACGAATGATAGATAAGCGAATAATACGTAAGATGATGAAAGAGAACGGAAGCGTAGCCAAGGAGAGAGAAGAGGTGTGTTGTCGTGGATGGCTTACCCGTGAGAAGACTCGCTACAGAGTGATGAATCTATTCTGTGCCCTCGGTGGCCCTCGCCGTCGGTTATCCTGATGTCCTCGGAGGCGCAGGGACTCATGTGTCTGACCGAGTGATGCTCCAGCTGGCGGACTAAGTCCTCGAGGTTGCGGATGCGGATCTGACCGCAGGGGTGCATGTGATCATCCTCCTCCTCGTAGTCGTCCTGGTTGTCGCTGTTGTCGGGGCCGTCGGCGTGCTTGCGGTAGGAATCGGGCCAGGCTGAGCTCGTGCCGGAGAGCTCGCGGTGAGTGGCAGCGTTCCTGAAGGCCTCGACGATGTCGTCGTGATAACCGTTCAGCCGATCCAGGGTACGCTCCACGTCTGTGGCCTGGCCGCCACCTGTCCCTGGCCAAGCAGTTCCTCGAGTTACTGTTCGAGCGTGGACCCCCTAAGCTCTATCCTGCACCGAGGACTAAGGAAAGAAGCTCCACTATCATTTAACGCATATGACGATCGATGCTTCCTTCAATGGCAATGTAAAAGGAAGCCTGAGAGGACTGAATTGTCAGGAGCTTCTTTCGCCAGACCTGCATGGGCTCGTGACTCGTCGGCCCAATTGTTCGTAGGACTATTAGCCATTACAATACCGTAACAACCGCGGTTCTTTAGAATTCCCTTTTCAGGCAACTTTGTCAGATTGTTTGCTGGGAGATCAATGAAAGAGACAACCTCCTCTGCTCCCGTACCTCCTTCCTCGTCGTCCACGCTGAGCCTCTTCATCGGCGGCTTGTGTTCCCTGCAAATCAGCATGTGAACCCCTCGTTACCGGCGCTCTACCATTCGGCAAGCCGTTTCGTTTTGTCGGGCCTTTTTCTATTAGCACCACGATCGGATGCCGTTATACTGTACGGCACACGAGTTGCAGACACTTGGCGCATTTGCATTTGCACACAGGGACACTCAACGTGAGAGATAGATATCGATTGGAAGGACTAACAGATACAGACGAGCCTAATTGCAAGTTGTAGGTTATGGTGCTGCAATATATGTATCACGTGGATGCATGCGTACGCATTTCACTCGATCATTAGTTTGTACGGCATGTCTCTTATACGGGGCCTTTGAAACTTTAAACTCGACACTCGCTCGAGATGTCACAATGCGGAGCAATCATTATTCCGAAAGATTGATTCTTAGGGTTCTGAAGGGAGTGAGGCATGCCCAGTCGCTAGTTATAAGTTCGGAGCAGCCACTCAATAGCAAAAAGGGGTCTCAGGGATGCTGGCAATTCGGGGATTTCAATTCTTTTTACTCGTTCTGCAGCTGTGATACTCTCGACAAGCATGCGTGGTGAGGCAAGGCAATTGTGTTAAGGGAAACCAAAAGGCAGAGCATGCAGTGATGAAAGTCTGACGAAGCCAGTGAAAGCCTCTGCGAAAAACCATGACCTTACGGTGAATCACTCCAGACATGCTGTGTGTGTGTGTGTGTTAGAACTGTGTTGTGATAAAGTGGAGTGAGACTTCCGGCAGTTCTGAAATTAATTGTCCTTAATGTTAAGTCCTAGCTAAAGCACTCTTGTGTGTTGGCACCGATAGTGTCGCGTTCCCCGATGGTTCCACACCCAAAACGAAGTGTTTTCGGATGATACAGTAAGTACGACAATTGTTCCATTCCTATCCAAGTGCAGCCAAGTACCATCACGATCACAAATCGATGATCCGACTTGCAACGAAGTGTAGCCTTGCTCCGCACCCCAAGGAACCAGAAAGAAGTTACTTATCCCCGAGTGGGGAGTCCGAGAATGTTAGTTGTTGAGGGTCAGTTTGGGTAATTAGAGCATTGCTTCATGCTGAACTCGATGATCAAGCCATTCCCGGCTTAGATACTTCGAATTTCAGAGGCTTCTGCCCCTAGGAAAACCGGAGTACCTAATAGTATCGAGTGCAAAGGGGCAAGCCAGTCCAAAGTCCTTTGTTCTCATTGGGGGGACACCGAGGAACCCTTTGTCCACATTGTCATTAAACAACACGCAATAGCTCTTGTCGCTATCATCAAGAATATTAAGAAGGAAGAAAGTTCCTTGATGTTCTTTCAATGAAGACAGTTTTACTCATTGGAAAGTACCAGTGAATTGTCGATAAGTGGTTGCGCGATACTATCAATGGATGATCGTAGCTGGCCTGCCACCTTCGCACAGCACCATGTGTGTGTTTTCAAACGTGAGAGTCAACTATGGTGGACATAACGGCGAGACACATGGGACTTACTTGATTCTTGGCCCGTCTGCGTTGGGGACGTTATTTGGGTGTCGAAACAGCACGCGCTGGGTCTCGGGCCGGCTAGAAATATACTAATATAGGCATGCCGCGGGTATTCCACGCTTCATTTTATTCTAAAGAACGTGCAACGCGTCGATTGGCTTTACACTTTCGCAGTGAAGGTCAGTTCCAATGTTACAGGGTGTCGAGAGATGATGTCTCACGTGACAGTAAGTGATATAAGGCGTCGAGATCAGGAGAATGAGCCTCCAAAATCGATATGTCGAACAATTCATATATAAATCGACGAGGATAGGTCCAAAATGGTGTTTATAGTTAGACAGTGTCACTTTGGACCTACGTATGAAATTAAAAATGTTTTAGTTCCCAGGATCAATTAATTGTTTGCCACGTCGATGATCTTAATGGACAGAATCACACATAGTCTGTGAGATATCATTCCATGACTCGCCTAGTCTGAGCGGATAGGTGTTTTCCCGCGTGGGAGTGCGTAAATAATGGTCGCGTGGGTTTCATGTCGAATGAATGCCGTGTGGAATGAAGTCGTGTGGCGCAAACAGTAATGAGAAATCAAGAGAAATCATTAAGCAAGAGATATGTGTGGCCAGCGATCGTCGATGGATCCTTTTGAACACGCTAGTCGTATCGGGGTTTTCCCTAAGTATCTCAACTATCCCTCCCTTGCTCCGCCGAGACCTTTGCATGATCCGAACAGGTTGCAGCTGCTCGAGATCATTGAAACCTTGTTTCTCGTTTCAGCGTTTCTACTTTAAGCAGCCCCATGCACCACCTTTCATCCCCTTGATGAGCTTAGCCCATCCCATCCCCAGACCCAGGCCCGGACGAACGTATCTAGAACGATTCGCTTGGCTCTCTATGTTTGCGTAGTTCAGCAGCACACTAGATGCATCCGCAGAACCGACTAATTCGCTAGGTCGAACACTCGGAGAGTGGAAAAGCTGACTCGAGTGATCTGGGCGAGAACTGAAGCATTACGACTAGGTGCGGTTGCGAACCGAGCTCCCTCCACGACGGATCCAGTCAAATCTGAGAGACTCCCTGTTAGGAATTGTGGCGAGATTGATCTTGTCTCGGGTCCGGATAGAGAACGAGAAACACGAACCGAGAAACAGGTTCGCAGCATCCTTGTGACACGAAGAAGCGTTGCTCGAATTCTTTGTTCGGGTGAGAGTGGTCGCTTGCTCGTCCTGTGGCATATTTGCTGGCAGGGCTAGATCGACTCGGAGGTGGTCGGCCGGCCAGGAGAATATCGGCGTACCTGTACTGCGGCATAACGTCGAAGGTGAGGATCTTGCTCACGTTCTCGAGCACCGCCGCTTCCGCATGGTGATTCCTGGGGACGCCGACGTAGCTCTTCTGTGGCGGCTTCTTCGTGTACGGCGGGTAGTTCTTCTGGACGGCGCTTTTCCTTCTGCGAGAAGTCACCCAATTAGGAATGCGTGGCCCGCCGGTCCTCAAGCCGGACAGATATATACAGACATATCACAGAAATTGTGTATATTGAAAAAAGAAGACAGCACGATAGATATCAGTTCTCGAAGTGGCATGCGAGCTAATCCACAGTGAGGGTGGGATAGATAGCGAGGCAGTCCTGGGTCTCCGGGCGAAAGCTCTTACTAAGCTTCCAATCTCACCAAGGGATCATCGGCCACCTTGCATAGGGGACGTTAGTCAAGTGGAGCACTCTACTGACACACAGAGAAACACAGAGACTATCTCGTGGAGACTGTTCACTCGAGATCGGTTCGGTTGCTCGGGATCTATCGTATCTCGGGGGAGCAAACGGAGCTGGGATTCTAAGAGTCAAGACAGTTATACACACTGACTGATACAGTAACTGGCCAGGGTGGTGTCGACGCGCGCACCACCCCGGAGAAGCCTGGAGTTACAGGTGGTGCCATAGATCACTTTCTTGCCAGCGGAGAATGCAAACATCAAGCAAGAAGCCCATCGCTCCAATTCGATGGCAATTGGGGTTCGAGAGAGCATCCAATCGTTTTCTCGTTAAACTCGCCCGCCGGTCTCTTGTACCGGCATGCAGTGGTCCATTGGATCTCAGAGGATGGGCGGGCTTCTTGAAGTAGGTCTAAGGTTTCCACGTGGCCGATGACGCCTTCAGGAGACCCAGCGGTTTGGCTGGGGGTTAAAGTGCATGAGAGACTAAAGGATTCGGGTACTCCCGGGGCGCGATTCTGGTTCTGGCGCTATCGATAGCGCCGGTCGCTAAGTTAGCGCCTAAGGTCGCTTGGTAGCGCTGGCGCTATCGCTCAGAGCGATTCTGATTCGGGCGCTACTTTGCGACGGTCGCTACAGCGGCGGGTTTAGCGACGATCGCTAAGAACTATAGTATGTGCCTTGGGTTCAGCCTGAAGGTGCTCACTGAAGACACCTTCAGATCATATAAGCCGGCTATTTAATCGCGCCAATTTTGATATAAGAGAACAAGGTTGGGTTCAATGGCAGGCGCGTTCGAAAATGAAAGACAGTGAGGAATAGTATTTACCAATGCGAATCTCAGTGGCCTTATGAAATTTTGAAATTGTTGAGAAGCGCCAAGTAGATGTTTAAATACTTAACATACATATGTTAATACTGTGCAAGCGCAAAACGGGGATATTATATGTTACTTTTCAACGGTGATATAAACTTTTCAGGTGTCATCGTTTTTGAAGATTCTAATATTGTTGAAAAACATCTCGCGTAGCATAGAAAAGTCAGAAAGACCGTAAAAAGAAGTTTTGGTCGATCGAAAGTTATTCAAGAAAAAGAGTTTTTTTAGGTCTTCCTGGCTATTGTGCTAATTGTGACAATATTGCAGGATAAAACTAAAAATTTGCAAAGGAAAAGGAAGGGGGCAAAGATTGCTTTATCGACAGCTCGATAGTGCAGTAAAAGACTGAGTGGCGATGCTTTAAAAATAGCCGCCACAGCTCTCTCATAGCAGTTTCCCGCCGTAATTTCTTGTCCGATTTCCCCCTCCACACGGCTGAATGGGTCGTTAACTCGGTAGCGCGGGCCTCGGTACCGGCGCTAACTCTAGCCGCAGATAGCGCCCCAACTTAGCGACCCGGCGCTACTTAGCGCCCATCGCTAGCGATCCAGGCTCGCTCGAAGCGCTAACTCGGAGATAGCGACTGGCGCTATCGATAGCGCCAGAACCAGAATCGCGCCCCCGGTATGCCTAGCGCGTCTACAGGGTGCTGTATAGGGAGTGGTATGATCAGGCATGCAATCAAACCAAAGAGATAACCAGAGTCGATTGAGAAAACCGGCGTAGCTGGCCTTGCAAGCCCCGGTGGCGCTGTGAGGGCACCCAACCGCACATGGCCCATTAACCAAAGAGCGAAAACCAAAAGGATAATGTGAACAGACGAGAGAAAGATACCTTTGAGAATTAAGTAAAGCCTTAAGTGTACTTGCGATCCAACGGGGCGAACTGCCACCTATCGTCCCCCCCCGAAAACACACGCGTCACTCGATCCTTCCCAGAATCTTATTCCCCGGACTGGACCACACCGCGCCCGGCAACTTCACCCCGCTGCAGCGCGACATCTCTTAACTGATATCATCAAGACAGCCGGCGCTTGCTTGCGGAGAGTGCACACAATCAATAGCCAATAACGTAGCAAAATAGTCATCGAAGCAGAAATCAGCTTGACTCGTATCGGTTCTTCCATGACATTGAGCTGAGAGAGACCAGACTCGCTGGCTAAAGTCTAAGCCGCTGAGAACATGCCCGCCTTCCGAGGACCAAGCTCGGCCACTAGAAATCTCTGTTAAACTTCGGACAACCAGTCGATTACTGAGAAGTTAGCTGCTCAAATCATTATGACATCTCGGACGAGCCGTACGAATGTAATGGGGCTCGTCGGGGCACCCGATCATTAGAGGTAGCGAAGGCGCAAAAACTGAAGACAGAGACAGACAGAGATAGACAGAAAGAGACAGACAGAGAGAAAGAGAAAGATCATCAGAGAGAGAAATAGAGAGCGAAAGAAGAGTCAGTGGTGAGAGAGAAAGAGAAGAGAGAGAGAAAGAGAAAGAGAGAGAAAGAGAAGAGACAGAGTGAAGCGAATAATAAAAAAGAGCCAGTAACGTACGGATAGGTCTAGGGATGTACATGTATATATATATGTACACGGCACGTGTCTCGAGTGGGCATACAGTATTATATATGTGCATATATATATATATACATACATACATACAGACAAAATACGAAAAAAGTATCTCTACGTGTATGTATCTGCACACTAACCTGAGACAGAGGGAGAAGTTTTTATGTACTACGACTGACCTGTAGCAGAGAGCCAACAGAGCAAATAGTACGAAAACACCCCCTACCACCGACATGAGCATAACAACTAAAAATCCAGTGTTAGAGCCGTGGTAGTTCTCTGTATTATATATTAATATATATATAGATTCGTGTATATATATGGATATATATAGAGAGAATGGATCGATGCGAGAGAGAAAGTAGAGTGCGTGATGCAGAGACAGAAACAGTGAGCGATAGATAGATAGAGATAGAGTGATAGATAGAGATAGAGATAGATAGAGAGAGAGAGAGAGAATTTAGTAGAAAGAGTTTAGTTACGTATCGTGATCGGTTTTTAATCGTCCCCATGGTGGTTGTTGGGGAGGATCGGTTGATACATACGCGAGGGCATATCGCACACGCACAATCAGATGTACGCGGTACATTAGGGCGTCGTTTGCGTCCCGAAGTTGTTTGCGGTATGTGGGTGGTGGTTTAGTGGTGGTATCCGAGCGTCCCACAGCATGCAGACAGACAGAGGTGACAGTGACAGACAGAAACAGACAAGAAACAGAGAAGGCGGAATCAGCACAAATACATAGACATAGACAATATCGTATTACGGTTACACACCATCGAATTTAATGATAAGTATAGAACGCAACTTTCGTGGCCGCGTCTCGGAGCCGAGCATCTGCATTTTGGTCTTTAAAGTTAGAGGCAACGTTAAAAGTGAGGTTAGAAAGATGGTGGACTCAATTGCAGCAATTGAGGTTAGACTCGATGATTCAGCTGGTAATTCATAGCCCGCTCGGGGACGAAGACGCGGTCGAAAGCTTGCCGAGAAGAGTGAGAGTTCCTTCGAAGCTGGCCACGACGAGAATCTATGAAACTATCAGCGTGCGTTCGCCATCACGGCCGGGTAAACACTTTGCCCGGCGCATTTGGTCTATTCTTGTCGAATCTCAGGTTTTCGTTTGGCTAATCAGCTTTCGTAACATGCTTTCAGAGGGCATACAAGCAGCTGGCACATTGGCGATACACTTCCGTATCGTTTCTGGATGAACGTCGTGCTCAGAGACTCGGTGACACTGACTATTCAACATTTTAATACTGGGTCGTGACGTTTCTCGAAAACGGGGTCAATTGAATCTCTGGACACACGACCTTTCTCCAGGTCAGTCTCTGCTCGGATGGCACCGACGCTTTCCTAATTCTACTGGGGCAAAACTTCCTTGCTCAAAAGTTAGCGGCACTCAACAAGCGTTAGAGCAGACACACGGGCGACTGTGCCAGCCGAGCGCATTCACACCACACCACCGACGACGAGACAGTAGTATATGTAAATATGTATATACGTATTGCATAGGTATATAAATATTCATGTATATATATATATATAGATAAGTGAACATCGAGTAAATAGGCTAAGATGAATCAATATCATGAGAGCATTGACGGCCGCGTGCGATGCCTCCTCATCATCCAGCTAGCCACGAATTACTTTGACGACGACGACAGGCGTTCATTGAACCCACTCAAGCTGAGCCTGCCCGGCTCAGTCCCAGTGGGCTCTCACTTTTGTCTCTCTTTTTTTTCATTTGTACTTTTTTTAGTAATTTTTTTGTCAAGTTACGTTCTTGCTACTGTACCTGTAGCAAACGGCCATTAGTGCAAAACAAATGAAGACCCCAGCAACGACACAGCACAGGATAAATACCATTATCGCGGTGCTAAGGTTCTTATTCGTGCTACCTGAAATTTACCAATGATTTTGTACCAGGAAATACAACACACGCATCGCATCGCGCTTGCCGCTACTCGCTAGATATAGTGTTCGAAATTGCCGCGAGATCTATCGCGCACGAATCGAGATCGATCGTCATGGAGTACGGGAATATTAGATTGGAAATCGTGTAGATGGAAATGCGTGCTCCAGTTCGGACCCATCCCGCTTCGAGTGTTGGGCGAGAGTGTTAGTCGGCCTGGAAGAAAACGTCTTTCCCATGGAGCACTCCACCTGCTGCGTCACATGGTCCGGAAGGCTGTTCACCGAAACTTCGTCCACGGTAAGAGTACAACTCTTAGAGACTTTTACATAACCCACTTTGTGTAGAAATATTATGGTAGAAATTAGAGATACACTTTGGACGCTTAGGCATAGGATTATTGTAAACAGCTTGACAAACCCGTACGACATAAACCATCCGAAAGTCAATTTCTTGACATTATAGTATGCTGTTACAGTGGACGAAGTTTACAGTGCGATCGCACAATCCCTCTCGCTCACTCCCACACTTTCCAACGTGCAGAACCGGAACGAAAAGCCTGATGGTAAAAGACCATGCGATCGTGTACGCGCTCCCCGATCGCATGGACCGGAGGATCGTATGTGCACAGCTGATGGTATGGCCCCAAATAATCAGGCTAACGGTTAACTCGAGTGGGGAAAGGGCACGAGGCGTCGTCTTATCGTGAATTAGAGATGCCTAGACGATTGGAGAAGGTGCTCGGCGTCGACCTGCGAGATATCACGGGCTACAGTCGAATCGAGGCTACCTTCAATTGGATCCCCATAGTCCCGGACTCTAATCTCAGCTACTCTTATTGCCCGCTCCCATTCTAAGCGCACCCGTCCTCTCCCAGGATGGGAAGGATTCTCCCTTATCGAGAGTCCTTACCGAAAGTGGCTTGGCAAATTTATAGTCGGCATTCAGGAATGGAAATGGAAAATCTCACTGTGAGAATGTGATTCGACTGTAAACCGTTGTCCGAGTTGAATATACGTAGAGCTATCTGTAAGGTATTAGTAGTAATCACGAGGGATTGTTAGTCTTAATCTAATATTAGTCGGTCGCACATAGTTTCTAGGTTGGAAACTGAAGCCACTGCACTAGTTCTGTGCGTTGAGGAAATTGTGAGTTTTGATTTCGAGAGTGTAGTGAAACAAGGACTTTGCATGACTGAGACTGTTGGGTAGCAGCTTCAGTTTGATAAGATTATTACTATTAAAGAGATGGTTCAAAAGTGAAGATTTCGACAAGAGTTAACTCACCGTAGGGGGTCTCTATCTTCTCCAGTTTCGGATCTGAGCTACCTTGACCGGCCGCTTCGGTGGTGGACGTTGTCGGGGGTCGCGTAGGGATATCCTGAGGGATCGAGCAATCAGGCCCGCCCCAGCCAGGATTGCAGTAGCAATTGTTCTCATTTGTGCACACCTGCCAATCACAGTTCACCCATAATAAAAATGCAATTTGCGACTGTCCTTCGGTCAGAATTTCAAACATCTCGAAACACTTACGCCATTGCCGGAGCACTCGTTATTCTCGCGATTGGTAGGACATTTATCCTTATCTATGAGCGGAGGCAAGCTCGTGCAAGTCTGATTAACGCAGACCTGAAACAGAATGAAAACATCCCAGATTATCCGATGTGTAACAATTGCAACATATATGCAGGGCTTTCTATGTGTGACTTACCGCGTTGTCGCCGCACGAAGTCCCATCACGTACCAAGCCCATCCTAGGTAAGTCTGCGGCCTCATCGACTTTTCCTGTGGTAGCCCTGCGTGGCAAATGGATGCAGGTGATTACAGAGACCCAATTATTAAAGAAAAAGAAACATTTAGACTGCGTCTATGGATTACAACACGCACTTGCACTCGTATTCCTGACCCTTGATGAAAATCGACGTTCTCGAATAGTCCTGGTCCATGCCAGCGATCACCGGCTGCTTACTACCGCGTTGACACTGTAGCGAACCGCAGCGAACATTTCTGCAACGAGATAAACGAATTCGGCGTTAGCTAAACGGTTCTCCAGTAGGAGCGAGAGAATTGGATATATCAACCAGAGATCGAACGTACTGTGCTTCACATTTGATGTAGTGACCGGAAGGTTCAGTGCCGCAGTGCCCATTGATGGAGCCCTTGGAATTAAATTCCTTAAAGCACTGGATGTCGGCGGCTTGCGCGCCGTATCCCCAAACTTGGGAGCATTGCATGTCCAACACCGGACACATGCCTTTATAGCAGTATCCGCCGTTGTTCCAGCAGGGATTACCGTTCTTCTTCCAGACATCCGTTGGGCACTGACCCGACTCGCCCGTACATACTTCGGGCAGATCGCACTCGTTTGTTGCCTCGCGGCATACTACACCGGGAGCCAACAACTGGAACCAAAATCCACGGTAAGTCTTGTTGTAAATCTCCTTTACGAGGAGAGGCAGAAGAAGGGTTTAGGAACTTAAGAATTAGGGTCGATACGCACCTTACAGTCGCTGCAGCAGGGCCCGGTCGCACACTGTGCCTCGGTGGTAAGCTTGCAGGTGACCGGGTCGCAACAAGGATCTATGGTTTTACACTCTTCGAAGCTTCCACAGTCGCAGTCCTCCCCATCGTCGATTACCCTGTTTCCGCAAGTGGTCCTCATCTCCAACTGGGTCCAAGAACAAAGGAAGCCCAATTGGCCATAAGTCAAAGTCTCCGGATCTTTGGGTATAAGAGGTACATGAAAAAGTGGACCCCACCTCATTCGGTTTGTTCAGAAGGCAGATGCCTTGACCGGTCTTGAGGGCATCCGCGTAATCCGCTTTACTGCACTTGGAGAACTTGAAGGGTTGGATGCTCTCCGAGCCAACGATCGTTTGGGCCATAATGCAGCCGTGCCAGTCGCGGCAGGAGCAGTCGGGCCCTAAAAAAGGATGTTGCGTCTAGAGGGCGTCCTAGGGAATCGAGTAGGGAAGTAGTATAGGTAGACTCTGTGCGAGAATCAGACTAACGTCCATCGTCGTGGCTCATGCCGATGTTATGACCGATCATGTGAGCCATAGTACCGGCCAAGAGGTGCGGCTCGTACGGATTTACATCTACGCTAATTCCTAGGGATTTCTGATTGCACACAGTCCCGGTGGTGGCAACCCCCGACTCTTCACCGGCGAAGGTCGCACCCCTGGAATCAACAGCGAGTCTCTCTAGCTCGGATATTGTCAGACATTGTACACACTCCAAGCCATCGGGGGACAACTTCCTCTCATAAGGTGTGCGTGATGATGAGCAAAAGATAATTTTCGGCTGAAAGTGATTTAAGTTTCGGCTGATACTTACGTGAGCAATTGGGTGGTATCGTGGGAATGTTGAAACAGCCTTCGCAGCATGTAGTCGTTTAAGTTGAGCAAAGCGGTATTTATGTCCATACCGTTATTGATCACCGCCTGGTTGGCGCCTTGCCAGGTTTCGATGTATATCACGGAGACTCTAGTATTCAGCGTACGGAAGTACTGGAAGCAGAGGGGCCGATTGCTCTCGGCTTTTCTACGTTTTTAAAAAAGGACGGAGGAGACAGAAGTCCTCCGATATCGCGGATCCCGGAGGGAAGAAGACTCACCAAATCTGCGATATTGGCGATTTGGATGGCATCGTGAACAACCCGCGCCCTGGTGCTACCGTTCCTCTTGTCGAACTGAGATCAGAAATATATGTCACTCTTTTGAATGAACCCGTAAACTAGCCTCCACGAGGTCAGGAGTGTCAGGACTCGAGAATAGACCCTATCCAAACATCCCGCCAGAAAATGGCGGGAGTGCGACTGAGGCGATCTCTTTAGTGACGCGCAAGAAGTGGAGACTAACAAGGGAATCGGGATGGGATGGAGTAAGAGAGTCTGTGAGAAGGGCGATGTTCCGTACCATGGCCTTATCGATAAGGATGGCAGTTTCGATGTATTTGGTGGCTTCCCGAACGTCTCTCTTGTATCGATCGGAAGTGTTTTCCGAGAGACCAAGGACATGCTTCTGCCGCCGATTCTTCATGTGTCGCTCGATGTCTACGTTGGCGCAGCCTTTGCTCAGCTGTGTTCGAGCTTCAAATATAATGTGAGGATGTTTCTGCTAAAAGAGAGGTCCGCATATACTTAACATTCTCTGGGAGAGAGTGGGCGCCCGCCCTTTCAACGTGCGCCCTCCTCTATTTCATTATCGCTCGTCGCTCGCCCTTTTCTCTCCGACTCCATCATCCACGGGGAAACCACGGCCTGTGCTTCGTGCAACCCACCCGTCAGCCCTGAACTGCCCTATTGACTCGACCGAGTCAATGCCCCGGCGTCTATTAAAAAGAAACGAATCTCTCCGCTTTAATGTCAAATAAATCAAAAGCCTCATGAAAAAAACGAATTTGTTTCCCGATGGACAGCATCGGAGTGCAAGGAGCAATCCCGTAGGCGAAGATCTGGCCCTCTACCCCCGCGGCATCCTTGGCTGCACGCATACTCATGAATAATAACGAAGAAAGCCTGCCGCATAGCATACAAGAGGAGAGCTCTCGATCCAGTGACCCTGCAGCCACCAGTCAGCCTCTTCTTTTCCCACCGGAATTTTAATACACGTCCTCTCATCTCGAGGCACCGTCCCTCTCCTTCCACGATAATGCCTGTAGCTCTATTCCAACAAACGCCCGGTCGACACTTCCAAACGGATTCCGGAGGAAAATGAAAAAATAAGCAGGATCCTGGCAGAGGCTCCGCTAAACTTTCAATCTCCCCTAACTACCGGGGGTGCGGAATTATTCTGGGGAATGTATATGGGGTTGGATGGCCAGTAAGATGGCAAGGTAACCCTTGGGTGCTGTTGACTTAATTCCTGAAGACATCTACCGTCCTACCTTTTACAAGTGTCCGCCCCCACCCTCGGTATGGTACACTCTACCCTTATTCGAGGCGCCCTCTGTGAATCTCGGTCGTTTACCAAAGGAATTCTGACCGAGGATGATTTCATTTCGAGCTAGAACTTCGTGATTTAGTACCATGCGAAACAGAAGCTTTCTATGAGACAGTAACATGTGAAGATAGGTTAGGAAGGCTCTCTAACCTAAAAACAGTCAAACCATACTATTTGTAGAATTAATTCTTAGACGGTATTAATGATCTATAAAAAATGTAATAAAATGAAATAATAGAAATGATTGGGGTTTGCCGTGGTTTCCCATAGACGAGAGTGCTGAGAATGCATCAAGACGATCTCGGACTGACAAAACTGACCGAGAGGTCGCCGCCGTAGAATGGATGAATGACGAATGTCTCGTTGCCTAAGTGGATGATACCGCTGACACCGTTACACGTGTGAAAAGCAGCGCTTGCTCCAGGATAGTCCTTCACTGTCCCGTGATAGTAACAGTGCTCTATCTCCTGCAACGTTTCAGCAAGAAAATCCGGCCATCTCCTTAACACGCTCTTCCAGCTGGTTAACAACCATTAATTATAAAAACGAGATTGTCCCGGAATGCGGGAGTGTTACCTGTTTTGAACTTTGTTCCGCCCCGTTGGCTAAATAGTCTTTTTGCATTAAATTCGGAGCTAAAAGTTGCCTGCAAGCAGAAAGTCAATACCAATGACGTTTGGCTCCCAAGAGCACTCGTGCGGAGTATGTACAATTACTAACAAAATTGAGTATACACTTGTAAAATTATTCTTTTCATGAAGAAAATTTAAGAAATGCTTTGAATCTTTTCACGGCAAATTGTACGTTCAATTTTGCGGGTAACTGTGTGGTCGGTAGACTTACGTATTTAATTCTAAATCTAGGCGAAATTTGTGATTAAAGGCCTTGATCAAAAGGGACGTCCGATGAAAGTGTCTCCCCGTCTGAAAGTCACACGATAAAAATACAAAAACCACCCTTGCACTTCCCCGAAGCCGACATACGACTTACTCTCGGTCTGCTTCTGGGATTTGGATATCCACCCTCTCCGTATTCCCTTTGAGGAAACTGGAAGAGCAGAGGGGTTACAAATCTGAGCTAGGATCGCCGGTGGTCAGGTGGGAGAGTCTTACCTTGGACACGCCGACTTCTCTGGTGGATATCCCCATTTTCTCGTGATGCCGTAGCTGTACTGGATAGATGATCTGCGAGTAATGGGAGCGGAGATTTTGTACTAGCTCCTCGTTCTGCCGATACTCTCGTAGTAGTCGTTCGACCTCAGCTGGAATCAATTTAGAGCGGCTCTCAATCGCGCCTCCTAATCTAGCCCGGGGCTATCTCTAATTTCATCAGCGCCTCTAATCCTCCGGCAGGCAGAGGCGCCATTAACATAAACCAGATCACTCCGAGCCAATTCCAATTAGCCCTGCTCATTCCCCAATAACGCCAGGAGGCTGGGTCGTTGCCAGGAGGGTTACTTGGGTCAGGAATGTTCCGCTTTTCGGCAAAGAAAGTGCAAGCTGAGGATGGAACCGGGATCGGCAGACATCGAAGGATGCCGGGATTGCTCGAGGCCAAGAATCGACGAGATCGTCTCCCTCTTCTTTTGTGCACCCTCTCGCTCGCAGTATCCCCGGCACAGAAGCACCGCTAATTGTTCCTCGACGAGTAAGTGTCCTACGGAAAGGCACATTCGTGCAGCAAACGCCTTTGACATGTGCCAAGGCTTCCAGTTCCCCGACGGACCCCCTATTATCGTACCACCGCATTAATTAAGGACCCCGAGGGAGAGAACCGTCGCGAACTTGACGCCAGTCTTCGTCCAAGTTCAACCCATTTTTCCAGTCTCGAAAACTCTGATGTTTTCTTTTCGATCAATCGGTCCTATCGCTCTAAGTAATGTGACCTTTAAATCATATACTGATTTATCGATATTCTTCGGGTTTCAGTTCTTTTTCACGTCACCACGCGGCGCGCGCGTCTTGCTTCATAACCTCTCTTTCGCGATGAAAAAGTTTGCTCCACAATGCGACACTGTAACTAACTTCAAGGTGGGTTCAGAGAACTTAATGCAAGAGAATGAAAATTATGAATGGCGCCAAGATAAGTAGAATAAGTCGAAACAACTACAATGATTAGTACTAAGTACTACAGTAAGATAAAGCAAAGTAAGACTCGTAGAATAACAAAGTGTCATCTGTAACATCTCTGAAGTTTGAACAGTAGAGGTTATGTCGACGAAAATCAGCGCTATTTCCAATGCATCTATATTTCGCACAGAATCCAGTCGATCTTCCTAACGGGCCAGCGTGTGTGGGTTAAACTGTTGCTGCGAGAGCTGGGAATGCCTGGGGATTATCAGTGGAGCGTCCACTCGAGTCGTGTGCTATCTCGTTCAAGCCCCTTATCGAGTGTCCGCGCATTCCCTGATTTACCACGAGCCGTTCGGAAAGTAGTCTGCGATAATTACTAGCTCTCCTCGCCGATAACGCCAGCTATTCTCTCCGGCACACTATCAATTATGCCCTGCCACCTGGCCGAAGTAATTCATAGCCAATTGAGATCTCTAAGGGATTGGCCGCGCCAGACCTTCCTAGAATCACCATCTGGCGGATGATGTTGGGTAATTAGTCGAGTTATATAATCTTCTTCGATCTATGATCATTTTTAGTGGGTCTAATATATTTCTTAGTCGTAGGAAGCACTTTGTAAGTCTCAATCTTGTAACAATTAATTCCATCTGATTCATCATCTCTTCTAGTTACTCTACCGTACTTAACCTCTCTTTTCGTAAACGCGTTGAAAATCGTTACCCAACTTATCACTTTGTCAATCCACAAAACAATTACTCAGAAGATCAAAATTAAACTTTTCTTGATCGACATTCCAAAAATCCTGCTAAAACTGAGGTATATTCCAGTTACAACCTAGAAGAATCGAAGCGAGACCTAACCTAGCTGTGGAGGGGAAGACACAAAGAATTATTCCGGGGATCTCTTCTTCAGCACAGTAGTGACAAATGTCTGCAGGGAGGAATGGGAAACTGCTATTGGACTCCGATCACGCGTAGCCGATTCGATACGATAAATAACCGGAGAAATGCAGGGTAAGAGGGAGGCTGGTACGTGAAAGTCTTACGCAAGGAGACCGCTTGATCCGGTGACCCGATATATGCCGGCGGCGTAAGCGTCATCCATAGGAGATATCGATCGTCCCTGCATGAGAGAGCTTAGGCAGCAGGGTTAGCCAGGCCAGTGCGCCTCTTCATTCCGGGAGAACCAAACCGGAAAATGGGGAACAACCACCCACCCCCCAAAGAAGAGCGAAAGAATCCTGTCAAAGGGGGGGTTCGTCTGATTTCCGGCAACCTGTCGCGCGTTTATCTTAGCTCGTTAGGGAGAAAGAGGGTGCAGTGTGGTGGTCGGTGAAGGGTGCCCGGCAACTGCCAGGCAGCCGGGAAGGGGTGGGATGCAGCGAAAGGGCTTGTTTTGCAGGTTCGAATCTCGAGAATTCAATTTCAATTTCCGAGCACTCTTCGGACGGGGCCAGGGACGTTTCGCAGGATTACTGGCTGATTAACTTAGCGTCGCCCTCCACCCCTTCTCTTTCATCCCCTTCTCCTCTCTTTCCCACCCACCCCCTATCCGGCTGGTTCTCTCGCTCGTGCCTGGTCCTACCGATTATTGTTGCCACTCGCCGGAAATGTCGCGAGTGCTTTGCCCAAGTAAATTGCGATTAATTCAGCCGGCACGACAGGTTATTACATTCCGGCCTGGCGGGCATTATGCGCCCGCCACGACATTCAGCGGCCCATTTACTTTTTCGCCTCCGCAATTCAGCCGGTAATGACACCTTACCGCCGAGAGCCGACTAACCTCCACCTAACACGTATATCCCCTCGCTCCTACAGTAATTAAATATCGACACGTTAAATGTCAAGAATGCAGGCGCGGAAAAAGCTTTCTCCGGCTTCTTGTCGAGCACGTATTTGGGTCTCGGTGGTGGCAGCTTCGACATAAGTCGTGACTTTGGGACGCTGATGTGTCATTTTTGATTGGGGAATTGAATAGTTGCATGAGGTTGTCAGTTATGGAATTAAAAATTGTGTATCAGAGCTTGACACAAGTCTAAAGCTCTGTTCAAATTGGGGAAACACCGGCAGACTTTTTGTTGATCAGAAACTTTCTTGATTCATAAATTCTCATTATTCTTAAGGAGCAAAGAAGCAGTAAGTTTCTATTATAATATACACGATTTACAGGCTTGTGCCTTCCAAGTTTTACTATCGAAGCTGTCAAATATATATTGAAATCTGCACGACAATACTCATACTTGCAATATATGCCTATAGAAATCTCAAGTCCTTGGTGCGCCAGCAATGCGCCAGAGTTTAATTCCGGCGCATTGTCCGGCGCGCCGAGATTCAGCCCAATTTAAGTTTCGTGTTTCCAAGCAATGGTTACTGTTGACTTAACAATAAAACTGTCCTTCTCGGATAGCCGACTGGCATCCAAGTTGGGCGAGCGAGAGAACAAGCGAAAGCTGGAGATCGGCTTTCCAAGGAAAGTGGTGCAATGCGGCGAGAGACTGACTTCCGTTCTCTCTCTTATTTATCGAGACTCTCAGGATCGTGACGTCCTCACTGGCGTCCAATTTTATTTGCTCCGCGAAAGCTCGATGTAGCACTGGTTTAATTGATCCTGGACGATCCCGCCAATATTGGGCCAGTATCGGCCTATACTGGCAGCCAGCTTACGCCCAGACGCATTGGGAAGAAGATGGATCAAGGAAGGTGGAAGCGGATGGAATCCGGGAATTCGACATCTGGCGTTCCTCAGGCACAGAGGGACTCCATGATTTGTTTCCAGGGGAATGCGAAAAAGGGAAATGTCCCGAGGGAATTCCTGCTCGCATGTGAGATACTTACCGCCGGGAAGCTCCGAGTTCCAAAAGGAATCATCTAAAGTGTAGTCCGCCTCTGAAACAGAAGTGGGAAGACGATGGTTAGTAATGGAAGAGCGAAGAGGAAGCTGCTGATGCTGGATGGTCGACGACGCGCAACTATTTGGAATATTGAAATCTCAGAGGGAAGCTAGTACTCGAGCTAGCTGCCAGCGAGAGCGCTTCCCCGGAAAATTCCCAAGTTCGCCGAACTAAAATCCCGGCAGGAATCCACTCGACCGGCATGGAAACCAAGCTCGTCTCCCAAAGGAATTTCGGCTGGCTTACCAGAATTTTCGTCGGGCTCCGCCTGCAGCCAGCCGAATCCACTGGAATCCAAGCGCCCTATCTTTTCTGGAGAGGACTGGGATACGATTCAGGGATAATAGGAATGATGCCGAGGCAATTCATTAGGCAAGAGTCCATTAAGTGCACGGCGCACCGATCCGGCATGCCAATTGGGATTCTAAATCAGCTTGTTACAGCTGCGAGGAGAGGTGTAGGGCAACATTTTGAGAGGTTCAGAGTCCTATTTCCCGCGGAGGCTCATCCGGACTGAAGGGCCGAAGGCTCGGCCGATACTTCTCGAGAGGGGCCGTCGCACGATCGATGGAAATCTGAAAACAGCCGGCCGACCTAAATCTCCCTCGGCTCGAAGAGCCCTGCAGAGTCCGACGCTCCCGCATCCCACCACTAACGGGCGTCCTCTCCCAGCGACGTCCAGCATTTTCCAAGTTACTAGCCCTGCGGATCGTGTCACGTTCGACCGCACGTAGATAGCAATCAGTGACTGCTCGCACGCTCGACTGAGCCGCTCCGATGCGAGCTGCACATTTAGCACACTCGGCTCTTCTCCACCGATCAACGTTCCTATCCATGCATTCACCTAGCCAGCAATAATCCGATCCAATGCTAGCTGCCGAGGTAACCCCGACCTTGCCACTTCCATCCAACCTTCCCTTTCCTGGCTACTCATATCATACCCCCAACCGGTACGATTCTTCTATTTCAGCTTCGCGAACAAAGGAACTTATCAGAGGAATCACTCCAGCTCCTATTTTCACTTAACTAAGTGCTTAAGCGTTATATTATTAACAACCTATTATCATCTGGAAGGATCTTGGCCGAGACGCGCGGAGCAGGAAGCCGGAGACAGGCCGGGAGCGAGGAAGAGCCGGGGCGTCCAAGTTTCATTAAAGCCAGGGGGGAAACTTTTTCATCTTGGTTGGCGCGAGCAGCAGGCTTTCGCAAAATTCATAAAATGGACGGCGCCCAGATAAAGAGGCTCGGCTTCCAGTGGCCTAGTTCTGGCGGTATACGAAAAATAAGCCCGAGGCGAGGAGGGCCTCGAATGGGATGATAGTCAATGACGGTGCGCCTCTATAGGAGTTTGCCCGCAGGGTGACTCGGTCCTCTCGCTTCCTCTTGCCGGCCGGGCTCTCTCGCCGAGGAAAACCCTTGCGGAGATAATCGTCGCCGTTGAAATTACTTCAATTTCTTTCCCTTTCTTTCCGGTCCAGTCAGCGAGGCCCTTGCTCCAATAATTCATTGCACGTACTCTGTCTCTTTCTCTCTTTCTCCTTCTCTCCGCCCGGGGCGAATCGACTCGATAATTACGAGAGAGACTGGCCGGCAGATGGTGGGACAGGCCTAATCTACCAACCAGGCAGATGGATCCCCCTCTCGCTCTCTCTCTCTCTCTTTCTCTCTCTCGCCACTTGCCACTCGAGAGTGCAGAGGGCGACTTGTACACCCGTGACTCGGAAGCACACTCGCTTTCCTGCGAGCGGCAACCCCGCAGCATCCGGATTATCAACCCCCTGGCGTCAGTCTCGCACTGTTTCCCAGTGGCAGCCACAGGCTTCGATGCTTTATGTCGCCGGGTTGGTCCGCCGCTTCCTCAACCGGCTAATTTCCCTCCGTGCGAACACGCCGGCTGGCGTGTCCTCCCGCGTGTAATACACCATCCGCAGAGGGCGCTTGCAGCTGGCAAATGTGAGATATGCGGGAAGCGTCCGCCCGCTTCATCCCTCGGCCACCCCCTAAAAGCGTCACTGCACCGGAACGTTTACCGCTTGACGGAGAGAGCGAGGATACACACCATTGGAATTTATGAGCCCGGATCGCATCGGCCCAGATGTTTTATGCGCTTCCCCCGCCTCCCTCGCATTTGGTTCTCACTTATTTATGTATTCTAGCGAGTACTTTGACGCCGTCCGCTGCGTGCACATCTATTTTACATACGACTGGAGCGATAAAGCGACGCCCCAGTACGAATTCCGGGGACACGATGCGTTTTAACGAAACTTTTTCCACGAGAGATCCTGCGGGCCAGTTCGCTGGGAGTTGGCCTGTGCGTTGATGGAGTTTCCAGTTGGATTTAATTGGTGGCGGGTGCCCGAGCAGAGAGAAGGTGGGTGCGATTGTATCATTGTCAAGCTGGGAGAGAGTGCGAGGGGTGGAGAGTGTGCGAGCGAGGGTGGCATTGTCAATAACGATATTTCTGCATGAGCATTCGTGCTCGGCAGGGCTGGGCACGTAACTAATAGAGCCGCGTCGCATCCACCATCGACGATTTACGGGTCAGAGAAAAAAGAGGGGGACGGGTGAACGAGGAGAGCGGACACGAGAGGGCGCGCGCGACTGAGAGAGCAATCCAATCTACTCTCTGCAGTCGGGAAACGCCGGAGACATCGAATATTTTTCAACGCTTCACGACGTTGACGTAACTCTCTCTCTCTCTTTCTCTCTCTTTCTCGCTTCCCCTGCAGCCCATTCAGCGTGTCCAGCCGGGGCAAGGGCGTAGCCGGCCGAGAAAAATCTGTCCACGCTCAGGGAAACTAGAGCGAACGCTCGCCTCTTTCGAGTTCCGCCAGGCCAAGTACGCCCACCGATATTCCCGCGTTATCCACGCGATCCCAATGGCGTCCCTATCTGCTGACACTTCAGCCTCGACCCCGCCAAAATGTCAAAGTTCCCTCGGACTCCTATGATTCCCAAACCACCCAATGCTCCCATCTTTCTTAACACCATCAATTAAACAAATGTCCAGATCTAACCCAGACCTAACCCAACAACTACCATGAATTAATTCCCGAGATCCCGTATTGCGGTCCACAACCGTCAGACTTCCGCAAGGCTGTCGACAGTGCACCGGCATCCATAAATCTCTCGTCGCACAGCGGTGCGCTGTCCTGGCGGAGGAAACCGCAGGCACCAACTCCCAAGAGCGATAGGACGCCTGGTGGCGCGTTCCAAGTTAGCCCCGGGTGCGATTCAAGCAGAAGTGAATATAGCCGGGGGTCCCAGGGTACAGGACTTGCCAAGAACCGTACTGGCAAGTGGCAAAAGGAATAACAGGCAGGAGTCCCAGGTCCCCGAGGGGCAAAGGAACGGTGCATCCGGCGGCATGCGAGAAATCCATGGATCACACGAGTGAAGGCAAAGAGAAAGCCGGTGGTGGGCAGGTAGGGCACCGAAAGTGCCATCAGGTGAAGCGCGGATGAAGTAGACGCTCGGCGAGAAAGAGAGTGGGCAGGTATGCGTGACTCCTCTGTGTGTGTGTGTGTGGGTGAGGGTACGAGGGAGGCAGCGAAAGAAAGGAAGAGGGGTGCGAGAGCCAGTGATGTAAGTAAGGCAAAGCGAAGTAGGCAAGGGGGTGGAAGTCCGATGCGGTAGCGCAGATAGACAGAGGCTTGGAAAGCAAGAGAGCAAAGAGAAAAGGGTGCACGGCACGGGCACGTCGGCCTGGGGAGGAGGAGGAGGAGGATGAGGAGGTGGAGGTGGAGGAGCGGGAGGGAGGGTGACGTCGGTGTGCAAGGGGTTGGGGTTGGGTGGGTGTGGGGGGCATGAAGGAGTACAAGGGAATAGGTAGGTTAGGTAGGCGGAGAGAGGGTCGCGGATCCCGGAGAGAGCGTTCGGTAGCATTGCATATCCCGCACATCTCGCAGGTGCAGGGCGTGGTGCCTTGTCGGCAATATCGATTACAAACCCGGGCGGTTGCGCATTCACGTCGACACGTGGACGTGGGACCAGCGGAGCCAGACTAAATTTGTGTTGCCCTATATTTTAGGTTCCTGCACTCATCTGCCTCTCAAAGATTGATTGCTTTTCCCTCCAGTGCGCCGAGCCCGGCCCTGCCCGGCCAGGCCTGGCGCCCCGGCACCCACCACCTACAGGCCTAACCCGCCTAACCTAGGATGCCGAGCGACGCTCTGCACCCGACGTCCACCTTCCACCTTCCTTCGACCAGGAAGCCCTCCACCCTTCATACCGATCTCTTCTTGCCGTTTACCTTCCGCGCTCCGTTGGCTGCGATCATACTGCCACGCCGAGAGCTACCGTCGCTTGTCTTAGGGGGTCTGAAAGGAGGCTGCTGGACCCGGAGGAACGGAACATCGAGCGGACCGTCGAGAGAGAACTTGACGTAGCCAACCTAGTCCACTCCTTCCACCCTTCACAGGTCTCCCTTTTTATTCTACCCGACCCTCGCTTCCTTGGCACGGGTCTCACCCTAAACGAGCTTAGTGGTTTCTGACCAGCTGCGGAGAGCAGGAACCACCGGCGAAGCAGTGTGCGAGGGAAGCACGCCGGCAGCCAGCCTCCGGCTCTCTTCATGCTCGCCGAGAGCCGAGTCGATACTCCACCTAACCATTCTCACCGTTCTCTCCTCTCCAGCCTCCTCCCCGGGTTCTCTTACTCGGGGACTTTTCCTCTGCCGCCCGGGCATCCATCAGCTCTGCCAGATGCTAGTAGATGCTGACCAGTCGAACCACCCATCCCACCCATCCCACCCGACCCCCCATTGAAATTTCGTCGCGCGCTCGGACTACCAGAGTGCAGCACTCCACCAGGTTCAGGCGTCCCTCGGTATTGATCGATCGACGCGTACCCTCGTGCGATATCTCGAATCGATGTCTCGAGCAGACGACGACCCTAGACCTTCTCGATCCCTGATCCTAGCGCCAATGGCAACACTCGGCTAGGTTATGTGCGTTGCTAGACCGAATGGTCCATATAATTCCCGGCACTCGAACGTTCCTCACTCGGAGATCGCTCGAGTAGTACGTTAAACGATCCTGCGATTTAGGATGGAGCTGTATGGGTGGATTAGGTGGTCGCACGTGCCAAATGGATGGCTCGTAAATGCCGGGTGAGTCGATCATGGTCCCCGCGAACGAGCTAAATCGGGCTTCTCGGGTTTTATTGGCGACACTCGAGGACTAGCACATGGGGGAATTCTTATGGGAATGCACCGGAAGTAGGTTGTTACTGTATTTGGGAATTTCGGGTTATTTTTCCCAGCAATATTGTTGATCGTATCTTGATAACCAATAAACCGACAGCGCTGATATTTTTATCAGATTCTGTTAACAGGATTATCAAGTGGTTATTGTACGATTTTTCCGATGCGTTGTTTAATTTTGTTTGTATAAAATAATTCTCTTCAATTTTAACCGGCAAGAAATGAAATCGAAATAATCGACTACATAATTAAATATTCCCATTTATGTATTAAATAAAACAAACGATGACGTCGACTTCAAATAAATATATACAATAATATATGATAAGTTTCGATTCAATAGTTTAGTATGTCAGAAAAAATGCTCTTCTTTTTTGCAACTCTCCACGTATGAAATACCTTAACGCTTAAAGCCTGGGAGTTCGAGTGGAGCGTCTGGGAAAAGGTAAACGCGATGCACCGCCTTCCCGGTGATGGCGACTGATCAATCCACCGGAGGAGTGTACGCCCGTTGGATTTTAATCCGAACACGCGAGAGAGAGAGGGAAACGTAGGAAAGCTCGACGGGCTTCCTCGAGCGAGGAGCCGCTCCCGAATGATTTATCGAACTCTTAGAGCAGGCTGAACTACTCGCTCGAAGTCTACGCCATCCCCCGATTGATATTTAATGATTTCCCAGTGGCGGTCGAACTTGCTCGTCCCGCTTTTCCCGCCCCACATCCGCCAGCCGCCCCCTATTTCACCGAGGGGAAGAAAAGAAAGCGGATAAGATGGAGGAAAGGGACGGACTCCCATTTCTCCGCTCCAAAAAGCCGCTGGACTCTCTCTTCTCTTTGACTGCTAACTAAAATATCAACTTCGGGAAAAATAGCACAGCCGCTTTCCCAAGCTTCCCGATATTTTATTCATCGCGTATTTTCACCGAAAGTGCCCGGCATCCTCGGATTTGCAAGATGCGCTTCTTTCTGGGAAAGCAACAACTTTGTAGTCCCTGTGCTGATGATAAAGGAAGATGGACACTCGACTTTGCGTGCTTTGACTCAAGAGAATTGTCCCTTTCCTCGCTTTTATTTATTTTTTTTTAGTAATAAAGAATCATTTATGTTATTTTGATTCGAAAATCGAAATACCGAACTTTATTTGGCGTCCTAACATTTTAAGGCGCGAAAGTAAGAAAGCTTCGTATTTGCGACAATCGTCTCAGCACGTTGTAAGATTAGTTAGCGTTTAATTGGCAATCAATTAAAGTTTCAGTTGCATCCGCAGTTTATGTGAACTCCCGGCGATCGGTGGGGAGCGCGCTGACACGGATGGAACTTCCTTGGTTTATCGACAGTGTTATTGCTGGGAAGGGAAGGGGATCGGAGAGTGCCGAGAAACAAGCCGATTCAATAGCGGGAAAGCAATTGCATTCGACGGTGCTGCCAACTAGTGCTATCTTTCCCTTAGGGCGCGAGACCACTGATTTTCCGCCGCCACTGCAAACTCCAAACTTCCTAGTCAATGGTAACTGCAGTCATTAGCCAACGCTGATCTAAGTTCCGCTTCGATTAGGGCTGCTAGTGTCGGATTAGCAAAAACACCTGCCATTTTGGTGAATGTCAGTTTACGTATCTCTTGAAACACTGGTAATTAAACAAAGTAAACTGAAACTATTATAACTTATATTTTTTAAAGGAAACTTGATCTTTTCTTAATAATATGACGTTTTTTGATTATCGATATCTCGCATTGTTGCAGAGTTATGATTTTTTTTAAGAAAGTCTGATTTCAAGATACGTCTTACTTAAGTGAAATAAGTCTGTGATGACTTATTTCACTTGAATTATCGAAATATGGGAAGAACTGCCAAATAGCAATATGAAATTATTATAATTTATCATTTTTGTATAGAAGCTTAATCTTTTCTTAATAATATATTGTTTACCATTTGTGGATATCTCGCATTATTACAGATTTATGATTTTTAAGGAAAATCTGTTTCGAAGGCTAACGTCTTAGTTAAGTGAAATAACTCATCACTGACTTATTCCACTGGAATTGTTAAAATATAACAAGCGCTACGAAATAGCAATCTGAAATGATTATAATGTATAATTTTGATATGGCTCTTAATCTTTTCTGTTCCAAAGTTCTGATTTTTTCAAGAAAATCTGATTGGAAAATTTATATCTTGATTAAGTGAAATCAGTCACCACTGACTTATTCCACTGGAATTATCGAAATGTGGGAAGAGCCAGAGGGCTTTACTGGCATTGAGATTTCTTTCTTTTGCATCAGAGGGTCCAGCGATGCATATTGATTAGCGAGGGATGCTGCGAGATAGCAGGAATATTCATTGCACGAAGCAGCCAGCACCTGTAATCCCCTCGGCGCACGATTTCATTTTTTGGTGCTTAAAAGTGGATCGGTATGCTTTGTCCTCGCAGATGCAATTTTATAAATGGGAAAATGTGTTTTTCAACGCGAGGCGAACGAGTCCAGCCTTATTATTTCCTTTCATATTACTCGGTTTGCGAGAAATCAGGAGAGCGAGCGAGAAAAAGGAAGGGAGAGAGAGAGAGATTGCTCGACCTTATTGTTTTCCCTTTGAAGTTCCAACCGATGAATACCGTTCGAGCCGCTAAATATCAACTATTTCATTTGTCGACGTCGGAAAAAAAGCCCGACTCCCACCCGCTTTCCGACAATGTTCCAATTAATCCCGATCTCTTTCGAGCGAGTGATTCGAAGAACGTAGCGCGCCGGAATCGCAAAATCATTGGGGAGAATCCCAAGCACGGTTCACGAGCGGTGAACCGACTGGGCCGTTCCTTTTTTCCGGCGAAATTTCAACTGGAGAGAGCAGAAAGGCGACGGTAGTGCGTCTGTGCTCGTCGGTTGTAAGTCACGCAGTCTGCGATGGCGGCGGAGAGTAGTTGTCACGGCAATTACACTCTTTTCTTTTTCTCTCCCGCAGCCTGGTTTTTGTACGAACGGCTGTGATGTCTGGATTATCTCTTTCCCATTTGCGAGAGTCGGCCTAAAACATTCTCCACTCTCGGCTGCCGCTCGTCGCCAAGGCAAAGCCCGATTGCGACTACGCTCGCTCCGACTAGCAGACGGTTAACGACCCACCCGCAAACACATCCGCGCTCTTTCCAATCCGTGGAACATCCGTTACTGGTCTTACTTTACATCCCCATTTGCTTTAATTAATTATTGTACTAGTTTCAACTTTGAGAATAGATTATTCCACTGATTGTTAGGGAATTCTAACCTAGAAGTCCCTTTGTTAGCATTCATCGCCCTGCAGTTGATAGTTTAATCCTTTCTTGTCGCAACCAAGATTCTGGAACTCGACAAACCAAAGTCCAAAGAAATAAACCCTACAAAGGACCCTCATAGCAAGAGGTCTCTATTCTCTGTGCTAATTCAATAAACTTTGAGGTTATGCAACCTTCCTTCATTAATACGAGAATTTCAGAAATGCGAATACCTATCATTATTATTAAACGCGTATAATCAGCACTTTTAGAATTCAGTTTACAATTGTAACTTGACCCTTGGACAAACGTGACCCCCGAAAGTTCGGAGCACCCTAACCTCTCTCGTTCCATCGAGTGATGGATGAGCCAAAAGTTGGAGGGCAACACTCGGCTCCTGTATACGTGTTCAACACTATACACGCATGTTCTATCGATATGCACTGCTGTGTAATTAATAGGCGAGGAATTTGCCTGGACTGTGGATATTATTCGACGATTAACGCGGCGAGCGAAACCTGCCGAGTGTAATTGAACTGGTAACTGGGATCGATGTGGATTAAATTGACAGAGTGATACAGTGGATGAGCATTCCAATAAGGAGATCTTTTTCCGAAAAGGTTTCGTTTTGTTTACGAAATGCGAAAGAATTTTGCTCGACCCAATAACCCATTCAATTACCGAAGTGTTGGAATACAACAAGCAAGTGCAAGTTAGGGTGTCTTCCACCCTTCTGTTCCTTACTTAGTGGGTCCCTTAAGACCGGGAGAAAATTCATATCCAGCAAAGATTTTCGTCGAACGAAAGTTGCCAACAGTTGCCTCCGGCCAGCCCTGCCAGACTATTGCTTGGTACAAGCGAGCGCTACTGTTTACGGCGATCGCAATTAGAGTAACTTTAATTGCTGTCGCCAACTCGGGCCCCGCAAACGGCACGTTCACCCTGTTACCGGAGTTTCCGCTCGACAAATACCTTACACGCCCTCTCACAATTAACCGCTGAAAAACACGGCTGCCCCCACTCCGCCGTCGCCGGCGGCCTTTCTACGAGAGCGTAGGAGAAAGACCTTTTCATTAGGGAATTTTCTAGTGCCAACATGGCGAACCTGCGCGCGCCCGTGCCCGCCGCTTGCACCCATCATGAGCCAAGATTAATTCTTCATGATGATGTTCCCGGGGAAATTAATGCCGCGGGAATTGCAGGCTTGGATAGCCGCAAAGTACTGGTGGAGCAGGGATAATGGGGTTGGAGAGTAAAAGGAATAAAGTAAGGTTGGAGAGTGGAGGAGCGCAAGGTGCAACCCCCTCACGAAAGGAAGGGACTAATCTCCGAGAGGTTAGATCCGCTGGTTCGTCGTGTTGATCTGCTCTCGCAGGGATGGGGTGTACCGTAATGCATTTATAGCTATAGCTGGTAATCCTAAACCAAGCTGCGGCTTTCGCAGATTCAAAGGGCTCTCTCTCTTCCCCCGACCACCTCCTCCTCCTCCTCCTCCACCTCCACCTGTCCGCCTCCTTTCGCTGGTAGGTTCTATCTCTTCTTAATGGAGCGGCGCGTACGCTTCGAGATAAATTGCCGGCAGGGCGAGGAGCCTTTTCTCTCTGATGCGCCAACTATTTATCCCCAACACACACCCACATGCCACAGCGAGCCGAAGCGTTTTCTAATGGAACACATAGAGAGCGACGCCTCCGCTAGCTAGAACCCGCCCGCAAAAACAGGAAACGAATAAGTGTCTGGGTAAGGAGGCGGGGGAAAAAGCTGGGGATTTACCGGAGACCATAAAGAAGTACGTGAACTTGGTTCTGGAAAAGCTAACCTCTCGGCGGCCATCTTGGCCATCGTCCACCTCGCCTTTTCATCGGCTTCCTTCGGAATTATTTTACCTCGGATCGGACTTTTGCCGATTGCACCGTCCTCCCGAGCATGACAGAATTTCTGCCGACTAAAAGCTCGATGCACATAGTTTGCCCAAGCGATGCGAAATCCGATTCCATAAATAGCAAGAGCGCACTTCCATTGCGGCGTCGATTCAGCCACTGTGTTTGGTTACCGGATATACCACCATGCGAAATAGCCCCTGCGGTATTAACACTACCGTAAAAGCGATTTTTATAGGCCGTAAAGTGTGCTGTAAAGCCAGGCAAGAAACCGTTGAAACACGCCTCGTCGATTATCTAATCTTGCCCGAGATTATTCCCGGCCATTCGTTTCGTTTATTCTCTCGAGCTTTATCGCAGCGACGTTTTATCCGCCCCCTTGACAAGCGGATAAAGACGTTGCTGAGCGATCCAGGCGATCCAATTAATTACCGTCAACTTTGCTCAACCCTTCCCGCAAGCTGACACTCGACGAACAACTCTCTACCACCCTTGGGCTCCCACGTGGAGAGGAACAGGCACTCTCCACAGACTTCAGGATGAATATTCGTCCTTCCTCACGGGGGATTACAGAGGGGCCGACAGAGAAAGAGAGAGAGAGAAAGAGAGAGAGATCAGGGGGGAGCGGGAAAAAATTGGGAAAGCAGAGACGACGTCTGGCGCACGTCTCCCCTGATAAGGGTTAAGAAATGGCCCTCGAGTTTCCGATCGGTTCGCCGTCGAAGGGAGAAAATCCCGGCCGTCAGTTTTTCTCTGTAGACGATAGATAGAAGACAGAGGGTACGAAAGTGCCGAGGTGGAGAGGGTTGGAGGACGTGACTAGAGACGTATTAATTTTCCCAGGGAACGAGAGGCACAAGCAGTATATTCTTCCGGTGGCTGCTAAGGTTACACGAAAGCCACGTTCTTTTTAATCAAGCCCGGCTCAACTGTATATATGCACACGCACGGAGGGGGCGCCCCTTGTAATTATTGGATCCCGGTGCAGTCGATATTTCATCTCTTTTTAACGACTCCCGTCCTGCAAAGGCCAACTCTCTACCACGATTGCCACCCCTCGTCCCCTCCCAACTTCATAATGGAACAATGGAACGAGGGTGGGGATGGCGGTCACATTATTCCGACGAGGCAAGATGCGTTAACACGTCAGCTGTACCCCCTTTAAGTTGCGAGCCCAGGACCACGGAATTAAAGGCTCGAATGTCATCGCAAGTGAGGGATCATCATCGTGACCCAGATATTCCATTCGCCCTACTGCCAATGGAAACTAGATCATCGGCAGGCCCCAATCGAACCGGTTCTGGCGACGCCCGTCGAACGACTGTTGCTCCGTGGATTGAGAATCAGCCTTTATATCGACGCAAGTTGTACCTTTCTCTTCGAAAACTACCAGAGCGATATCAGGTCGAGCGTGGGTCGCTCTGCAAAGAAGTTGCGAGCAGAAGCAGGCGGTGGCCTTTTGTCTGGGTGGCCTCGGCTGCTGCTGCTAATGCCAGATGTCAGACGCCAGAGCCGAGAGGGTTGGGGACTGGCAACTGAGAGGCTGAGGACTCCGGATACTTCGGCCTTTATCTTGCTGTACCTTTACTTGCTCTTGACTGTAACCCTCGATAGCCTTTCATCGATAGCTCCCTAACCCTCCTTTTTTTTTATATGTATTTTCAATATAGTTTGTCATCGACTGTGATTGGGGGTTAGACCCTAACGTTTCTGTAGAAAGCTACCTTAACCTGTTCTGCACATTTGATATGTAAGGAGACATGTGGTAAATGTCCCAGGCCAAAATACCCCAGGCTTGACACAAAGAAAGGGAGAAAAAGAGGCGGAAGGAGGAAGGAATGGAGCGAAAAGCAGACAAGTAGAATGTATCCGAGTACGTCTGGCGTCTAATGGAGCAGGCATTGCTACTTTCAGACTAACGGGAGATGCTCCACATTGAGTATCCTGTTGACAGGGTGTCAGCGACGATAGGTGGCGCACGTACGTCAACAGGATAGGTAGATCGACTTTCGGGTCGAGCGATTCTCTCGCCGCAAAATAAACGGCCCGGCGACATAGTTTCGTCAGTGAGACACATACACACATACGAAGGAACGAGAGACGGAAGGCTGCTTTGTTACAGTATCGAGGGCACTGTGAGTAGCCTCGAAAAAATATCATGGCCGTCCTGTCGCCACTGGTGCACGAGATACGTGACTCCGTCGATAAATAGTTCGACTCGGCCCGCGCCCTCCCAATTGACACGGAATCTCCGTTCAGGGGATCTCGGTTTTGGAGTCACGAAGTTTATTCCTCGACGGCAGCAGCTTACGCTGCGCCGCTCCGCAACCAGAAATCAATAAGACGTCGAGTGTCAGCCACCGAGGAATCGGCGACTGCCACTTCTCTTCTTCGGCCTCTTTCTCTCTCTTTTTCTCGCTGGAACTCTCCTTCTCTCGATCTCGCTCGCTCTCAATGCGCGGCTAATAAAGTTAAGAGGTCTCGAGGCAAGGGCAGTTAAGTCTGAAGGCACTTTCAGCTAGCGCCCTGCGACTGCAACTCCAAGTACCACCCGGATCAATTTTTTCCCATGACTCTATCCAGGGATATCAAGAGTTCCCCCTTTTGTCTAGTGTTGCGATCTCTACTTCAGGATCGTGGGTCATCTTGATATTCGACTTTAACCCTGTCTGTCCCAATAAAAGTCTTCTACGCTCTCAACCTTAAATCTTATTCTTGAGAGCTTTACATGACACAGTAACATATAGAGAAATAGGTTGGAAGCTGTATCCCTAACCTCAAAACAGTCAAAGACAGTTTCAGTCTTAGTTACAAAGTTATGAACGAATTTGTGGGTCACTGTGTGTACCAAATGGACTTTAGCTGTTAAGAAACTCCATCCAAACACATATTTGCGTTTATGCCGGGTATTCATGAACTTTAAACACGATCCTGAGTAGATGTGAGGTGGAGAAATGGAATGGAAGTCTGAGAAAAGGAGTAAGGGACACACAGATACCCATGCACATGCATCTAGACTATCTCATTCCGGTTCAAAGATAGTTCCAGGGAATTTGAAAAAAGTGGGGGTCTGAGAGGGTTAAAGTTAAAAAGTTTCCGGTCGGGAATGGTTAGGAGGGCAGTGTGGCTTGCGAGAAGACGCACGGGGTTAACGATACTAACTCCTTTAGCCGTTTCTTCTCGGGGCAACGATTCGATCTTCTCTCCTCGGGCTCCGGCTGGAAGTCGAGTGGAGGCGAAATCAAATAAATATGCAATCAGCCGGAGGAGCTTCTGCCGCACGGCGAGACGACGGCACTGCCAGCCAGCACTCTCGTTCCTCGTTTTCTTTGAACGAGAGCCTCCACTGCTCCGCTTGAATTTATCTCCTGGCCCGTATTTGCCATGGCGCTTGCTTTATTTATTTTCAACATTTATGAAATGCCTCAACTGCGAGCTCCGGCCCGAACAAATATCCTCCCAAGCAGGTGAACAAACCCTCGGTGTATGGGAATTCTTTCGGCGGAGAGCACCTGACCGTTTCCTTGCCCAGGCAGGGAAAGATAGATTCGAAGAAGGAGACTATGATTGAGAGAGAAAAAGATTCAATCGGACATTTGTTTCACAGACTTAAATTCAGGGGAGAAGACCTGACACCTAACCTTCAAACGAAATCTTTAGTAAATCATAAAAATCGTTCCTTTGCTTGGCAAAGTAGGAAGTGGAGAGAATCGAGAGAAGTTTGCGGTGGTCCTTGAGAGAGATTGCTTAACGAGATTAGTTGCGAGTGTCAGGGCTCTGTAAGCAAGTTCTGAATAGGAGGGCGACACTGGTCGCAGCGATGGATCATCTACATGCATTATGCACCTCTTGGGGTGGCGGCCATGCCTGCCATGCAAACCTCGGCTTCCAACAGCGCTGGAGCTGACGTTTAAAAGCTTCTACCAATTTCACCAAGAAAGCCTCGAAACTGCATTACAGGCGATTCTCAAGGGCCAACAAAGTTCGAAGCTAGTATTCTTTGAGCGTGAAGGGAATCAAGTTGGATGAGAAACTGGCTTTGCTGGTGCGGCACAGTGGCTCCTCTAGCGGTCCAGTTGGGAGTTATCTTGGTCCACTTGGCTCTTCTTGGTGTTCTTTCGATGAGTATAACCAGCGTTGAGGCGTTACGTCCATTCGTTTCAGATTTCAAACGCTTTGCGAATTAAAAAATCAGTAAAGCGAAGGAATTCTAAAACAAATACCACGCTTGTCAGTCGATGATGATGGTTGCTCTTGATGATTGCCAGTTTGCTGCTCGTCGATTCCACTCGGCGAGATCACCCGCGAGTGCCAGTCGGTCACGCGCTGCCAGCCTCTTTCGCGTCGAGACGATCTAGTCTCGAGATAAAGAGACGCCTCAAAGAATACATCAGCTGACGTCGTTTCATCGGAGTCTCGGCAAGCCGTCAGATCCAAGATTGCATTGAGGAATTAAAGTGGCGGCTGCTCAGCCAAGTGGCCACCGATCTAAATTCGAGAAGCGAAAACCTATTCGATAATAGGGAGACCTGTTAACCTGTAATCGAGCGGTACGAACTGGGAATGCGTTGTCAACGAAACGTTATTGTTGGATTCAATGTTACTAAAAGTTAGCACCGACATTAAATAAAAAAAGATTCACAAATACAAGACACTTTCCTTTTTAAGAGAAAATAAATGTTTTCCCCTTTAAGAAAATTAACTTTAGGAAATCTGATCTGGCGAAAGTGCGATCACTATTTTTATCTACTGTACATTTTACAATAATTGACAAATGGATAATTCAATTCATACAAAATTTGGAGCAGGTGTAAATATCTGTTGGAGGTTCTTCATTACTTTTGAAAAGTTTATGATAAAAATTGAAGAATTTATGAATACAAGCTTCACCATAACCTCTAAATCATTTTGTCCCATGATCTTCGAGATGATATTCAAACGAGAAGGGCCAATGTTTATAGCCAAGCGAAGATTGACTGGACATACCTCATTTTTGTCGAGTTCGCCAAATTTAATTAATTATAAAAGTCCATTTTTTTAGTTCAACAGCTTTACACAGCATTTTCACTTCCCCCAAATCCCACAATGGCACCCCACGTCAGTTTATAGGAGCCTGCGGGTAGATCGGCTCGTTTCACAGCGGATCTACTCCAGCGAGAATTAGCCGATTATTTTTAGCGTGCCGGTGTATCGGAGTTCCATTAAAGGGCGAGTACGATTGGATCGGGCGCATTCCGGCCAATACTTCATCTTCCGCTGCCGGCTAAGTAGGATCATGGACCGTAACGAGGCGGAGCCGATAACGATCCCAGGTGAAGTTGGCTCCATCAATGACTACCAACCACCCCGACGTTCCCGTCAACCCCCTTTGTAATTGCCCATCTCGAGAGGCTTCGGCATCGAGGAATTAAGGTGGCTGTCTCGCGACAGATGCAGTGAAATGTTTATGGTACGATGTGTGCGATGAAGCTTAAATAATATGAGTTAAATCAAGCCAGACTTTGGATTTTGGTACTCAGAATGTTTTTGATCTTTTTTTGTAAATGTCTGTATTGCGCTTTTCTAATTCTGAAGGGTTTTTCATTCGAACTCTGCCAGTAGATTAAATTAACTGACTTCGATTATCTTAAGCTTGGAAGAGAGAAATTTCTTTGAATAGTGCCAGGTTTTGGATTTACGAGTTCTAAAAATATACCTAGTTCGAATTTTAACAAATTCTCGAACAAACAAACCTTTGCCAGAACTACTTCAAACGAACAAGACGGTTATTAGTAGAGAATCCGTGGGAAATCGGAGAGGCGAAAATTTGTACACGTGTCCGGGCGAACGGCATTGCTGGTTGGCAAGCGTCGAAGATGAAAAGGCGGCGGGCGTCCCTCGGTATTTATTGGCTGCCTTCCCATCGCTTAACTCACTTGGCATTCGCTCAAAAGTGATTCCCCGCTGCTCCGGAAACAGTGTTTGTGTGCGTGGCTTGGCTGCCAGGCAGTTTATGCTTTTCGGGATGCCGGCATCCTCAAAGGGAGAGAGTCGAAAATGCCGCGCGGTCGTTCCCCATTGGTGATCCAAAGGATATTAATTTACTATATCATCCCAAAGGCATGAACGCCCCATTGAAAGGGGCGCCACTGTAGGAATTTAATCGAATGTCGGATCGGCTGTCCAAGTGCGAAATGGCAGGGCCAATGACACGCTCGTTTCTGAAAGGGAAGATCGACGACATGTGAAGTGGCCGGGCGCAGAGTAGGGGGTTAGGGCCGGGTTAGGGTTGAGTTACACTGGGTTAGGTCTGGCCGATTCAGCCAGAAAAATCGTGAGTGTCGTTGAATATAATTTTTCAGAGCGTCACGGGCGATTTTTCGCAGGGACAGCCGGGAAAAATGAGCTGCCGGCGGGCTACAATTTTGCCCCGCCACTTTCCCAGCCCGCAGTCGATGTGTTTACACGTAGGATAAACGATACCTTCTGACCCGGACCAACCCTGTGCCAGCTGCTCTATGGCACAACTCGAGATACGAACCTTCCATTCCTGGCCTCCCCTTTCGACTGGTTCCACCCCCGGAAAAATTGACCCTCGACTTTTCTCGATTATTTATGTCTTTCGACACCCCCGTAATTAAAAGTACGGTTATGTAACACCGGAATACTATGCTTGATTCATGGAGTTTCACTTAAAGGATTTTTGGCTGACGATCAGTTTCTGTATTTACGTTTACTCATAAATTGGGCATATACTTGTCCTTGAATTAGGACAGATGAAATACTTGCAAGAGAAATACTTCTATTTTTACATGTTCATATAAAAATGGTGAAATGCTTAAGATTTTTAAAATTATATTATTAATTGTTTATTACCGCGTACGAATGTAATTCATCTTTAAACCTGCTCATGTATATTCATCTCAAGTGTACTTATAATTTCGTAAGTAATTGCAGGTTTCTACGAGTGCTCCTAGTCTATCTGTCTTCCACTCCATTCTATTCTAGTAGTAACAAGAATCCACGTCAGAGCCAAAGGTTAAACGGAACTCCTTGGCCTTTCCTTTCGACTATCCCGACCCCCGTAAAAGCCGACCCTTGACTTTCCCCAATTATTTATGTCCGAACTTCCAACACCCCCCTCCTAATTAAAAGTGCGGCCATGTAACACTGAGCTTGATTCATGATGGATTCAGGACGCCCTGTCGACCTTACGAGGTTCTATCCAAAGAACCCTTGGATCATCTTCTCCTGTATATACAAGGTGATTCAGTTGCCTTTGAATCATCAGTGTTAAGTATATTTTGTTACATAGAGTATAAATATAAAATATATATAGTAATTTTAATTATATTGGATCGTTTCCTAATTTTTCTTTGCAACCTATATATTATATTCATAATTTATATAATGTAATATACTGTATTATTATAATTATATTGTGTATAATTATTCACTCTCACTTTAATGACAAGTAAATCACCCTCCATTAAAAAAAGTATCAGGCAACAGTGTCTCGAGAATATTTAAGAGTAATCTTAAGACAGTTTAGAAGAACGAAAACTAAATTTTATACAAGCTTGAAGAAATGAAAGATTCTAATAATTATTCTTATGTGTGGTTTTGTTATCTGAATTCATTTAATATAATTCATCCATTATTTAAAGATTTTAGCAGTCTGATTTCATAATTCTTTTCGCACGTAATCCTGTGAGAAAAATCACCAAGGTTAACAAGGATTATCAAGGCCTCTAAATAAGAATAATCCACTACTTGAATGCTGGTCCAAGTGTACTCTCAGATTTAGAAGAGAGAAACACGTAGGGATGCTGCGCTAGTCGTAACACAGCAGACCAATCAATACTTTAGTACCAAGAGTTGTCTCCTTCGCTCCCAGGACCACCACCCCGCGCGCTTTCTCTCTATCGCGATCAGCGCGAACGCGACCAGCGGAATATTAAAATTCGGCGGTCGGACGAAAGTTTAATCCAGGAATTTATGCGTCGTTTCGCCCGGCGCTAAGCCGAGCGATGGCAGCGGGAATTTTCCTAGCCAAATCGGAATATTCTCCACTTTGGAATGTAATTTTAAGGGTGAGCTTTGAATCCCGCGGGAGTCAAAGGGCAGAAACGCTAGAATTTTATTTGGCGCGAGAAAGAGAGAGAGAAAGAGAGAGGGAGAGATCAAAATGAAGGGTATTTCGAAAGGGAATAAAAACTTGTTCTCCAATCCGACAGCTCCGCCCCCACCCGGTTCCCTCTTCCATTCGCATATGTTCCGGTAGAGTTCGCTTTCGCTCCGCTTCTTCCCCGGGCGCTGCAACACGCGCGCCCTCTCGCCGCTCTCTCTCAACTGTCTGAAGGCCTCCCTCAAAGCGTGAGACTACTATCCGACAGGTTTTTTCAGCTAGCTCGTTGAAAAGGCCATCCGCTCACCCTGCTCAACTCAAATCGTACTTCCATCACCCTTGCAAACCCACCCCTTCCGCACATATACGCACACAGAACCGCGGCAGTTAATATCCGCGGCGAGCAATGCCCGATTAATGAAGCACTGTTGTCCGGGTCAGGAACCTCGAAGCCTAAAGTCGAATTCTATGTGCTTTTAGACACTTAACCCCCTTTGGAACTCAGCTCCTAGACAGCTCTTAAACTTTACACTGCGACATTCCATTGCGGTCGAATTTTAGAACGATGAGGAATTGATTATTATGGAGTTATGAATATTAAGAAATGTTTTTCTTTCCTCTAGAATTAACACAAGAGTACAGGGTTTTAATTATGAAGTGCGAGGGATAAGGAATAATCTCTCTTTGTAATCACCTTTTGTTTAAACATTTGAAATAATTTATAACGATCACTCAGAATAATTAGTTTCATAAAGAAATAAGAAAAATTCTTCAATTTATTTCTTTGTCTCCCAAATTATCGAACCTTATTTTAATGCGTAGCTCGTTGCTCACTCGGGCACATTTTCCGTACAACAGAAGTGGATCGTGATCCTAATATTTCGCTATTGTTTTCCATATATTTCGTTGAGCCATCCGGTCTAGCCTGACTTGGACCGCTGACAAGAGGCATTTCGCAGGTGCGCCAGATACGCCGGCAGCCTTAATTAATAATACTGGATCACTCGTGGAAGTGGCACTTGCTCGGTGCTCCGAAGTTAGCCAGGAAAACTGCTCATTTGTTAGGAGAGCAGCGCTCTCGACGCGGCAATGCACCCAATAACGTGTATCTCCGCGGCGGCATTCAATTAGGGGGAGGGCACGCGAGTTACCTACTTAACCGATGAAAACTCATTAATTTTGTGGGGCATCGGGATTTTAACCGTACGCTCGCCTATCTCTTCTTCTCCCTCTCGCTCTCTTACTCTGGCTTGGAATCTCCAAGCTCATTAAATGCTTCAGCATGTGTCGCCGAGGCCTCCTTGTCCTCCTTCGAACTTTTAAAGTAATTATTCCGGGACTATCGCGCGCGCGCGCGCGTTGAAAGAAACGTTTGCTTTCATTTTTCTCGGATCAAAATTAATTAGGGGCCACACCCGGCCCTGCCAGATTGATGTGGACGCCCGGTTAGATTTAGGTTAGGTTTGATTAGGTCTCCGCGCGAAGCGAGCGCCATGCTCGACCGGACTCGAATTAAACTGTCAATCTTGCAGCTTACCCTAGCTTTGCTACCCCTAAGATCGTTCCGAAAGCCATCGCTGCTTTCTCCTCGAATAACAGAGAGGCTTTCATTATTGAAATTGATTTGCTCGGTACTCGCCATCTCCGGCGTACCAACTAAACCTGGCAATTACACTACTGCGTCCATCTATTTATCTACGACTATGTTTACCCCACCCTTTGTGGATCCAAGGCTGCAACAACTCTCGACGCTCACCGGGGAGAGAATTAAATCACGCGAGCGCAATCCGAAACAGAAGGGTGATGGAGAGTCCGTCTAAAAACTCTAATTAAATTTCATCTATTTTCTGTGCCGGAGGGCGGCGCTGTCGGCGTCGGAGTGAAAAATAATTAAAAGGCGTGAGGATGACAAGAGGCGCGCGCGTTCAAGTGCCCGAAGCAGGCCAAGACCGGATGGCAAGTGGCGCTAGACGTGGACGGCCCGACAACTAAAAATAAACTGACCAGCAAGATTGGAAACCACTCTTTCCTAGACCTCACCCGTCATATTCCCACACCCGCTACTCTCTGCACTGACAGTATCACCAGATGAGACGGGCGTTTATTTACCCGGAGTTCCATTGCGACAGTTATCGAATGGTTTGCCAATAAATGTTTCCTTCAACAATATTGCCCCAATAAATTCGAGTAATGCATGCGCGAAAGCTGCCAGCAGAGTTTAACAATCGTGTAAATCTTCGAATGCTGCAAACACTTGCTTTATAGAATGAACAATTATGTAACTGAGATAGATGTTAAAAATTTATTAAAAATGAAGCATTAATCCAAATGGGAGAGAAATCTCGACATTGCGGAAACCGCGCGAACGTCGCAAGCGGCAGCCTTTAATAAATCCAGTGGAATGCAGGTGGAGCGGACGATGATATTCCGCATAATAATTCTCCCTTTGATACGTCATTCGTTTCCATTTACTGCAACTTAGTGGGCAGCGCTAACTTGATATTACATTTTCGGCTGGCGGCATACATCATACTTGACTGTTAACCGGAACTCCGGATAACAAATGCCCGCTGAGATACGACAGACCGAGTGTTTTGTTTACTGCTGTTGCAATATATCCTCTTTCCCTCTCCCTCCGGCGAAAGCTGAGTGGACACCGTTATCCGCCATGATCAGCGTGTATGCGCGCCCATTCAGGATTTTTCTCTAGTGGAAAATCTCTAGTGAAAAGCCTCTTCGATTACAAGAGCGGTACCACCGATCGCGATTCCTCTTTATCGCCTCCAGGAAATATTTAACTGTTGATACTCGCGTAGAAATAGAATCGGATGATTTTTGAAAATATTACAATGTACTAAATTTTGATATCGAAGATTAGTTTTTAGGAAAAAGCAAATTTTCTTAAATGTTTCCGTTTTAAAAGAAGCTGTAGTTTAAAGATTATTAGTGCTATCACAGAAGTCTAATAAAAGTTGCTGTTTAAATATTAATTCCCGTTTATTTCTAAGTTTCCTTCAATCAATTTTATTTAAATCCAGCACCACGAAAAAATCCACGCGATAGTTTAAAGAGGACGCCGCCGATGGATCAGCGCGACGCTGGAAAATGCCGGTTTCGAGAGTGGCGCCACCTGAGTTAGGTCCCACTCGTATCACACGAGAGAATGAGTCCCAGGGAGGCCTGTGACTCTAGTAACCCTACCCGGCTTAATTCACCGTAGCGGACCGAGCTCGGAGCGCAGAGTTAATGGGTTAAAACGATCTAGGGCGAAAAAGAATAGTGAGTGGCAGCTCACTCGAGGCGCAGCGCCCACTGCACTGCCGAGTGAAATCTAAAGTGGTGCGCGCGCGCGCGGGCGCGCTTGTCCCCATCGCTACATCAACGCCGCCTGCCGCCTGCTTCCTGCTTGCCTGCCCGGCTTCTTTGCCACGTTAATTGGTGCCATTCTGCGGAGGGAAAGATACACGCAATGCAGAGCGGCCACTCGAATCAGCGCGGCTCGTTATCCCGGCATCGCGCGACCCCGATCCACAGGGGAGCACCCGACTGCGATGGAGCATCGAGGCATTGACGCGCCGCCCGGGCCCTCAATGCCAGAAAGAAGAGCGAGCGTAGCATGAATTTTAAGGCAATAGCCCAGCAAAGGAGATCTTCGAGGGGTGGCCAGCTTCTCCCGATGCTTTAGGAGACGCCTGACAGGGACTACCGCTCAGGGACAACGGCCCTTCGATGGGACACCCCGATAAAACGGCCACTTTTTCTACGCGCCCTTCGACCAGTCCCTTTATGTCTCCGGTACATCTTAAAAAAAGGCCTCTCTGAAAGCCCCACCGCGTCCAATCAGATCCTACGTTCCCTTCATTCGGACTTTTTGATTGGCTGATACTCCGGAACAGACCTTGGCCAAGCCTGCCTTAAACGATACGACACTATCACCACTTTCTCTGTTCTCCGTGTGGACTTTAGTGCGGTGGGCTGTGAGTAGCGACAATCCGAGTAATTTTCGGAGAGCAACGAAGTAGACACTTTTTTTTCGGGAGGGGGATCGATTGGCGGGAAGATGAGAAAGGGGGCCAGTAAGGTTATTTGCACGATTAGAGAAGACGGGAGAGGCCGAGGGTGGATGGATGCCCGCAGGTCTTCTTTGGAAGGGTGAATTCTGAAATCCCGCTGGGGGTAAATGTGCTTATTCCAGCTGGATCGAGGCGGACGCCTGGAAATAAATCGAACGGGGCCGAAGCATGGATAATATCTGGGTATCCCGGAGGCCATCGGTTCATTAACCGAGAACCCACGCAGCCCGGCGACAATACGCGAGATGCAACGCTCCAGGGATTGGTCGACGTGTTTTTCCTGATTATTTAGATAAAAAATTATTAAATAACAAAAATATGGAGAGTGAAAAGTCGAACCATAGAAGAATCAATGACTTAAGATTTTCCAGGGTCTTTTACCCTAACTTTCTAAGTAGCCCATCAATACTTAAGGTCATCTAGCAAATGCATATACTCGTCATACATCTATGTCAGCCAAAATATGGGGTTCGACAGTACTCATTCAAAGGTAAGTGCACCACCCTATAGAGTCATCGAAGAATGTCATTTCTCAGGTTCGAGTGAAATAACGTCGAAATACATCCTCCGAGACTAAGCCCCCATTTCTCCCAAGACTTCGTCCACTTTGTAACTGTTTCTGCTTATCTACCGTTTGACAGATCGGCCATCCGGGTTTCGCCCTGCCAAGTCGCATGGCCCATGAAGCATTTGCTCAATGATCGTGTCGCCCCGATAACGACTGCGCGCCACCCTGCCACCCCCACTTATTGACGACCCGGGGAGGTGATGACCTTTGAATAACGACGCCACGGCCAACTATAATGCGCGCCCTGTTTTCGCAGGAGTAAGGATGAATGGGGACCACCCTCGCCCCTATGCTCCCAATACAATTTATTTCCTTCCGGTCAGCCAGCATCCACCCCTCCGGCTCTCCACCACCCCCGGCCAATATCGGCTCACCGCAGAGGGATGCTGTGCTCCAGATCCATCGGGTAATTGATGCTAAGAACAACACCGGGCGCCGCAGCTTCTCTAACTAAATATGTACCGAGTGAAACGCCACTGGGATCCTCCCTAGAGAAGGGGTTGGGGAGAGGGTTGCCTGGTAATGGCAGTCTAATGTAAAAGCAGTAAAAGCACTTGGAATTAATTCGAGGAAAAATGGGGCTGGGCGCTGGCCTAGTCACGTCTTGTGCCGACGAGAGGAGAGAACTTGGGAAGAGCGAATCCCTGAGATAGGAATAAGGGGTGGAGGGTGTGTTCGTGAGAGGTGGCGTGTTCCCGACAGGAGGCGAGGGTGAGGCCGCCGATTTTCCAGGCCGAAAATCGGCCAAAAGTTCATGTATTAAAAGTGCCTACAAGGCCAATAAATTAGAACTGGCGCTCTGCCATTTCAATCTCGACGCTCCTTGCAGGGGACGACGAAACCCCGTGGTAACCCACCCCCACCCGCCACCCCCTCCTGGAATCATTTGCGCCCTCGCCCACTCCTTTTTTTTCCCCTCGTCCTCCTGCCAGCCCAATATCACCAGCTTAGCTGGACGTGATTAATCGCGCCGATTGATGACCGGCACTACTAGTCACTTCCACCTAGGTAGCCCTACCGTCTGAGTCAGCCTTAAGGAGAAACAGCCTTTACGCGGGACTGAAGAATCTGCGATTGCGGCGTCCTGGATGCGAACAAGCCGGAAACTGGGTCTCTCATTCAGTGGGTCTCCCCTATGATCATCCGACAGAAGAGGTTCAACGCAGGACCAAGCACACGCCGGGGAAAACACGCATACACACACGTCGCAAAATCAATATGTCGCCCTCGCCCTTTGAGCGGGATCGCAACATTTGTCCACAGCATCCATGTATATTCGATGAAGGCGCAAGCGGGGGCTGAAGTTGTCTTGGCAGAGAGCAAAAGGGGGACAGGCTTGTCGAGCAACAAATTCCCTATTTACCGGAGCGATATTCACTCGAACAATGTTATCGTTGCCGTGGAAGGCAAGCAAGCGAGCAAGCCGAGGAAACAGCAATCCCAGGGCTAGAAAAGTTCTGGAGGGTGCGAGAGAGTGTCGGGAAAAATATTTCGCCGATCAGAGAGGGTGTGGTGAGAAAGAAAGCTTGGCTCCAGGGGTGTGACAGGGGGTGAGACGGATGGCGAGAGTGGAGACAAAGGCGAGACGAAATGAAAGGTGGGTCTGGGAAAGCCAAGGTTGACGGTCCAAATATTCGAATCATCCAGCCACTCAGCGCCCAGACAAGTTTGAAGGTGGTTGTCGCGATACATACTATTCAAATGTCAAATATATGAAACATGGAACTCATTCATGCTTTTTGATGGAAAATTTTCACCCTTCGCACGTAGAAGGGCTTTTCTGTAATATTTATGTCATACTCTTTCACAAGTCTATGGTTTTTTTCTCTCGAAATAGTAAGTTCCATTTTGATGCTAAAATTAAAAGTGTGTCGTTTGCACTTGCCATGTATAAGAAACACGTGCAAAAAGTTCAGTCTATAATAGAAGCTATCAGTTTTTATAAACAATCGATCAAATGTGAACAGCTATAAACACTTATAGTATAACAATCTGCTTCACAAATCAGAAGGATTTACATGACAAGTACCTCAAAGACAACGCATGCAAATCATGGACGCTCCAATCGTCAGTTGACAAAAATAATAATTCCGTATTCCATTGAATGTCAATGATTGTGCCAGGGAAAACAGTTTCCAGGGGCTTGCAAGCCGAGGATTTCCTGGCAGGAGAGAGTACGCGGAGGGTGAGAGAGAGAGAGAGAGAGGGTGTGACTGGGGTGGTTGCTGGAGGGTGGCGAGAACGTGACGCCGAGGGTTGGAGGCTCGTTCAAATTATAGTACATCCTGCCACCCCCTCGTCCCGTTTCTTTCTCCCGGCCTGCTTCGAAGCCTCGGATGTGTGCCGCTTACGGCGAGCATTTCCCGAAATCCCAGAGATAGCGCGGGCCTTCCACCCCCGGGGCGGAGATTGCTCTTATTTATTCGGCGAGTGAAGCCCCGTTAATCTCCCAGCGGCTCGATTTTTGATCCGGAATTATGATGCCTGCCGAGATAGCGACGTGACTCTAGAGGGAGGCCCCCCCACCCACTCTAGACCTAACTCTCCGCTCGAGACCTAACCCCCTACTCTCTAGCTCAGCCTCGTGACGGGACTCCCTTATGGAGGGAGGCGCACAAGAGAGTGGCACGATATTGCGCCTGAAATTTCACCTTCCAGGGGATTTCTCGTTAAGATCCGGGGATCGAGAGACTCTCCGACATGGACCCCGAGATATAATAAGGAACTTTTGCTCACAATAATTCATCGGCCCCTAATGGAATAGGCCGGCGAAGGAGGCACTCTTGATTATATAGGAGAGGAAGAGAGGGCTTTGGAGAGAGAAGCGGTAATTGATCAGCGTTTCATTTCAATTTTCGCGTGTAAATTTAAATCGGGGTTGGGGTGGGCTTATGTGTGTCAGTGCACTGTGACCTATCTCGGCGTTGGTTCGATGACGTCATTCCTCGTCGACGAGGTGGTGGAGATGGCGAGGGGGTGGCAAGAGGGTGGCGGAAGAGGCGGGAGGGTGAGAGGAAGTCGGTTGGTGGCGGTGGTGGTGCGCCGTGTGACGGATACTGGGAAACGGGACCAGCGCAAGGATCCTTTAACCGGCATTTTAACGGAATTAAACCGCACCGAACACAACACGCAACCCGGACCAGCGGGAAGTAGCAGTCGCGTCATTGCTACCCTTTGAGAATTCCTCTCAACTACCTTCGCACGAGAAGAGCATGATTTCATCGGCCTGCCAGATTAATCGCTCGTTCTGTCTTCCATTAGTGGATTTTATTAACGACGCTGCCAGCGTTAGTAGTGGCAGCCACTTTCTATCGAATCACCCTCGAATTCGCTGGGTCGGTAGCCATGAAGAACGATGGAGAAAAATGGTTGCTCGCTAGGCGCCGGTAGTGCGCCGAGAATTAATGAAATATCGGAGGATCGTGGCGCGTAAGCGTGAATAATGCAAGCGGGACTGGTGTATTTTTCGATTAGGAGAACGTCGATCCGACAAATTGCAGGTGGCCGCCACCAGGCGGACGGATGGACGGACGGACCGGCGAGAACTAATTCCGCACCGGTGGAAAACGAGTTTAAGGGAAATTGGCACGGCCGCTAACCGGCTTCACGGCTTTCCCTGAAAGCTCCCGCGATTTTAATACTCTTCTGCCGCGCTAAAGCGTGGCGCTGCCTGCCGCCTCCAAATATTACATCATCTCCGCTAAGCACCTTACCACTCCTGGGGCGCACTACAATCCCAAAGTTTCGGGCATTAAACTTCTGCAAGCTGGCAACATTTACACCGTGCAATTCCACCAGCCCGGATATCCCACTTCCTCGTATTTAATAGACCAATTTTAATGCCCGCAAAGAGAGGGCCGAGTGACATTGTTGAGCGTGAATATGGAGGTTAGGTCGTCGGGGGAAACGTGGAGCCGAATCCTCATGGCGTCACGCTAAGGTTATGGATGGGCAATTTATCATGCCGATTAATCAATCGGTGGCCGATCCGCGCCAGGCGAGCCTCACCGATCGATCCACCCCGACATGTTTATGATGCCTAGCCCTGACTGCCCCTTCTCTCTCTCACTCTCTCTCTCTGCCACTCACCAATCAAACTTCATTATACGCAATGGGGGCTCGATAAACCTTGCTAGCATTAATTCTGGAATCCTGTCTAATCCGAACTGTTGCAGTCGGATCTAGTCCCATCCCTTAAAAAGTCCAACTATGAACGAATCTAAAACATGTTCATATCTAACTCTAATTACTTTCTCTTTATCTTCAAAGATCTTTTCACCTAATTCAACTATTCCAATAAAATCTATCCCATAAAAACTCAGCCGGCACAACAAACCTCAACATGTTCATAATACCCAATTCCAACAACCCCATCTCTACCCAATCAAACTCAATTACACCCAATATCAGATCTCTCCAATTCCCGATTTCCCTCGTAATTCAATAAACCTCGAATTCTGTGCATACCGAACAGTTGCAATGGAATCCGGTTTCCTTGAAAAAAAAAAAAAGGAAGAGGCAGACTGCGGAAGAAGTTCTCGACAGGCCGGGGGGTGGGGGGTGGCTCGGGGGTGGTGGTTGGGTGGTTGGGCGGTTAAATGCAGGATTCGCGAGTAACCCGGCGAGAGAGAGACGTCATCGCGCATTTCGCTGGGGCTGGCTGCCGCGGGGGGTGGCGGCGGCGAGGGGGGGCGGCGGGGGGGGCGGACATGTCGCGCGTAGTACATGCATCATCGAGGAAAATCGATGCGCGATAACGGAGCAGCGATGTCCGTGTGGAAAACAGAGGCGACCGGGAGGAGGAAAAGGAGACGAGGACTGCACTATCGGGGGTGGGTGGCTTCAGGGGGTGGTGGAGGAGCACCTCCTGGGTGCAGGGCGCTTGGGTACACGCACGCGGACGAAGCCAGGACACGCAAAGTGCACGGGTAATTTCGCGCGAGCGCCTGTCCCGATAACAATATGAATAATGCAGAGATAGAGAGACGCGCCGCGCATACACACCACCCCCGCTTGCTGCCCCGTAGAACCGAGGCCGTGCATCTAACGGAGCAGCGCACACCTCTCTCCGTGCGCGTAACGCTTACGCCAAAGTGCCACCCACCCCCTACCCCACGGGGGGGTGGGTTAAAAGGGGGGTTCTTTGTCCGACCGGGTAATCTGTGTGTGGAATGTCGCAGGGCGGCTTTTTGTCGCGGCGTCCGCGGACTCACGTGGCGGTGATGTCCCTCGCCGGAACTCTGGGGGTCGAAGACTTTTGGTCCATCCGTGCTTTGCACGGTGAAAGCATGTCCAAGAGACGAGGACTTGGATCAACCAAGTTTTACATGGTACAACCCCTCGATTTTAATTAGGAACCAAAGTCCAACATTCGCCCGTAATAGAGAAAGCCGGGGAGGGATGAAACCCCAGAAAAGAGAAAGCTAGACACGTCCGGGGAATGAGGAAAAATTGCGCGACCGCCCGGGGCGATCCAACGAAAATACAAGAGAGAAAGATGGAAAAGAGGTATCTCGTTAATTCCTTTAGCGTCTCCTCCAGAGAGATTACATATTTCGAGGCGGGGATGCGGGCGGAACACAGAGGCAAAAGGCGGCGGCCGCATTCCCACAGGAGAGAAAGAGAGAGAGAGAGAGAGAGAGCTAGAAAAAGCGAGACAGGATCCTCCGGTGCGGCAGCATCAGCCCTGTTAAGGGAGAGCTTTCGCCCGGCAAAGGCGCTTACTCGACGCTTCGTCAATTAGTCTCTCGCTGGCACACTCGTAATCCGCGCAAAATTGCTACCTGCCACGGAGAAGGGAGCTATACTCAGCTAGCTCTCTGTCACCCTCTCCGGTGGCAGACCGGGAACATACAGGGTAGAGGAGGAAGGAGTGTGTGTGTCCATCGAGATAGGACGGCAATAGGGAAATTCGGGCTGGCAGTGCGGCAACAGGCAATCCAGTGTGACCGGAACACGCCATGCGATGCGATGCCATGCGATGCCAGAACTATCACCACCCTCTCTCTCTCGCTCTCTTTCCCTGTGTATGTACTAGTAACGAGGGAGCGGGAGAGATTGAGGCAGCTCGGATGGACCGGACGGACGGACGCAGGGACGCCAGCCGGGAGAGCCGGAGGACTCGAAAGGGTGGCACACAGGGCGTAGACCAGTAGGAATTACCGGCTCGCACGCAAACTGCCATGAATCAAGCCCCGGTGGCTCGCAGCCCCTCGAGATAAGACAGCCAAGCTGAGAAAGATCCCGGGTGCAGAGAGATTGCACAGCATCCCGTGTCAACCACCAACCACCCCGTCACTCGCCACCCTCGCTGGCCACTGATCCTCGCCGTTTTAAGAGCGAAAGGAGCAGAGGTGAATCGCAATCTGGCGAGAATAGTGAGTGACGGGGTGGCGAGGGGTGGTCCAGAACCGCCGAGGGATGCTGTGCCAGCCGGGCATCCCTGGCGTTCCGCTGGCGCGCCCAGCGACACGCAGGACACACTTTTCCTTCCCCGGACACTCAGACTCAACTAAACGACAAATAAAAACACACAGGAGACATACAAGAACCACGAAGAAAACACAGAATCAATAAAGAATCAATCAAGAATCAGGCAATGATCGTCCAAGGGATGAATCTCAATGACAAAGGATGTGGTTCCGGTGCAAGCGGGCAGGTAGAGGCATACTAGGAACCGGAGCAAGATTTTAAAATGATGTCTTACCTCGCTTGGACGTGCTGTCGGCGCTGCTAATAAATCCAGGTACGGCAATCACGAGAACAAAGAGTCCACAGTGTAGCCAGAACATGTTTACGTCTTAACAACATTGTTTAGTTCCATTTTACATGACGCTCGTAAAACACTACGGTCTCAACGGTGGCGGTGATGGCGGTGGTGCTCATGTCGCGCATAATATCAGCGATACTACCTGGCCGCCGGTCGAATCATGAGTACGCGACTGGGTTACTGGCGACTGGCTCGCTTCGCCTCTCTCTCTCGCACCCTTCTACTCTCTCCCCCCCACTCTATCTCTCTCTATCCCACCCTCTCACTGTTTCTCTCACCCAGCCTCCCAAGAGATGAGCGTGTGTCGCACCCGTGTGTATGGTCGTACGGATCCCAGCAGACAGAGGGAGACAGAGTCGCGGAGCTCCTGGTGGGGGGAGCCGAACGAGATCTCGAGAAAGAGAAGAGAGAGAGAGAGAGCGCGGCTCGTCCGGGTGGGGAGCGCGTAGCAGAGGCACACACAGCAAGACGCGGTGAGACGGATGGATGCTGCGCGCCGGAGGAAAAACGCGCGGGGGTGCAGCACACCGTACCGGTCGGAGGATGGAAAGTAAGTCGGAGAGGAGAGCCCGATCGAGACTGCCGGCGGCTGGACCGACGGACGGAACGACGAACGGAGTACAGCGGTGGGGATACGAATCAGGGGCGACGGACGAAGAGAGTGGGAGGGGGGTGGGGAGTGAGCGTTGGGTGTAGAAAAGTAGACAAAGAGCGAGGGATCAGGAGGTGCGAGAAGAGAGTACGCTTCCTCGAGAGGTGCGAGAGACTTTTCTTCGGATGCTGCGCCACCACCACCCTCTCTCTTCCCCTTTCCTACGCCCTTCTTAGAACATGCTCCCGGGCCCTCGAGCGACACTGTACGCACGCGATATAATGCACCAGGCTAGCCAGCAGCGCACTATGTACTTCCGAGATCGAGGGCCGCGAGCGTGAAGAGAAGGCGAGCGGAGCGGTGCAGCAGCCCCTATTCTCCGGATGCTAGGAAATGCCGGGTCCCGTCTGCCCTCCCCGCTCCCCGCCGAGGGGGAGAGAAGGTGGTCCCGGTCTCGAATCACGCCTCGGCTGCCATCTTCTACCTACGCCGGGAGTCTGGAGTATGAAAATATTCTCTACAAACCCACCCCTCAACCCCTCCGCCTCTTTCTCTCGGGCTACGCTTCTCTACCCCCACCTCGAAGTTCGAAAGAGCAGCTTCGCTCTTCCCCTTCTCGCTCTATCTCTCTCGTTAGGGTGGTGGTCTCTCTCGCAGCATCCCTGCGAGTGGAGTCTGTAGCAGCACCGGGCGCATCTCTCTTTCTCCTCCGGCGAGGCTCGCGCACCACCACCACCGCCACCACCACCACCACCTTCGCCAGCTTTGGACCACCTCTTATCGATTCCTGCGCCATTTCCCGTCATTCCTGTCAAATCAATAACGCGCCGCTGCCGGTGGTGCCGCTGCTCTGGAGGTGGTGGTACTGCTGCTGGATGCTGGGGATCCTGCTCTCACTCTCACGGCGGTGACGGTGGTGGTGGAGGCTCCTCGAGTTCCTGGCGTCGCCACGGGGGACGGAGGAGGCCTGGTGCTGCTGGCGGAGAGAGGAGGCACTCTCTTCCAGCCGCGGATCAGACATCGATACAGAGATACGAAATCCGGAGGCCGAGGGCGCACCCGCCGGACACCCACTCGCCGCCCTCCTCCTCCTCCTTCCTCACCTTCCGCTTTGGGTTCTCTCTCTCTCGCTCTCTCTCTCTTTCTCTGCCCCTCTGCCTCCTGCGATTCCCATTCACAACACCCGAGAATAGTGGCTCGCTCGAGAATTTATCTGGTCTAACCTGTGCTGATTATGCGAACATCGTAGGGGTTGGCCTCGGTGGGCTTAAACAGGACTGGAAGAGTCGAAATATATCGCGTTGAACGATAAAGAGCTTCGTGTGACTGTGGTCCAGGGATGCTTCGCTTGGATCCTGTGCCAAGTATCAATAGAGCATTCTCGTATCGATGCTGCCATCCTTGAAAAAGTAGGAATGCGTTACTCTGAACACCAATGAATTTTAGGTGACCCGTGGTCCAGGGATGCTGTGTTTCGGGATCATCTCCTAAAAATCGATAGAGCGTTCACCCCATCGCTGCAATTTTTCAAACCTGGATGCATACTGGGACTGAATAAAACCGATCCAAGGGATGCTGTGCAATGAGAATCTTATCCCAAGAATTATCACAGCATTTATCAATCAACTATAATGGTTCAGAGATACTGTATTTAAACACCATCTCCCTCCAATCAATCGAACCCACTTCAAAAGAGAAAAAGCCCATGAATACATCCAATTTTAAACAAACCATAAATAAATTACATAAAACTCCAATTATCCTCGACCAACCACACTGGACCAGGGATGCTGTATTTAAAATCCTGTTTCAAAGATGGATCGAACATACTATAAAAGAGGACAATCCCATTGATACATTCAATTTTACAAAAATCCATAAATAAATTACACAAAGCTTCAATTACCCCCGACTAACCACACTGGACCAGGGATGCTGTATTTAAAAAACCACTTCAAAAGATGGATCGAGCCTACCCGAAAAGAGAGTGACCCCATCGATACATCGACCCTAAAAGCAAGAAGACTTTTATCGGGCGATCGGAACGCCAGAAGCTTACGAGCATCGTGACGAGTAGCCGCTCGATTCCGTGCGACCTCCGTTGGCTGCTCCACTGATCCCTGCCAAGTGAATGGGCGGCGGTTCCTGGGGTGGGGTGGTGGATGGTCGGGGGCGGGGGAAGCATGTTGTGACAGGATCTAATTTTATCTGGCAAGAGCGATGGTGCCCTTGCTCTCCTCGTCTCGACCGACCGTGCATCGCTCTTATTATTTATAGGACATAGCGCGAGAGAAGGTGTCGCCGCCAATCTGCCCGGCAGCTTCGGCCTACAATTAGCCTGCCTTTTCAAAGAAGTAATTACAATGCGTCTGCCAAGTAGACACGCGCTAATGGACGACAACAGTGCAACACTGCTGTGTCTCGAGGACACTCCTGGTGTCTCGAAAAGCATGCTGTCTCCGGAGAAGAAAGATGCGCCCTAACTGGCACCTTGATTGCAGCGCCGCCAACGTCTAAAGAGGTAAAGCATTAAGGCATGGTGGGAGATAAGGAGAATTCATAGAGGTAGCACGTGTATGTATGTGGATTTTAAATAGAAGAAAGTGTGATTATTTTTTGGTCGATATACATAATTTTTCATTTGGAATTAGTCGTGTGTTTATTGGAGCAGATAATTTGGACTAACTACCCTGTTAATTTCAGTTCGGCATTCGCGGTAACAAGCACGCTATAGGTATGCGAGAGGCAATTTGTTTTATGACCGAAATTTTTTTATTCATAACGTTAATTTCATTTCGATATTCGCGATAATAAGTATGTTATATAGCAACATCAATAAAATAATTTTAGTTGAAAAACTGCCCATAATTCGTTAAATAAAATAGTACCACTCAACTTTGCCTATAAAATCGCTTACCTACTTTAGACAACTGTGTCTTCGTCAAAACGAAATATATTTATTCATAATAAAAAGTGTATTAACAAGAATACACGTTTTGATTGTTCAATAAATAGCATTGTCTATTTTAGGATTGATAATATTTTCATGTTGAAATATGGTACAAAAATTGCAATTCAAAGGGTATTATTATAAAGCGTATTTCAACAGGAACCCACTTTAGAATTATTTACTGAAATGTATGGTTTGTTTTAAAATTGATTATGTTCTTATTTTGAAATATACCGCAGAGATTGGTATTAAGAGGATATTTCGATTTGGACATGTTATTTTAGGTCAGTTTAATAATGATTCACTGTATTACGTGTGCAATAATGTATACACTTATATTTCTCCCTGTATAATTAGCTAATTTATTCACTAAACAAACGTCACGTACACACCTATTTAATTAATAATTATAACAATGAACTATTAAATCTATATATCCTAAAGAAACATAAAAAATAAAATTTAAGTTTATACAATTAATGTTATGCCACGTCAACTCCATTTCACAACTATTTCTACTAATTATCCACTTACTTTTCTGCCCGACTGTATAACAAACATCGTAGCCGAAGTGTTCGAAATCTTGATATAAAATTAGCAATACATTCACCAAAATCACCTACTATTTACCAATTTCTGCACCCTAAAAATATGACCAAATTCTGCCCTCTGTGTTTGTTCCTCCAGAACAACCCCCAAGCAAGAGCACCATTACAAGGCGCTCTTGAAGGTGGCTCTCTCAGCTTGCGGTGCGCGATTCGAAGCCGAAGAAAGAGTCGGCCTCGAATTTCGAGGTATGCTTCGCGACATCGAGAGAAAAATTCCCGTCTACCGCGCGCCAGTCGCAATAATAGACGAACGCTTGAATGGAGAACATTGGAAACGCCTGTTTATGCAGACTCCAGCCTCGTTTCCTCGCGAGAAACTCCCCCGGCAAAGTTTCCCCGGCGCTACTTTCCAGTCGGCGAGCCACCCCCGCAACCACCCCCTGAATCCCCAATCGCGTGGCTATGTTTAAAAAAAATGAAAAAAGAAAGGCTCTAAATCAGTATGGGAGCCTCGCACGAAGATGCTCTCTGTTAAATACTCGTTTCCAAAGCTTTGGTAGAGCCAGCTTCGTTGGGGGTTAGTTCTCGATCGGCTCTAGCAGCCCTTCGATGTATCTTCTTGTGTCTAATACGTAGGAGTAGTGAAAGAATATCCTAACTAACATGGAAATGTAAAATAAAAATGTAAATGTAAATTCTTAAATTTTCTATTTTTGAATAAAAAAGAACTAAGGTAAAACTATTTATTACACTATAAATATAACAAGAAAATCCCTCTAAACAAAATCAATATCACATATTAAACTATCGAAACCAAAATAAAATTCAATTTCACATAAATAATAATTAATTAATAAATTTCGCGAAAATAAAAATCCTGACGAAAGCCAAAAAAATGTCCGAGTGCAATTCTTAAATCCAACAATATCTAGCTCATATTTCTTGCAGCTCCATGCAGCTAGACGAGCAAATACACGAAACAACTTGCAATAGTCACCGGTGGACCAGATGTAAATGTGGAGCGCCAGATAAATCGTGTCAGGCGATACGTTTGTGCCGGAATCAGGCGATGCCCGGACGACGCGCGTTCCCCTGACACATATTACAAGCAAGCCGTCCGCGAGATGTTACATGTTACATTCCAATCTAGTTGCTTTATAAAGAAGCATCATTAAAAAATAGTTCTTACGAAGGTGTAACTTTTTATTATAAATTAATGCAAAATTGATGAATGTGTCGATGTTTAATTTATGCTGCTATTTTGAATTATCTAGTAAATTTAATTATCGATGTGGACCGGCTCTTCTCTGCATTTTATAAATTATATATCGCAGTGCATTGCATGTATAATGTATGTAGTGTAAATCTATCGACGTACCCAGCTTTGAAGAAGAGAGAATAAATTATGTTAATTTGCAATGATAGTGGACCAGGTACTTGAAAATACTGTGGGAAATGATGTAATACGAAGATAGCAAATGTTCATCTCCAATTGTGACTTAACAAGAGTCTTTTCAATTTTCGTTGATGATTAATCTCTATAAATAAATATTAACTTCCACATTTAAATTAACTAATTATTTTACAATTACTTTACATGTTTCAAATATTATATTCTACCAAAATGTGTGATCTAGGTGTTGAAAATTAAAATAAACGATCTCCTGAATTACGAGAAAGAGGTTAAGAAACAAGATATGCGACACTGCGGCCTAAAAGCGTATTAAAAGTAGCAGAATGTCAAAGCGACATAGCGCCATATTAGATTAACCATAAAAACACGATCTTATCGAATTCTTTCCTAGAATAAATATCTGTCATGATATTAACAACCAAAACACTAAGAATAGAAACAATTATGCCATACTGCGTCATATAAGTGAACTAAAAGTAGCAGAATGTGAAAGCGACATAGCGCCATAGAAGATTAACCATGAAAATAGGATTCTATCGAATTCTCCTCCACAACAAATTCCACCAACTTATTTATCGAGGCGGAAGAGCATAGTTATAAATAATAAGACGAAGGAGTGTGCGGGTGGGATGATGGCACGCGCGGCGTGAATCTAAAGATACAGTGAGGAACGCGCACACGTGAATGACTCTTTCACGGCTGTTGAATGTGCGATCCGCGTGCCTGGCGATCCACTGCCACCGGCACTCGCTCCCAGCTCCATTTCGCAAATATGCAAGCCCACCTTGTCACCGGCACCCACTTAAATCCTCCTACAAGCACACCTTAGATACCCAATCTCCTGGAACCCCGTAAATCAAGAATGTATCAACGAGAAGACACGTTTTCATTGTTTAATAAATAGTATTATTTGTGTTAGAATTACAAATATTTTACTTTTATTATACACCGCAGGGATTGCTATTCAAGGGGTTTTATTTTAAAGGATGCAGGAACAGGAATGCACCTTTGAATTATTTAATGGAATGTATCGTTCGTTTTGAAATTGATATTATTTTTATTTTGAAATATATAGTACAGAGAGTGGTATTAAGAGGGCTTCCCGTAAATGAAGGAGATATCAACAAGAACGCACGGTTTCATTGTTTAATAAAAGGTATTATCCATTTTACTATTGATAATATCTTCGTTTTAATCTTTTACATTCGTTTTATGCACAAATTAACGTATACAAATATTGTATTTTAATTAGATATATATAATAAATATAAATAAATGTTGCGTATATAATGTTGCTTTTATATTAACAGAATCATCGAATATTATTTGGCATGTGAAAGAAACCATTGCAGGTATTGGCAGAATTTTGGTAGGGAAAATGAAAGGGAGACAATATTATCAATATTCAATGTTATAGAAATATAATATAAATATAATGTAATGTAAGTATTTGTCGAATAAAATTCTTCAAGAACTTTAAGTTAACTTTATTATTATACACCGATCCTTTATATAATTCCTCGTGCAATTTGAACAAGGAACGAATAAAACACACATGTTACCCACAAAACCATTAAATCAAAGAAACATGTAAATTACTTACATTTGCAATCCGCACGAATGTCACACATATCCGGCATTTTAATCCCCACAACTAAGCCCACCTACGTCAACTCGAATTCGTAACACGAAACATACAGTAGAAGAAGTGCTTGCAGGGTCAGACCGTAATGATGGCAAGCGTAATATCGAAGTAAAATAATTGGAACCGTAGTTATTTAATATTAAAAGCACAACATATATTTTATTCTAATACACAATGAATAAAATCTCTTGAAATATGTCTTTAAAAATGTAAAAAGAAAGATATTTTACTATTACATCAATCATTAATTAAATCCAAAACTCCTATACTCGATTTATGAATAACTTTTAACCGAATAAAAATCTACTCAAAATAAGAAGGAAAAAAAAACACACACAGTTGGAAAAAATCTTTCCAGGGTCAAAGCGTAATGATTGAAGTCATAATGATTGAAATGCCAGACGCATTAATGCCTGGCACGAAGTCGACCGACGTCAGCGCGAAATTCAGAACAAGAAACGCGCAGTGGAAAAGTGGCTCGAAGGTCAGACGGTAATGATTGGAAGCGAAGAGTGTCGAGGCTCGCGTCGAGAGGAACCTATGAAAATCTTGGGCCTCGCAAGACACGATATCGCGATCTAAGGTTTAGATAGATGGCGTTGCTTTTGCGTCCTCCAGTCATCCATCAAGCAAGCGTAAAATGAACCGCTCTTATCCCCCTCCTCCCTTTAGCATATACGCAAACGAGGCAATATCGTTCGCCGCCGCGACCAGAAGCGAGCTGGAAAGTTCCGAAGATCGCGATAAGGGACTCCTCGATCCGCCCATTAACAGTTTCTTCGTTAAGCTACCCTCGGAAATTGCTCGGCATTTCGCGAATACTTTGACAGTTTCTTGAAAAATTTCCCCTTCGATGTTAATGAAATGGAAATATTGTGAATTTGAACTATTTGAAGTTGGGTATACAATTCTTCTTTTTGTTATGTTGCGAAATTATTTATTACAAATATTTCAATCTTCTAACAAAGTGCTTGAATTTAAAGCACACTAAATTTTCTGCGCGGATGTGATATCTATTGTTGTTACTATTTATTATTTTAATGCAATTTCCTTTCATGTATAACATTCAAACAAATTGTAGTCTACAAAATATTATAATATTTCTTATTAATACAAGCATCTTCAAGAGTAACTTTAAAATTTCAAAAGGAATAAACTTCATGTTATATTATATCATAAACAAATTGTTACAACAATCTGTCACTGTTCGAATTAAATGATTATTAACCTGTATACAAAATTTCACCCGCATGAAGCCTGGTAGGACAGCAACTTTCGTACAAAGGAGCAGTGACGGCTGCCAGCACAAGTCAGACGCAAAGGAAATCAGTAGTATAAGTAGATTCAGTCAGGCGCGTCAGACGGTCTGACCGATGAATCAAGTGGAATTGTACCCACTAAACAGAAGATAGAAGCGTCGTGATTTGCCATACTAAAAATAAAATGATCTTTTAAAATAAATCTTTAACGTCCATTTTTTAATAACTTTTTCTACAATATTCGTTAATTTAGGAATTTCAAAGGGCTGCAATCGCCACGAACAGGAATCATTTTCCGGAATCTGAAATTGGCCGGTGAAGGAGATAGTTTGGCGTCGCTTGATCGATCTTGCGTCAAGTATCGCGATACATCTGTGCATTGTTCTGTTGTACGACTATAACTGTAGGCGATGACCGTAACTCTGCTAGCATCGCATGCCCGAAGGCAGTGTTAGACATTCAAGGTGAAGAGGCCCTCGGAAGGCCCAAAATATAGATTGCACTACTGTTCGAGCATCTCCTATCCTTCAGCCAATAATACTCGCTCTAGGAATGATTTCAAAAATAGCTTGTAATACTTTTCCTTATTTTACAGTCAAACTATTGAAGACAAATATGTATATAATTTATTAATTATAAATAGAAATAGATTTTCTCGATTAACAAAGCGCTCTTAAGAAATAATATAATAATAATAATAATTTCTTTTTTAGCCACTGTGTATTACAAGAAAAGCCAGAGAGATTTAACAAAAATTCTTTTAAAGACGAGTACTTGCAATAAAATAAATTGTTTGTTATATACAAATCCTTTTTAAATCATTTTCCAGCTGAAATCAACAAATCCGTTGATTCAGCAGAACTACCACGATCATTCCAAGGAATCTAATATTTCGCGGTGAAGGCTGTGTTGGATTCGGTTGCGTGGCCGAGATGTAAATGAAAGTGGCAGGCTGGCCGAGTTTCCGGCGATAAGTGAGGCAGCTTGTTAACTCGGCATTCATTATTATAAATTAAGGGAGAGGTCTAGTGTCGATGGAGAGCGAACCGGTGACTGCGGGGCCCCAGGCAAATCGTAAACCGCAGATGGTCCAGAAGCATCTTCCGCCCGACGGCTCGCTCTGACGCACTGCGGATGCTTAAAAATTTCTTGCCTCGATCCCGCGGATACCGAGAGAAAGGAGGCGATATCGAACATCCACTGCATGCACCAATACTGCCGAGAAATTCGATGAATGTGTAAGAGAAAAAAGAAGGTAGGCTGGCTTTGACATTTCTCCCGCTGCGGGTAATTTTTTTCAAACTTATATACGTAAATATATTTTGTTATTAATTATCCTGTATATTTTATTTTGTTATTCTCTATAATAAATGATTTGTTTATTCAATCCAGGATTCGATTATATTGAATATTTTATGACGTCTAATTGTTATAAATATACTAATAAAATATTCAGCACATTTAATTTCAACAAATATATAACAAATTCCGTCGAGTCAAAAACTTGTTAAATTCCGCGGTTTGTTTTGCGACAGAACTCGCACATGATGCTTCACCACATCATCGAGGGGAAGTTAAGTGTAATGGCAGGGAAGCAATCTCCTCTTTCTCTCGGCTTTTTAACTCCGATGAGGGGGTGAAAACGCCGCCAAGGCCAATATTTGTCACATTCGGCCGAGGCAAATTACTCGCAGCGGGAGTTAAGCTGAATTCGATTAGCCTGCTAGCGTTTAAAGGCCCTGCCGAGTCTGGTAACGAGTAACGAGGGTGCTCGCACTGCAAATAGGGGTGGATACACGGAAAGGGTGACACGTGCTGTCACGCGCTCCCGATAGTATCGAGTGCCAATATTTGAGCAATGTTTGCGCGGTATTAGAGGCTATCCGGTATGCCTATCCGGCTCTTCCACACCTTAACCACCTCCTTCCACTCGATTAAACTATATTAATATTTTAGGGGTGGCTTTAAGAAAGGTGTTAACGCCGGTAAGGGTTGAATGGGATCTATCGGATAACTTTGCAGGGTTTATATCTTCATTGTATAACTTAAAATCTTGAGATACGTATTATTGTTTACTAAGTTTTTATTTATATTTGTTAAGTTGTGTAATAAATATATGATATCGTCTTCCAATAAGAAACTAGAAAATCTAGTTTATCAAATATCTGTTTGTTACTAATAAAACGATAATACTTTTTACTTTCTCACTTAACCTCACATAATGGAGCGCGGGAAATCCACTTGCTCGATACTTTCTTTCCCATAATTGTAATGCGAATCAGACTTAAAAACAAGATTGCGATATTTATTCGAAGCAAAGAAACCTTCACTGATATTTGTCAAGTTATTTAATAAATTAAATAAGAAGCAGCACATCTTTACTCTCTCAACTAACCTCACAATCGAGGGCGGGAAGTTTACGTTGCTCGACACTTTTCCTCCCATAATTATAATGTGAATCAGGCTTAAGGGGAGGCTTTGCCGACCCCTTTTCGACGGGCCCGAACTTTCGACACTTCGTCATCTGTTCCGCGCCATTTCCCCCATTCGCTTTCCACAGCCAGACTGTTCAGGGTGGCTTCGGGGGTTGCCGGAGGTGGCAGGCGGGCAGTTGCGAAATTCCCCGGGCGTAAACTTTGGCCGATTAACTTTTTTTCCGGGCGAGCGAGCGGGCCAAATAGTCACGGACAATCCGCGAGTGTCGATGCCGCCAAGCTGGGCTACCCGATCTGGAAATAATGTTATTAGTCGCCCGAGATTGGAATAAAGGGAAACCGGAATGATCTCGTTGGCAGAATGAAGAGTGACGACTGAGATATTTCATGATCTTAAAGAGCGTCATTAATAATTAAACAATTTTCTGTAAAAATTGAATTATAAATATAATTCTAAAATTAACAAATAAATCCAATAATAATATTCACCAGGAATAGAACAATCTCATTGGTCGAATGAAGAGTGACAGATTCATATTGCGCGAAGGGGTTGAAAAGGCCTCAGCCTTACTCAGCCACTTTCTCCATGCCATAATGGTTGGACCGTAAAGACGCACCGGCGGATCTTAGGAGGCAATCAATTTGCTGGCGAGTGGTGTACGTGCGCGATTTAGCGCGATAACGTCCGACTGAAGAGCTCCTCTTCTACTAGCAAGACTCCTCGACAAAGCCAGCGAGCAGATAGGGGAGGCACCTTCGGGCCCAAGTTTTCTGGGAATGACTGACGCCGCTCTCTTATCCGATCCTGCCGATGCGAGTTACCCTCGTAAATTGTCTCGGTGATTATGAGCGGCCTAACTAACTTGTGTATTTATCACCGAGAGATACTCCGGTAAGGAGATATTTAAAAGATTAATACTAAATCTTTGGTAAAATCTGGATAAATTCTGGGACTATTCTTGGCAGTTTAGGTATTTTAAATTAATGTTTTATGCAAAAATAAAGGAATATATAACTGTGGTATATAAAAGGTTTTTTTAAATGTTTTGTATTTTAAAGATTCGTCCTTTTCTTACGTAAGTAAATATTAAAACGGTTGATAATAAATCCTGACGCAAATCTTGGTGGTTTAATTATTTTAAATAGTCCATTTTAAAATAGAATAAAATGCAACTGTAATATATGTAACAGTGTATCTTACAGTTTGGGCTTTTAAATTTACAGTAGGAGAAATCCTCACTCTTCTTTCCTAACTTAAAATATTTTCTATAATCCAATGATTTGTTCTATATAATTTAATAATTCGTATGAAATATCAAGCATTAGATTTTCAGATAAAATAGCAAGACACTATCTAGTTCTGTTCAAGACGCTGTACAGAAACAAGAGCACTGGAAGTAGTAAATTTCAATATTAAGTAAATTAGGGTAATGTGGTAGTGCGGCACTAGAAACAGGGACACGCACTCTGCAACATGAAGACATTCATATGAGCTTTCCAAGTTTCACAATGGTCGACAAACTATAGTGATACTGAATCATCGATAACGACAGAGTTAAATATACATGTTGAGATCTGCATTACGACAGTGACTTTTTCTACAAATTCCATTGTGTTTGAGATCCTTAAATAATTAAATTGAAATAAAGGACAGATTAGTCTAATTAGGACAGAGTACAGACTGTAAACAGCTGTTGGATTAAAACACGTGTAAAAAGGAATTGCTAAATGAGTGAAAAATAGGACGCAAGTATTTTCGCAACGAGAACGTGTAAAATGTAATATTAATAGGTAGAGTGCATATATCTATGGAAATGCGACATACTTGGATTCTGAAAAATTCACAATATCTGAGGAAACAGAGCGAATTTAGAATTCAGATTCACTGTGTGCTTTGTGTTAAATCGTAAACTGTGTGCTTGTATTCTTCAAGTGTCGTGTCACTCGAATTTAGGTGACACACAGAAACTCTGACATATTTATTTCTAGGAAAAGAACGGTAATACAGATTTTTAGCGAGAAGAGCACTTAAAGTATTAATAAAGTATATTAAGTATTCTTACCAGTGTCACCATATTTAAATAGACACTGGAAGAATTAAAATTAGAACTTGCATACAAATCTACAAATTAACAATAAGATACTAGCACCGTATTATAAAAAAATAAATTCATGAACTTATATTCATAACAAGAAACTATAATTGAAATCATTTAAACTATCGTGGCAATAATGACCCCAATTTTCTTTATCAATCCTTTATTTAAATATTCTTTATCAAAAGTTCCAAAACCAGGCCCACCAAATTCTCATACGAGTACGACCATAATTAAATCTAACTTACGAAACTAGTACAATTAAATAGTCACGAGAACAAACATTCGCAGACCCAAAAGTCCCAAAGCAACCCTTGGACGCCTACAATTGTCGCGGCGACAGTTTACCCAAATGGCCATCATCGGGAATGACGCACCCGATCGAGCAAAACTCCAGCAGCTCCAGCTGGGAGTGCAAGCGCGCCAATGCAGAACTCGGGCTCGATTCCCCACGCGGATATTCCCATTCGGGCTGGCAAATGTTATTCCGGCGTGCGCAAATATCGACTTTTAATCCGGAATGGAGAAAGCGAGGGTTGCCCGCGAAAATAAGTGTCCTCGGAGGTTAAGCCGGAGCGCGGGGAGCAGAAGAGGTTAGGAAGGAGTATTCGATGAGTGTGCCCTGCATGCGGGACTGACGTCAGCGCTTAGGAATGCACACGCACCCGAGAGAAGCGCGCGCGCAGCTTCCTCCTCGAGGGAATCACTTGATAATTAAAACACGCTTCACCCGGTACGCTTCGCCGCATTCCTGAAATAGCGATCTTCCGACTGGTGAGCCAATGTCAGATGATCGGTGCAGTTGTATTAGTTTGTATCGAGTGCGTTTTGATAAGTTGGTGCAGTAAATCTTTTGTGTGTCTCAATTAGCATGATTCATTCCTTGACACGATTCTTAGATTGTTAGTTATAAGTTACGATAATTAATATCTGACTCAATTTCTGTGTTTTTTTGGTCACAACTTAGAGCAATAAATAATTGTACGATTCAACTATGTGAGAATAAACTGCTTGATTTAATCCTGTCAGAACCAGATGTTAAATTAACTAAGTCAGATTAGCTAAATACACATTTGAAAAAATTGAAACCTCGCTGACTGCACCAGGAATCGCAGGAAGAAGAAATGCACAGAATAAAAGAAGCTATGAAATGAATAAATAGTTCTGTAATTAGGGGTAAGAGTAACTAACAAGGTACATCGACATTCTTGTCTCATTTCAAAACACCGACGACAAAACAATTGACTAAGTAGCTTGTTAGTAAGATAAAACATCGGACAACAGCCGCACCTCCTAGTTGTTAGCTACCCTTGCTATTATGCTCTTTTCTTGAACCCTTATACATACATATAAAAAGCAATTAACAAAACAATTGACTAAGTGGCTCGACGATAGAACAAAACATCCGACAACAGCCACGCCTCTTAGTTATTAACTATCTTCTTCATCCCTATCACTTTCTCTTCGGAACCTCTTACATCATTAAAAAGCTAGGCTAAGTAGATCAGATTTGGCGGCAAGTTCGCAACTTAACCTGTACAACTCCTAGAAAAAGACATATATTCGCATGATGATTGCTGAAAAATGGCCTCGAGAAGATTATTTAACAAACATTACTTAATAAACTTTTCACTCATCAACTTCAGCGAATCCCATCGACAGGGAATCGAACACGAAGAGTTGGGGGTTCGATGGAAATTGGTACATCACGCAAACCGTCGAGGATGGAGGCAGGCGAAAAGTTTTGCGGGATCAAAGACCCTGATTGACAATGTAATTAAATCCGATGTGAGAGTGCGTGCCTTCACCGACCCTTCCGTCCAACCCCCTCGAGGCCATCCCATCCCACTCGAGGATCGATGAGGCTCAATTACCGTCGGGGTTAAAGGCCAGGCCTCGAAATTGCATTTCAGAGCCGTGTTCCGGGAATATCTAAATTTCATGATATCGAAGGCGCTCTCCCACTCTTCGTTATTCGAAACTCGCCAGCGCCACACTAGGTCGACATCTTGAAATACTAGGCGTTTCATAGAAAACGTTTCTTCTCTTCTTTATTAATATTATATATATTAATATCGTGTGAAATGATTTTATTAGTATTATGAATATAACAACAACTGCAACTACACTTGCAACTGTAATAAAAATTGGCAGAGTCATTTTGATGAATTGCATGGTTGATATTAAGTCCAGCAGTTCTTCATATTATCTTTGTTCTGAGAGATTTATATTGCAGGAGATTTTCCCTCATAATCAGTTAATGGTAAAATATGTAAGAGACCAAATGGTATGCCTGCGTAATTGTCAAATAATATTCGAGCTCATATTATATTTATATTTATTAAATTTAAATTTATTACGGATCACTATACATAATAATAGAAAAATAAAAAAAAGTCAGTTAGATGCCTAGTATTTGCTGATTTCAACCGACTGTGGCGACGATGCCGGCTCCCTCTAGCACTCGGCCCTTTCAAAGAGTAATGATCGAGGTGCACTCGAATTCCAGGGATCCGGCAGAGGGTGCTCCTGTGTGCTCCAAGGACCCTCTGCGGGAAAGAATGCAGCTTTGACAGCTGGATCGTGCGGCACTAATAATTGGAAAGAAATTACAGCTGGCCGACAAAGTGGAAATGTGTCGAGCGAGTGCAGCCATGGGCGAAGGAGAATGGGCCAAGTGGAATCGGTCGATTCCGGGCTGATCACAAAGTATCAAAGTATAGGGAAGAAAGAAGCAGACGCCGGGGATCCGTCTCCTGGGGTATCGTGTTACGCTTCTTATTTATTTTTCTCAGTACATACACGCGAAGAAGTATTAGGATTGTTTAACATTGTTTTTTTTTGGTAACCTTGAGAATAGGAATATGTGAAAAAACTCCGCTCGAAGAACGTAGGGTAGATGCGCTCACGGGACATCGTTCCTTCCCCGACACAAAACATATCCCCAACCGCAGTAATATTCTCATGCAACACTTTCTCTCTCAATCTCTCTCTCTCTCGCGCGCGTTCCCTTTCTCTCCCACTCTCTCGCTCACGTAACATCGTTCTAGTGTCTCTTTACTTTCGTGTCCAATGGGGCTGACTCCTTCCCTACTCCCTTTCCTTCTTTCTTTCTTTTCCTAACTCTTTCTCTCTCTCTTCCTCTCTTTCTTTCCCTCTCGATAAAGCACGATGGACCACGTGCGGTCCATGCCGAGACGCTGCTGCTGCTGCTGCGATACTTCTCTAAATCCGGCACCGGGCAGTAATAACGTATGAAAAATCGACGTCCTCCAGGCGAGACGTACCACCTAATTGTCTAGAGTTTTTGAGCGAGTGCGTACAACGTACTTGATTGCGGCGAGTGAACGCCACCCGACCCGATCCCGATCGAGCCACGCACCTAGATTCATTATTCATCTATTTAATAATCCCTCGACGCACGCTCGTGCGCTTGTCGGCAAAGAGACGTCCTTCGGGATCGATCTGACTCGAGGCACCGGACTACGAAGAGACAGGTGGCTCTCTCGGGCGCGTCGTGGCCACTCGATCCAGGCAGTAAGGAGCTAAGGGTCGGACTTTCTCTCTCTCTCTCTCTCGTTCGTTCGTTCTATCACTTTGTCTCTCACTCTATCGATCTATGGGCACCAACGTGGCCGGGCTTGAGACTGGTAAAGTCCGATCGAAGGCTTGCGCGTGTACCGAATAAGTGATTCCTTTCCGCAAGAGTGTCTGTGTGTCTCTGTGTCTCTGCGCCACAGATTCTCCCCTGGACCATGCCTCGGACCATTCGTTCTGACCAACGGTTATCTTTCAACAAATTTCTCAACTGTCCTTAACACTTTCTTGTTTCATCACAAACAGGTTCAGTCTGGATAGTCCGAGTGGTGGGGGAGACTAGGGTTGCTTCAGATTGGACGCTTATTAGAAACGATCGGATCCACTATTACATTTCCCGCGTAAATTCCTAACCGTGAATCGAACAACTCCAACTCGTCTCTAATCACTAACAAATTAAATAAAACGATTGCAAACGCTTACAACATGAATGCTACATCGGCAATCATTTGAGACGACGTACAATGACAATCACAACGATCAATAACAATCATTACGACTCGATTCGGGCATTTCTCAAGCGTCCAGTCTGAGCACACCCCACATAATATACTTCCACCGGGTTCCTGCTCGCTTTTCACGGCCATGTACAATACAGGTGATAAGAACATTTGCGATCTCGAATCTTGAGGGGGGTGGTAGTAGTGGTGGTGGTGGTGGATAGAGGGTGGTGAGTGTGGGGTTCGTGATTGAGGGGGGGCTGCAGCAGGGGGCACTGCGGGTCCTGTCTCGCAAGATGTCGAAGTTTGAAAGAATCGCGAGATCGCTGGCAGTCATCGTAGAAAGGTCGGACTAACATTAATTAACGCGTTTCTCTTTGTTACCTATAAATAAGCTCGACGTGTCAGCGCGGAACATTGTTTTGCTTATTCCAATCCTAATAATCGTGTGACCTGACATCCTGCTCTCTCATTCGCCGCACAGTTCTTCCTCTTCGTTTACGATTCTAAACGTGTTTCCCCCTCCCAGCGGCCAAAATTCTCACTCTCTCTCACTCTCGCTCGCTCGCTCTCTCTCTCTCTCTCTCGCAATCTTTTTATACATATACATACTTGGCGAATTACATTTAGGTTTATGTATATTATTTATATGATAGATCCTCAATGTGTAATCGTGATATCGTTATCTATATACGCCTCTTTGTTATGTACACTCGTGCTTCGATCACCGACGCTTCCATTCGCACACCACTCACCGTGTATACCGTATATATACTATATATCGTGTATATATATAGTTCTGTATGTATATATATATATATTTTCTTCTCCCGCCCCGCTCTCTCCCACCGTCCGCCGTTTAAACGTGTGTTCTCTTGTATGTATATATATATATATTCATTTATTTCATCTTGTATTTATATATTTATAGTATGTATACTCTGTAACGTGATAAAACGTTATTAAAAAAGTCAGTACTTCGTCCGTCTATAATTGCGGCCCCTTAAAAAACCCCCTTAAATTTGCGCTACTATCCCGTTTTATATCTCTCGTTTTTATGTTTCATTGCGGCAGCGCGCATTGTAGGATTGCGACTCGTGACTATTCCTGTTTTCCGCTTGTTGCTCCGCCGAGTGTGTGGCTGTGTGTTCCTGTGTGTGGGTGTGTGCGCGAGAGAGTCTTCGTCTATCTTAATTAATCCAGTATAGATTTATATAGATATATACCAGCATATCTTATAAACATATACGTACACAGGGCATTGCTCGCGTGGCCCTTGCGCGCGAGGGAAGACTCGTTCTAAATCTTACTGCTCGGCTCTGCTCCTGTTTCCTTTTTCACTCTCTCTCTCTCTCTTACTCTCTTTCTTTCTCTTTGTTTCGCACTTTTGATTAGATCCACACCATCCCCGGGCCCTCCACTGGGAGGGCGAAGATCAACTGGTGGCGCCCCCCGACGAATACGCACTCCGACTGACCCAAGTCCCCTCCGACGATCAATATATTCTGCCTTGCTGCCCGTGAAAATCGGGTGGCGACGAGTGTTGACAAGGTGGCCGATCTCGCGCGTCCGGTTGCCTCCCTCGGCAAAGAAATCTCCAAGGCGTAGTGGTTGGCGCGGCTTCGTGCAGATACCGAAGAGGTAATCGTGATGCGAGGTTCTCCCAACTTCCGCGGTGCCACTGTCGCCGGCTCCTTCGCATTGGCATTTGATCCCAGCAGCCTCCGCGGGATCGAGGATACACCGGGGGCCAAACCAGGTTCGATTGGTGTAAGGAAAAGCGCTGGTTTCTGCCCGCAGAATGCCACGATCGACGAGATCCTGGCTTGGCCTGTGGGAGAGCGGCAGGCTGCTGGGAGGCGAGAGAAAAGCCAGGAGACAAGTGGACCTCGAGGATCCTCGTGGAATATGGGGCGAGGCACACTCTCGGTATTAATTGGCAAAGGTCTCGTAAACACCCCCCGTGTATGGCCCATCGGAAGAACAGTGTTAAATGGATTCCGCCCCACTTGATCCGGGTGGAATGTACATTTGCATTTGGATGGCAGACGTGACCCCACCAGCCGAGAGACTACGATTGTGTTTGAATTGTATCTGCATGTACCAAGAACAACGGTCATCGACCTATCAACAATCCTCGCTTTATTCTCTTTCTCTCTCGTTTCACTAGTTAATTATTCGTTACTTATTAATCGTTATTATTATTCTGCGATATTTAGTGGTTTCCCCCTCGATTATTAATCCTCGTATTTTACTAGAGTGTGTCTCGAGTGGCACTACGATGCGCCCGGAGAGAACCACCCGCACTCACGAGCTTGGATTCGTCTTTAAAAATCAAAGGAGACACTTCCCACCCGCGAACACCCACCCGGCACGCCCTTGTTCCTAGAGTCTGGTACTCGACAATGTGTTTCTGGCTCCGCGAGGAGTCCCTGACACGAATCCCGGAGCAGGAAGGGGCCGGAAGTGGCCCTACGGTTGCGAAGGTCAGTCCAAGAACTGAATCTAATGGATTCGAGAGAAGGATGGGTGAAGTGCCGAAAAGGGGAACGGAAATCCCGTCGATCCGCCGCTGGAGCACCGAGGGTTCTCTGCGGACCTTTATACTTTATATTTCGTGGCTGTGTGTCTCTCTGTGTGTATATATATATATAATACTTCTATATGTATATAAAGTGTATCTGCCAGTATCGCCGAGTCCGCTGTCAGCTGGATCGCGATGCCAAAGTTGCATGTACTTACAATAGAAATATATTAAAATTGCAAAGTCTCGCCTGCTTGTCAACGCTCCGGCTGTGCCAGCTAATGCAAATCCTGCTGAACAAGGCCCCGAATGCTCTACGTATCGTCACGCGTGAGTGTGTGGGTGGCAAGGTAAATGGTAGGTGAATGGGTGACTCGCATACTGCGAGAGCCAATCAAATATTTGTGTGATTTACGTGGACGACGAGCGATGATTGGGTGGATGATGGTTCTGTCTCCTCTTCTTGCAGAATGGGAGACTCGCATTTACGGCGGCCTGGTCCAGCCTCGAAGATGGAAGTCATCGAAGAGTCTGACGCAACTCTTCCCGATCTTCCTTGCTCGCCCGGTCTTCCTCCCCTTTCATCTAACTTGTCTCTTTGCTTTTTGTTTGTTCTCTAGATAGGGCAGTGTCGTGGACGGTTACGGAACCGGTCGTCCGTAATCCCAAAAATGTTTCCTACAAGTATACACACTATTTAATAAGTACATATTTCAACAACCGTCTTTAGAGCTAAGTGTTCTCTTATATTGGTATCGTTTCGTATGAACTGCGATTGCGCTGCCTCGCCATCTGCCCCGGGATTAGCCGGGGGGAAGATGCCCAAAGAAAAATCACGTCCCCTCGATCCTTTACCGTGTGAGCCCGTGCCCGCGTCCCGCCTTCTCCTCTCAGTCCGTGCAACCGGCCCAGCCACACATTCGAACCTTTCTCTCTGCCTCTAATCCAGAGGAGCGACTCTGCCAAGAAATCCTCGCCGAATCGGCGCTGGAATCCATGGGAGACTCTCGAACTTGGTAGCAGGGCAGGTTGCGCCCGGAAGCATTACTGATCCGATCCGTACGACGCGACCTACGCCGGAGGAATGTCCGCGCGCTCTCGGCCGCATTTTCGTACATGCTATGTTTTCTTTCCTTTCTTTAATAATAACCGTTATTAGATGTATAATCTATCTATCTATCTAGTAAAACAGCATCGTATTAAAGTCTATTCTCCTCCTCCTCCTCGTTATCCTCGTTATTCTCCTCGGACTCCTCCTTGTAGCCCGGGTGCTCCGAGATGGCGTAGTAGTTGCCGTTGTAGAGGATGCCGAGTTCCCGGAGCACGTCGCCCCGTATGATCGCCTTGATCGTCCAGTTGTAGCACTCCTCGCTCTCGCTCTCACGGTCCAGCCTCTCCACGTCGAGGATCTTCGAGCTGAGCCGCTCGAGGATGATACCGATGTCCTTGATGCTGAGGTGGTGCTTCTGGTCGACGGTGAGCTGGTCGATCAGAAGGAGAAACTTCTCCGAGGTCACGAACTCGTCCTCCATTATGGTGTTCTCCGTCTCGGACTCGGAGCTGTCGTGCTCCTGGTGATGATTGTGATGATGGTGGTGCATGAGGAAGCCCGGACCGCTGCCACCACCGGCTCCGGAGTTGCCAGCTAATCGGGAGCTGGATTCCTCGTCGGCGGTGTCGCGAAAGCGAACGTGGCCCTTGCTGAGGCCGGGTCGTCTGGTGCCATCGGAGAGCGAGGAGGGCGGCTGTGGCGAGGGTGTCTGGGCTTGTGTCTGCGGTTGCTGCTGATGCTGATGATGATGCGGCTGGTACTGCTGATGCTGAGCGTCCTGGATGGGCGAGGTGGCTACGGACTTGTGGACAGCGATGCGGCGACCCTCCTCGTGTAGGGCGCAGCAGTGGAAGTCGCATTCGCCGGTGGGGCCGCCGTCGGCCCCGTTCACCGGACTCCCGTTCCGAGCAACCGGCTGGTGAATGTGGTTCGAGCACTCGGGAGTGTGGATATGGATGGTGGTGCTGTCGAAGGAGTTGGTGCCCTGCTTCACCAGCCGGCCCGGCAGATGCTGCTGTGGTTGCTGTTGCTGCTGCTGTGGCGGGGGCAGCCAGGACTTTGGGTTAGACGAGAGTTAGGCCTACTACTTGGACTAGCGTAAGGTCGATTATTAAGCGAGACTGTATGCTTTCGTACCATGTCGTCATGATTTATCACAGTGATTTGGGGGCTACTGTAACGACTGGGGCCCAGCTCCCCTGCTAGATGGCTCGTCTTGCCCCCGTAGTTCAGTTTGTCCAGGCTGGTCTGGATGACGAGGGAGGGCCGCTGCGTGCCGCTCAGATCGGCTTTCTTAGTCGGCGAGTACTTCGAGCTCTGGGCGTCTTGGCCCTTCTGCTGCTGCTGCACCTGGGAGGACGACGACGAGCGCTGGTCCCAGTGCAACACCACCGTGACCCGTCCCTTATTGTCCATGATTTTCCACGAGGGGGTCTCATCGTGCAGCTCCAGGGCGTGAATCGTCTCACAGACTATTTTTGGTATCGCCGATATCGCTGCAAACATCAAACACACCCGCACTGTCAAACTAACCTCTCTTCTAGGTACCAGGCTCATTTGCATGTGAATTTCCAGAGAGCCGACCGCTCTCTCATTAGATTTACCCCGCTCGAGGGCTACTGCGAGTGGAGGGCTCTCCGGAAAAATCAACAATCTTATCGTAACACGATTACTCGCGCGTCGACAGCTTCCTAATCGATCGTCCGCACTCCTTCCCGCCAGATTCCCCTGTCCTTTTTCACCAAGCACGAAACTCTGCCAAACGCCGCCTGGCTTCCCACCCCCCGTTTTTGATCGAAGATAAAGGAGATAAAAAGATTGGGGAAAGAATTGCATTTCTAAGTTGGTCAGTCGATGCCTGAAGTAGGCAAGTAGTAATTTGTAGGGCAATCCTATCGATGCATCGAGGCCGGCGATGCCAGAGGGCTCGCATTCCCCCATTCAATGTAATGGCCGTCTAAAGTCCGTTACGAAACCGAGATGCGAGTTTATCGAGCGAGACTCGGCCAAATGAGAATTGGACCGGATCATTGAATCTCAGAATTACTACTTTAGAATCTCCAGTTGACCATGGCCTGCCCATATGTGTTTGGTTGGGTAAGTGCATCTAAATGATCTCTGTTTGTTTACTCGTAAAGTGACGAGGATTGTATTCTAATTTTGAAAGCCTTGAACCACCAACAAAGAGACCCAAACTAAAACTATCTCTTTTGTATTATCATATACACATATGTATACCGGCTCGTATGATGTCGACGCCGGTGGGGCACCAGCGTTCACCATGCCGCAACAATAGCAAGATCGTGTTATTCGCTAGGGTCTTGAAATATTCGCCGTCCTCGACCTGGGTGCCGTCGGACTCCAACACTAGTGAGACATTCTCGTTCTGCGGCACGCCCAACTTTTCCTTGCCTGAAATCAGAAGAGATCATCGAACCTACTCCCAAACAACAAAGAACCATTATGGCGTCTCGAAACTGATTGGTGCCTGTCTTACCCCGGTGTATCAACTCCTCGAAGTTGCTTACAACCAGTCCCTTCCTTACGTTACGCCAACTGTCCCATATCTTAAATGGTCTCTTGCTCCGTAACTCCTGGGGAGAAATGAATCGGCATTAAGATTGCTAGGTTACGTCGGCGCAAAGCTCCCCGGACACACATGCGATTTATCGGACCGGATACTAATTGGAGTGGACTTTTCTACGGCATGGATAAGTAGAGGCCGATCTAGGCCAAGCCGGTCTCACGGAGTGAAAATGGATTATCGGCTATCTATAGATCCTTGCAGGCTTCTATTCTCGTATGGGGGGTTGAGCCTAGGTCAGCGAGCAGTGCGTCTGGAATATGCGTACCAGTCCACCTGCGAGATTCTCACTCTCCTGCATTTCTTGGGCCTCGAGGCATCGAAAGTTGTCTGGACGGTGCCGAGTGACACACGGATTTTAAAGGGTATCTCAAGGGGTGGTTTGCTAAGGGTGCAATCGTGTCGCAGTGTGTGCCTCACGGGAAGCAACTGGTAATCTCGCTCTCTCCCGACACATCGATTAATTGAGTTCGGCCCTATCAATTTCTCGAGTGTCGAAAGACAAGAGGGCCTACCCGCCTCTCCAATCACTTTGTCGCGCAACCCTTGTGCAATCCATTAAGCGGCGCCCATTCAAGGGGGGAAAAAAAGCTCGCCACCGCACGTCGGAGATTATCCACGATTATTAGCGATTATCTCTCTCTCTCCCTCTCTCTTTTCAATGAAGACTCAAGCGCAAATATTTTCCGGCCGCAAGGGCGGACTCTGCGGCGACCGGGGGTGGAAAAGACCTTCACCCAATTATTAGCGCCGGGGATGGGGCGAGTGTCGCTGCGAACCGTGGAAGATGCAGCCCGAGATGTTTGGGTCTCGGATATGTGTCGGAATAATGCAAGGGCGGCAAGGAGGAGCGCGTTATGTTTGGGTTCTCCCTGCTTTTGCAACAGGGAGGCGCTAAAGTGACCAGGGCGCAGACGCAGGCGCAACTTATGGTCGAAAACACTGACCTGATTCAATCGTTCTCGGCTGGCGGATAAAAACGATGGGAAAGCAATAGCGCCGATAAATAACAACGGGGATACATCACAGGGACTTTTGTCCCGAGTAACTAAACACTTTGGTGCCTGCTGGAAATGAGGATGTACCTCGGAGAGACAGAGAACACTGGGCAGTAAACATTAATTGGAGTTTAGCGCAAAAGTAATCCGTAAGAATGAGGTCGAGCGATCCTCACATTCGGGGATGCTTGAGAACGTAACCTGCAATCTTCCGCACTGACTGCACTTGTCGTTACATTGATACCGATGCACCGAGTTAGAATCCACTCGATAATAGAAACGAAGGCACGAAGAAAAGATGAAAAGAAATCTGGTTTGCTTGAGAGGGAGCCGATGAGGGTAGCTAGTCATGAAAGATGGAGTGCTGGCGGGGCTCGATGGCGACGAGAGGATCCTGACATTGGGGGGTGGCCGAGCAAAGGCCACCGAAGGGTACAAGGAACCTCGGTGTCACGAGGTCACGACGTTCGGTAAGTGGGTCAGGCGAGCTGTGTTTAGGGGAAGGTTCCGCCAGCGGGGTCCATCGGCCTCTACTCCCATGCGACCAAATGAATCCCGACAGTGTTCCACCGACCGAGCCCAGCATCCCAAACTAGCAATACTAAAATTGAGTGGGCGTCGATGGATCATCTTGATCTCGGGCGGTCCAAGTGCCAAGCGAAAGGGGGTAGGATCGGCGTCGGGAGGTGAGTAAGGCAGAGGAGCGCCGCCAAAAGAGAGTAAGGGTAGGTCCAAGAGGGCAGTAAACCACCTAGGGTCCGGGGTGCAAGCGAAAGATAAGAAAGCGAGCGATGTGCCTACCTCTCTTGCCATTACGTCATATCCCTGCAGGTAAGGGACCGTCCCAGCAAGCACTTATTCAGAAGGAACGACTAAAGGTGCACGTCGCATTATCGCGGCGACGGGATGCTCTCTCGTGCAGTGCTGTCCGCCCACCCTTGCGCCTACACTCTCTCCTCCACCCTCTCGCTCCTATCTCCCTCTATCACTCGTCTCTCCGGAGTCGGTCCTTCCCCGAGCGCCTCTCTCCTCCGCTCCCTCAAGGCTCCTCTCTCCCTTGCACCCTCGCTCTTCCACCCTCTCCGTTGTCCCGCTGCTGGCGTGTCCGGCCGCAGCCTCGCTCTCGCTCTCACCCTCCGATCTGTCCGGCTGCTGCGCTCGATCCCTGGACCACCGATCTTCCAAAGCCCGAACGCTTCGCGTCCGTATCCGGGCCCGGAGGAAAGGGACGTCGTCGCCAAGGTGGAGACTACTGCTGGCCCCTTCGTCTTCCCACTGAAGTACTTTGATTGAGGCACTCGCGTTAATCCGGCTCGGCTCGCTCGCTCTTCGCTGCTGCTGCTGCTGCCGCCGCTGCTGCTGGAGGGTGGCTGGTGGGGGTGGGTGGCTGCTCGGGGGTGGCAGAGATTCCCGTTAGCCGCTGTGGAGGCGGCCCGGCCTTAGGCCGGCAGCGGGGAGCGGCGGGAGCGCGAACCTCCAAGGACTCATCTTACTCTTCCTTCCTTCCTTCCAGCAGGATGCGAGAACGGTCGCTTGCGGATCCCGAGACGGTTAGGTCTGGGTTAGGTCTGCCCGGCAGGCAGGTGTAAGCGAATTGTAACCGAGAGTGGCTTCCTCCCGGCGGCGGTTACTGCGGCGACTCCTGGTTTTAGATCGATTCTCACTCGGTACGTACGTGCGGGCAGCAGCAGCACCCTCGGCCTCACCCTCGCCCTCACCCACTGCTCCGGAGGCTGCCTGCCTGACTGACTGCCTGCCTGCTACCTCCACTCTCCGCCTGCCACCCTCTCTCGCCCCCTTCGCCGCCCCCCCTTTCGATCACGATCTCTCCAACGTCTCCGCGCCACCGCTCTTCTTCTCTATCTTTCTCTTTCTCTCGCACACCCTCTGCGACGACTCCGCAGTTATACTCTCTCCCTTTCTCTCTCTCTGTCTCTTTCACTCTTCCCTAGGCCGCACCAACCTCGGCAACCTCGCCCCACGCGCACACAGCCTCCTCTAGTTTCTCTACGCACTCGCCGCCACCCTCGCACGTTTCCTTCCGCACACTTGGACCTCCGCCCTGCCCCGATGACGACGATCCTCCTGGCGATGACGTTGTTGATCACGATGCCCCTTGCCAGCTCCACTTGCCGCTCGGACCGAGCGCGATTGCGTCCACCCTCGGAGTCTCGCATCCGCTGGACCCCGATCCACCCAGCGGCGGCTGCTCGAGAGAGAGAGAGAGAGAGAGAGAGAGAGAGAGAGAGAGAGAGAGTCCGCCGCCCCTGGCGAAGTCGATGATGCTGCTCTCCTGAGATCGGCTCTGCACTGCGATTATCTTACTACCCGCTTGTCCGTTGGTTAGGAGTGATTTTTCGTAGTGGTTATCGACTGATAGTAGAATTGGTGTCCTGTTTCGATTAGCTGGTGTTGATAGAGTTGTTCTGGGAGTTTTGATCTTTTGGAATTGAAAAGATGAGTTTTAGTTATACATATATTAAAATTTTGGGAAAAATTTCAATAGAATATACTGATTGGTGAAAGACAAATAAATAAAATATTCGATTTAAATAAAAGGACTATGTCTACAAGATTCTTATATGTCAAAATGGAATAAAAAATATCGAAAACTGAGGAAGTCAATTATTAGATTAGAATTATTTCGAATTATTTGTTAGCCGCCAGGTGCAATAAGCACGTGTCCTTTCGTTTCCTGCGTTGCCTTGGAGTTGTTTCCATGGTGTATAACACCAAGACTAGTCAGCGCGTGCAGTACTGCAGGACCTGTCAAGGAGTATCCTTGGCAAGGATACAAAATTGAATAAGGATAATGATAAGCCTCAATCACTCAAAGGAAAGTGTTAAAGCACCCATGAAAAAGTGCAGGATAATTAGAAATTGTAATAAAGATACGAAAGAAGGAGGAAAAATACTTGGCACACTTCCAAACGAAACGCCAAAAACTTACGAAATGACTGTGAAAACAATAAATGAGAATGATGACATCATAAATGATTATAACCAAAACGAAATCCATTCTGGAGCTTTCGAGGATCTGAATACGATAATGAAAGAGTTTGAAAAACAGATTATTATTAAAATACCACTGGTAGAAAGTGAAAACAAGACACTTTCCAAAGAAGACTCCTTAGACCAAGTAAAAATAGCAATAATTCATATAAAATTGAATAATATTCGTAATTACACGGTTTTTGTTTAATTTATAGATCATACCAGAAAAGGACACGTCAAGGATAACGTGCGGAAGCATTGGAATAAATTGCGAGGATATAATGTCCTTTCTGGGACAACTGGAAGAAGGTACTTTGAAATTCAAAGTAATCCTTTATCAGTCTTTTTGTGATAAAAGCCTTGACTTGATAATATGGAGAATTAATTATAAAGTCATTATAAGATGCGCGTGATTTACTGTAAATATGAAATGACGTAAAACTGCGTCAACAGGAATCAGTCATAAATTTCGAAATATTATAGCAAACATTGAAATTTTTTAAATAATCTTTAATTTGTTTAAAAGACTCCAGTTGATTATAAATATATGATTATGAAAAAAGGAACGAAGTAGTTCGAACGATTTAAATTCCTAATCATTCTTGTAAAATGAAAAAACAGACTAACATAATTAAAACGAAATAAAACTATTTTACTTACGAATATTTTTACAAATTTTCACTGCAAGAAAGTAAAAATTTCATGATTCCCAATAAGGTTCGATGGACGAACTATCAAGGATCATGCCAGAAACCGATCGACACTCATCCCGGCCGACCACACACCCAACAAACCCCAACAAAATCGAGTTTTCCAAAGGCTACGCTTTCAAAGAAGACTTGGCAGTAGCAAATCTCCAACTAGAAGAAAAGAACGCAACAATTTCCCTTCTAAAGGATGAATTACGCAACGAGCGGAAGTCCGCCTGCGAGAAACTAGAATCGCAGCGCAAAAACCACACTTCGAAGCTCCACGCACAGGAGGAGAAGTACAAGGCGGTCGTGAAAAGGCATCAGAAGTTCATCGAGCAATTGTTGGGTGAGAAAGAGGAGCTCACTGAGAAATGCAATGCACTTACGAGTCGTTTGAAGGAAGTCGAGGCGAAGTTCCAACGGGATTTGAAAACTGCTGTTGATAGACATGCGGTGGAATTGCAGAGGGCGAAGGAACACTGCGCCGCTGCCGAGAGAATTAGAAGGGAACGATGGGTTGAAAATAGAACGACGAAAATCAAGGTACGAGGGAAAACAGAATTTTTTATATTAATATAAAAATAAATTAATTATACTAATATAAAAATTAATTTTTATGGTAATATAAAAGGAAATGTTTGTATGTCGTTGATAAATTCAAAAACGACTGATTTTCTTTCCTGTATGAAATTATCTTTTAATCAAATTAAATAACAAAATACAGGAAATGACAGTAAAAGGATTAGAACCGGAACTGAGGAACATGATCGAACAACACGAAGGTGAAATACAAAAGTTACGAAACGCCCACATGCAAGAACTCCAAGATTCCGAACTCCGTTTGGTCCGACAATCAAACCAACAGCTGGAACAATTGCGACTGGAACTCAACGCTAGTCACGAAAAGATGCTCGCTGATGAGAAGAGCATCCTCTGGACAAGATTCAAAGAAAACCTTCAGGAGCAAGAAAGACAATATCAAGAGGAGCGCAAGAAATTGTTGGACGAAGTGAAAAAGGAAAAGTCGTATTTTCTGGAGGAACAATCGAAACAGGAAAGCGAACGTGAGAAAGTCTTGCTGGAAGCAAAAACGATTTTTCAAGTGAGTTTCTATTTATTTTTAAAGATAAGATCTTTAAAATATAATAGTAAGTATAAATAACGATGGAAATTATTTGAAACATTGTCTTTCAGCAAGAAATCGAGATGTTGAAGAGAAAACAGACAACCGACATGAAGACTTTCAAGGAGCGTTTGCAGACGGAGTTGGAAATGTGGGAGGCGAATTATAAACGGCAACAGTTAGCCAAATTCCAGAAAGCCGAGTGTCAAATTCGAGAAGAGTGTCACAAAGAACGTGACAGACAGATAGAATTGGCAATCGAACGACTTGAAGAAGAATCCCAAAAGACTGAGTGCTCGCTTCGACAGAGCTTCGAGAATAAAATAAAGTACAAATCGTCCATTCAATTCTTTCCAATAAAAATCTTCCTCGCACTATAACATTTATTTTTAATAGATCCTTCACAGAAAAGTACGACATGGACATGCAGACAATGATCGAGAATGAAAAGATACAGAAAGAAAAGGCGAAATCGTTAAAAGAAAAGTTGGATCACGCGGAGACTGATTTGGAAGACGCGAGGAAGAAGTTGGAGAATTACTCGTCGGACTTGAATTTCGCTCAGAGTGTAAGAACATTATAAAAACTAATTAATGAAATGGATTGTTTCTAATAAAATAATTCTTCAGTTAATAAAAACATTAACGGAAGAGAAAGACAATGCAAAGAGGGTCGCTCGCCAGGAAATCGAAGGAGAAAAAAGGGAACTAGAGGAGAAGATCGGCTCGCTCTATCGAGAGATCAATCAAGGCAATATCGATCGGGAAACTTCGATGGCTCAATTACACAGCAGGTGAAAGATAATAACCAGAAGCACTCGTATCCAATTAATTTTCCATAATAATTCCTTTATTTCTCGCTCCAGGATAAAGTTAGTTATGACGCAGAAAGTCCTGATCATTCGGAATCTCACGAAGGAGCTGAGCCTGGCCAGGACCAGGTGCGAGCATTTGGAGAAACTGCTGGACCAACAACGGCGAGAATTCATCTTGCGGAGCTTGGAATAATTTCGATTAACGATCGATGTATATTCGCGTACCCGCACTCTTCATTTGTATGCGTACATTGACCTCGAAATGTACCAATGCGTAAACACACGACCGCACTAATCGTCCAGTTAGTTTTCTATCCCCGCGTGTGTGCCTCGTAAAAAATATCTTTCTGCACATTTAAGAGGTCGATGATGTTGTGAAGAGGGGAGAGTGTGTGGCATTTATTAAAATCTCTTCGAATATAAAATAAATTCCTTCTGCCTCACGCGTCCAATCCCATCACACTTTCTTCACGATCTGTACAACATCCTCGTCACACAGCACGTGATCCTTCCCAACTTTCTGCGGTTGGTGCTTCACGGAAGAACCCCAAACAAGAGCGCTAAAAGAATCGCGGTTATTAAAAGCCTGAAATAATAAAAGACAGTATCTCGAAAAGGGATGAAGATAGACTTACTATTTGAATTCCTTCGCGATCGATCTGTGCAACTTGTTACAGAAATCCTCGACGGTTCTCCTCTCGGTATTTAAGACTACTGGCGAGTTATAATCAGGCAGTTGTCCTTTGGGTTTGGTGTAGCTAGAATTCGAGATGAATTTCAATATCAACTAACACATAAATCTATCGATTACCGCGACGAACATAAAATGACGTATGAATATACGTCAACAGCTGCTTGTTAAGATAACGCGAGATCCCCGACATACTTACATTCTCACTAATTGCAAGTAATCCCACATCTTTTCTAAGAGATCGTCGAAGTTCCATTTGTGGTGAGCGGAGATCGGTACGCAGTGTGGTATTTTGTAAATGACGTCGAGCTCCTCGATACTGATTTGATCTGGAAATCGATGCCGGTCAGTTTCCAAGGAATCTCTTGCTAGACAATGCGTGCCTGGTGTACTCGCCTATTTTATTGAGCAAATAAATACAGGGCACGTAAACCCGGTTCCCTTCGATCACATCGATCAGGTCGTCCGACGTCGCGTCGTATCTCAGAGTGATGTCGGCGTTGTGGATTCGGTACTCCGAGAGGATCGTTTTTACTGTGTCCAGGTCGAGTTCGGTTTGTGTGCACTGTCGAATATAATATTCATTCTTTCTTTTAGATATTTATATTTTTATACTAGCATGAGTTTCACTCGGCCGATTCGCGGGGTTCGATGAGAATAGGTTTGTACAGGGTGAGTCACTTGCCTTTGAATCGCCAATGATGAATATAGGCCGTTGAAAATGGTATAATTGTACGGTGTTGAGCAATTTTAATATAAAGGAGTATTCACCGAGTCTTTTCTACGCACTGATATTTATTTATAATATCAAATTCTACCAATAATGGAAATAATTAGAACTCGAGTGTGAAGGGGATGATTAAAAGGCATCAAAAATTACTCAATCGATTTTGATCATTCTTTCACCATTGGAAATACATTACAAACCATTACAATATTCGATTAAAAACAAGATAGATGCAACTTATAATTTTTTAAATTAAATTAAACAATTCATCGACTTACCGTAGTCTGGAAATTCACACCGCCTTTGTCCTTTTTCCTAAATGTAATATTCGGCGGTTGTTTGTTTAGCCTGAGACCAAAGCCTTCCAATTCGTGCTCGATGAGTCTTTTATGGCCAAGTGGTTTCAGGACGTCCAGGACAATGAAGATTAAACTACACGTCCTGGCAACCGCGATTACTTGTCTACCACGACCTTTGCCGTCTTTCGCACCCTCGATGATACCAGGAAGATCCAACAACTACGAGTATAATTCTTTTTTAGCGGGAATTCTCTCGAACGAGATAGCCATTGATTATTTCAGTCCGGAAGTTTTCTTGAATTAAATAAATAAATAATATGTTTTCAGGAACTATATCTGAATTTTGTAAAAAGTAACCTGTTAGTTAACGCTATTATAAACAAACGAGTTTTATCAATTTAATTTATTTAAAATAATCTTCTATTATTGCAAAATATAGTTTCGATATACAAGCTTCTTTGCAGGACTGAAAAGTTTAAATAATTAAATAGAAAGAACAGGAACCTGAATCTTAGCACCCTTATATTTTATACAGCCCGGGACAGTGGTGAGCGTGGTGAACTCGTAAGCGGCAACTTCGGAGTACACACCAGCGAGCGTGCTGAGCAAAGTAGATTTACCGACCGACGGGAAACCTGAATGAAAGATCGAACGAGTCTCGATTGTTAGAAATTCATATCGAATATTACTGAATTATTATTAGACGATTTTCTATTGGCTTCGATTGGCATACCTACGAAACCAATACGAGCGTCGCCGGTCTTCGCTACTTCGAAGCCTTGCTCGCCGCCACCCCCACCGCCCTTCGGAGTGATCAGTTCTCGCCTGAGTTTGGCGAGCTTCGCTTTCAGGAGACCCAAATGCCCGGAAGTCGCTTTATTCTTTTGCGTTCGGGCCATCTACGGCGACAATAGACTCGTGTATATCATATATACAAGTATATAATAAAGGAATATAATAGAGTTAATAAATATATGAAAGTATATAATAAAGGATGAATCTCATTGGTGGGATCCGGTTGCACCGGGCGATAGGTTACCTCGGCCTCGATCGAGGCGATCTTCTCCAGGATCGTACTCATCTTGGCAGGGTGGACGCACCGGAATTTCTCGACTCAGAACAACCCGCTTCTTGAACACGACACTTTACATTATCCGTCACTCAGAAAGCACTCGATCACAACCGCACTTTACACGTGCACTCGTCCACACATATGTTAGACGCAGTACTCTGAAGTTGGCTTCATGAAAGGAAATCGTTGGCAGCGCACTCTGGTGATGATTACCTGGGTTGTTTCGTTGTAATGGAATAAAGTAAATTCAAAGAGATGGCGTTATTCAACAAATACTAAGTCTGTATTATCGAAAGGAATAAAAATTTTGTAAAAAATACATTTTAAGTTAAACGGAGCATTGACTAGTTTTTTTTTGTTTTTATTCAAAGCACGAAGTTAAAGTTGGCCTACGTTGATCTAATAGTTTTCTTATATTTTTCTAACTATAACAACTTCAATGATATGACTCTATAAATATATAGTATAATAATAAAATATCATGTTTGTGAACGAAATTTGTATTATTAAAACAAACTGTTTATATTACAATATTTATTAGAGAGTAACTTTGGAATTTCGAAAGAGAATGGCAGACCGAGCTATCAATAGAATATTTTTCCAACAAATAGAGCTGCAACAAACCTACTATTATTTTTTAATTCAAGTTATTCTTCACGTGCATTTATTGTTAGCACCTATTTCACTCGTATCTATGACAATTGGTTTTGAACAAAGTTTCCTGCCAAAAACGATATAAAGGGTCAGAAAGAAAAGGGTTTGTTCGGAGTGGCGGTTCGTTCGGTTTCCAACAGTTTACGATTTTGCTTTCTCGTAAGGTGCTGCTGCGTCTGACGATTGGAAACTGGTTGGCAACTGAGCAAACTACCACTCCGAACAAGGGTTAGTTGGTCAGTATCAGTCACTATCATATATTTACAACAATCGAACAACGCATTACAATTAAATAACATACAAATTCTCAGTCTACGTTGAATTGTTTAATTGGCCTGCAAATAGAATCTTCTCGTTGAGTTTATAAATTATGAGCAATAAATGAAAATCGACTGAAAATCGTAAAATACTATTCCGAGTTCCTCGCAATTTTGTAAGCGTCTCTTTATTAAATAACTTTCGAATCCAAAAAATTTATAATGGAACAAGAAAAGTAAAATGGGCGGCTGGTCCCGATAAAAATGTTACGTGGTCGACTTGTACTTGCAGTACTTTGGACTGCTTTGGATCACTGCAAAAATTCAGCGATATCTCGAGCGAATTAATTCATATTCGCTAATTAGTCGCAGGAATTCTATAGTTTCCCTTGGTGAATCGGTGAGTGGTTGAAAATGTGAATCTTTGTCCTCTCGAAAGATTGTCAAGCGAAACATATGTGTTTTCGTGCTCCTGTCAATTTTCATAACCTAACAAACACCGTCAACACAATAGAAACAGATTTTTCTACTTTTCTTGGTAATATTAAGATTTTCATAATTTTCGTTAAGTCTGCCATGGTAGATTTAAACATCGCAATAATTCTTCATATTTTAAAACAACACACTTTCCATATGGAAAAACAAATTTTTTTATTTTCGTCATTAATATTACGATTTCCGAAATTTTCACGAATCTAGCGATCTCCAAGTCGAAACTTTACAATAACACTTCGTATTTTAGAATAACACACTTTCCATATGGTGACTCCGTATTATACTTTTCTACTTCAAAATATTTCAAAAAACAATCAAAACAACTGTCAAAATCAATTACAATATATTTTCAACACATTGCATTATTAAAACAAACTCTCCAGAATTTCCCGACACTATCAAGATTAGCTTCAACTAAGATAATTTGTTATCAGAGCAACATGGAATCAGGTACCGATAAGAATGCCGATCAAGTCGAACGCCAAACCGATAATACCATAACAACTTCGATGGGAGTTCCAAACATACAACAAAACAACGATCGTTCAAAACCGAGTCAACAGAATGGATCTGGCGGTAGTGCTAAATATCCGAAAATGGAGTCGAACGATTCGAACTGTCATACTTCGCCAGAGTTCGTTGGCTTCCAGCCAGAATTACATCCGATTCCTGGAGAAGAGAGTAAGACGCATAGTTTAGTAAACTAGTTGTATAATTCGTTCCATCGATCTATAAAGTTGCAAGATACTTGGATATGAAAGATAATCTTGGAAAGAATCGATTGGATTTGAAAAAGTTCTCTATATAAAAACTTGGAGACAATTAACTGCTTCTAATATAATATTCATTAATTATTATATAATTAACTAATTAGGAAAGTTTTAAAACTAATAAGTTACATCTACCTTTGTTGCCGCACACCCTTCACGAACAATAAATATCACAATATTTTCCACAACTACGATCGACGTACGAAAGCTTTTAAAATAACACACCGGGTGTTGAAAGGACTGGAAGAGATCTAAAAACACGACGTATTAGTATCCAAACTGTATTTCGTAGAGCGCGTAGCACTTGGAAGCAGCTGGTTGCTACTCTAAGGTTTCCGGCATAGACACATATAGACCGAGTGGCAATCTCCTTAATATAATAATGAAATCAATGCAAGCTCCACTGGCTCACATCAGTCCGGAGAATCCTGGAACAAGTGTATCATAGTTTCGTGTGAAATAGTCTTGCTAGTTTAATTCTTTATTCCGACGATGCCGGTCCAATACAGGAGCAAGAAAAAAGTCGCTAAATTCACAGGTAGTACTTTCAATTGTAATCGGATCGAAGTAAATCAATTTCGGGGATGTTGTGTGGAATAGGAATGATTAAGGAACGATGGTAAAAGTAGTGATAATACAGACGAATAATTAGTTATTATTTTTCGAAAGTAGACAATTAATTAATAGCTAAGGAATCTTGAAAGTACCCGCTGAGAATGATATTTGTCAATGCGTAGCACTTGAAAGTCTCTGAGAGTTCTGTGCGAATTACTAGGGTTTCATTTGACTTTGAATCATCGTTGTGCATAAAATATATTAAATATAACAAGTATCATTTTCGGGAATTCTACTCTGAAATTAACACTTAGCTCTAGAATGATTAGTTTAACGATCGGAGAGTATAAATTGGACAAATCAACAGGTGAATTGACCAGCCTGGCGGAGTACGACAGTTCGATAGACCACAGATTACCAGAAACGGTGAAGTTGATCACAACAACGGAGGGTGTAAAGATATACTTGATAGGCACCGCTCATTACAGCGAGGAAAGTCAGAACGATGTTAAAATGGTAAATCATGAATTATTCCTTTAAATAGAAATAGCATTCCTTCTCATTATAAATCGATTGATTCTCGCATTAAAGATCATGGAGGCTGTAAAACCTCAAGCGGTACTTGTCGAGCTCTGTAAATTTAGAGCAGACATATTAAAGTTCGATGATAACAGTGTCCTGCTAGCGCAAAATATCAGTTTCAGTAAGTGTTAATTAAGTTTACGAAAAGAACTTCCATCGAACAGGTATTAATTATTATTAATTACAGGCTATATAATTGACACGATCAAGAAGAGCGGCGCTTACATCGGTCTCTTTCATTTATTGCTCATACATATCACCGCTAAACTATCCGATCAATTAGACATGTTGCCAGGTGGAGAGTTTCGTAGAGCTTTCAAAGAGGTAAATGCTGCGCATTATACTTACCCCGTCGAAAGACAATAGAAGTTCTCTTATCCGAACATTGATATGATATTTTACAAACGATAAAAATAATATTTGAATCATAAAAAGTTCAGATAAGAGAGGATCTATTGTATGAAATCAGAATTAGAAAAGAATGACAGTGAACGTATCACTCCAGGCACAGAAAATCCCGAACTGCCCGGTATATTTGGCAGACAGGCCGTTAAACATAACAATTCAACGTACAGTGAGTCACATGAGCTTATACGAGATGTTACGTTTCTTCGTGATGCTCATGACAATGAGTACAGAAGTCAGCAAAGAGGACGTCGAGCTTCACAAACATCAGAGCCAAGTAAACGAATTCGAAGCGAAACTGAAAGCACACTTCCCCGCTTTGAATGAAGTGTTCGTAAGGGAGCGTGACATGTATTTGTCGTACATGTTCCAAGCTTGCATCGCACATCGCAGAGCAACATTCGGCGAGACGCCAAGAAGAGTCGTAGGGGTTGTCGGTTTGGGTCACAGTTCCGGTATCATTAGGAACTGGGGGAAAGTCTCGATAGAAGATGCTCAGCGATTGTTAAGGTATTGATCTATTAATCTTTATTTCTAGCTAATGATTCTATAAGATTCTTCCTTTCAGTATACCACCGGAGAAGCAATCAACGAAGATCCTTCGCTTTACATTCAAAGCGACTCTAATAGGCGCTTTTGCCTACATGGGTTACCGATACATTCCATTCCCATCCTCGTTCGTACTTAAGTCCTTGAAATCCTCGGTCGAGGGTCTGAAACATTTCGGACTTCTTGTCAGTGGTCGTTTATTATAATACAACAAGAACCAAGCAATCTAAAACATGGAAGCTCGATCATGCACGGATGAGTACGAACATCCGGTCCCAGGTGTATTCTACACAGTGCTGAACGTTCCTGGGCCTGGCGCGTACATGGACGAATACCTGTCGCGGTACTCCGAGGGTTGTCCGTGTACCGATCGCTGTACCAATTGTTCCTGCGTGCGGAGCAGCCCAAACTATATCGACGATAGAATCGTGGAGGACAAATTATCGGTGCCAATAATCGAGTGTAATGAAAGATGCGCGTGTCCCGGAAGTTGCGGTAATCGACTCGTACAACGCGGTCCTTTAGATAGTCTTGTAATCAAAGAATTCGGAGAGAAAGGCTTGGGCCTTACGACTACGAAGCTTATAAACCAGGGCCAGTTCATCTGCGAGTATATCGGAGAGTTGATAAGCGTGGACGAAGCTCGACTACGCGTTGAGAAGAATAAACTCGAGAACAGTATGAACTATGTTATAGTCGTCTCCGAACATATAGGCGATCGGACGATAATGACTTGTGTAGATCCAAAGTATTTCGGGAACATCGGCCGTTACTGCAATCACAGTTGCGACCCTACCGCCATTATGGTCCCCGTTCGCGTCGAAGGGCCCGTGCCTCGATTATGTTTGTTTGCTAGGTGTAACATTGAACCTGGCGAGGAAGTGACGTTTAATTATGCCGGCACGGTCAATTATTCCGTCCACAATTACAGCAGTAAGCCCTGTCTTTGTGGCTGTGCTAATTGTGCCGGCTATCTACCGCATGATCCTATCTGAAAGTCGGGACTTCCTCATAGAATACGAACTCCTGCGCTTCAGGTAATTGCGCGAGTGTTATATATTTTCATGTTTCTTCGATATTGTTTTATGAAACTAGCATTTAGTTTGAAATAGATCTGCTTTCTTATATGATCGGCGACTTGGCAATTTGGAGCGCAAGAGATCGTCCTATTTTTCTGAATAGATAAAGAAATACATATATCGATGTCCTAGTAAAGAGTATTTTCTGAAGACGCGATTAATGAAAAGGATTTATCGACTTAGATAAACTGTGAATAAAGTTCCCTCGATTCTCAGGTGCTTCCTCGACACAATTGATTGATGTCAATAATTCGATATCACGCGACATGGAATTTCTTCGGGTTCCTGTTTTTAAATCGGTTTCATTATTATCCTTGAAGGAACATCACTGGTGGATGCTGATTTTTATGAAGTACTATTTAGAATTGTGTAATTTAATAATTTAAGGGTAGAACGGTACAAAGACTGTTCTATGATTTGTTATTAAAACTAAAGGATATTATCTCTGTAGATATATATATGTAATATATGAAGTTGCTCCAAAGGAGATCGAAATGAATGTTCGAAGGGATTTGTAATGCTAGGCAAGATATATTTTTCTTTCGCCAAGATTGCTTTGCTTTGCTATATCATTCAGAGTTTGGTACAGTGACAATAAACAAGAAGCTTATACAATGTTTTCAGTTATTTTGTAATTTAACAATTCTTTTGCTTGTTAAGCTTAATAATATTATATCCTACAATTGATTTAACTATCAGTACTGTTAAGAAAGAATTCGCCTTGTGTTCGGGAATCATTTAGTTTTTATTTTCTACAACTTAGAAATCAAGCTTCAACAGTTCGATCGTTCAACAGTATCGTAAAATGTGCACCGATATAACTCGGTGTTTCCTCGTTCCTTTTTTCATGAGGGTAACATCCTTCAATTGCGGTTTAACAATTCGAAAAATAGATGTATGTACGTGTAACAGACGAGAACACATGTATATTGAACGTGTACGCGAAGTTGTTGCCGAGATATTCTTATTACCGGAGTTTTCAAGGGTATGAAAAGTGTTCAATAAACTCCTTATTTTAAATGACACGAGGTTTTCTATGTGAATTTATGAATTTGTATCGATGATTGCTGGATAAATACTTCGCTTCGAGATCATAGAAATGCATTGATTTAAATGCAATCTATATTCTCTAATCTTTGGCTCTAATCGGTATTCGGTTCAACGTTTCTCCGCTCAATAGAAGATTACTCTTTCGATCGTTCTTCTTCCAAGATGTGACGAGCAAAATGTATGAACGAAGCTACATTAGATCGTATTTATTGACTAATAGGTTCAATGAGCTTGAATGTTGCCTGTATTACTCTTCGATTCGCTAGTCGATTCACCACTGTATCGCCATCGCCACCATGTCACTTTCATTCGATCCCAAATATTTCCGAAAGAGTCCATTGCTGGTCGCACATCCAATAAAGCGAAGGTATACTTCTCGTCGAGTGTACCACCGTCGTAATAATCGATCACGTACCTTACGTTCTTTCCACATCGATCGACTATCCAATCGTGACGATCGAATGGTAATTCGTACCTGAAAAATAAATCAATTAATTTTTAATTTCTTATTTAGATATGTTACCGGCAATTAATCAATCCCTTCGCACTCGAGTTCCAATTATTTCGATTATTGGTAGAATTTGATATTATAAATAAATGTGAGTGCGTGGAAAAGACTCGGTAAATACTCCTTTATATTAAAATTACTCAACATCGTATCATTATACCATTTTCAACGGCCTATATTCATCATTGGCGATGCAAAGGCAAGTCACTTGCTTTTTAATCAATCCTTCCAATTATTTCCATTATTGGTACAATTTGATATTATAAATAAATGTGAGTGCGTGGAAAAGACTCGTTAAATACTCGTTTATATTAAAATTACTCAACACCGTATCATTATACCATTTTCAACGGCCTATATTCATCATTGCCGATGCAAAGGCAACTGACTCACCCTGTACATAACGCGGGCATTGTGTAGAATGGACAATTTTTTGGGCAGGTATTTCACAAATTGACCGGACATTTTATATAATGCCCGCGGCTCGTTGGCCAATATGTCGAATCTATAGTTGACATTTTGCTAATGATATAGAACAGGGTACTCCTCACCGATTTCAAAACCCTTGATATACGTTGTACGTAGGGGACATCATTCTAAGTAACTTTTCACTATACAAGTAACCGTCGCACGACTTTAGTTTTCAAGTAATACAGAAAAATATGTTTCGTCTTTGAATTTTCTATGATCCAAGTAGAGTAACCAGTGAGCGTACCAAATAGTCAAACAGTCAATATAAATCTTAACGTAAATATATCTGTGGTGTTGCGAAAGCTTTTTTCCTTATACGTGGTAGATATCTAATACAGATATGTAACACAGACTTAAAAGCCAGACCTAAACAACCCAGACTGCGGCAAATATATAGAATTTCGACTAATTTCATAGTTAGAACAGCATGAAAACAGAGTCATACCTTCTACACATTCTGTATAATGGCCGGACATTTTATAGAACGATCGAAACTTATTACAGGCATTTTGCACGATCTCTGTTCGAATGTGCATTCTACGCAATGCCCGTAACAGATAAATATTATTAGAAATCGATACTTACCCTAACCAGTGTCTAAATCTAGCTCTAGGCGAGAAATCTTTGGCTTTGCCTCCGAAACTTCTTAATCTAGGATTGCCACATTCCTTCGCGTGAAGCGCTTCCCACTTGAGGACTTCTCTCCAAGCTTGTTCGTTATTAGCGTTATGTATTTTAATAATATCATCCATGTCTTTGGGTGAAATGTCTTCGTCCTTCCATCTCCATCCTTTTCTTAGCATCGCGTTCCAGAACATCTGTTGGGACGGGTATACCCAGAATTCACCCTCGGCAGTGGCTTTCGGGATGGATGAAGTTTGTCTTTCGGTTGGCAGAGGGAACGGCTGATCTTTCGCTGGTTGCTGATTAGCCGGTGGCATCTGTAATGAGAATTGATTGTGTAAGTGTTAGCTTTATGGTTGTAATTGTTGAATACTATGTTTCAGTGGTTGATATTATTATGTATTGTGTAATACTTGCAAATAGTACAATGAAATTGTTAATTCAATTAATTTCTATTTGTAAGAATCATTGTATACTATTTTTAGACAATTGATATTGCTATTATATATTGTACAATATTTCTCAATCCAACTTATGATGAGCAAAAGATGCTAAGTATAAGCAAATAGTACGATTAAACTGATTACCAATTTCTAACTCGATAGATTTCTATTTATAAGAATTCTTGAATATTATGTTTAGACAATTATATATTATACAATATTCTCTAATTTAATTTGTAGCAAACAAAAGATGCTAAGTATAAGCAAATAGTACAATTAAATTGACTACCAATGACTCAAAAATTACCAAATTCCTAACTCGATAGATTTCTATTTATAAGAATTCTTGAATATTATGTTTAGATAATTATATATTATACAATATTCTCTAATTTAATTTGTGACAAACAAAAGATGCTAAGTCCAAGGAAGCACCGAAATGAAATTCATTATCCAACACCTCCAGAGTTACCTAATTCTTAACTCAATAAACTTCTATTTATAAGAATCATCTAATACCATGTTCAAAGGATTGACATCAGTATTTTCACCATGGTTCACCGGACATTCGTTCTCTTGCTTTACTGGTTTCTTCTCAGCATTCGGCTTGTGCATCGGACACTCCGGAGGCGGTTCGCCAGCAGTTTTTAATGTTCGATGATTCTCAGGCATTATTGGCTTCGCCTGGTCCGTTAAATCCGCCTGAGCTTTGACTGATGTAATCAAGCTGATACCTGGCGCCGAAGCGGTCGTCAATGTGTTTCCCATTTTCAAAATAGTAATTCCTATAATAAATTCAAAATCGAAAATTGTACAAAAGCGTCCTAAAAACTTTGTTCGTTAATTAATAATTCCTCGCGCGAATGATTTAAGATTAGTTCGAAATGAAACGCGCAGTACAAAGTTAACCTGAATATTATGCAATCCGGAATAAACTAGTTAAAAGAAGTATTGTAACTTTCAATGATCGCGAATGATAGTTAATGAAAATATTTACGATTTTGATTAATTTTGTGTAAAATCATTGTTTAGTTCGTGAGATATTAATGTTTGAACTTACGTCTCGGTGATGTCTTGTGACTCGATCGAGGTTAATGGATTCTGACAGTGATCATTAAAGGTTGATGTGTTTTGTACTCGATGTTATTAGTGCGGCATCATCGGCATTCCCGAAGAATTGAAACACCTGAATCCCGAATTCCTCGCGAAAAGCGAATTGCGGGCGGCTGCTCGGTGATCGAGCGTGCTGCTAGCACTCGTGCACTGATGACGCTGATGAATCTTGCATGATAGGATGAAGGGAGTTGCGCGAGATCCACTTCTCCCACGCTCTTACTTCGCCCGGTAAGATTTGTCATTTTTAAACCAACTGTTTTTCTTTAATGTTTTGTTAAAAGATAAATGTAAGCTCGATTTAGTTGAGAAAAGTTGATTTCTTTAAGAAATTTCACTCTGGACAGGAAAATCTGAGTTTATATGCTGTTTTTTGATTTATTGCACGTGTTCTTTAATGTTTCATTGTAATATAAATATAAAGTCTATAGAATAATTTGTCATTTCAACTGTTTTTCATTCAAGTTCAATTATAATATAAATACATATTGACTTCAATTTAAAATTCTTAAACTAACCTATATTATTTGCTTCAACCATTTCCGTTTATTAATATCCCATTAAAAGACCACAAAAAACTGACTTAAATTGAGAAAAGTTTATCTTCTCTTACCGAATCTTGTTTATTTATGTTTGTTGTTTGTACGGCGATCCAGAGTGAATTCTGACCTGGTTCGACCGTGCCGATTCTCGCGGGCCAAGGCTTCGTGCTTGGACCTTGGCCAAAATTGCTCCGACAAGACACACCATTCAACGAGAATGAATATTCGATGGGAAAACTTGAACAAACTTAAAGAATAACATAATAAATTAAAACAGACATTGATTTTTTGTGCGTTTTTATTTAAAAGACTTGTATCGTATATACAATCGTTCTTCCGCGCAATGAAGAGGCGCGGCTAGCAAAAGTACCTTATTTCTTGCGCCCGCTACTTAAATATATACAAAAATTCATATTTATATAATATATATATATATATTACGCATACAAAAGAGTAGTCGAGGAAGAAAACTGGGCTCGGCGGGGGAAGTTTAAAAAAGAGGTCGCGCGCTCTATCGATGCGAGGGTCAACGAAATTTAACAAGATTTTCAACTTACAAGAAGTAGACGCGTTAATGGTTTATAACTAGAGCGTAATTGGGAGACGTTCGATAGAGGCGACGCTCGTTCGTGATAATTAGCCTACAATACTGAAGAGAGAGAGAGAGAGAGAGAGAGAGAAATTAATCAAAAGAAACATAGGGAAAAGCTTGAAGAAGGTTGCCTTCAAGAATCGGCTTCGTTATTTCGAAGTTCGGGAGTTTTAGAGTCCCTTGAGTGTCCATTTGAGAGTAACACTCTCGAAAAAAGTAACGCTTGAACTCTCAAGTATTTCTAAATTAACACTTTCGGTATCAAAAACATCTTTAACCGCTTTATATAACTAAAATTTATATTTTTGTATAGAATTATTGTTGCTCTCAACAATAACTATGAAATCGTTCGCTCTCAAATGGACACCGTTTTAAAATGACAAAATCGACTTTCGATACTTCACGACAATCGTCATCGATCGATAATCGATTTTGAGAGGGTACACTGGCCTCTTAGGGGGATAAAATCTGTCTTAGGACTACTGAACTTAGTTCCTCGAGATTTTCGTTGATTCCTTGTTATTGGCGACGTGTTCCAATTCGAGTCCGTCGTATTCAAGGCCGCCAGCGTTGTCGTAATACGCGTAATCATAATCATTCTTCTTGCCCGCTTTTGGCCTGGCTGTGGTGCTGCTGGGAAAACGTGTGGTCGACGTAAAAGGCTTCGCTGATCCGCTCACATAAGTCGAACCGCGCGGCGTCGTCACTGATTGCTGAGAAGCACGTTGCGAATTCGTGTTGTAGCTGTTGGGGTTGTAAGTTGTTGCGCTGGAGGGTCGCCTGGATCGTTAAAATTAATCATTCATTAAATTGGAATCGTTTTTAGTAATGATAAAGGAATAGTTATATTTTTCGAAAATATTAAACTGTTTCGAAAGTGAGTCAAAATTTTTAGATATTCAATTTAATTTGACACTAGAATTCAATAATATACAAAAATTATATTGTCACATCTATTTCAACATATAAGTTAATTATTAACATTCCTTTAATTCAAATGATCATACCTTGGCACCGGAGTGGTGGATCGCGGCGACTCAGCGAGATGATTAATGCTCGCAGGACTAAATCCAATCCCAACTGGGGATGACCTGCTCAACTCGTAGGTTCCAGTGCTGCTCTCCGAGTAGTACTTTCCACTGCTTGCTGCCTCGTAATTGCTGTATTGCGTTGCCTTTTTAGGTGCCTTGGTGCTATCATAATACTGCGTCGAACTCTTCGCGGTTTGTCCAGTCTTATCGAAATACTGTTGTCCATTCTCGTTCCTTGGATTCTGTACGCTTTCGGTGACAAACTTCTTTGTTGCCGGGCTGTAAGTTGTTGGCGCGAAACTACTGCTCGCGTAATTCTGATAATACTTGGTCGTAGTCGGTGAGCTGTCTTGTCTGGCGGTGCTTCTGTATTGGTTCCCATTGTTGTAGTTCTCGTAGGATGTCGACGGTGGCGTACTCGATTGGTAGCCGCCGGTTCTTTGTACGTTGTTGTAGCTTCTCTGCTGGTAATTCGTGTAGTCCTGTTGTTGGTAATTAGTACTCGGCTGAGGTGTTGTTTGGGTGAATTGATTCCCATTGTAATTCTGATAACTATTCTTATAAGTAGTCGGTCTTAATGTTGTACTCTGCCCGGTAACTCCTGAATTACCATTGTTGTAATTGGAATTCTGATAGTTGGAGTTTTGTCCGTAATTCGATCCTTGTTGATTGTAATTCTGATTATAATTGTAAGTGCTTCTGCCGGTAGTACTGCTTTGATAACTAAAGTTGTCTTGGTAAGTTGTTGGTGCTCTATGCGTGGAAGAAGGTGCGTTGTATCTTTGTCCACCGTTTCTGTTATGATTTTCTTGTGGTGCGGGTCTGGCAGTGCTGCTAGCAGCGTAAGTACTCGATCTTTGATTATTGAAGTTATTTCCACTGTAGAATCCTGTATACGTATTCTGATTGGCTGGAGCTGGGGCAACCGTGGTCGATGATCCATAATTATTGGCACCATTGCCACTGTATTGTTGTTTCCTGCTGACTTTCCTCACGCCGGTTTTCTTCTTGGCTTCCTCCTCTTTGAACGGTCTCTCTGTCTCGTATTCGTCTTCTTTATTATTCTTATTGTAGAAGTTACTGCTACTGCTACCCTTCAACAGATCCTTCCCGTTGTTCTTGCCGTTGTAATTACTAGCAGAGTATTTGAGGTTATTAGCGGATGATCGGACAGGATCGCTGGTTTCACTGCGTTGTAGATGATCCTGTGGTTCTGCATCGCTCCTTAATTGATCGTAATGGACCGATTCCAGGCCAGATCCAATTCGATAGAGATCGAAATTATCGCTGGCGTAGTAAAGTGTCGCAGCCTCGCAGTCCACATCGTACCAATCCGCGCAGGTTTGGCTCTCTTGGTCGAAGGCCGTGTCGTTTGGACACAGGAATCTGTTAAACAATTATACATTCGAACAATCTATACCCAATAAATCAAACTAAATTGATCGTAGGTAAGGAATTGGCCAAGGGTTGACGCGGAATGTTGGGTGGGTATGAGTGGGTCGAAGGAGTAGGTGCGAATCCTGACTCACTTGTAGTCCTGGATGCTGCCTGCCACCGAGACACAGACATGGAATACTTGGCAGTCGGTCTCAGGGTCGGCGTAGTAACTACCTACGATCTTATTGCGGCATGAAAACGCCGTTTCTGGCATGTATTGTTGAGAGTATCTGGGCGGTGGTCTGTGAAGACCTAGCACGCAACCCCACAACACAGCGACTGGAATATCCAAATTAATTTACTATTAACTCTCTTGCAGATTTTGATTTTATTAATTCGTTGTACACAAGTTAATAAAATAATAAAAAAAATTTAATGAAGTAGAATTATGTGGTATTAATAAAAGCTGTCGATTATAGACTTTTAATTAATCGAATGGTAATTAAGGCCGACTGTACAAGAGAGATTCCGATAGTCCAAAGATCCCAGGCTCGAGACAAGTGTATTTATACGGTTTTCACGATATCCAGGAGCGATATGCTCGCCGGATGCAGATGTTCCTTTCTATCCAGCCGTGGCTTTTCTCCGGCGGGCACAAAACCGTATACAAATCTATCCACGCACTCCTGATCACACGGCGGACACGTTACACTCGAGGGAACGCCGGGATCTCGACAACACCTCGATTTCTGAAAGAACTATTGCGCCAAGGGACTGCTAATTAAGTCCTACGACTCTACGGATACAAAATTCTGATAAAATCAGTGTTAAAACAATCTTAATAAGAAAAACAATCATTTTCTCCTAAGAAAATCTTTCCACCCTTCTAAATATGAATTTCTCCAAATGTTTGCTATTAATTTAATAAAAATCACACAAAGCTTTCGTGAATTCTTTACGTAGCAATTCCTTAGTTGTATCCTTTTTGTTAATAATGAAATGTCTTGGAGGGTGACGTACCCCAAACGCAAACGAGTAATCTCGGTCTGAACTCCATGGTACTTCTGCGATCGATGTTCCCGTAGTCGCGTTAAACTCTCGACTGACTATCACCTTCGCTGAGGGGACTGTCGGGCCCAACTGCGTTACTCCGAGAGTCGCTCTCCGGAGAAGAGGGTACACGCAGGGGCCCAGTGGATGAGCCGAGCTTTCCTCTCTCGCGCGGCGGAGGTAGGGGACCCTTCGATGAGAGAAGGCACACGCGTGCCTTGCCACTGAAAGAGAAAGAGGGGGACAACGGACCCCGTCGTAACATCCAGCGTTACGTCACTTTGGGACTCACATACGTTTCGTTGAGATTTTTCCTTGGCGTACTTCATTCATTAATCAAATTTACGATGGAAAAGGTCCTTTTCCTTGTTTTGTTATTTATTAAGTAGATAATCTTTTGATTCGATTTTGATTTGTGGTAAAATAATACAACTAGTTCTAGTTGAATAAGAAAAGTAGAGCAGATAAGTTTCTATTAATTAAGTAGATTATTTTAATTATATACACTGTAATAAGTAGATATTTAAGTGTTGCAGATACAAGCTTTCCAAGTTTCATGATCCGCGTGTAAACGAGCATATCAACTCATTCTGATTCATCGATGTGAAGACAGTGAAAAACACGTTGAGATTTGCATTACGATACTGATACTTGCGATATCTATCCGTTCGAGGCTCCGTGTATGCTGCCATTAAGGAATGGGGGAATGGATCTCGGGCGAAATATGTAAATTAGTGGCGATAGAGAGGTTTTCAGAGCTGTGGTGAATTAGATAGTTTGCGAAAGCGAGAGTCCTTAATCGGCGGAGAGAAGGGAAGACCCCGTTACGCCAGATTCCGAGTTCTCGATCTCCTGTAACTGGCAGATGCTCCCCATACGTTCGTCATCGCACCAGCAGACGTTACAGGCTCATGTAACGCGGGAAGAGTCGCTTTTCCTTTCGGTTACGTTCAAGGAACGTCCTCAAACTCATTATTAACAGCTCTATTCACAGAGAACCTTTAACTCTAATTAACTCTAATTAATTTCGCTTAGCTTGCGTTAATTAATTTCAGAGGAAAGAATTCTTTAATTTTATTTATTGTAATTCTTAGAGAGATCTTTTTTATATTAATTGTTTTCTTTAGTATGCACGCGTTAGGGTTGCAACCGTCACTTAATTTTCACTGTCATAAACAGATGGATGTTCCTTCGCTTCCCGTCCGCATAACCTGAAAAGGTCTTGCTCTTTAGGAGACCTCGCTTACGCCGGGTTCACGGGAGACTTTTTCTCCGCTCGTAATTACCAATAAAATGAGTTCCTAGTCAAGTAAGAAATCGTACTGTTAATTCCCATCACTTTCATTTGCGAGAGAATGACGTTCCAGGAAATGTCGGATTTGACAATGAAAACTTCAATTGTCTGATCGCCGAGAGAAGTTCTGTGCCCTTTGATTCTCAGTGTTTAGTATTCGATCACGAATACACTCTCGAAAAGGTGCAGAGTGCAGATTCTGGGAGTGCTGTCGCCTGGCATTCCAGTAATATGGAACTCACAAGTCAGTGTTAAGCATCTTTTGCATTGGAATGCTGGAGTGCAAGTGGCGCCCCAGTTGTCATGTCGGATTGCAAGAGGAAGAGGCATCCGAGGATCAAGATGGTCACGTGAGATGTCAGTTTGCGTGGGTGGGGGAAGCTTAAAGTGAATAAGGAGTTAGTCTAAAATAGGAGATTAGAAAGGGTTGCGACAAAGAATTCTAGAAAGGATTGTACAGTGGTATTTTATTTTACGTTTGTTCTTCTTCAATAATTCCGTGTTTATTATTTTAAATCATGAAACTATTTTAGTATCTAGTTTTAGCGTTTTTAATTAATAATAGGATAACAAGTAGTGTATTAATTATTCTCTAAGTAGTATATTTTAATATTTTCGTTTGTATATTGTATAGCAAAATTTATATTTCTTTATTAACATATATTAGTAAAATATCAAGTATAACTTTAAACTATCACTCAAAATATTTCACGCAATAACATTGCTGGGAAAATTCAACTAAATTAAATCATTGGTAATGCAATGTTTACTTACTACTAATCATAGTATTTTATACATTAACTATAAAAGAATAATTAGTTTACACCAACTATAAAACTAGTACACAATTTTCATGTTTATACTATCTTATATTCTGTTGACCTATCCATTTTGCCCGGATTTCCAGCACATCTTCTGGCAGTGCGTTTCTACCACGAAGATCGAGGTCGTACCTCGACAATCGGTATTTCGCAAGCCGGTCTGGCCGGCATCCCGCGCCACCACATATCCAACAGATTCAACTCTGCCTCTATCCTTCTGTGAAAAGAAAGAAGGAACTTCCGGCACAACCGCGCGCCAATCTTAGATTCCAGAGTGGGTTATGCAAGCCCTCGCGTACGGTAGTCCTCATTATTCGAGCATGCTTTCGTTAAATGCCAACGAAGTACTAATACTACTTCGAGATTTGGCATTTCCAACGTTTTAGCACTTTCAGTACAAGGAATTTTCTTATTTTTCTTTTTTTTTTTATATATTTATAAGTTTAATATTAGTTATTATTTATAAAGGGTGGAATTTTTCGTATTTTTTATTTTCTACAAGATTGGATTTCGATTCTAGGACATGTCCAGTCTTTAGGAGAACGAAAGTCCATCATTCATTAGTGGCTCGCGCAATCACCTGTGTGCGAGGCCGTCAGTAACGGTTAATTAACGACGAGGGCATTACATTTTTCAATGGGCACTCGCTCGTCTCTATTACGTTGCGAGGAATCCTGGCCAAGTCCGAGAAGAATCTTCTCAGCCTTGGAGGGCGAAAGTTGTCTTTGACTCTAGCGCTCGAGGCTCTCTCGTAGATGGCACGATATTTGCACCTAGAGTCCTAGAGTCATCCTCTGCGCTACGTGAGTGGGTGTAGAAGACTCATGAGGCACCTATGCTTATTCTTGGAAATGCTATTCCAATCGTTTGCAATCCTAGATATTTCATTCTCCTACACTTTTCAATAATTTGATGAGTAATATTTATTGTAATACCAGAGAGCAATCAGCTGGGTGGGAAACTTTGCGGATTGAAAATCGTATTTCTTTTTTCTTTCTGAAATGCATTATTTTACAGTGACCGTTGTTACTTTATTTGATAGTACTCACTAAATACTAGTTACACAAATTATTTCAGATTTTTAAACAAAAGTATTACAAAATGACAGAGGGTACTTTGACTTTCAGAATAGAAACTCGCGGTTCATCCTTGGCAAAAGCCAGTTTGCATTACAATATCGAGATTCAGGTAATGGAGAAATTGAAATCCTAAGGTGCGTGAGAACGAAATGATGTCATCATCATCGGAGAACACAAGCGTGTAATGGGTGGCAATTTCAAGGTGTTACCAGGTGCGAAATTGCATTGGGGATTGCACGCCAGCGGATGTGGCTTGTAGGCACCCCATTGGAATTCAATAATATCGTGGTGGTCATTATGTTCTCCGTGTTGGCTCGCAATTATTCGATTATTCTCCTAGTCTTATCAAACGCGGAATCTCGAGCTGCCTTTCTCCGCGGCCGGAGAAGAGCTGAACCGTCATCGGCCAACAACCCAGTGCGGATGTGTAATCTCAAACGATCTAACCCGTTCCTTCCAAGCTTATTAACCCGTGTAATCGGTAATATTTACAGTCGGCTCTCAACTGCAATTGCCCTTCTATTAGGAATCCTGATTGTCATGAGTTCAAATATTTGAGATTCCAACCGATTTGCCTTTTGTTATTAAGCAGTCAAATTTGTCTACTTTCAAGCTTATATTTATTTAAACCAACTATGTCCCCTTAAAAATAAAAGAACTTCAGATTGTACAGAACAAATGCCTTAGAATTGTTCTAAATTCTCCAATTTTTCTGGTGTTTTTTTGGATTTAATTAAATATTATTAGAATAATTCATTGTAATTCATTATATATTTCTCCAACATATACTTAACTTTGTCAATAAAGCCTTTCTTAAAAAAAAATCATATCAGATCTGTCGTCAGACTGTTTATTCTTGACCGTACTAAATCTACTGCGTTCTAAAACGGATGGATGTGTGGTTAGGTCAGTGTTGTACAAAGAAATACGAGAAGAAGCGACCTCGACCTCGACGAAGCTGTCAAGACACTGCTAGTGTAAGACAAATGATCAAAGAATCGCATCAGGGACGCGTACAAGATTCACTTGCATCATAGTTTTGTTTACTGTTCGTCCCTTCTTTGTTGTACCGCAATAATGTACAGGTTATGTTACTCAATGGAAAGTTAACTTCTAAATAGTGAATGAATTGTACAAATGAAGTAACGACAGAAAACGTTAATAATGATATACAAATTCTTAGATCATTTCCATTATAATGAATGATCTAGTCTAAGAGGTTATGTTCGTCATTAACCTAACCTAAGAACTCTTAAAAGTATCGTATTCTATATCGATATATTCTATACTTGAAATATACACAATTAAATTTAAATATACGCAGATTTAAACAAACACTGAGTCTCTTTATAAATCAGTTACGATTACCACATTGCTAAGTGTCTCTTTCATTTGTTCGCATTGCCAATTGCGATTACGAGATGCAACTGCTCCAGTTGTCGGAGTCACTCTCGGAGTTCAGAGTAAATGGATGTTGAAGAGATGCTATCTAGCCAGTGCTCTCCACTCATCCGGCGAGGCAATTAAGCCTGGCGCGTTGAGTAACACACACTTATTCTAATTAAACGTCGTAATTATCGCAGCGAGTGGCCGCATCTCCAATTAGCGGTTGATGGGTTCTCTGCCGCTCTGATTTCATCGAAGTTTTCATCCACCCTCTCTTCATGGTTGGCTTCGTATTTGATTGGTTTATCGGGATGTCTGCCATTTAAAGGTTGACCCGCGTGCTTGCGAAGCTGCATTATCTTCGACGAATTTCAAAGAGCATGACAGTTCCACCCGGCTGAGTCGGGCTCGAGCGGATCTTCGGAGAAAGTGAAGGTCAGGGGTCTCTTGCTACCATTTTTCCTGACTTGTTTCCGGATATCAGAAGCTGTCTATTGCTTCCTGCATAAAGAATGGGTAGGATCATGTTTCTCGTGGTTCACGGTTGTCTGGCGTTCCTAACCTGAAAAATACGAAAATATTAGATTCACTACTAGTTTTGTTGTATTTTTATATCTTAACCGATCATGTTACAAAAAGGAAATCATTTGGTTTTTCCAACCTAAAATATAGAAAAACACTATAGAAATATAACATAGCACTAGTAAAAGTTATTTGGAAATTATTAATTACTATTACCATTCGAAATGATACATCATGGAATAACTGAACAACAAGTAAAAATAAAACCAGCCACTCTTACGAGTTCTTGCTAAAAATACTGGATGAAAGTGTCATGGCGTCGCGAAGAAAGCTTTTTGCCGCCAAAACAGGGTTCCGCGCTCTCTAATGTCGTCTTTTGGAATTAGCCCTTATTCGCTTCGGCGCAGACTTAACGAAGGAACGAATATGGAATTAGCGAGGTCTCCCGCGGAAGGTTTTCTTACCCAAGCGGATACAAAAAGGTGCTAAGTGTATGCGAGGTACATCGAACTTCCGTCAGCAGTGGCAGGCCGTACGTGTGCATCGCGTACATGTACAAAGGTGCATGCTAGTTCGTCGGGTCAGCCTTGAGATATGGCCAATAAACGAGGCCCCTGCCAGCCTTTCCTGCTTCTTCGCCCGCACACTTCTACCTCTGTTCTCTCCTGCATCTCGCATTCGCTGTAGAGAAAGTGTTAAGCTGACTCCACACGAGTCCGCGGCACTTGTCATTTTTTACAATTTTACTGTTTATGTCTGGTTAAAGTGATGAATTTGAGGACAGTTCCAATTCTAATTTCAGCACAATTCATGAAAGAAATAATTTAAATTTGTTTTTATTAATTAACTATGTTTGTATATTATATACAATATAATATTATATATAATATATAGAATGTTGGGAAGAATTACCAATTATTCAATCATTGTAATGGAAATCTAGGTTATTTTTGCAGGATAATGTCACAATATTTAAACCAATTGCTTATCTTAATTTACACAGGATTTTTTTCCTGACGAGGGCTTTCTTCACAAATAAATTAGAATTAATTATACAGTACCAATTATAATTAACAATTTCAAATGACTGGCAACACGAGTATAATAAATGACTACTTAAATAAACATTTCTGGGGCAGAAAAAATAAAGAAAAAGTTGGAGACCCAAGTATTTCGATCGCTCATTATGAACGTGGCTTAAAGTCCACGTGCAGACGCTCGTGCACGAAGTGAATCCTCCTCACGAGCGAGAGATACGAGCCGGGATCCTCTCTCGGCCTATTCCCTAAACGAGAGTGTGCACTGCGAAACACGAGCGAAAGCCACCAGCACATCCTGCCGGCAGTAAATCGAGTGGAATGTAGTGCGAGACGGTATCGATGATCGAGGGACCCCGGCTGCATCTTACGTGATCCTAATCTCCCAATGGAGAGAATATTTTACTATATTATTTTATTTATATGATATTTATACTGAATAAAAAAAATATTTGAACATCAAGTATTTTTGCATTGAATTGTTATAAAACACAAAAATGTGTAAAAAAAGAGTAGCTAAAAATTTTCAAAATAAATGAGTGTCGAATTATACAGCGTTAGAAGATTTTTAAAATTATTATTAACATTTTATCCTGTTGCATCTTACGCGATCTTAATCTCCGCTTGGATGCAGATGTCTTGATCGATCCTCAACAGATTGGCAAGCCCGGAATGCAAAGTATTAAACATACGGAAGAAATACGACGTTGACATTCAACTTTCTTAGCTGGAATTTGCGTAATAGGACGAGTGTCCAGGCGGGGCGAGGAAAAAATCTGTGGGAAGCAGCCGAACGAATCGATGATCTTTCATGGGTGCTGACACATCGACCCCGTGTTGCGTAACGCACTCTCATTCAGTCCCATCATTGGGAAAACCTGCTTTAAACTGCCACCCTCCTTCGTTTCCACCTGCGAGTCATTATCGATTCTGTCCACCTTGCTTTACCGTGACTTACTCCGAATGAGGAGAAGATTTTACTGTATTATATTATATTATGTGTATATTTTATATTTAATATTTATTTACCAACATTTTTGGAATAAATTGTGTTTAAAATAGAAAACTGTTTTTAATGAAAATTTATTCCAAAAATATTAGGTGCACCAATACTATTTTTTTCTTTATTACTAATATATAATCTGTAACATATAATTATATCCTTATATTATATTTTATATTACTAATATGTATATTTATGTATAAAGAGTGAAAGTTTGTATGAGTGCGGCCAAGGTAATCTCAGGAACTAATCAACCGATTTAGGTAATTCTTTCGCCATTGGAAAGTATATTTCCTTCAGATGGACATAGGCTGGATTTGATTACGTTTACTCCTCATAAATGCTCCACGAGATGGATCAAAACAGCCTCTTATACACGGAAACCTTGATATCATCTCGACGACTACTGCACGGATTTTAATGTGGATTCTTTCCTGCGCTGAGTTGTGATCCAAGCCAATTATAGGCTACAAAATATTGCAATGATTTACAGTGGCTTAAAAGTAACGACAAAATTTAAAAAAAATGGAATGTTGGAAGATTTTTACAAGAAATTACTTGCAAACATTTATTGTTTATTAATATAAAGAGTTTCCAGCCTAAAGATATATTTTGTTACTAAACAAGAATTTCTAGTAATTAACTCTAAGACCTTTGAAAATAATATTTAATAACTATAATATAATATTTAAAATAATTCGCGACACATAATTTGCACTTTTCTTCTTCTCCGTCGCGTCTCCGGCCATTGAGAAACTCTCTCCATCGGCACATCCATCAGATGTAACCCTCGATCGCCGGCAGTGCTGTTGCTTGCGCAAGGGGATTTGTTATGCGCCACATTTCGCCCTGGTTATTCCCTGCTCTCTCTCTTTTTCACTCTCTGTCTCGCTCGCTCGATCCTATCGCAGCCTCGAATCTCGAGAGAGCCGATTGCGCAGTGCGCAAGAGTTGCGTCGCCCTCTGGCTTTCCGCACTACGATCTGGACCGCCGCCGATGTGGCGCTGTTGCTTCTCGTTTGATGTTGACACTTGTCGCAATTGGGATGAACGCCACTTGTCTTGGCGCGCGGGCACGCCAATTATTTGTAGCTTTTGCGCGCTTCAGTCGAGTTGCAAATTTGTTCTGGTTGGTTGTTGGTAGTTTCATGCGATTAAAGGATGGAAATTATTATTTTTGTGTGATGGAGTCACTTTAAATTGTACTGTTTCGTGATTTTTGGAAATGTTGGTATTTAGTGTAATGGAATTTTGGTGGAGTTGTTTAATGTTTCTGTTTTTTTTTCAATGTTCAGTAATAATTGGAAAATAGCGAAGTCCTCGTTGTTGCTTCAGTTGGAACCTTTTGATATTCAAAATTTGTTAAAGTAAACATAAAATATTGATACGAATTATAGTAAAACAATGTTCCTCCAATAGAAACAGGACAGTGAGATGAAACTAATTTCAATGTAGCACGTTTATTTGTATTAACTAAAAGTACAAAACTATGCAATTATAATAAACAATCATTTTTATTTCTCTTATTTTTTCTATATCATTAAACTGAAATCAGTACATTTTTATATAAATAAATAATACATTTGGCTATTTAAAGCAATCTTTTCATCCATCCTACTCGAAGACATAAACTCACCTAGAAAATTTGAATGGATGAGTCAAATTCCAAAATACAAAAGACAACTCAATTCTACCTTCGATTTACAAGTATGCAAACGAATTTCTGAGTCACATCTCAAACTTCCAACCTGTTAAAGGGGAAAGTGTCGACGGAATTCCGTGTGGAATTTGAAGACGAATATTCGCGCGAACTCGAGTCAAACGCACCAGGAGAGAAAAGAGAGAAAGAGAGAGTGTTGCGCAATGTAGGTGGCTACGTATCGCTGGTAATGAGTGGATAATTCTCTTTCTCACACGTGCTTGCCTCGCGCACAATGGCACCCCTTGGTTATTAAGGACCCGGTACATTCTTAATTCCCAACAAGTGCTCTAATTGGGCGTCCGCAGGGATTCCATTGTAGCTTTCCGAAATACAATCTGTTTTCTCTGATTTTTATGAATTTCACACCAAACATGTACTTGGAATTATTTATTTGATGGAGTTAAACAGTTTTGGTTAAATGAAGATTTAAAAATAATTTTTATGAGATTATTACTAAATTTGCTAAGTGTGGTTCTTATTATATTTAGTGCATAAACAAGTATCTATCAAATGAATTCCTAAGGATATTTAGTCCGAATTTCAGTCAAACCAATGTAATATTACAAAGATTAAAATACAGTTATTTTTATTCTAGAAATACTTTGATAAAGCTTTAAGAAAACTTCACAAAACTAGTATTAAGAAATCGGTTTTCACTTCCTACTTCCATATGCATCCTTAAATAGAAGCAATATCGTCGAGAGCGATCCGAATTGTCCGCCGAATAATTACAGCCTTACATAAAGCGGCGGAGCGTGTTCGATGCTTGCTTACATAACAAATATGACTGATATCGTCCTCACTTTCATGGGACTTTCGCGTGCATTGGCTCTCCTCGCTCCACCGATTCCGACTGCCATCTGTGCAAACAGTGATTTCTGCATCGAGTACATGCGGATATTCGCGAAATTGAAGATATAATTGTACTGGATAGATTTGGTTGCTTTTAAATTGGGAGGGTCCCCCATTTTTTTATTAGTATGATAATATATTATATTATATGTATAATGCAGCCTGCTGGAGAGAAGATTTTACTAAGAATTAGCATCAACTTACTTTGCCACGACTTACTCCGAATGGGAAGCAACGATGAAAATATTTTATTGTATTATATTATATAAATTACAGGTGTAATAAATTCTGTATTCGAAAGTGGTGATTCAAAGGTAATAGAATCACCCTGTACTTAGACATAGAAAAATATATAATACTTTTATAATATAGTAATAATTATTTTATACCTGAGGCGATTTATTAATTATACATTAAGGCTGAGTATAATCTATACTGTGTTTTAATTAATTAAAAGATCATTGTAGTTCAATGGTCAATAAATATATCAATGTAAACAATAGTGAATAAATTAGTTCTTTTCACTTTCACGTTATCATAGCACATTTGACCTTTATTGTATGTATAATTGTATTCTTTTCTCAGATAAATTGCATTATTTATATTACTTATATGAATAATTTATTATTAAGTGTACGTTCACCTTGAGAACAACCATATCAATACATTTACATGTAAAATCACATTCTTTTCCCAGACAAATCCCATTATTTATACAACTGTTCTTCCAATCCTGCAAATAACAGTACACTCGCGCAAGATCGTGCAGCGCAGACGAAGACGATCCTTAGCGCGGTTCTCCAATGCTAAGAGCGCTCCCGCACCGCTTTTGCTTTCACTTTCTCACGTGGCAGAGACAAGAAGACCATGCTCGTCGCTTCTTCCTCCCGGGCTCCTCGCCCAGAGGCTTAGGAGTCCTTCCACAGTCGTCCCGAGGATCCTCCGGGCTGTGTACGTGACTGGCGACGTGCCTTTTCTCGGCACGCCACACCAGTTGCTCTGGAACAGTCCTGTTAGGCCTCTGAATATCAATGCTATTCGAGGATCCACTGGTTGCGACAGTGAGCGCGACCTGTCCCGATGCATCATCGGAGATGTCTGTATTAAGTTCATAGGTCATGCGATGCAAATATTTATTTATGTTTTGATGGTTGAGTATAATATTTAAAACAGGTTATAATTATGGAGTTGGTTATCAAGATTAAAATTAGAAGGATGCATTAATTAATTTTTAGTATCGTAAATTGACCTTTCGGTATTATTATCGAAGAATAAGTACTAAGTTTGCAAGTATGTATTTATTAACTTTCTGCCTCGAGGTTATAGAATGTATAATACAATAAATATTACAGTGTACTTATTTTGTGTTGTTTATCACTTTCTCATTTCACCTTTGCACTCTGCTTTCACCTCTGCCCTTAACATTTCTTCTGCTGCATTTCTTTGGAAAAACATTTGAAATTCTCTTCGTTGTCCATTCTTCCATAGAACAACACTTTGTCCTAGCTATCAATTTCTATCCACCCAGTCTTCGATCCCCCCCCCTAAGTTCCCCGGTAATATCACAAGTATTTATAATCGCAGGCTCATAGCAAACGGCAGTTACACTCGCCGGGGGCATAACTTTCACTCGCAGTGTCGTCTTTATGTCTCGACACGAGGCGCACACATCCTCCAGCATCCCCTCCGCGCGTGCACCATGCGCCACACACGTTTGGTGAAGTTGCGTACAGATTGGAACGTGGAAGTCTCTTGGATGAGTTCCTGCTTCTCTCTCCTTTATTCCAAAGTGCACGTAGGCGTCTTAAATTCGACTCGCACTCGAACATTCATGCGGTAAATGCTCCCCCACCTCAAAAAGCCATATTTCTTTTTTCACCCATTCGACAGAGGCGACGCGCAAGGTGCGCGTTGTGCAACGAAGAAAGTTTGTTGTCCACCGGTTGATTCGTTTCCCACGGAAAATTCGGTACAAGGACTGACCGGTCGTCCTGGGATCGTCCTCTGCGAGCGGCCACTTGAGCAACTGGTTGACCTTTGCCGCTCCGACACTTCACAGACGTGTTAGGTCGTGCTAAACATCCTCGGGACGACCCCGGGCCCAATATTGCAGGTTCAAACCGCTTTAAAGATCAGAATTTGATATTTAGTGCTAATCCGCAACCACGCAGTACACTCTGGGTCCTAATAATGGGCCGGTGTTCGTGCTAGACATCCTCGGAATGACACAAGGCCCAATATTGTAGGTTCAAACCGCAGTGTACGCTGGGGTTTGAAAATGGGCCAGTGGTCTTGGTCGTATTAGACATCCCCGCAGCGACCCGAGACTCAACATTGTAGGTTCAAACCGCTCTAAAGATCAGAATTTGATATTTAGTGCTAATGCGCGACCACGCAATGCACTGTGGGCCCTAATAATGGGCCAGTAGTGCTGCTATTAGCGAGAGTTCTTCCTGAATCTCGAGAGAAACAGAGCTTCCCTCGCTACCACGTTCCTCTGTGGTTCTTGCGGGTTAGGAAATCGGCCTGGAAAACAGTCTGCTACTATATTCGCGTCATTCGCACGCTTAGAAGGGCCCGGACCCCGCGCCATAATTGTAGGGAAGCGCGCGCGCAGCCTTCATTACGAGGGAAATGGTGCAACTTTGATATTTTTAATTATAAGCCAGGATCCACGTTGAACGCGGCACGTACGATTTGCTGCATAATGGGCCTGAAATTGTCGGTGGCTGCCTTGATGGGTCTGGCAGAGTTTCAGGCTTTTATTTCATATTGGGCCTTGTTTTAATTAATGGCTTTTTGATTCAGTATTCGCCGGGATTGGGACTATTAATGAGTCCGGTGCAGCGGTGTCTTTTTTTATTCCTCTTTCGATCGGGCCCCGTTTAGTACAAGGGGCCCGTGGGAATAGTTCTAGCCTGTGAACCACGCTAAAACGGTCCCAGGATTTCGTCAGCGGCGTGATAATTTCATTTGTCCGAGCCCAGACTTCACTCTCTCGATCCAACGCGAGAGAATCTAACACAGAGGAAATCATCGGGGGAATTTCTGTTCTCATGAGAGAAACCAGCAGCCAGTTGCTAGTAAAGCAAGAAGCCTGCTAATTGCGGGGCAACTATTGATGGATCCAGAGCGGATTGCAGAGAATGCGACAGCTAGCAGGGCAGTATTGTCTCGCGCGTGTGTGAGCTTGGTTTCCCGTCTAACGAAATGTCTTGGCCGGATGAGGCCCATTTCCGATGGCTTGTTTTTTCGACACTGACTGCTTCGGCAATTCTCTCACGGACCCCGATCATTCACAGGCCCACTTTTGAGGGAAACCTAAAAAATGAAGTAAAACAATCAGTAGAATGATTGTTAATTAATTTAGAAAATCGTGTTATGATACTCAGGTTAACTGTACTTAAGCTCAAGTCGTGCATCCAACGTGCACGCTATTACGTTATTGTTCCACATGCAGGCGCCCGTAATTGCACTTAGCGCACACGGATTTTTTCTCAGGCATTACATCACGCGTGAAACTGCAGCGAGGCACGACCGAAGCACTGCTCTTTCCCGAGCGAATCATCGAGAACCGAGAGTACAGGGACACACGCGTAGTTTTTCGAATTGGGCGTCCGGGTACGTGGTGGGCCCGATGGGCCCAAGAAAAGAAATCTGCATACACTTCACCGAATTCACTTTCTCTAACAGGTTATCTGGCCCGGCCATCTCCCTCGCACGTACCGGTCGAGGGCAGATTGTGCGGAATACCGAATCTGTTGTCATTGTTCTTAATATCGCGAAGCTATCTTGCTAATCGCGAACTCTCATACTGTCGAGCAGAATGCCGGCTTTCCTACCATGTCCTTCTACGCCACTGGCGATTTCTATTTCCTGCCGCTTCGACTTTGGGCCCAAGGCCCAATTCCGAGTGGAATCATTAATTCCAGGCCCCGGTATTTCAAGTACCTGCCATCTACATCTTGCTCCACACTTAATTAGGAGACTCCAGTTCGATCCCCTATTGATCATTGTGTGCAGGGATCAGGAAGCAATCGAAAGTCGATCGGAGGAAGTACTAATTAACCCGGAGTATATCCTGCGTTGCGGAGACTCTCTCATGGAAGCCGGTGAGTCCCACAGTGGAAGAGGCCCATCTTATTATGTGTGCCTTCGGCCTTAATTGCCACTGCTACTACTACCTGCTCCTTTCTACCAGCCTTGTATGATCGCGCAACGAGTATTATTGTCCCGACGATTTTTTTTCCATATCCTTCGCACCCGAGGATCTTCCTGATGCCTCGAGCAAATCAGGAAGCGCGACATTGCGTAAACGGAAGTCCTGGTGATGCGGTGACGTCCTTAACCACTTTTTTTTATGAATATCATGAATTTAAAACATATTTCTCTTTGTTCATTACTTATTCTGTATTATAGTAATTCTATTTACGCATTACTTTAAGAGTTATTTAAAATTGCAGACGATTTCGCACGTACAGTTATTACACGTTTCCGCAGTGATGGAGTAACAACGTATTAGGAACGTAGGTGTCAGGCGACGACCGGACTTTTTTCCGGGACTAAATGGACTTCCCATTAGTGTTACGCTAATAATAATAGAGTCCGGCAGTAGTTTAATCCCATTCAGGCCGGTTAATCACTATAATCCTTGAGTGCATAACCTTTTGATGAAGTCAGCGAGCATCGGCAGTCACCCGCGCTGGAGTTTCTTCATTTAAATGCCATAGTGGTAAGATCACGTCGAGAGGAGAAACGTAGGGGGTCGCTATTACTACGAGGGGCCTTCTTCATTGACATACAGGACTACAACAACGAGGAAATGTCACCGACAACATTTTGTTCCCAAGGATACTTCGCCTTTTCATCTATCGGGCAGATTGTCATCGATGCCAGCAGGCTATTCATCATAAATGGTAGATCTTCGCTGATCCCGAAGCTGGGACTTGGAAAAGGACACTGAGAGAGACAGAGGGGTACAAAATTAACAAAAGATTTATTGCAGTGTCCTATCATAATACCATAGATATTTCTACCACAATTATCTGGTGAAAGCGTGTTGGGGTACGTTCGAGGCGTCGAGGTCCGCCATGAAAGTCTTGATGGCACTGTAAAGGTTCCACTTAGCATCCTCCAGGTAGGACAAGCACCATTCCTCGTTCATGGTGCTCAGTTCACCCAATTTCGAGATCAACTCCTTCCTCTCCGGCTCGCTGAAGCAGCGTGGCTTGACATTGTCGTAGGTAATCTTCATTACTATACTATTCGGAATCATACCCTCTGGCGCAGCATCCACGTGATACTGATCGTTCAAGATATTGTACTCATTATCCACACCCTCCACTAGAAGGAACGTTCTACTGAAACTCAGAACCACTGAGGGACTATCGAGTTTCTTCACGAAGCCGCCGACACAGAACATCAGATATTTCTCGTCGTCGTACATCAGATCATAGGTGAAGGTAGTTTTCTCATGGTAACAGCGTGGAATCTTCTTCAGGGCCGGCAGGATGTTCGCTTCGCCCCAATAGATATGCTGCATCTGCTTCTGGGCCTGTTTCTGGGCCTTCTTCGGGTCTTGCGCCCGCATTAGGTTCCTACTGGCCGTGAACTGACCTAAACCGAGTTTGTGTGCGGCCCCACCGGGGATGCCGAAGCTCATGGAATATACAGAATTCTCGCAATACAATCCTCGTAGTGCAAACCGATCGCCTTGGTCGAACAGGTTGAAGAAATGCTCGGCAAAGTTTCGAATCAAACCCTCCCGCTTCTCGTTCTTCATGAACAGAGCGCAGGGTTCTGGAAAGCCCGATGTCCTAATACTAACGCCATCTAACTGTTCCAAGTTGGGACAGTACTTCCTTGCTGACTCGATATATTTACTGACATCCGAGTAATTCTCGCAGAGAGGATTATCGTCTAGCCAAAGCTTCGTTACAGGCATGTTCTTCAGGGCAGTTAGAACGCTCATGTTTAACAAGTTATTATGTCTGAGATCAACAGACTTTATCGTCGTGATTCCTGATGTCTCCAACGCGTTCAGCGATGTTAATTCGTTCCTCTGTAGATTTAGCTCTTGCACATCCACCGAGGAACTTTTAACAAAGGTCAGCACATGACTGAAGGTTCTCGGCTGCGCCAAAGGACAATAAAGGACCGAGACCAACTCCGGATCTCGATGGAACTTTGACAAATCCAAGGACTTCTGCTGATCGTCGTAACGTTGGGTGATGGCGTTGGCGATGTGCGGTTTCAGGTTGAACTTCAGATCGTGAATCAGCGCGTACGCCAGGGTGATCACCAGGATTAACGGATCATTGTTCCCATTCTTGATGATCAAGTTGCACTTGCAGAGCTTGTCCAATGCTGCGCCGCAGCTTCTTGCGATGAAGTACGTGTCTTCGCCGGTGATCTGGTACTTGATTGGTGTGAGTTCCGCTGGCTCCACTGCTGCTAGGATGGCATTCAGGATTTCTTCCTTGTCATAGTGGGAACCCTTTAGGATCTTGATCATGTGCCAGACGTCGGGACGTGCCATCAATGCCCGCTCCTGGAACATCGAGCCGCCCATGCTCATTTTTATCGCCATCGATGTGTCAAGCCGAATCGGCTTTAGTTGAATATTCCTCTGCATCTTGTCACCGCTTTTTTTGTCAGTCAGGAAAGCTTAATTTCGGAGATCACATCATTTTTCACGGTTCCTGTGAACAGAAGTTTGTCTAGGTTAATTCGGCCTTTGGCAAGGTTATAATCGCCGGGGCGTATGAAATATAGACAATAGTGAAGGAAATAATACGTACAACAATTACGGCATTGTCTTCAAGACTGTCACTCAATAGCCCAGTGTTGATAGTCAGTTTTGCTATTGTCTATTCCCTCGTCCCTTTCTTGTCGATAAACATGCATGGCGAGGACGCCGTGAACGCTAATTTGATCTCGAAGTGACATCTGTCGGCGTAAGCGTGAGTTCTTGACTCTGTGTCGATAAAGCTGGTTTCTCTTTCGGGTTCATAAAATCCAGAGGATAATTCAATATAGTTGCAGGATGTTTCTACTGTCGGCTGAACAGGATTTCCACTTAATACTCGCAAGATATGAAATGACTTACCTTTAAAAGGATATTACATTTTCTGTATTGTTGTACTACTACACGAGTAAATTCTTGATCATACAATAACGTATTGAATCCCCAATAGATGGGGAATATGTTACGTTTCTTTGCATGTAATTTTTTTAATGAGAGGCACATATGTTAATTAGTACTAATATGCATTTCAATTGAAACAAAAAAGTTAATTTTTTGCAAATTCTATAATAAGGTTCGTGATCACTATCGAAAGTGTTCCTTCCCAATAATCTGTATTATTTGTCGGTGAAGGAAACTTCATTCCGAAGTAGTATCAGAACGATCAGACTTTTGTAAGTCAGTCGAACATAGTTAATATCACTTTTGAGTAACAAGCAAATGCTAGTGTACTAGCGAGGATTAAGTAATTGATTAAGTGACAAGAACCCGTTTATATTAGCAGTTCTTAGATTGGTGGAAAATCACGAGACTGGTGCTATGAGAAGCAGGGGCCTTAAATAAAAAGTGCGGTAAACAAGATGGGCACTCTAATTTTAAAACAGAAAGAAAATAGAGTTCCACTAGTATTAGAACATCGTATGTGTACGATTTTGTAAGTCAGTGCAAGTGAGGGGGATAAGGCCCAGGGGTATATAAGGCCCAACTCCGCTAAATGTGTTATTTCGTGCAACTACTTGCGAGCAATCACGCGTGAGGGCCCAACAATGAATAGCGGTGGAAATAGGCGGCTAGCAACTCTCGCAGACCGCTCATTTTCTCGGGTACCATCGGGGATCGCTCGCCTATACTTCTCTACTTACGTTCCCCCTCTCCTTCCCGCTTTATTACGTGCGTCGGGCCCCAGTGTTTCCCCTCGTGGCTCGCACTGCTCTCGGGCATCCTCTTCCGCATTTCTGCCGGGGAAAAATCCGCCCTCTCCCAAGAGGAGAACGATCTGCTAGTTATATGGCCGGAGTAAGGGATATTTTTCAGCTCGGGAGTATGGTTGGCTTGAGTATGGTTGTTAGGGGCCTCACGGGGTCCGGGATACGTACTCTCCTCGATAGATAATTCCAGCTCGAGAGTGTATGTACTTGGGAAATGTGGAATTGCTGCTGGTCCACTGTCAGACCGGAATTCATTGCTTCGTGAAATTTATTTGGGCCTTGTGCTAAATTTATATGAGTTTTTTATTGCTGATTTTATATATAAATTACAAGTAATTTAAGAGAAAAGTTCTGAATATTCGCAGTATTACGGAGCTACCATAAAGATGGGCCTCACAAAGTCCCAATGTTGGGCCTCCACGTAGCCGTTGAGCCAACATCTAATTCGATAACTGGGCGAAAATAATAACGTGGAGATCTCGTTGCGAGGCGCAATCATCTCTCTCTCGTACCGGGTGTTCACGAAATCCTGACAGAACTCTCCTTGCACTCAAGCAATCACCGAGCGGATTCTCATGCCGTCCTTTTTCGTGCCCTCGAGAAATCACTGACACTAGGCATTCCGATTTAATTGAAGGCTTCCAGTCGTCAGGATAGTAATCGCAAGGCTTGGCAGGAGGAAATTCACGTCCGCCTTTCCTCGTGGTCCACGCGAATATCAGATGATTTCTTTCGGTGCCAGAGGAAGCGCCGCGCCACGCCGCGCCGCCGCCCCCCTCGGCGGGGAGAGGAGGGCGCAGTGGGAGCAGGAGCGGTACGGTAGCAATTTATAACGAGCTACCTCGGTAGCGGATGACAATTTATTAAAAGTTTCGAGGCCCCGAGAGCGCAGCATATCGATCTTCCTCGTCCTCTCCTCGCTCTAGCCCCCTTCGTCCTCGCTCCTCCCGCGCCCCAAGAGAACTTACTTCCCTCTCTGTCCGCCTCGCGCTCTCCTCGCTCTCCGCTGGCGAGTCCGGCTTGTTACCCGTCGACGGGGAATACCGAACAGTTTAATAAGCAAGCGGTAGCGCGGCGATATCGCGATACAAGATAGACCGACGTACCATCCATCACGATGGACCGACTGCGCCACTCGTCATTATGCTCCACGAATATTCCGAGAGCCAAGACCCGACTCTCGGTACTCTGGCCAACCTCCGGGGCAAAGGTAATAATAACTAATTCCAAAACATGATATTAGATTGCACCGCAGTATTTTCGAGGCAAGAACTTTTTCGGTGATGCTGTGTATGTTAGAAGTTACACGATTTCGTGTAATAATAATATTGTATGTTTTACTGTTACCTTATTTAATTGTGTGGAAGAAATTGTTCAAATAAAATACCGTGTAAATTAGAAGAGAAAATAGAGAAATGTTTTATGATTCGCTTCACTCCATCTTATTCCACTTTTCTCGGATACGTCGATGACTCAGATCTTCTTCTTCCACCCCGAGCAAATTCCATTTTAATTTCAGCCCCGATAATAAAAGCTCCTGCCGCCGGCGATCGACCTGCGTCCACCCCTCTTTTTCCAGGACGCGTCCGACGGCGTCGGGTGGCGCGTCGCGTGCAAAAAATACGTTAATTCCGTGGGAGCTTGCATGAGCGTGCAAATAAATAAAAGCGGCAAGCACACATCGGTGCGGTGGCACCGTATTTTATATTTTATCCGCTTCGAATGATTGATTGCGCACGGTTCTCTCTCGGCCTCCGCCTGGCTCGCTCGGCCTGGGTTGGCGGGGGCCGTGCCCTGATACCATCTCGCGAAATGCCCCCGTATTCTCCCTCAACCCCCCCGACTCCCCCTCTCGCCGGAGCGAGTGCCACTGTACTTGTCGTTTCACGCATTGTTTATTATTGTCCGATGCTTTTATCGTGATCGACGCTCGAGCCGGCTCTGAATTCCCACAAAAAAGAGCGACCAATCGTTCAATGGGAAAGGGGGAGCTCGAAGGGGCGCGGATATTTTCCGGATTAACATTTCTCAAAATCGACAATACTGCTGGGAGATTATAATGAATTTTTGGCTTACCCTCGAAAATTGGAAGAAAGCAGGTACTTCGACGTAAGAAAAGAGATTGAGAGAGAGGAGAAAGAGAGGGCGATGGCGTACGCGCGCAGAAGATAGTAATTACAGAAGCGGGACTGAAAACGCGCGCGCGCGGGGCCTGGTCGGGGCCCTGCGAGGCACGATCCCCGATAAGTATAGTTGTTTCAGGATCGCCTCGATACACCTCCTCTACTCCCGCTATCTCATATTATTGGTACAGCTAACGCGAAAAATTTATTGCTCCACCGGCGATCTCGGCCGCGTGAGTGATGGGGAGAATGGAGCCCCGGCAAAGTGGGCCCGACTGGACCCCTCGTGAAATTTTATGTCCTTTTGTCCGCGGTAATGAGAATGAACTCTAGGCGTTCTCGGAAAGTTTGCTATGGTAAATAGTCGGTGGTTCGTGGCTTTGGGGGGCCTTGTGCTGCGTCTTTCGGAGTTACTCCACTGCGCGCTACTCCACTCTTGCCCCCTCTGGCTTGGGTGAATGGACCCGATCACCGCGGAACACCTACCCCATCATTATCCGACCGATACAGTTTTGCCGGATTTTTTCGCGCAACCCTCCTTCTTCGCCTTCGTTGTTTTTTTTTTTCACTCGGTCGACTTGTGTATCTTCTTTGTTTATCGGAATTTAGCGAGCCTCTACCAGTTATGGCTTGTTTATTCTGATATTTTAAATATTCGCCGTTTAATATTTAAATTTTTGAATTTATTTTAACGTATTATATTGAACGGATCCTGCAATAGGGTTTACTGAAACTATCGGGATTCAAGGTTCGAAAATACGGCGACGTTTCCTTGAACGTGTTAGCGGTCGCCAGGAATAATTGGATAAAGTCTGACACGAGGCTTTCGTGGGAGACAGATCTGTCGGCGGATGGAAGATGGTAGAAGCGAGTGGAGGTCTTCTCCGAGGGCTTCGCTGTCGATCACCGACATAATCGTGGCAGCGTAATGGCTGAGAAAGCCTCGGCTCTGGAAGTATTGATGTCCTGGTGAAACGTGGCCACTTCCTAAGGGGTGTGCTACCCTGGCGCTCGGGCAGCCGGGAATCAATGACAAATCCGACGTCCGCGCACCTTGCCTCTCTGCCTTTAATTCACCTCCGATCAATGACGCCTTCGAGAAAACTTTCTGGAATTCTGAATTTTCCATCACGATTCTTTCGATTTAAATATGCTTTTATTTGTTAATTATTCGCAAATAAGTGCGGCAATTATTGATTGTCATTTTTGAGACTTTTGCAAAAGCGAAGGTGTTGCATTTGAAGGGGTTGCGCGGGTGCAAGGACTTCGAGCTGCTTTTATCGGCTCACGACAGATGTCCCACAGTGCACTAAACTCCCATCTTCCTCTTTACTTCACTTAGAATAACATTTATATAATAATATTAACTTCCAATTTCTACAAATTCAATTTATCTTAAAAGAACTCTTATTATACCTTTCTATTTCAAAGTTACAGCCCAACAATAACTCCCATGACTATGAACGAATTTCTGAGTGAGAGTATTTCCATTTGACCATGTAGAGATGGCTCGCGCCGGACCTTTTTAAAAAAGGGCTCTTTTTTGATGGATCCCTGGCGCACGTGTATCGGAGCGAGGTATAACTCGAGGCAGATTCTAGTTGAGGCACAGATTTATTAGCGATAGAGCAGTTCGATAGGCGGCCGTGCATCACCACGCCCAGGCCGCGTGGCTGCACACGCGGAGCACTGCGATCCGACGATCAGTAACGAGGGCCCAGCATCCGCAACGTCTCGTCCGCTGCTTCAGCCAACATTGTACATCTCGGCCGTGAGCTCCTTCGACCCCTCGGGCCCAACCTCCTTTTGGAGTAGTGCATTAAATGTATTTCTCCCCAGCCATCTTTGCCCATAACATAATGGGCCTTATTCGGGCCCACTTCCAATGCCCGTGAAAAAAGGCTTCGGTATCTTTCTGTATTATCTATATTCGTCCTTTTATATTAATCTGTGGCAATATGGAATATATATCCACTATTTGGAAGTAATGGGCAGAGTTTGATGGGGCATGTGTTTTCTATTATGTATTTCATAAGATCAATGTTTGCGAAGTTTACGACTACCGCGTTAAATGTATTTCTGTTCAATAAAATGGGCCTTACTTGGGCCCACTTTGAATCCCTGTATACTTTACACTGTCATTCAGCAAGATTAGTTGAGTTTATATCAATAGAATTTAAGCGTGATACTGCGCTCAATCTCTTTTCGGACTGTTGCATTAAATATATTTCCGTCCACAAAAATGGGCCTTATTCGGGCCCACTTTGAATCCCTGTATACTCTACATTATCATTCGGCAAGGTTAGAGAAGTTGATGACTTTATGTCAGCGGAATTCGCGGGAGATAGCGGCGATGAGCATCGAGATTCGGATCCGAGTATCAGCAGGGCGCGATAATTGCAAGGAAATCGAGTGCGAACGATCGAGTTATATCAGGGCTGTTGGAGGGTGGATGAATCGACGATAGAGGCGCACGACCGAGAGCGGGCGTGCGAGCGAGCGAAAGAGATAAAAGGGAGGCAGAGAATCTGTGTCAGAGGTTGGTTATGGCTCGGATTTATGGCTTTGATTACTAGCGGCGCGTATTATACGTGCGATTTTGTATGGGTAAATCGTGATCTTCCACGCCTCCCTTCTCTTGCCGCGGCGGAGAGAGCGCGCACGGCCTCAGCCTCCGCGCCGCCGCGCTGTATTCCTCCAACCCTCGTTGGGCCCCGGAGCCCCCCGAGTGCACTTGGGCCCGTCTGCGATCGCGTATAAAGTTATCGCATTCTCGCGGGCCCCGTAACTGTCCATTGTCTACTTTGCAGCCATCGCATTATGCCTCGTGTGCTTACCTTCTTGATCCCTGCCTCCTCCTTCCACTCACTGACGCTGTAATTTCACTTTTACAAGTGGGCCCCTACACCTGTCTTTTAGAAACATATGTGGTTTATCATTGGTTTATTCGCGTACTATACCAGCTTGAGCGAAGGTCGCCTGGTACATTTGGAGAGACTTTGCTGTGCTTTCGATCTCGTGGAATGGTAATTTGGCCATTTGGCATGACTCAAGATGGCGCTGGATGATCCACGATAGCGATAGGGCCCAGAGTCCAAGGGTAATGCCCAGCCAGCTCGGAGATATTGGCTAACGGTAAATATTAATGTACGAAGAATACACGGAACGAATTAATCTTGCAGTCGAACTCTGGAATAGGATCCGGCCCCCAGGTGGCTCATGAATTACGAAAGAAAGTGGGCCAGCCTCTCTACGATTGAATTTTTCGGCAACGACACTCTCGCATTGTGCGGCCTGTCAGATCCTCCTCATCCAGTCTCGTCTTAACTCTTTAGACCCCTTTTCGCTCTGCTTTCATTCGCACATAGCTTAGATTCGCCTTGCAATTGATATTTATGGTATCAGGCCCATAAATTGGGCCATCATCGCCGCAAACTGTCATGTCTCTCGAGTAGTAAATGTACGTCCTTGCGAATTTACAAGTGGCATTGCACTCGGCTCAAGTGTCCGGTGAAGTTGTGTCGATATGAAGGCCCAGTACGTGACGTCCGTAACATCTACGGTGAATGAGGCGCTAACGACCAGTGATTACTGGGCCCGCGCGCGCAGGTGAATCCGGGGCCCGTAGGCCGCCGGTGCGGGGCATACGTGTGGCAGCAAATAATCAAGCGTGTAGGTGAGGATGTCCATCAATCCTGAACGCAGTAAGGACCCAGACCTCCCGCGACGTTTCTCATCTTCTCGCCCGGGCTGCTTGCTCCTCCACGCTTCTGCCCTGGGAACTTTCTCGCCGGTCAGTTCAGGCCCTGAACTCTCGAGATAAAACACATTTGTTTTTTCGATTGAATGCCTATTGATTAGTAGCACTACGCCGAAATTACTCGCCGGGGTCAATGACTACTTGCACTCTTTCCCGATCGAGACTTACGACATTACTGTAAGGCCCATTCGTGGGCCTTATGTTAGTGAAATTTCTGTGCCTTACGCGCAACCCTTTGGGGAGCCTACTCAACCTACTGATGCTGCGTCAAGGAGCTCTTCTCAACACCTCATCTTGGGCCTGGCATGGCGTTGATGAGCATCCGGCCCAGAGGAGTCGGCTCATTAGTATGTGAAGGGTGGCTGCCACCTACTGGGCGGGGCAGCGGGTCATTGAAACAATGGTGTTGCGACTAGAGATCATCAAGCCTCTCCGCGTACGCGCGCTCCCGCGCGCGTGGGCCCAGTCGATTGATTCCGCCGATGATCGATCGATCCCACCATCTTTCCCTCTTTCTTCATCCTCCTCTCGACGCTTTCCTCCCCCAACTGGCCCATCCACCGCGTGAAAGATTACTCGGCCTCGTTACCAGCTGGCCCACCATTTTTCTTCCTTGTTAATCGCATCGAGAACCCTTTACACGGCATCCCTTTACAATAGCTCTGTCAATTCCCTTTGCATTCAATTATCTCCATTCCTGACGTCGATTCCACTGACATATTGTTAAGCCGTGTCCTCACTGCAAAGCACAATACAAGTAATAGTAATAAATATGGTCAGACTATTTCGCTTCATAAAATTGACTCTGCGAACCTTGGACACGTCGCAACATTTTCGGTCCGGGCTACACTTTTTCCTGATTGTAAAACAAGGAGTGCGCTGGTTCCACGCGCTGTCTTGCTCATCCTGAGCGTATCCTGAGCGGGAGGGCGGAGGCGGCAGCAGGTAAGCCCGATGGCATTCTAAGTTCGCCGTGGTGGCTGGGACCTAGTCCTCGGCGTACCTCCCTCGAAAAAGGGTAGAGAGTGCCAGTCATATATTAAAGAGCTGTTGGGGACACCTAACAAGCTGGCGGGACACGTTTCCCAGAATCAGGGGTACCCGGGCTGCTGCTGTTGCTGCTGCGAGCAACCCTCCTTCGTACCATCTCTCCTCTGTTTCTCATAGCAGACCTTCCTCTTCCTCTTTCCACCGGCGTCCGCCTAACTCGCACTCTCTTTCGCCTTTACAGCACACCGATGTCCCCTTCATGGATTCTCCTTTTATTCTCTTTCGCATGCGACCTCCTCTGCCTTGCTCGCGCATGTATCCTTGTGTGCGTATGTGTGAGTGCCTCATCTTTGACTGCGCACAGTGATAAGCTGGTTAACACATTGTCTAAGGCTATGCGAGCAAGGACGAAGAAGCGCTAAGGACACATTACCGAGGCGAAAGTCAAATTGGGAAATGAAGCAAATCCCGGGGGATTCGTTGCTCGATAAATTTACTTTCCGCCGAGTGAGAGACAGTGAGAGGGAGCAAGAGAGGCGAAAGCTGGAGGAGGGCTACCTAAAATACCCGGAGCCGAGTTTACTGGAAATAAAAACAAGTCTTAATTAAATGAAACGCTCTCCGGGTTGGTTGCTTTCTCTGTCTCTTCCTGGCCCCACCCCGTCGCTCGCCGTAGTTTTGTTGCGCCTCTTCGGGATTTCGGATTTAGTACTTCTCGGGCTCTCGTGCCGAGAGAGTTAAGTATATCGATGTTGGCTCCCGATAGAGCAGGGACATTTACTTCCTTGAAGTCTCGCCTGCAAAACAAAGAAGTTGCATAACGAGCTGCGTGTAGGATTCGAAGCGTCATTGATTCAAGGCAGAAATAAATCAGAGCAGAGGAGAATAAAAGCAGAGTGCACTTACTTCCTTAAAGTCTAACTCGCAAAACAACTAAATTGCACGACAAGCCGTACGTAGGATTGAGCGCAAGCATCGATGACTCAAGGTATAAATAGCCAGTCATCGAGCATGGTTGCACGCGACTAGATCCACTGGAGCACGAGCCGATTGCTACTCCCACACCTCCGGCCTTCATTTTGTGCGGCAAAGCTTGGCCGGGCAAAAAAAGGGTTGGAGAACGGTGTTAAGTCAGGTGGAATGCTCGCGCGATTCGTATTGGCAGGTTTATCGGGACGGTTGTTCGGGGAGGCGCGTTACTCGAGGACTTCTCCCTTTTTCCTCTTCCCTCTTGCACGGTAACCCTGTCTCTGCACACGCGTGTGTATCTCTGTCTGTGTGTGCGCTGGACCAGTCGGCTCAGGTAGCTCCCTCCTGGTATCAGAAACACATCGTGTCCTACACGAGTCGCGTCTGATAACACTATTACCCGAAACGATTCACACGGATCTCCTCTCCTTTCACGATTAGAGAGGCAGCTTCTCTTACCCCGGTGTCTCCTCCGACGGCATTCTTGCCCGAAGTAACTAGCCTGGTGATTTATCGCTTCGCTCTTCCCCGTGGGTGCCGCCTTCAGGCCCATTTAGAGCCCAATATTACATTCATTACTATCGATACTGTTTAACGAGAACTCACATATTAGTCCCATAGAGATCGCGAGTATTATCAAGCTATTAATTCATACTGCGTTCATTAGTTGTTGTTGGGCCTTAGGGGCCAAATGAAATCGTCGTGCCAGGTGTCAATCCGGTTCCAGCGGGGCGCTGGACCTATGAGGGGGAGGCTGGCCGTGTCTCGTCCACACGGTGGACACCGATTTTCAAGAGAGAGAAAGAGTGGGGGGAGGGGGGAAACGGGCCCGGCAGGGTTGGAGGGAAGGGGCGCGGGAATAAAACAAGGAGGACACTAATTAGCGATTCCAGGAACCGAGAACACGAAGTCGTAGTACAGCACGGGATCCTCCGTCCACCTCGGGCCCCCTTCGCCCCCTCCCCCCTCTCGGTGTTCTTTCGATGCTACACACACTCCAGGCCCATAACACGCCTCCATCCGGGGCCCGACCAGGGGCTCAGAGGTCGTGCTCGAGAGGGAAGCATCCGAAACATTCGGTACTGCTACGTATGTCAAGGTTACCTCATGCCCCCCCCCCCCCCCCCCCCCCCTCAGGGATCGAGTTTAGTAGATTTGTCATCTTGCTGACGAAATCAGTGTTTGCTGGTAAGTAACATGAGTGTACAAGTTGGGTATTATGGATTTAGTCCTGAATTCTTTATCTAGTTCGCGGGTGGGTGTTGGGAAGTTAGGGCTTCCTGGCTCGCTGTTATCGGGTGTGCTCCGGGGCTTCGGATAAGCTGGTACACCTTGAGGGGTTTGGTGACAGACACGTGGCAGAGGAGTTTGGGTATCACTCACTCCCATCACCCAATACCAAGATGATCAGGTGCTTTGGCGCGCTTTCTTCGTCGAATTTCTTGAATGCCTCGCACTTCTTTCTTGGCTTCGCACCTACCCGGGCAAGGCAGCAAGGGAAGGGGGGGCTCGCGGAGATCTCATCGTCGCCCGGCAGCAGATCGGCCCGTCGCTTTCTCGGAATCACTAATTAGTGCGCCTCCCTTTGCTTTCCAATCGCGGTGTCCTGCCAGGAAGAACCAGTCGAATCTGAGCCCGATCGATCTCCATCGGGCCCCCGCCTACCACGGCGCGTCCCAGACGCTCCGACGCCTTGAAGGATGACCTACTTCTCCGGGGACTATTAACCCCTAACCACCCCCATTGATCCGGAGTTAATGTTACAAGAAATAATGACTTTTTAGCCGGGGATAATTCACCAGGCTGGGAAGCGTGTCGTGTGTCCTCGGCTGCAAAATGTCTGCACGTTCTTTTCTGCCAGGTTCCTCCTCTTTCTCTCTCTCTCCTCCCCTGGATGGTGCTCTCTGTCTTCTGCGGTGCAATAAGAACGAGCACGCGGAATAAAGGAGAAACGTGACCGGCGCTCCTCGCAATTTACGTCAAAACGGCGCGGCGGCGGCCGGCTCTCCGTGGATTCCCGCATACCGAATAACGACGTCGTCGAGAATAATGTCTCCTATGTAGATTCGATCCCGATAGGAAAATACCACGTCGGTATCTCTAGAATGGGCCGCGTAGGAAAAAGAAGCGGGTACGAAGTGAGTGAGCCTGCGAGGCCGAGAGGGAGACGGAGGGAGATGGGGTGTTCCTCCAGTGGTCAACGAGCTGTTGCGAGATGAAGCCGGTGGATAAAGAAGCCTCGAAAACACGCACTGATCTCAGCCGGACCTCGCTGTGTGTTTCTCTTCCGCGAGCACCATCGAATTCGTTGATTTTTGCTGGAAAATCACTGCCGCATCTGGGAATGACGAGCGTCAGAGCTGAGGCATCCAGTGGACATGTCCCTGGCGTCATCCGGGGCCTAGACGGGTCCGGAGACGCGCCGGACAACCGGTCGTCATCGAGGCATTCGGACCTCCGGCGCACACGTCCCGCTCGTTAGAATTGTCGCCGAGATCAATGACTGGGAATTGTGATTATCAATCACCCGGCGCGAAGCGGGACGAGCGCCTACCTTCTCGGAAGGTTCCCGGGAAGCGACCAGCCTGGCCTGCCAGGATGAATGTCACCCGGCGACGCACTGCGACGCGTCTCTACGGGGTCCTCCATTTTTCTACTTCCTTGGGAAAGTTTCCCACCTTTTATTAGACTGGATAACAAGTCAACAGAATGCTTACCATCTCACGTGGACTGGCAGTTCTCAGGCTTATGCTCGACATAACCTAGCGCCAAGCCTTTTTTGGTCGTCGAGCGGGGCTATTTACGAGGGGGCCGGCAGCCCTTTTCTTGGGGGATCTTGGAGCACCTCGAAATAAGAGTACCGAGAACATCAAGAGTCTCGGTGACTCAGTGCGCAGAGTCAGACCGTGCCGCGTGATAGATAATGACAATTTCGTGTCAGTAGTCCCGTGGACAGTTCTAACGAGGGCGCCTTTGGCTCTTGCACACCGAGAGAGTGAGAGAGAGAAAGAATGTCAGATATCGAGTTGGAGAGGACGAAGGAGGAAGGTGGAGTGTTCGAGCGGCGGCTGTCGAAGGGAATCGACTTGGCCGAGAAAAGGGCCTAGCAGGGAGCGAGAGAGAGCCTTGCCACGGCATACACAGAAGGCTCGAGAGAGCCAAGAGTCCGGAGGATGCTGCGGAAGAGGCTGGGAGAAGTTCGAGAGTTGTGCGGTGGAGCAGCACAATGCACCGGGCTGGATCGGTGCGTCGCCTGCCTCCCAGTGGATAGCAGTTTTTTGCCCAATTGAATTGAATGTAAAACACGGCCTTACATCAATCTGAGCCGCGAGGCTGAGTGACCGGAGTGATTTAAGTATCGGCCTCGCCACGCTCTTTAGAGCTTTCGTACGAGGAGGGCCGCGCAGCCTCCTGGCATCGACTATGTCACTCTTCACTCCCGATTCTCTCTGAAAGTCCCTGCACTTCTCCCTGCCACCGCACTCTGCGACTCTCCTTCCTTCCAATTTTTCTTTGGGACGCTCGATGCTTCTCCTGGAATTTACGGAGTTCCCTTGCTCACGGACTCGCAAAACATCAATCTGCCTAAGGAATTTCTTGGCCTAGAACGGCTTGTCTGGACCTAGAACCAATGGAATGGCTCTGAGAACTTCTACTCGAGGATCAAATGATTTCTCTTATGAATTCCGAGTATTCTATCAAAGGTTAACTGTCTGTAAACTCAAACAGAATGGTGGCGAATTCATACAAGTGCGTTTGGTGAACGCTCGACCAAAATTGAGGCGAGGATTTCTTGTCGGCGTGCACACATAGGACCACCGTGTTCGTTAACACGATGAGCGGAGTCAATCGATCAGTTGGCCGAAGTCCGTGCCTCCCGATCACCTAAAACCCGTGTTCTTCTACGCAGCGGGGAGAGGAACCCTTCAGGAATAAAGTCGGGTCCCCGGTGCATCGACAGGGACGTATCGCCCGGACGCGCGGGGAATTTATCGTCGGACGTCCGATTCCTCGGCCGCATAGCCAGCAGCAGCAGCAGCAGCAGCATCTGGAGCGCCTTATGATAATTGGCTGCTGAGATGTCGCTGCCTGGAGTATGATAGATTTTTTGCCTGCCGCACGGAAAGACAGCGGCTATATTCTGTCGTCTGTGCTTACCTGCCGTGAATATCAACCGGCGCTGTCGCCCTCTCTCCTCCCCCCCTCGCCGGGCACGGGGGGGGGGGCAGGAGGAGAGCTCCTCTTATTGCAAATATATGTCTTTCCATTTACGTACACCGCATACCTGCAGGCACTTGCGACATTTCCGAAACCGAAGAAATGCTCTACGAGAGTCCTCGTCCGATCTTTTTCCCACTCCTTCTCGCCCTTGTTCCTTACGGATCAAATTGATGTTAATGCGCCCCTTTATCCGGCGATCTAATCGTCGAAGCAGTGTCCTGGCCGGAGTAGATTCGCCTGATAAAGGGGACTCATTCGTGTCGAGTGCATAGACTGCGAGGAGAGAGAGAGAGAGTGTTCTTTGCCGGGTGCTTCCTGGCGGGTCCAACGGCGGTGAACCGAATCAATTGTAAATCACCGTGTGGTCCACGCTGCCCCGTGGCAAATGTGGCACGTAAAGCTCGAGGGGGGCGGGTGCGGGGGGAATAAGAGTGGACTTCTATTTCGGGCGCCCTTAATGGTATAATGTAGCGTTCCGCGGTGACAAACTCCGCCGGCGAACAACATTCCCAGCTTCGATTCTTTCCTTTTAACCTTGTGCGCCAGTGTGCACACACCGCACGATCGGGCGCCCTTTTGTTTCCAGGATGCGCCTCTATCCCACACACACAGCCATCCACGCACAGATAGCCAGGAGCACACACAGCCTCCTCCCTCTTATCTCCCTGCCTTGGTTCGTTCGTACACTCTTTTTTCTTCCTCTCGCTGTTCTTTTGCTCGAGAACCCCTTCAATTATGCGGATCCCCCCGTATCGATGCCTCCACCTTGTTCTATCCATTCTGTGAGGCCAGCAAACTCGTCCGCTTTCAATTTGCACGGCGTACGATTGCCTCGCTACATCGTGTGAACCTGTTCTCCAAAAATCAGGCCTTTGGGACCAGGCGCAGTGGGCCCTAAGTCTAGGAGGATTAATGCCTGCTTTATAACACTGGGATTAGCGTAATGCAGAGGTGAGGGCCAGTGGCAAGTAGAGGACAGCTGTGAAAGGTAGATGGCACCAGTGGTTAGTGCGGGGCCTCATAACGCGGGATGCCGAGGTGGCCGGGGGTGGAGGAGTCCGAAGAAAAGCGAGAAACACGAGAGGGCGGGCGCGAAAGGGGGAGAGAATGTACACACGAGTGGCGCAGGTTCACGCAGACGCGGGACACACGTTGGGAAGCTGGAGAGACACGGGAACGGTGTGAGTAAAGGTGGGCACTCGGTCGAGGGAGCAGCTAGCAGCCAGGTATATATACATATACCTACCTTTGGTATACGAAACCGTTGTCTTAAGGCTACCATATATTACGTCTCATGCGGTGAGGCCCCGCACTTGGGCCCAGTCGTACGAACAGGCCTCGCTCTCGCTCCCGCTCGGAGTCCTCACTTCCGAGAGAGAGAGGGAGAGCGGCCAGATGCGGGGCCCGGAGAGAGGGCGAATCGGAGGACGAGATGGTACCTCGCAGAGGTCCCACAGGCCCCGTGTCGTCGCGGGCATTCCTGGAGCTGATTTTATTTGTAGGATGTCAACCAGTCCGAGCCGAGGAGGGACCGGGCTGGCCCCGGCAGAATGCTGGGACTCCGCCAGACAGAGATAAACTCGGGGCTCTGTTAGAGAGAGATCCCACGAGATAGAGTGGGTAAGGTGGAACCTAGCGAAGAGGACGGTAGATGGGCCTGAGCGGAGGAGAGAGCGAGGGGCCCTGAGACAGTGAGGAGAGCGCATGGGATGCGGACCGGACCTGGACCTGGACCCGACAGGACCAAACGGCAATTAATTCCCCTCTAGATTTATCGTGTCTAACTCTCCGACGATCGGGCCCCGCGGATCCTATTACCCCCGTGGGCCCCATGATTTTTCTCGGCCCCCTTGGCGAACGGCCACTCCACGTGCCAATCATTTCGACGCTTCCGCGCAATCTCGCTAATTGGCCCCGGAAAATCCAGCTCCCCCTCTTTCTCTCCTCCATACATTCTATACATCTTAATGCGAATTTCGCCCTCTGCTGCTTCACCTTCCTCTATACTTGTCGAACATATAACACTGTATTTTACTTCACGCACTGGTCGGACCTACATTGCATCCAGATTCTTGGATATCAACGCAGTAAAATAGTATTATCGTAGGTGATTATTGGGGCAGGATATTACGGCGTCTAGACATCAGCTCACTAATTCTATTTCTGCACGGAGCCTCTTATCTCCAGGCCCATTTAATTTAACATACTGCCGGGCTTTGTCGCCTCCACTATTGGCTCCTTTGTCCGAACGTTGTGTTACACATCTAGCTTTATCGTGAATTCCAGACTTGCCTGCTGTGCACTCTCTCTCCCTCTCTCTCTCCGCCTCTCTTTCTCTCAAGTCAGAGGGATTCCAGTCACGATACCGAGGCTGGAAAAATTAGTGTGAGTGCGCGTATGTCCATGTGGTAATGGCTCTCTCTCGCGCGCTGGATTCTCGTCACGAGGCGTAGAGGGATAGATCGCCTGGGTGCCTTGGTAGCAGGGACGCCTGCTGGGCGTCCCAACACTATCGCTCCTGGATCAGCCAGGGATTTCAGAAGCTACCAACTTCCATATACCCGCGTGCCGTTTACGTTTGTTTATGCCGATATGTGAGTGGGTCCACCTCCTCCCTCCTATCTCTCTGTCTCAGAGTCCTTATGGACCCCCTGCTGCAGAGTAGCCGCGACTCTTGCACTCTGACAAGGCGAAAGAAACGCCCCCCTCTCGTGCCTTTCTCTACCCCCTTTTTTCTGATGACAGAGTCGCCGAGAGGAGGTGCAATAATTTGCACCTTCGCCTCCGTCTGATCCAATGGACGAAATTGGCAGAGGTACACGCTCCTTCGATTCTATTATCGCCGCCTCTTTCGTAAGAGCGTGTATGGTGATTACCGACCGGGAGAGTACATCGTGATCGCTTTCAACTGCCTACCGTTTAATTACGTCGTCTATTTTTGGCCGAGTGCGCGCGCGAGAGAGAAAGATTTATGGAAGCGATATGTAAAGTAGCTGTTGAACAGTTAAACACGAGGCATTTACACGCGCTCACCTACAGCGGACCCCCTAAGAAAAAGAGAGAGAGGCGGAGGGCGATTTTTGCGTGGAAATGGGCCGTCCAAATCGCGATGAAGATTCCCGATAAGGTAAATGGCCTGGTTGGAGAGTCGGTAGACAATGCTCGAGTAACTACAACATATATCGCTGAGGCCCGAGCACGAAAAGAAAAGGGATTTCCACTTCAGCGATCGAAAGAAACGATCTCGTCAAATGCAGTCCAGATTCAATAACGATCTTAACCAGTTTATTAATACTTGGGGGCCCGAAGGACCCGCGGAGATGTCGCATACATATTCCAAAAGTGGATCCCAGCCGGGGTAAAAAGAAACCTACGTCGAAAGCTCGCCTTTACGAGCGGGGCCCGCCTTTTTAGGCGTGGATGTTTAATTGAATTAAACGACGATAAATAAACTCCGTATGCAGAAGCCCCCTTCGACTTTACCTTCGTATTTCCTGCACCGCCACCGCTCGATATTTCCTCCAAGACACACCACTGGTCCATATATGCGGTACACACCTCGCTTGATTTCAATTCCACATGATTTCGATTCCGAGTCTGCGCCGTTATTATCGGCAGACTTTTCCCCATAAGAAAGCGCATTCCAGGGGCCTCTGGGCATCCGCGTCCCGAGATCGAGAGCGAGTAAGAGTAGAAGTATGGGGTCTGGGGGTCGGGCCGGGGGAGGCGGCAGTCGGCGAGGTGCGCGAGAGGGGCCCGGGCCCCATTTATCATACAGGAAACAATAGGAACTGGCAAAACACGTGCTTCGCGCGCGCTCCGCAAAACCAGGGCTGAGGAGGCGCAGAACGAGAGTCAGGCATCTCCAGGAACCGGGTGCGAGAGAGAAAGAGTCCTAGGAAGGGGGCGAAGGGGGGAGGCAGAAAGGAAAGGGTGAGGGTAGGCTCGAGAGGGTCCAGATACATAATACGCCGAGGCAGGAGGCAAAGAGGGCAAAAAGAAGCAGCCGATCCTGCTGGAGCGAGTCTCGGCAGAGGGAGAGGCGTAGTGGAGTCCCCCCGGAGACACACGGGGGTGAGCGGTCTCCCTTCATTTGTTAAAACAATATAACAATTCATTTTTGTCACATCCACTGTCGAGGACCTTTTATTGTGACGCCGGCCCCACCGGACCTCTCCCAGCCCCCTCAGGACTCTCCTCGTGGAATTGTTTCGCCGGCTGGCCAAACTATTGTCAACCCACCTTCGCCTTCCACTTGGCCGACCAGGGCCGCAGCATCCCAGACTAATTTCGCGGACGAGGAGTTTGCCATTCTTAGTCTATCAGTTTGGACAGGAATGATCTTGGACTCGCATGAATCACAAAGTGTTACGTTGAAGTCGGAAGGTGATCCGGAAAAAGGTGACCGGCGATCTATGCGAGGAGTTGGCTAAAAAGGTGGGGAGTAAAGAGCGTAATCGAAATGACGAACAGCCAGGTGAAGCGGCGAGGGCGTTTGGAAAAAGCTCACTGGCTGCACCCTCATCAATTAAGCGGCCGAGAAAAAACCAGGGCACATCCGAGATATGCCTCGCGGAGGCGTAGGCGGAGGGCCATGTGCTTTTTCTCGCCCAGGACGTGTCTGATAAGCTAGTAGCTCCGAGGCTAGTTCGCCCTCGCGTGTCTACTAGACTCGCGTGACCAAATCGGCCTTCCAGGCCTTTCCCGAGGCACAGATTTCCAGGGCTGGAAAATCGCCGGATGGATCGTCGATAACCCACTCCCTGGCTTGATTTCAATTGGACAAGTATTTATTGGTGGCGAGAGCGAGAGAACACGCGGGCTAAAAATAAATAGTCAAGAGGGCAGGCAGCAGCTGCGTAACTACATATATCTGCGCGCCGAAAGCGTGACGATAGATTCGCAGCGAGGAATCGCCATTACGGACGACGACCAAACTAAAGCCGGGCTTTCAGGTCCCTGCCATAAGTCAGCTGCCACTGGTTGAACCCCGGCCGCATGAGAGATACTCGCGGCAGCGCATTATTTACATATTTATATATCAAACGCTTGCCGTGGCACTGGAACTCTCTCCCTCTTCCTCCCAATATCCCTCACCCGTGTTTACCTCGTCCCCACTGGAATTTCTCTCCTCACATGCACGTGGACGCAGTGCTGCTACTTCTCCTTCACTCTTGCACCCTTGCGACCCGCGTTATCTCGGCATACAAAGGACCCCAAGCGCAAGGGTTCAACGGCGCAATTATTCTATCATTATTGAAATGAAGTTATTACAGATGTACTATCGAGCGAGCGTGCCATCACGTTGCAGGTAGACAAGGCAGGGTGGGGGAGAGACAGACAGGCAGAAAGTGAGGGCTGTCGTTCGTGGCGGACAACACTGCAAGGAGTAGAGGGGCGAGTGGGAGGAGGAGATCCTCCTTTTTTCCCTGTCATTTCTGCGAACGACGAGCGTGAGCTTGCGATATTCTGCCCACCGGCAGAAAGAAAAGCGTTTCCGACATATTTCATGCGCTGCCGCTCTGGCCACAGCCACTGCCCCCTTCCTCACTCGGTCCCTCCCCCCGCCGCCTCCCACCGTCGAGATAACGCTTACGGTCACGTGAAACGTGTCAGAAGGAACTATGAAGATTTATCGGGAGCGCCATCGGTGCTCCACTGCCGCCGCCGCCGCCTCCACTGGCGGTGCGAGATCGATAATTCCTTCCTCGTTTGCTCGCACGGCCGCGAGCTTGCAAGCCCGTTAGGAGGAACGCGATAAAGTCGTTAACGCGCATTATCGCCGCCGCCACCGCCGCCTCTCTCGCCAAGGCCACGTGAAGCCACGTGAATAATATACATGCTCGTTTTATGGATCGGGCTCCTTCTCGCTCCTTACACCCCCGGGCAAACACACAGAGAGAGAAAGAGAGGCAGAAAGAGAGAGGGTATGAGCGGTGGCAGCGGGACAGCCCGCTTGATTGAGTAGTTTCCCGATGGGTTGCTTCCCTTTCTTCTGGAAAAAACGGAAGAGCCGACGCAGGAGCGGGGAGAGAGTGTGCCGTGTGGAGGAGAGCTGGAGATCGAGCGAAGCATAATTTACATGGCTGTGGACGTCCGTCGCCGAGCGATAAAACTCAGGCACCTACACGCCGGCTGGGCCTCACTGGGCCCTACGGGGACCTACGGTGATTTCGTATACGCGATCCGCAGGGGCCCACGTCAAAACGCGCCGGCAATGTCGCGGGACATCTCCCCGCCAATAAAACATGCGGGGCCCCACGCTGCAGCAACTCCGAGAGACATACAGTCGCGACACAAAGTATCAGGTTCGAAACCCAGCGCCCTCTTACTCTCCCCCTCACTCTCACGTCCACTGTTCGCACCTTCGCGCCTCCATTCGCTTGATATACTCTTGCGCACCGGCACTTGATACTCGTTATGGCAACCTCGAATTTCCAGGCCCGCCGGTGAATTAGCTTTATGGGGAAATCCGCCGGGGCCCGGCGTATAGAGTCGTTAGGCCAATGGGGCGTCATTGCGGTCCCCGATGCTTGGTTCTTTTTGATACTTGGGAAGGCAAAGTTTTTGATTCACAGCCGATGATTCTTATGAGTAGCTTCTCGTTGCTGGAATTCCACGGGGGCCTGACAAAGGGACCGCGGACGCTAGGGCCCCAAGCGCCATCTTGCTGGATGCGCCATGGCCCCCCTCGATCCTCGACGTGCTTCAGATTTCTCAGGCAATTGACGTTTCCAGTCGTCCGTCGAGTTTGCCGCTCTCCTCCCGGCCGATATCTCGCCCGGCATCCGGCATAATTATGCAAAGAGCTTTCCTCCTGTTTGAGGGGCGGAGGTGGAGGAGGAGGAGAGAGGCAAGGGCAAGGGCAGTATTGTGGTGGCGGGAGATGCGAATCGGCGTCGTGAGATCAAAACGGCGCGGACTGGCTGGACAAATTGTCGGATTTATGGATCGCTGATGGGGCGCGAGCGAGAGAAGATCCTCTCCCGGCGATCCACCACCCCGTCGCGCTCCCTCTCCCACTCTCTCGCTCCTCTCTCTCTCTCCCTCTCTCTTTCTCCTTGCCCCCCTTATCGTCGAAATCTCCGCAGCTTCCGAGAACGGGAGGAGGAAGAGGGCCGCGCGCGCGCTCCAGGAAGAAAAAGAGACTCGTCGTGGCCACGAATATAAAATGCTCGGCTCTGACCGTTCAGCCCCCCTGTTTGCAGTTCTCTCTCAGAGACAGACGATGGAACTGAAGAGGCGGCCTCGCCGAATCCTTGCAGCGAGACTGCCTGGCCTCTTCCACGATCCCCTTGGCCCCGCGTCGCTCTTTTACGCGCGGGCTTATTCGACAGGATCTACTCATCCCTGCTCGTTCTTGGTTCTGTAACAGTCGCCCCAAGTAGAATAGGAACGAAGGTGGCTGACTGGGTGCCGTTTCGGCGAAAACTCGGCCTTTCTCTCGACGCCCCCGGCTAAGATTTCTAGTTCCGATTAGAGACGCGCGCATCTCTACGTGACGAGAATCTCGATGACGAGAGCCTGGCCTCCGCCTCCACCTGCGAATATTGTTAGTAGGCTATCGGGTTTCCTCCAACGGCACCCTGCATCCTTGCCCTTTAACACTCTGACCGGCTCGACTTCCAGGACATCCACCTCCATTACGTGCCCTCATCCGCACTTCACTGCTCACTCAGCAACGAAGGAAATGGGATCCAAAGTGTAAATTTGACGGTATTCTTAAGACTTCCTCGGTGTTCTCGATTTTGTCTAAGGAAGACTGGCCAAGGATGATCGATTGATGGAATGCTTTTGATGACGACAAATCTTGAGTTCTATCCTGCTTCCAGTGAATGATCCGCGACATCCAACTCTGCCTTTCGATTCGTACAATTTTCACCGGGTCGAATCCCCATCGGTCCTGAGATTGGGAAGAAAGGGAATCGATCGGGCGAGGAGTGATCGATCATAAGCGAAGTCCTCCTCGCCTACTGCGAGGCCATTTGTATAGGGCGCGCGTTAGAATGAAAGATACGGGTACACCCAATCTCCTAATCCCTCCTTTGTGTCCCGTTGATACCCTCTCTCTCTCGCTGGGGTAATCGATTAACCCTACGATCATCGCATACCTGTGCCGATTAAAGTTCCAAAGTGGCTGTAGTCGCGAGCGGGTGACTCCCACTGGGCCGGTGGAAGTTGGAATCCATACGTGGCAGGTTGCAGTTAACAGCGTGACATCCGGCGATGCTCCAGGACGGGAGACGAGCGGAGTCAAGGCAGGGAAGAGACGGCAGGTCTTAACATTTGTTTCGGCGCCTCGGGCCGCTGGAGGAACACACGTATCCAATGTCGTAATTACGATTGAAAAAGCAAGGCTGGGAGGCCGCGCGAGGCGTGAACGACATGGATGGGGCGTTGATTTGACGACACTCCCATGGTGAAAAGTCGAGGGGGCGCGTGTGCATGCATAATGCATGGCGTGCCAGTGCTTATATGCATTGTTCTTCGAGCCCGATCGGCCGCAACAGCAGCAGGCCACTCTTCCTCTAACGAATGGGTGCGCTCACACTCTCACACATCTTTTCTTCGTTTTCCATCTGTTCTGTTCCATTTCCCACACTGCATAACCGAATACCTCGAATCCTTTCTTGATGAATTAAAGAAAAAGTCAGTAGATCATGCTAAGCCACGGGAATCAGTCTGCACACATACATCAACTTGTATATACGAGTGTGTATTCCAGAGAGACAGGCGAGTTCAACATGCGATGTATCGGACACTGGAACATCGTGTCGATACACCAGGATGCCATTGGATTTACGATGACTTGGAGAATATCAAGAATCCGAGCTCGGAGTGTGCGGGGCACAGCGCCTAAACGGTCGAATTACACGCGCTTACAAGTGCCCAGGCCCCCCCTCAGTCCCCGGCCCCTCTTGTCTGTGAAGAACTTGGTTGGATGCGTCAACTTTCACCCACAACCTCGAATCAAGCTAGCCGGACTAATACGCCGCACGAGGAGGCACAAATCCATCAGACGAATTTCGGTAAGACGATCTGTGACCCACTTGCTCGAATCGTAGGGCCCAGAGGCCTTATGGGGTCAGGTGGTGTCTGTCTGATCGATGACAATGGGAGCACAGGAGCAAGGCGAGCGCCGACGGTACCCGGAGACGAGAAGGTGGTCAGGTGGGACTGGCGGAGTTTCTCACGTGTCGCATCGGGACATGCGTGCCTCCTTTGGGCCTGAGAAGCTCGGCGGGAGGGGCCGAAGGGGGTGGCGAGGGCGCCTCCGACGTAACAAGGAACCCCCCGCGGACGAACTAATTTTCCCGGATGACTCGCGAGGCTACGGCCCCGCGGGGGTCTGAAACAATGCGCGAGAACGGGCCCTTAAGGCCCCGACGAGGACTTACAACGGGCCCACAGCACGCAGCTCTCCGAGACTATTCGCTGAATCACCGCCTGTATATGCCGCGCGCACGTGATGCCCCTCGCGCGCCCAGCGATGTCTGCGAGTGTAAGGCCCCTTGAAACTGATCCCTGCTAGCGGTCCACTGGCAAAGATCCGGTCCGAAAACTAGAGCTGCAGACTCACCTATCGAATAGCGCGAAACAGGCCGTTCGTTGGAAGTCATGGAATATGCCTAATATACAGGTAAGCGGGTAGATCAGCTTCCCGATTTCAAAGCAGTGGAATGAGTAACGTACACGTGAAAACGTGAATTTGCTTTTGGGCCTCAAAGCCATCACTCATCTCAACGGGCTCAATCGCTGCGCAGGAGAAATCGACGAGGAACACCTGCCCCATGCCGAGATCGCATTGTCCTAATGGCCTACCTTGTAATTACCATTGTCCCTACGTGACCACCTCTCACTGACAAAATCGAAGAAAGATCACTCGCTGCCGGTAACCGCGCGAATAAATAAAATAGCAAAAGAGCCTGTTACGACAAAGCAGCGGGGTTGAAGTCAAAGGGTTCGCTCGGACTTCCAATTAAGGGCAATGGCATTTATCCCCGAGGACAGGAGGGTTGGGAAGGATGGGGGATGGAAGGAGGTTACTCTCTGGATGATCGGCTGCGAGTTGACCTACGTACCAAGGAGTGTTTCCAATTACGAGGCGGCGGCAAGTTCTCTGTCGGCGGAGCTAAAATCCCTGGGCAAAAGGTGCCGAGGCGGTCTCTTCTTCTTCTCCTTCTTCTTTCGCCGCCGCTTCCTGATGCCTGGAAGTCGTACGCGGCTCTTGTCGATGCCGAGGGCCGCTAAACGCTCCTAGAGAAAAGTCCCGGTGTCTTGAAGTGAACGTCTACCCGCCGGGAGGGTTGAGGCTCGCCCGCTGCCAGTTTATCGAAGGAATGTAAGCAATCGGAGCAATCAATCGATGTGGTAGCGATGGCGAGCAATGTGCTCACCCACCAGAACATCCCCAGTGGCTACTGACTCCTGCCCAACTGCGATACGCCATCTTCCGCAGCATCTCTCGCTCGCTTTTCTCTTCTCTTGTCTCCCTCCCTTTCTTCAGGCGAAGCCGCACTCGATCTGATATCTCGAACCACCTCCATCCGCTATCACTCTCTACCCAACTCCTCTCGACCATCTATCGCCTTCCTCCTTTCGATCTGAAGACAGTACTCGCGCAGCTTCCACATCCCAGAGTTATTCCGGGGTCACGCGGTGATCTTCGAAGCCTCCAGCGTACCTCGGATATCTGTGAAAATGCAAACCTCTCACGGAAATCCCGATTCTTAAATTCAGATTTCTATGGAAGGATCAGGGTAGGGGCGCTTCGTACGAGCAGCAGGTGCACGGGGTGTCCTGGGAGAAAGAGGGAGAGGCGCGGGTTCGAGGTGGAATTTTCTCAGGAGGACACGTCGGGCGCGCGTTCGAGTCGCGGAGCAAAGGCCATCCATCGTTCGGGTGTCCGCTGGGCTCGTTAGCGATTCTGCATGAGTTGTCCCTGTTGGCCGATCTCTTGTCTTTTTTAGTGGGCCTCGCTGCCCCCAGCCTCCACGAGCGCGCTTGGGCCCAGTGGGTCCCTTGACGTGGGACCACCCCATGAAACAGACAGGTATCCCCGTCTGTCACATGACATGTCACCGGGAACTCCCCCCACCCTTCCTCACTCTTTCTGTGTAGGAGGAATCTTCTCCCATAGATCCATAGCCGTATCGGCATCAAAACTGTCCGAAGATGTTTCTTCACGCTCCACTCATGTGGACCCCAAAGTGGAAATGTGGAATTTCATGCATGCGATGTGTGTAGACGCTGTTTCCATTCAAGACATCGGTAACTAGTCGGATTCCCGGGTTGTTTGGCAACATGTGGACCCCACGCAAGGAACTCATACGCGATCTCGAGGGTGAAACGTTCACGTAACACTGCCGGGACATCACCGGTTATATCTGGCGCGCAACCGGTTAGAGAGTGCAGGGGTAGCCTCGGAGGGCCTTCGATTTCCCATATTTCCTACTTCTGCCCGGGAGCAGTGATCCCGTGGTCCAGGCAGCAGCCGCAACCGCGGAGGATGCTACCGCTCCTCCGGCTCGCTGGAAATAACAGCAAAATAAATTTGATTTCGTCCCGGCGCGCGGTAGTACGTTACACGTGTTGGATCCGGCTCGATAGCATCTTCGCCCGGTATCGATTTCACAAAAGGTCCTCTCCTTCCTTCCCTCGGAGAGCGTGGGTATACGTATGTCCCTGTGTGCGCGAAGCCAGTGCACACTGCGCCCTGTTCCTTCCTGTCGACGGAACGTCGAATTACCGGCTCCCTCCATCGATAACGAATCCGTGAAACTTCTCGCCCCACCCTCTCCCTTGCACCCTCTGCTTGTTGCAATGTCCTGCCTGTTCAATATTCAATTATCCGTGTTTCCTAAATACGGCTTTCTTTGCTTTAACGAGATCTGCACGCAGGAGATTCGAAACTATTAAGGAGATAAGGATAGGGCAGACGAGAGTAGAAGTAGCGCGGCTTCGAAAGAAAGGCAGGAGGCAGTGGTTGCCGGAACGCATGTCCTCGGCTTGTTCGACCATTTGCTCGCATCCCGTGTGGTCCGTCGATGTCCCCATTGTTTCTGGGCCTGGCCGTTCGTATTCAAATTCGCTCGTTTCGAATTGGGCCCCTCCGCCGCGGCCGGGGAGAGCTGCACGGCGCGGCGGGCCCGATGGAAGGGGCCTCTGCTTCGTATTACGAGCGGATCGTGGTAAGCGTGTTCCGCCAGTACCGGAGAAGGAGAAGCTCGTGCTCGTGGTGGTGTGGTATCACGGTGTAACACTGCGCTCCCTTCGCAAGTAACATAAGGCCCGGCTTGCGTGCGCGTAGTGTAAGGCCCCGTGCGCATGTGGCGTGTGGGTGTGCGCGTCCGCACATGAGCGTAGGGCCCAGTCTGCGCGTGGTGGGCAGGGGCCCTACAGCAACAGTGCGCGCACTGCTGAAGGGTTGAGAAAGAGAGGAGCGGTGGAATAAAATATTCACAGCCGCGGCCCGAGCGGGGCCTTAATTGCGATCAGACGCGATCTCGGATTCCAACGGCCGGTGGGCCCACGAACCGAAGCTCACTCCCTCCCTCCACTGCCTTCCCAACAACCTGCCTTCCACCCTGGTGACTCCTTCTACTTACACCCACTGCTTTTTCGCCCGGCATGGAGGGGCCTCGTCCTGCACATCGTGCACTCATCCCCATACATCCTTTCCTCGGAACCTCGGGGCCCCTATACTGACCCATCCTCGGGTTCCCCTTAACTTCGATTCTCTCCTAGTCCTACTCTCCCACCCTCACCCGCCCCTCGTTTCTCGCTCTGTCACCGCTCTACTCCTGTTTATCCTGTTACAATGGGATGTATCGACCTGTTCTTACCGTCCGGCGAGCAAGCTCCGGGATTATTTAATTAGCTAGGCGATAGAGCGTCCCTGAGCCCCGTCTCGTCCCTCCGTTTTTGAGTCGCGCTAACATTCACTCGTCTAATCTAATCCAATGCCGGCCCAAGGCTCTCATCATCCGATTCTCATTGGAATCTCCGCTCCAGCGTCACCGGGAGGCCTTGCTCCGCGAGTGACCTTGTTGCCGGCGAGATGTAATCGCGCCGGCCAGGAAATATTCAGTATTCGGTTCGCGTGTCCGTGCTTCTCTCGTTCTCGCTCTTTCTGCGTGTCCGCTGATGGTCACCGGAAGTGTTCTCGTGGGAACAAGAGCCGCCGGGATTATGAGTGCTGCTCGCGCGACTGGAAATCGCGAACGGAAGAATATACGCGTCCGATAAGAGCATCCAAACTGTGCAAGTCGTGTTGTTGACCAAAGCTTGTACTATTCCTCGCCGAATCCAGGCAAGCTTCCTAACAACCCGAGGATATCGGATCAAGCAGAGCTACCTTGGTTAGCGATGATCACGTTGCACGTTGCACCAGTGACGCTAATGTGACAGAAGAAGCTGGGGATCGCCAGCATTCGCTAGACACTAAATCTATGCCTACGCTCATTTAGCCAGCTGGCGCTATATTACTTTCGTGCCGGTCTCTGGGTAGCGTCAGTCCCCCTAGTGAAACCGATAGGATCTCGCAGATATTAAGCCCGCCGAGTTACGCCGCCGAGTGCCGCACTCCGCTTGCATAACACACTGGCCTATGATTAGCTAATGCTCGCTTCTGAAAACAGTGATCTCTCCGCTCCTCTGCGTCGCCGCAAATGTTCCCCAGGGTTTATCCAAGCGCTCCCTTTGGAATTCGACTGTCTCCATTAGGGGAAGGCTCGGGTTAAACAGATGGCTTAACGGAATATTACGTAATAAATATATTGTATTTTTAATACTTATAAACATGTACTATTAAAAAAGCGAATAAAGCTAGAAGTTACTATTAATAATTTCTCATTTAATCTCACCTTTTGGATTCAGCTATCATTCTCTTCACCCAGCTGCCAATGAATTCTAATAGAGCCGGCACTCAGAGTGCAAAGGGTTAATCGAAAACTAGTGCAGAGACTAGCGAGAAGGAAGTCTACCCCTCTGGCGAAAAGAGAGAGAAAGAGGCGGCGTAGCAAGCACGTACGAAATCCTCTTCCGCATAACAGAGAGGCGTATCTCTGCCCCGAAGGACTCTGGATCCTGGGAATCTCGCATTTTTTTCTCTCTCCCTCTCACGTGTGTCTGTACGAGTCTGTACAAGTCGCTTTCCCTCTATGCGCTCGCGCGCGCGCTCGGAAGGTTCTCTCGCTCGTCGGTTGGCGGATGTGAGCGCGACGATAAGCAGCGGCCCGGAGCGCAACTACGACGCCGTCGACGAGGACGTCGACGCACGTATGTGCGTGCGTGACTCTCTCGCCGTCTCCGTTTCTCCGCACGTACACACCGGCCGAGTGGCTGACAGCCCTGACAGGTCGGTTGCATTGTTCCCGGCGATCTCCCGTGTGTATGTACGCGACGTATATTACATTGTTTGCAGGCCTGGAATCCGCTCGCCAGACGAGGGCGTTCTAGGCTCGTCTCCTGTTGCCATGTACTCTCATCCGCGCAGCATCCTCATCCTCTCGTTTCATCATGCATCCCAGGCAGATGCCTTCCGCGGAGTCAATAAGCAACATCTTCATTAACCGGCTGTTCTCGCTATAATCCTCTGCTAAGACGTTCGCAATCAAATTGTTAAGTGTTTAGACATCTTAAGGAGTCTGGATTACATAACCTGATATGAATGAATCAAGAGGGAAAATACACTGGTCCAGCGTAAAACTGAGAAGAGATGCTGGGCTCTATCAGAGGTAAGTTGATCAAGGAAAACAGTTCCTGGACCGAGTATGCAACAATAGAATCGCAAAGACACGCGAGCCTTAGGGCTCCAGGGGGACATCCGGGAGTAGTGGCGAGAGGTCGGATATGCTAAAGGCTTGTCATCGATAAAGTAATTTATCTCCTCGCCCTGGACTACCGTTAGACTTACTGCCGCGGGTTCCAGCCTGTCTAGATTCGAGGCACCGATGTCTCAGAGCATCTGGCATTCCTGCCCTCCCGATCTCTCCTGCCACTACGCTGCCACAGTCTAGAATAAATCCCAGCTCGAGCTTTCGGGCCTCATGAAAGTACACCTCCTTTCATTTCTGATTGACCAGTTTTAGACCTGTCCAAGACCGCTTGATGTACCATTTGTGATCGTTTCGAGGATTTCCGTCAATTTACTGATACATAACCTAAGATAAGATAATGAAAAGCAAGCTAAGAATAGTTAAAACATAAGAATAAATAACCCAATGGTTAGAAATGGTACACGTAGCCTATATTAGAAAGCAAGCGCGTCCAAGAAGAGCTCGCAGGAATTCCTGAAGAGTCAGAATACCTCGGTACCAAGGAATTCCTGGTTACACCGGCATTTTTCTCGACGTCATTAATGAGGCGCGTATCCAGTTACACGGTAGTTATCATTCAGCATGGCAGTAGATGCGGGAGATAGTCGTCAGTCATCGCTGTTACATTCGTGCGGATAATCATCGGCCGTGATAGACGTCCGGCGAGCGTGCGGATGCGCCGAGAAAGAAGCCGGCGGCTCGAAAATGGTATCGTAATTATGGCGCTTCCGGGCATCGAATCGATAATGAAACATAAAGAGACAGAGGCACGCGTGCGTGCGTGCCCACCTATGCACGTGTTTACGCTATCCCGACGTATGAGTTTCAATTCGTGACAGATCCGAGGAGATAGCGCGCACGAACACTCCCCACCCGGTGGTGGACGGCGAGTTTTTTCTTGATTTTCATTAGAGCCTCTACATTCGCCCGGGTGGTACGGATCGTCCATTGGCCGGGGCGAGTTTCATTTGTAGCACGAAATTGAGAATGCCTCCCTCGGCCGGCGTATGACACCGGGAGAGGAGCAGTGGCTCGGCAGAAGCCCGAAAAAAAGGGGGCCTCAAGCAGAACTGGACGTTAACGAACGTCCTCCGTTGGTATCTTGGCTCTCGATCGAGTGCTCTACGCCAAGGGGAGTTCATATGGCAGCGGAAAGCAGAGACAGAGAGGGAAAGAGCCGCTCGGTAGAAATAAAGTAAAGCGAGCGAGAGTGCCGGCGACGTGCCACTGAATAAAAAAATAGGGCCATTAATTCGTCGGTAGCCCGTGTGCTACCGTCACACGCGTGTTCCGCGAGCGCACAGCCGTCACGCGAGCGTCGAACACTCTTACACTGGCAAAAACCCTTTGCCGAAAAGTAGAGCTCCTATCAGATGCCATTAGAATTCGTCTGGCTGCTAAGTGAAGTCTGCATCGGAGACACGCGACAGGAAGTCGAAGATGTTTTCTCAACCGGGACAACCACCCACGTCTTGTTCCTTCGGGATTTGAAGTTCGTCAGATGACAGGCTGAAGGGTCGCGCTTCCCCTGACATAATGTCCCTGTTCATGCGCATACTGATGGCACTTCCGAAATATGTACAGTCCCTCTTATTTCTGACGTCCGGGGAAGCTACGTGATTGGCCTCCTTAATTCCCGGTGTGTACCGATCTCGAGACTTTCTCTCTGACAACTTGGTTCTGCGCTTGGATACAGTTGGTGTTTGGGGGCGATGCTTTTCGCGCGAGTACACGGTAGTTCGACGGGTCGTCTCGGATGAGGCCCCGAGAGTCGAGATGATTTCCTTGGAATTATGCTAATTGCCTTCCACGAAATATCTGCTTGGAGCGTGTCACCGGTAGCGGGGCCCTCGGCTCTGTGATTCGGACCCCTTCCACTCCGCTATTCGAGCCCGTCGCCTCTGCCAGAAGGCGAGAGTGGAGAGCGTTCGGACTTACAGAACGTTCGTCATCGATCTTATCGCCCGAACGAGAAATCAATGGAATTTATTGTGCTCTGTCTGTCGCTCGAGACGACAACTTACGGAACTCTTCATCCGGGAGAATTATTGCTCACTGACAGGGTGGCAGTGGGACTCACTTATCTAGCAGGACCACGCTCAGGGCCAAGAATCGCTGCTTTCAATTAGTGACGTGCGATGGATCGCACCTCGTCCGCTGTGAATCGAGCTTAAGTGAGTTCCAAATCTCTGCCACCGAGTTGGCGTCCCCAAAAAGAGGCTAGACAAAGTAACGGAGGTGTGAAGCGGCGTTACTCAAAATGTACAGCCATTAACCGCTGGCATCCTACGGAACTGGCGTCCCTGAATCACCAAGTACTCAGGTACACCCGGTGTGCGCCCGTAGATCACGCGAGGTGTCAACCGATTCAGAGAATCTCCCTTGCCCGATCTCAGACGCCATTCACGAACGCGCCGGCGACATTAACATTTAAACTATGCGCGCCATGCGAGAAAAGCTGGCATTTAAGGTGTACGCCAGCCTCGAAAAAGAGTGGGCCCGCCGGGATCCCCCTATCCTATGCTAATACTCCGTCAGGCCCCACAGCTCACCGATGCCGGCCGTGTACGCGCAATTATTCCCTGCGAGCCGTACGGCTTTTCACGCGCTGCTGTTACGTGTTATGAAAGCCGTAATGTCGATTAACCCTCGGACGGCGGGCAACAACACGGTGGGCCCAATGGGCCCACAATAACAACTATCTATTTATAAAGATTCCTTGTTGTCAAGGTAGCACGGCTCTCGTTTCTGTCTTCGGACAAACAAAGGGTTTCGCAGACAATTCGCGCTGAAGGTTAGGTACACCGGGTTCGAGGTTAGGTTCGACGGATACCAGTGGAGAGGGCGGTGGGTGGAGGCTAGGGGTGCTACGTCGGTCGGATAAAGAGAGAACAGGGTAGTATTCCTCCGGAGTGTTTGCGAAGGAAGAACTGGCGTGCGATGGAAAGGTTGCGCAAAGCTTTCTGGCAGGCCAGCGAGGCTAGCTAGCCACGGGAGCAGCGTAGTCTCGCTCGGAGGTGGTGCTCGTCGACACGCGATGTAGCATGTTCCCGGTGCGCCGTTTGCTCATTGGTCCTCCGGCAACCTGGGCGTCCGGCCGAGTACGCCTCCGATTGGCCTCGAGAGCGGCTCTAACAAGGCTGCTGCTGCCTGCCGCCGGCAGACGAAATAATAAACCGACGCGAGCAGCCACCTCGCCTCCCGTGAACACTGCCGAGCCCTCTTTCTTCCTCTCTTTTCTCTCTGCCGCCCCCTCCGCCCGCTCCACTCCACCACCACTGCACCCACTGCTCGCCTCACCCGGGACCTCGCCACGGACACCTCCGGATCCACCTACTACTCCACCTGGTACGATGCCACTCATCTACTTACCTGAGCCTGGTCCAGAAGGTCCTCGACCACTCGCACATGGTCTACCACCTCCTATACTTTGGAGGTGGACCTATGTTGTCCTCGAGCTTTCAGTTAGCCAACGTATTAATGGTACTGTCTCTTATCGGGATTCGAACCTTTCAAGTACTAAGTTCGCAAAGGGGCTATACGTACACCTGTTGTCCAAGTTTTAGTCAGAAGTGTGACAAAGCGAAGGTGCGAAAGACGACATGCATAACACATAGTTAATTACCTGGAAGTTAGGAATTAGACAGATATTGGATCTCGTTAGGAACTAGGGAAGGCAGACCTAACCAAGAACGGACCAAGTGACCACAGACTAATTTTTTCAAGAAAACATACATATTTAGGATAGTTTTGGTAACAAACATATGCTGGGCAATGCTTTCTATGATATGGGAGGTGCAATGAGCAATTACAGCATTCGCAGAAGATAAGCATCACCTTCAGCACTCGGAACGGGTGTAAGTCCAGGTGGACAGGTGTCTCCCTGGTGCTGGATGGCCTCGATATCGAAGATTTAAGGATGCAATCGCATTCCCTATAAATCCTTCCCCCAGGCAGTATATCTCGGGCGCGGTGTAACGTGTAACGCAGGGCGCAGTTCTCGCGCGGAGCCAGCCGCGTTGCTTTAATTACAATCCACAGGAGGAGTAAGAGGAGGAGGAGGAGGAGGAGGAGGATCTTCCTCGCCTCGCCACGTATCCACGGCGAGCCGGCACTAAATGTGTCTCCAGCTGAAATAGGCATGATTAATCGCACCCGAGGGAATATGTTGGACCGGCTAAATACTCCCTGCCGCAAGGTGTCCCGTGCTAGCATTACTCTGGCTATCCTTCGCCTTATACTCCACCTGGAACAACCTGGAACTTCGAACTTATTTTTGTAAGTGCATTACCTGTTCTTGCCAGCTTTTGTTTCTTGTGGAAGATAGTAATACTTTGGTATAGGGCTTGGTTGACTGCTGCATTTCTAATTGACGTGGTGCGTTAACATAAAACCTTTACAACTATTGAAACTTCAAAAAATACGGCAGTTAAAGTAATTACTTGATACATATTAAAGAGTGTTAAGCCGTGATATATTATTAGTACGAATTTTAAGTGAGAATCATCACTTTAGGAAGAATAATCCCATTTAGTGGGAGGTGAAATGAGAACGCAGAGACTTTTCTTGCTTAATTGCACGGAGCGAGAGTGCAGTGATATCGAGGAATCCCAGTGTTTTCGGGCAAGAATCCAAACGAGCCTCACCGACACCCACTTATACCCGCTGGAATTAGTTCTTAGCTATCAGCTGGGATCGCGTGCGCGCGCGCGCTTCACTTTAATGGGCTAGTCCGCCGGGAGTTCGGACTTGCATGTAAAGTTGTTTGGAAAAAAGCCCCTTGCTCGCCCGGCGGATGGAAAAAGTACTCGCGCAGACATACAGAGTGTCCCGATAGAACATTCACGTTCATTAACTATTACTCTCTTAAACAAAGATCATCAGAAAAATAAAGATTCCAGTTTAACCAACATCGAGGAACAACTTCATACTCTTCAATTTTCCTTGCCACGACGGACGATGATAAACTGCGCCTATACATTTTCTCGGGACACTCTGTATTCATAGCGACACTGTAACTAACACACACACTCACACTAACACAGTGGTCTGGTAATCGCGGAAGCAAGCGAGTATTCGCATCGTTTCCATTAATCAGTTTCCAGATGCTATCGGCGCGTCGGTCGGCTCGAAAAAGTACGAATTAGCCTTCGACCGTGGCGCATTAAAGCGGCCCCTTTCCCTCTTTTCCCGCCAGGAGTTCGTGGGCGAGGGACGGTGGCGAGGCCGGGGGAGCCGGCATCTCCAGTTAAAAGAACGTATTCACGTGGACTACGCGCGTGTGAGTGCCTGTATGCCGTGTCGATAATCGGCCGAGCTTATTTACTCTCGCGCTACGTGTTCCTGCCGGCCTGGAAATTGTGTCGTCGAGGACGAGCTTATCGAGCGGCGTGAAAGAGCCTCGTTACATGCTTAAGGGCTCAAGCATCGCGTGGCAGACATTGCCCGAGCACTAAAGAACGCTCCTTAAGTTTACGGCGAAGTTTCTTGCACGCTTGATTGATACTCACTCGGACTTCAGCTGTCCGATTAGACAAATTCCCGAGACGCGTGGGCCTTAATTGTAAGGGGCTTCTCGGGTGACACTGTTTGACAGGCTGCTGACAGTGTTTCCAAATGTTGTGGACTGTTCTAAACTCAACGGTAACGCTGTCGAGGTAGCCTCAGGCGGATTCGTTTAGTGCGCGTCGCTCGGGATGAAAAATCGTCGGTTTAATGGGCAATATAATAATTAAGCGTGGAGGCCCACGCCCATCCTCAGGAGACTGCCGAGGGAGCGAGAAGAAGACTAGGTATCGAAGAATGACCGAGTGAGACACAAAGGGGCTTCTCTTCGTCTCTCCCGGCTGGTGCAAGAACTTGGACCTCACTTAGCAGCGATTTGATGCATTTAAAGCGGACCCACCTGGTGAGCGCCGCCTCATTTTTCCCGAAGTCCATTAGCCCGGGAAGTACAACTATCCCCTGGTTCCCGCCGCCTTTTCGCTCCGGCCGCAGCTCACTTACATGCTCTGATGAGTAGCATGACCCGAGAAATGCAAATGGACCGCGATGTTTCACGCTTTCCGATGATCCGTGCAATTGGGCCTCCTTGGGCCCGCTAAAGCTTCTTCTCAGCTTTACCGGTCTCTTCGGAAGGCAGTTCCACTAATAAAATTAGTAGTATACTGTTCGTCTAACTCGAAAGACTTGGTGTTAGGTTACGCGAGAATTTTCGAGATTGACTCGACGATAGACTTTGTTATGGGACCTACCAGAACACAGGGGCTTCTCTGAGCGACGAGGTAATTCCAGAACTAACAGTGCTCAAGTGCTTCGGTTCGAGGAATTCGCTTTGTTCCTAGTTAAATATCATGTTTGGTTTATTTCGGGCGTAATTCGAAGTGGTGCGGCTAGTGTGCGCGAGTGGGCCCACGTGAGGGGCCCGTACTAAGGAAGATCCGATCGACGCGAGGGCAAGAGCCGGTGCATCTCCTCGTGGTTATTAGCATAAACCTAATATGCCACGCAGGGGTTCACAATGCGTTATTAGAGAAGCCGTAGAATGGGCCACCAGGCCCCACCGAGAGATCCCCGTGCCCGATACGTCAGGAGCCGCGCGCGCATATGCTCTACTTAACATAATATAATTGACCACACACAATTCAATAGATTTTGCATAAGAAACAAATCGTATTGTGCGTGCACCTCTCCATATTCTTCTCGGGATTATCGTGGGCCTTGATAAGGAGTACCACCGTTCGCTCCTCCACCCAGCTTGCTCTAATAAGGCCCAAGGATTGCTTGGTTAATGATAAGAGGACTGACTTCTTTGGAATAGTGTTCGGACACTATCTATCCGCATTCATTATCTTACAGTTCTTTAAGCCCATCATTTAATTTGGATATTAGGTCCCGAGATTGCTTGGATTATGATAACAAATTCACTCTCTTGTGGCAGTATTTGAAAGCGATTCAAGGTGGAGTCGTGTTCCTTAAGTGGCTGATTACCAGATGAGGCCCAGTGTTGGAAGGATCCCTTGAGAGCCGGCAAAAACCCAGCGGATTCCGTAAGCGGGCCCAGAAGGAGAGTGCCGGGAATGATAATGAGAGATTGGCTTGGTGCGATAATCGCCACGTCTCTTCCTTTAAGCGCTCTTGTGCCCTGCGCATACGTACTCACTTACACTCGTAGCGGCGGAGGCACACACGTGCGTACAGCGGTGGGCCCAATGTGTACCGCATGCGCCGGGCACACACCGCGCTGGGGCCCCTTTTTAACGCTTCTCTCTCGGCGACTACGACGACGCCTCGTCGGCGAGTGGACCCCCCGGCGTGTTAACGGAACCCGATTGTGCGTCAGCGAGAAAGGAGACGCGAGAGGATGAGGCCCAATACGTACCTCGCAGTCCCACCAGGCGAATCGGGTCCTACGTGCACCGCGTATCCTTCGAGCACATTCCATTATCCGTATCGACGAGTCCTCGACCCCGATCATCCGAGATCGACAGCTTAGTGCCACGCCTCGTATCCCAGTTCTCCTTTTGCTCTCTTGCCACCGCCGGCTTGATTAGGTCAAGACTCCCAGGGCTCGTTTAATCGACCCGCTCTTTCATTTTTACTTTCAGATCGGATCCCTTTAACTGCCCCCCCCCCAATCTCAACCCCTATCGCCTAGCGCATCCTTTGAAATTACAATGTAGCGTGTGTCGGGACGCGTTGTACCCTGCACTTTCCAAGAAGGCCAAAGTGAAGCGCGAAGTCGACCGATGTGCCGCAGCACGTAAGTGCCCCGGGAATAATCTCGATTGTCCGGCCTGGGAACCTGGTGAAGTTAGCGTCTGTCAGGGTGAGGAAGAGGAGGGCGCAAGGGAGTCTCGCAGAAGTTGAGAAAGGCAGAGGAGAGGCCGCGACCGCGGCCGGATATATCGGGGCTATGGAGGAAAGGTAGAGGTAGAAATGTGGCCCGGTATAGCCGTGTCCTTAATTGACAGGCCGTGGTCCCGTGTCCTTCGGCTTGGTGGCAGGACCTCGTTAGCAACGGGGCCCCACGAAAGAGGGAACGAGCGAACGGGACAGCGGGACTGGATGGCAGTCAGAATGCCATCTGCACACAGGTATACATACACAGGATCTCCCTCGACTCCTGCTGCTCCTGCCGCGCTGATGCTGCGCCGCTCGCCGAACGAGAGTAGACGTCTCTAAATTAGTCGGGACACATTATCCCTGATAACGCGCCGCTACCACCGGCTCCTCGCCCGTGGATCGAGAGATCGATCGTCAGCTCGCAATCGACCTACCGGCTCCCGGCTGATCCCGCTCAGGGTCCACCCGGGACCTCCTTCTTCCTCGACAGCTTCTCTGGACCACTTGAATCACATTCTAGCTCTTTCCTCCGTAACCCATCCGTCTCGGTTTCTTTCCGGTGATGTACTGCGATGTCCTGTCATGCTCTCTTGACTTTCCTCGGTGAATGGTTGATGCGCGCCCGGTTCAGACCCGAAATGGGGCTCTCGTGTCCGAGATATTATCCGGGAGTCGACGGTCAAGGCCGCCGGCGTCTAATTACACAGGGTGCGCGAAGGAAAGCACGCGGCTTAATTGCCGCCCGGGCCCGATTCGATCGCTCGAGCATACCTCGTACTTCTCGATGCGAGGCGTCAATCTCCCCGGCGGAGATGAGCGCCGAGAGATAGGCGCGCCGATGCTGCGCGTATTATTTCCAATTCTGGGAAAAGCCAGATGCAATGAGCTCTCCGGCTCGGGCCAGATACCGACTATCGAGCACCCGCACCCGCTACCTCGGTCTTAGAAATCGGATGCTCTGTGGCATTGATATTTATTGCCATTAGAGAGATATTAAATGATCGGTGTCGAGAGCCACGCTGATGATAGGTATAAGTAGCAATTTGGAAAGGGGTCTTCCCTGCGTGCCCGGGCTAAGCGGTGAGCTGGAATTCGGCCGGCAATAGAGGATGCTGGGACAGAATCCAGTAGCCGGCGAGGTCTCAGTGGGTAGAGATTAATATTTGCCCGGTAATCTTGGGAATCTTTATCGACCAATTATACGGGGTGCGTGTCTCGCGAGGAGTTCGAGGAACTACCTGCCGCCTCGCCTATGTCTCGCTCCTATAAACTGGAAACTTTATTTTCTCGTCCCCGGACGGCCGAAGCCTCTATACCTGGATCTACCTGTCGCTGGATCGTGTTGTTTTCGGGAAAAAACGTCGGGAAGATTTAGTTTCCAGGGTGACACCGGGCGTAGGACTTCTTGACGTTAACGCAAGACTCCCGCCTGTCTTTTCCCTATTTCTTCTCTTGTTTTCCTCGCTCATCTTCGTCCGATGCCTGTTTCTTCTGGTCGGGTCCTTGTTTCAGGCTCTGCCTGGACCATTATGCTTTTGAGACCCCGAGTCTTCCGCCTGGCGGACTTCGGCATTCTTAATCCTCCGGTTTTAGCTTATTCTTAGGCATTCTTGGCAATTCGCTAGTCAACCTGCTCGCCATGGAGCCGCTTGAACGTCAGTTCTCCGCTGGTGCATGTTTTACGAGATATTTGCGGCCGTACGTTTATGGTTGCCAATTAATCTCGGATGCTGAGCGAGTGGGCCCAATGCTAGGTGGTCCGGCTCGCCTTTCTTCTGGCTTTTTAACGAATTATGTTGGTCGTTTGACGCCCGTAGATTCTCCGGGATCAACTAGTGCTCGGCTGATTCAATTACACGCTCAACGGGACCCCCCGAGTGCCGGAGGGTAGCTAGTTCGGGCGGGCGCTCGTAAAAGTCGCCTGTCCGGGGCCCACTTGATCGTTAGGAATTCCCTAAAACAATGCCAGGGTGACATCCCTCCGGTGAGCCAAGGTTGGAAAAAACGAGAGGAGACGTTTCTCACGACCTATGCCACTGGGCCCCGAGTGCCTCCCGGGCGGTCGCCCAGGCCCGTGATTTGTGCACTATACCGAAACTTATTCCACCTTTCCCCTCGAGACTGATCTCCAGAGATAAGTTTCTCTCTCTCGCTCTCTCTCTCCCGACTTTTCTCTCGCATTTCCCCGACATGAAATCCTTACCGTTCTATTAAAAATTCCATGACGAGTAGCCAGCGCGATTGGGCCTTGGGGCCCTCTGCTCGACTTCCTACGAAACCATCCTCGGGATAAATCGACGTTCCTCATAAGGGATATTCTCCGAAGACACAGGAGGTGGCTCTCGCACGCGTATTGTTCCGCGAGGGAACGGGGCCTCATGGGCCGTGCAGCGGTGAGGGTGGAGGGGTGGCAGTCGGGCCCGAAACGAATGATAATGCGAGGTATATCGTATTAAAATCTGGCGCTACCTAGGCCCCGGCGCAACGAGTGCCGGGGCGCCAAAATAGATGGAGCTCGTTACAAATGGAATGGAGTTTATAATCAGTATCTGGCCGGTGGCATCTATGCCCCCTTCTCGGGGAGGACCCCGGTGCAACAAGGGGCGGGGGGCGACCAAGGGCCACGGCTGTAAGAAGAAGGAGCCGAGCAGAGCCAAAGCTCTGCGAGGAGACGTGCTTGTTGGTGGCTGCTCCTTCCTTCGATGCTCCCGGACTCCACGGTTCTCCGTACTCGTTTATATCTCTCTAACTTCCCTCTCGTCCTCCGCATCGCCGGTCCCTCTCGGGCCTGTCTCTCACTCGGCTTTGCCAGGAGATCGCTCCTCTCGCTCCCTCGCGAAGAGGTACACTCCGCCACCTGCACACGAGAAACAAGTCCAACAATAAGATTATAATGGTCTGTGGGAATGCGTCGTATTTATCATTGGCCATTGTTTACCGGCCGGTCAGCTCTCACTTTTTAAATTGAACTCATGCCCCGGCTGTTGCACCGCGGTGTAGCGTGACCACGAGATTCATCTCGATCCTCCCCCTCCGGCCGAGAGAGTAGCCTAGGTTCGCACCGAAGAGTACGAGTCAATCCTAACACTTGGTATTCCGATATTTTCCTTTGCACTAGCAACCAGTAACATCTCTCACTGCCAAAGACACTTGGGACCGTAAAGGCTTAATTAGTGTGAAGAGCCAATACGCAATCCAAGAGTAAGATCGTCGTGGTGTTCTGTTTGGGTCTGGCAACCAGCAGTACCCGGTCCGGAGTCCAAGCAATATCGAGAGGCCAGGGAATGGCCAGCAATAAATTTTCCGCTCGGCGATCGAGCGGGCCCGAGGAATAGAGGGTTCCTTTCGAGAGAACTCCGCTAGTGCATACGTCGAGTAAGTACACCGGCGGGGGAGGAGGTGCGCGCGCGCGGAGGGAAGGAAGGAAGGTAGCAGCGAGTGGAAAAAAAGGGCCCGAGAGGGAAGGATGCGGCTGGGGCCTTGCATCCACAGTCGCATCCTGCTGCACGCGTGTGCATTTGCATGCCGTCGGCTCGGAGTACGAGAAAGAAGAGGACGAGCGAGAGAGACTGAAGGGGGCGTGGGGATCCTCTCCATTGGCTCTCCATCGGAGTAATGGTCGCTTGCATTAGCTACTCCGCTGGGCCCCGTAAGGCCCCGTAGGCAAAAGGAGATCCCGATAATTCCACCTTCGCGGGCCCTCCACCTATGTACTCCTTCCTCCCTCCCGAATCTAGCATCTTCCTCTTGTGCTCGCTCTCTAGGTACTCTCCGGTCTACTTGGTCCTCCTATTGGTCCCACATAGTGTCGTTTCCTTATGGACGCGGCCTTGCGGCCCTCTTCCTATTTGAGTCCACTATGTACCTCTTTTGCAAGCACCTACACTGACCCTTTCCTACTCTCCTCTAGTTACTCTTCCTCCATTGGACTACGCCTATCATTAATACATGCCCATGCTATATATACATGTCACAATGTTTTATATCGACTAACATTTACTTTTGACGTTCCGGAAATCTCGTCGGTATTATTTCGGGTTCGATGATTGCCGATCGCTGTCGTCTGGCAACCGAACTTCCTGTCGATCCGTGAAGCCTCGGATGTCGATATTCGCAGCCCGGCGATATCAGGCTTTCGCGCCGCGACTCGCCGAGGCGGAAACGAGGTTATCTGGGAGCGGGTCGAAGCGGGCGAACGACTGCCGCCGAAAATTCGCTTCACGCTCGCGCGAGCTGGCTAATTAGAGCCGCTGTGGCGAGCGGACTCGGCCAAATGACTCGGTGGTCCCACGAGCGGGCCCATATGCGCGCGAGCGACCCCGCTAGATTGAAATCTCGCCTTCCGTCTCCCGTGGCCAGCCACCTTTCCACGCTTGGCCGTGCGTCCGCTCGAGCAGGGTTTCCTCGTCGCCCTGCCAGTGCGCGTTTCCTCGGGCGAGCACATATGTAAGCTGCAAGTGCGTGCTTGTCCCGAATGGCCCCGACCCTCTCCTCACGTAGCTGGATGCGTTTTCTGATCGAAATCGGGGGATCGTTATCGCCTGTATGCTCCTACGGAGTTGGTGCCGGTCATGCTCGAGTCCACCGAGGAACCGTCTCACCTGGTTCCTCCTCCTGCAACGCCCTCGACGCTTCACCACGCTCTTCCTCTCCCTCTCGCGCACCTTTTATGTCCCTCTGCTTTTATGTGGGCCCGAGATGTCTTCATGCGGAAGTCATCTTCCTCTCCGCTTCCCTAACGATTATATCCCACACGTGCTGCCCCTCTCTCAATCGGCTAAATTACACGTGTCTCGGAATTATATCGTTAGTCATTCCGGGATATGTAATTCATTAGAATTGCCCAATGATGGGATTGGATCGTGCCCTGAACCGGCCTGGAACTCACACACCCAGCAAAGTGTTGGAACTACGAGAGATCGTGGAAAGAAGGGTGCACAGACCCGTAAGACGGCGGGTAGACAAAGAGAAGGATGGAGAGAAAGAGGGAAGAAAGTGCCAGAGGGTAGCAGAGGAGTTTCCGCAAGGTGCGAGTGAAGGGGGCGCAAGGGAGGCGTGTATAGGACGAGGACAGTGTGCCCTGGGATAGGTAACATTATGCAAATCCGTGGTCAATACCTAATACAAGATAATCATAATGATTATACGTCGCAGCCTCCCTTCTCACGGCCATCCTTCCATCCTCCGCTTTCTTTTTCCTCCTTTTACCATAGCACTCGCTTATCCTCACCACCCTCTGCAACTTCGAAGGACTCCCTCGCCCTCGGCCAGGCATCTCCTCGCAAAAACCCTGGCCTGCTTATCGTACAACATTCACTGCACCTGGAAACACGGCCAATTCCTGAAATTCTCATAGCTTTTCCAAAAAAAATCTTGCGGCAAGTGGCGTTCCTGGATCACCATGTAACAGGGAGTCCTCTTACGCATCCCTGGTGGCTCGTACGTGCTCCGGAGATTTCCTGCGCGCACTTACCCCCCGGGTGCCACATAATATTATGTGGTGCGCACTGGTGTGAGTGTACGTGTCCTCCCGGGGAATTCTGGGGTTCCCGTGGATGGGCGTACGCGCGGGTATAGAGGAGCCCTGGCTCTACGCCTGCAATGGGAGCCCGCGGCCAATTGGAAATTGTCCCTAATAACAGGGAACACACGTTGCCCGAGCGAGTGAGAGAGCGAGCGAGAGGAGAGGAGAGCGTCTCCGGACTCTCGGGGTGGTGGCAGCGTTCTCCGGGCTCCTGCCGCATACCTCCAGCACAAATGTATTTTTATACCCCACGTGTATGTTGCTCTCTCCACGGTTGAGGAGCCCGCGGCGCAGCATCCTCCGCGCGAGATCGAGCTCACTCTCAACCTGGCGGAGTTGCTGGCGCGATTAAAAATGCCGAGCTAACCCGCCTCGAGACTGAAAGGTCGCGGGAGACAGTCACCACCCCCTTTAATGTATTCCCAGCGGAAGTAGGGCGAGGGGGTTGCCGAGGGGTCTGTTGCCGGGCAAGCGGATCGTCCCGACTTCTGGGACCGTTACTACTAATTAACGCGTGCATCGGGCCCGGGGCCCTTTCCCCCACTCCGCCCTGCCGTCGTACAATCCTTCTGCGTCGAATCCAGGATTCTGCCATCGGTTGACGCCGCTGATATTCAACAGTTGCGCATTACGAATCGGTAGCAAAAGCCGAATCCGTTGGGATCCCTAGGAAGTGCGAGAGAGAATGAGAGAGAGAGAGGGGGAGAGGGAGGAAGCGGGCGGTGGGCCAGAGACGGACACAGTAGTAGGGCGGGAGCGCGAGCGAGATGGCGAAGAGACGCGTGCACGAGTGCGTGATATCGCGTACACGCATCTCAGATCGAGCGGTCCGATATCGGCCACGCATATTACGGGGCCCAGAGAGCAGATGCTAAGTTCGGTTGAGCCCGAGAGAGCCGCTGCCTCTGCTCTCCTTCTGTCCTCCTCTCGCTCTCTCGCTCGGCCTCTCCGTTACCGGTCGTTGCTTCGACGGACAAGCCTCGAACGAGAGCACCACGCTTTGCTTGGCTCGGCTTCGCTTTGCCTAAGGAGAGTTTTCGAGCCGCTCACCCCGCGGGAACCCACGAGCCTGGACTTCCTCCTCCGGTTTCCTCCCGTTCCAGCGGCACTCGTCCTGCTCCGGCGAGCAGCGCCGTTTTTACACTCGCTGGAAAACGCTCCAGGGACAAGGCAACCCGCGTCCTGCTCGATAAGTGCGGGAGAGCGCAGTTTCGCAATTAGTTTTTCCTCATTCTCATTATTCATAGGCCTGGTATCTTTGTTCGTTGTGTTCTTAGCCGACGGGGTCTCTCTTCCCTGAGAATTGGGCTAGACGCCATTATTGTGCCACAAGGTGCAACGCTTCCGTTGCAAAACGACTGCCGGCGAGCGGGGAAGCGCTTGGATTTCGTGTTCACCGTGGCCTCACTTCGCCAGGCTTTACGCCTCGTCGCCGCTTTTGACGTGGATTTCATGACGGACATTTCGCAAAGGTCCTTCCTTTCGGTGCTGGCTGCTTGCTTTCCAGTATGGACATGGACTTCAGCTTGAAGTTTTCGATAGCAGGCCAGCGAGACTTCAACGTTAGGGAAGTTAGGCCAGCGGCGATGTATTGTGCCACAAGCGGCCACCCAGCTATTAGCTCTAGCGCAGTATCTTAGAGAAAATCATAAACGCAGGGTGTAAAATCAAGATAGGTAAGCCGGCGTGTGTGGAGCATGCACACACACCGGCATACTTACGATCCCCGGGGAATTTAACGCTTTGCCAGATTTCAGGTGCGCGTTACATTTAGCCGGGGCGATTTATTCGTAGCAGAAAGCCCGTTCTCGTGGCCACGCCTAGCACGTAGCCCGCGCCATATTACTACCAGTTAATGAGTAGAACCCTGAGCACACAGCCGCAACAGCCCGCTCTTTCATTTTCATCCTGTATTTCATGTTGCATTGAAATTTCTTGATCGACGTACGATTACACGCGCAATCCTGGCCAGCGGTGCATTCTTGCGTTATAGGTAATAAAATCGGGGCCCGCTGGAGCCCGTTTTCTAGCGAAAAATACCGAAAGACGTTTAGATCCTTTGATTTTACTTTATTGCCTCGGAGGGATAGGCAATTAATTCGGACTAGTATAGACGTCGGGCCCCGCAAATGCCGGGACAAGGCAGGGTAAGGCCCAGAGACGAGAGAGTCACCTGCGGAGTGCGCGTGTAGGCGGCGAGTGACAAAGCCGAGGATTATTTCGCACGGGGCCTTATTTCGAGCTGGGGCCCGACATTGCCGGTGAGTTAGGAGGGTGTGCGTCCCTCAAGCACACTGTTCCACCTTCTCTCTGTTTCACTCCGTTTCACTCTTCTCTCCTTGGAACGAGAGGATTTAAGCGCCTGGACGGCTTCATTCCGCGAATGCCGCGCGCTCTCTTGCGAGGAGGAAATATACGGCGCGCGAGGGACAGAGAGGGCTATGTGCGGCGCGCGTGAGCCTCTGCTCACACGCTTAACTTATTGTTAGCACCTTTTGTCTCGCGGGCCCGAACGCACATTTGTCCCGGCGGTATGCCGGCGCGCGGGCCTTACCCCCACCCAAGTGCCGCCACGGACCCCGCCGGCTCGTCTGGTGATTGGCAAATCACCCAGTTCCCAACACCTCCGCCTTTTCTCACAGCCGGAGACGTCTTCCTGCATTCGGAGCCAACTTCTCACAACCGTAGTGCCCATTGTCGGTACTGCGCAAGACACTTTGGAAATTGGGACTTACCTTACGGACTTAAGTCGAGAAAGAGCGATATTGGCCGGGATTTTTTCATATTCATGATATTCTGCAATTAGCAATTCAATGGAACGCTGGCAAGAAATGAGAGAGCACTCGAGCGATCCCGACAGTAAGAAGCCGGGCGAGAGTGCGGCCGCGACGGGGGAGGATCGAAGTGTTCTCATGGGGAACCGATTTAAGTCGCTGCCTCGTTGAGTTAGCACCTTTTGTCTCGGGTGCATTTGTCGTCCCGGTATGCCAGGCGTTTCGCACCTCGCCTTCTCTCTTTCTCGCCGGCCAATCACTCTGGAATTCCGATTCCGCGCTATCGCATTCTTACCCGCTCGCCGAGGAAGTCGGGGGAACTTTGACGGGCGAGAATCTCGAGCGGGCCCCGCGCCACTCTCCAACGGGATTTACGAGATTGCCGGCTGGATTTACGCGCTGCCGGGTTCTCATACCGAGCAACTTGCCAGGACTAATTGTCCGGAATACTTCCCCCCTCGGCTGAGCCGTCCTCCCAGTCATCTTGATTATCGCCCGCCCAACAATAGCTCGGATATTCATTCGACCAATTACTCCTATCATTGCCGCGCGCATCAGTCACCGTCACCTTGGATATCAAGTGGAACTGAACGAGCGGGCTTCGAGGTAAGTGGCCGAATTAGAAATTGAAAATTAGCCGTCGGGGCCCGACGCGCACGTTAGGCCCAACAGGCCTCATTTCCCCGCGATTTCCACAGAACGGAGGCAATTATTAATCGCCGTAATTGCGTAATCTCCGGCTAGGTGTCTGCCCGCTCGCACATGGACGTTGCTAAATTAGTGAATGGCGTCTGCGTGGCTGACGCGCCGGGGAAACGCGCCCGGCGATGTTCCTCGCCTTAATTACCCGGCGCAGTCACTTTTTCAAGGATGATAATATTAGAATCAACCTCACAATTAGTGTCAGTTTCCACTGGAGAAGCAAGCCTGCGCTCTCGTGCCTCGGTTCGGGCGCGCTACCGTGTCGGCCCAACGCCAGATCCCAATCTCCGTGTAAGCAGCGCGCTGCTTTCACGAGATCCATGCAAAGTTCGAGCTTAACGCGCGCCTGCCAATTTAAGATCGCGCGGAAATCCATAACAAGGCCTGATTCCCTTAGCAATTTACTTCTCTCTGTCTTGCTAACCGCTCGTTTCGGCATCCGCGCTCACCAGGAGTCGCGTGACCATTGTTTCACCCCTGGGCCACGTACAGCCTTTTCCAACCCCTCTTCACTCTCAATACCAGCACGACTAGTGCCACTTTCTACCCTTTACAACTCATACAACGTCGACGTACACTTACAATTCTCGAATTAGACCTGTTAAACCTCATTGTTTCCCGAGTGAAACTGACCCATTGGGCCCAAAACGAAGACTAAGTGGGTCCGTGTGGCACAGTCGACTTCTCGAGAAGACTCCGAGGGCCAGCATAATTGATATCAGATCCAACTGAAGGAGGAAGACAAAAAGGGCTCTTAGGAGGACTGGCGTTAGCGTGGCGGCGCACTTCGGGCCCCGGTAGCGCGCTAAGGCCCTGGGGGCCCGTAAGTGACGTTTCTCAGAAGCTCGGGGGAAAAGGATCGACGTCTACTCTCTGCCAAGACAAACAGAGAAGGAAAGGGAGATCGTGGACATCGTCGGTGCACGGACAATCGTTCTCGAAAATCTCTCACGCTGCTTGGACGGGCATCACCCCCCATCATTATTCCCGCATCACCCACGCTCCCTCCGAGAGGGAGACGTGCCGACTGCCGCCCCCTCCCCTCTGCCGCCACCTCCATGAGGCCCATGGATCTTGGCTTGGGCCCGTGGATGCGCGAAAGCCGGTGTGTTAAAGGGGGCCCGAAAGCTTCGAGCGCGCGAATTATCAGTCGCGTGTGATCAACCGCCAGAGTGCGCCAGACTCGGGGTCCGACAAAGGGCCCCGGCCATCCATAATTCAAGCAATCCCGGTCATTGTGTGTATGCACTGGGCTCGTAAGCAACGGGCGCCGATTGCCTCTTTAGCTTGCATTGGCCACGCACTTCCCTAGGAAACATGTCTATCCGCAGGAGCTTGGAATCCTCAGGGAAGCCTGTCTTCCAGGAGGAAGAGGTTAAGTCGAAGCAGATGCCTCCAGTCAGAGAGGGATCGTCTGTAATGAGGAGTAGGCCCTCCACGCGATCATTGTTTCCTCTTTCCTTCTGGCAGGTGATGCAAGGGGCAGGGGGAGGTTTATTGTCGAGTTGGGAGAGGATGTTCTTTGTCCTCGCGAAGGACGTGGAGCTCGATCGTGATAAGGGCCGAGATGCAGATCGTTTTCCAGTGACGAACCGGGAGTGGATTGTGCGTGAGCCGGTAGCCGATGGGAACAGTCACTTCTCATTCTGAAAATAATTAAGGACTCGTTACGGCTTCCCCCTTTCGACGAGGCCCTCGCATTCCTCGAAGTGCGATCGACGAAAAAGCAAGTCGATACAACTTCGCGTTGAAAGATAATCGTTTATCTCACTCCCAGTGCTGCTTCGCGCTTTCGAGAAGGCTGATATTGCTGCGCCGGCACTCGATTGAAATAAAGCAATTAGAAAATTAGCATACGTAATACCGGCTGTTTCCGAAAGCAGCACGGAAGCGCACGCACCTTTGGAAGGCACAGGCCTATCTGATAGGGTGGTTTCCCCGGGTTCGAGCGACATGCGATCCTCTCCAATGTGTGCCAATGCGCTCTTTGCAAGAATTCTGAATTCTGAAATAATTATATAGAAGGATTGCGGCGTCGCAAAGTGAGACGTATCTTCAAAGAATAAGAAATGGTTACTCATCGTATTCATAACACAGTGATTCGCTTAATATCTATATTAGTTCAGACTGTACAACGCCCTTGTCATGAAAATAACTACTGAACGACTAACCCAATTGAGGTTAAAGTTTGCACCAGTTTAGTGAATATCTGAAGGAAGATCTGTATTGATTTTGGAAGGTTTATTTTCCAAATGATCGAAATTAAGGACACAAGGTGATTTGAAATAAACTGTGAGATACTGGAGTAATTACAAAACACGAGGGACATTATTTCTTTCTACTTAGTTACCATAACCTCTAAATCAGTAGTAACACTTTCCACTCCGCTCAGCTTATACACAATTACGATGCGCGTTACATATTGAAGCGAGAAAAATGAAGGAAACTTGTCGTTCATTAAGTATAAATTAAACTTAAAATGATCACAAGTAAGACGACGATCATTGGTCGAAGTTGTTACTATGTGAAGACGAAGAAAAGTGGTGTCACTGTGGGACACGCGGCAGCAAGGACTACCAAAGGGGTGGAAGGCATGGCTGATTTAAATAATATCGTCGGCGGCTGGCGGACTTTTAAGAGCTGTTGCTCGACTTTAAAGTGCTGCCTGTATCATTCCGTACATGGCACGACAAGATTAGATAAAAAGCCGGCCTCCCGATCCCAACTGGTCCACCGGTTTATATCACTTCGGAAAGGCACTTTATTCCTTATTCAAATTAGTTTGAGAGCTGCTTTGAATACAAGCCCGCCGCTCGCCTCCGCACGCCTCCATTACAATACAAAAGGATTTCGGGAACGACCGGGTAACACTGGATACTACTATCGGGAGCATCCTCGGCTCACTCGGTCCAGAGTTATTAGTCCTCCAACTAATCGCTTGAATATCGACTCTACTCCTTTTTTCAGTAGCACTCTCACAAGTTATTTTCATCATTTTCCTGATGTCGAATATAGATTATTAATTATTCAAGTTAAATATAAATATCTGTAAGAGAAAGAACTTTATTTTGATGTCCAACGAACACAATATTTTATTCCCCATAAATAAAATAAATCCTTGAAGAGCTTAACTCAACTAGGAATCATTCTCTTGGAACGTAGCATGCGTTTTACAGACCCTTACATATCTTAATTCTTAGATAATAAATGTATAGCAAACGCCAAGCTTACATAAGTCCTCATTGTCGGAGGTATGCGGAATTCCCGCAGGTTACCGCTGCCGGAGAGGCAGTTCTGCCATGAAAAATTCATCTAAAACGTGGCAATCGTCGATCGCCGGGACATACGCGGAGGCGAGCGAGCGAGCGCGTGTCGCATGATGACCGAGGGCGGCGGTAATAAAAAAAGGAGCGCACCTATACACCGGCCGATAGCCTGTCGCGATAAGACTAATGGAAACACGTGCCAATACCGGCCACCATGGAAAAAGCGACTTTAATGAAAGGTTGCGCGCCGGCGAATATATGTAACTGTTGCACGAAGCATATGTCCCTCCGCTTCACCGACGGACACCGCCGGATGAATTACTGCGCGAACGCCGACGCTCTCCTCCGTCGACGCCTGCTCCATCCTGGTAAGCTTAACTAAATTCGACATGAAGCAGAGTTTTATTAAAAATGATGTGGATTTCGGGAAGCAATAAGACTGTTCTCAGTTCTGAATTTTTAGTCTTCTGAAGCTTGGTTATTGATGAATTACTGTTAAGAGTTATTTTCTAACAATAAATTCTCTACAATTTATAAAAACGTCACATTATGACCGAAAGGATTTCCTAAGAACGCAACACCAAAAGTGGTTTCATCGACCATCATCATTAGAGTCTCGGTTTTCGGCAAGAAAGTCGACCAACAAAGTGAGCCCCTCAAAAGTGTCTAATAACCAAGTCAACCGCAGTTGCGGTTCGGCTCATTGAGTCCCAGAACTGTCTGCGGTCGACGGACAGTCGACACCAATTCTACTGATCAATCACTCGCCAGAGCGAAACCTTTAGGATTCAGTGTCAGCGACTACTTAACATATTCTACTTACATTCTACTTCCTTTGCTTCCATCACCTACTACAACTCATAATTCATATATTTTATTTCCCAATCATTGTAATCACTTGTCATTATCATAAGTTCTCTTTAGAGTCGAAAACATTATACTTTGCCTGCTAAAACTTCCATCACAGTACTCACCACTTGAACAAACAGTGTTCCCAGTAACCAGGGGATTACCACTTCGAATCGAGCATGAGTCCTGCGATGACTGAGTTGGACGTTGTGGCGGTGTTGCGTGGTGCGGACGAGCGAGGGGTGTCGCGGGGTGCTAGAAGAAGGACGTGCGGCGTGGTCAGCAGGCAGGGGCAGGCAGGGGTAGGCAGGGGCCGGGTGCTGGCCTACATCGGGTGAGCCGGGCCTGGTGGCTCGTGAACACGCGATCTGATAAGGCTAGACGTGGCTCTCGTGCCGAAATAAACCGTCGCGCTTTACATAATGCGAGTGCCAGACCTGCCCATGCACTCTGCTCTAGTCGGGAGAAGCTCTACAGGGAAAAGAAGCCATAGACCGGTGGAGAAAGCCAGAGAGAGAAAGAGTGAGAAGAGAGGAGGAGGGCAGAGGGAGAGGTGGTCATGAGAGGGGCAAGGAGGAGGTCCGGGGTATTCGTGAGCGTGGTGCAGCTCCGTTTCCGTGTGCCCGCAGCGTCGATAAGTCATCCTGACTGGCGAAAGAAAATAAGAGAAATCCACGTTGGGGCAGAAAGCTCTCTTGCTCTCGGAGCGGAGGAGGCCTCTCCGAGGAGTGTTCGACCTCGGCTGCTCGTTAAGCCAGGAGAACCCACCCTCTTCTGACTGCTGCTCTCTCGAGCCTCGATACGGATCGCCGGGATCCGGACACCCGTGTCTCGGACGTGTAAACGAGAGGCCAACGATGCGACCACGACGCTATTGACGTTTATCGGCTGCGGAGCCTTTCAATCCGCCTGCCGATTGAATAAATGGGCCCAGAACGCCTGGTAGCTGAGAGTTCTGGGCCTTAGAGCTTTTGGAAGTGCCGAGGAACTCCTAAGATACGAGCGTACTGTGCCGCGGAACTTGTCGAAGTCTCGAAGAACTTTTCGGCCCAAAAGTATTGGGCCTTGGAAGGTGTAAGGCCCAAAAGTTCTGGGCCTCATCATTCATAGAAGATCCGAAGAACTTTTATCCCCAAAATTTCCGGGCCTTGGAATAGCACGCCCAGACTTTTCTACGACCTGAAAATCTTTCGGTCCCAAGACTACTGGGCCTCAGTCCCAGCAGGGTTGTTCGCCAAGAGGAGTGGCGATCGGTGGAAGGGTAAGGAGCCCGGAGAAAGACAGTACAATGAGCATTGAAGCACCGTAGAAGACGGGCCTGAAAAAAGTCAGGCTTCGACGTGAGGGAAGCGAGCCGGAGCCAGCGGTCACGCGAGCCAACGCATACGAAGTTTCACCGGTGAATTTAGCTGAACAAAGCAAGCAGGCAATCGGGCTAACGAGCAGGCCAGGCCGCTTTTCGCGCACGCATCTTATCAGATACATTTAAAGCCGGGACGCGCACTTAGCATCGGCGCGCAGGTGCGATTATCATTCATGAGATGCTCTATCTCCCACGGCGACTGAAAACAACGCAGGCCTGCCTCTGCGGAAAAGAAAACCGATTACTCCGCTGTACACACGCACATACCTCATACTTGGGAAGAAGGATCCATTTGCAGTCGGTTCCGCTCGGAAGGGTGCTCGCCCTCTTCCCTAAGACGACGTGCCAGGCGAAATTTCAGGAACACGCTCACGCAACATATTTCGCTCGCCCAGATACCGGAATTAGCGAGTGAAGCAAATGCCGGTGCGTTTGCGTGTGTGCGCTATTTTGCGGGCGCAGGATGTCCAACCAGACGGGAGATAACCCCGGAGAGGAGAGAGAAAAAGAATTGGTCGCTCTGCGTGGATGAGGAAGAACCATAGGGTTGGCGACGGTGAAGAGAAGGGCGGAACAAGCCAGGCGTTCGTCGAGCTGGAACGGCGAGCGCGCGGTGGAATTATCATAATTTCATAATTAGCTCGTTCCAGGGGTCCTTCCCGCTCTCGAGGCAGATACATTTAAACGCTCCTCGGACACGCTACCGCCTGGGCTTCTGTGCCACATTTCGTCCCCTTTTTTCACCGGCCCGCTTATCGGCCTTCTTCTTTTCCTCCGACTTGTTCTCCCACAGCCCGGCCCGCACTCTTCCCTCGGGAAAAGCGTGAGAGTCGATTTCCAGCCTGATGGTGTGATCAAATTATTGTAAGAATTTTTAAGCGGTCAAGTGAAAACGAATATTTCATTGATAAACATTTTTCAAGTACATGATTTAAGGTATATTATAAATTAATGTCATTAATCGATCGGCTATAATTACAAAATATATTTAGATAGCAGATATATCTTATAACCTTAAAACAAAAATGTCTCTTATATTGTTCCTAAATGTCGAAGTTAACTCTGAATTTTTATAATCTGCCAATACTTTCTTTCACCGCTGTATATTGATAGCGCGATCCTCCAAGTGGAATCCACAGGAATTCTCTTTCCAACCAGGAGAAAGTTAGCAGCGAAGGGGGCCTCGGAGGGGGTGAGTTCGGTCCAGAGGATCTGGCAGGATCTATCGGTTTTCTCTCGGATAGGTTCGTGCGCGAGGAATAATGGCCCTTCCTCTCTCTCGGCGGAAAGAATGCGGCCTGCTAGATATACGGGCCCCGATAGAGGACGCTGCTCGCCACGATCTGAATACCTCATACTTACCCTAACAAATTGGCCGCGGAGAGAGAAAGAGAGAGAGAGGACCAGTTCACCGAATCACGAGGAATCGTAAGGCGCGCAGTGTGCCTTCTTGTTTCGCAAGGAACGTGGCCGATTCCTCGGACGATTCCTCTGGGAGATCACTCGATAATAGCGAGTAATTACCCGGTACAATTGTGCTCCCGGTAATTGGTTCACAGCTCGAGCCACCGTCTTCCGAGAGAGGAGTCGTATTATTTCAGGGCATCGGGCTTGTTCGCTCGAGAGCATGCCTTCCTCATTTCGTGGAAGGTTGACCTTTGCGACGCTCTACTCCAACCGGATTTGTCTATTGCCAATGAGTTGACAATTAATGTTTAATTAATTGGGAGATGTTTGGTAATACAGATGCATCTAGCGCGCTTTATTTGTAAGATAGGAATGTTTGAATTTCAGAGGTTCTACTTTTCACTACGGAGGTTAGTGTTAAATGAATTTGAAAATAATTCATAACTCTATCATTGGGGAGAATTCCTCTACAGGATAGAAAGAGTTTCATCCCGATTGACTCATCCGACGCAAAGTTATTGCTGGACAAACGTGAAGAATGAAAATGTATCGATAAATTAATAAGATTAATCAAACTCAGTTGCATGTTCGAAGTATTTACTAATAACGTAAAGAATACAAGGAGAGATAAGTATAAAACAACTTCTTTCCCTCCTTAATTCATACTTGTCAAGAATGTTCAGATTTAAGGAATTAATCATGCATCGCAAATTCCTTTTAATTGTGCGCCGCAAATTTTCTGGTGATTGATGGATTGCTCGATTCCAGAATTGGACAGCAACACGGACCAGTTTCGGTGAAGGTTTCGACTAGCGTGGCAGCCGTCGGCGAGAGATCATCGCCAAGCGGGTAGAGCAGGTGACGACCGGAAGCGCATTTAAATAGGTAATCGTTGCAGCTAATCGGAAGAAAGCTCACTCGCGTTCCAATTCCTGCGATTCCTTGGGCCAGCTGCTCCTGCACTTCTTCGCACGCTATTTCTTTCTGTTTCTGCTTTTCCGTTTCTCGATGACTGGGAATTATGTTATTTAAGAATAAATATCGCGATTAAAAATAAATAAATAGATGGTTGACAAGAGTACATAGTAATGGTATTATTTTTAAGAATAAACGAGTTAACAGTTGAGGATGAATGATAGTAATAATAAGAAGAACAGTTTTTTAGGAAGGAATTTATTATCATTAATCACTTATTCTTAGTTTTGTCAGTTTTAATACCAAATACAACATTTTTTTAAATACATTATACTCATCCTCAAATTATATCCCCTCATTACATCCTGAACATCTCAAACTGACCCAACTTTCAGCGCCGGCTAACGTCATAAAATCACTGAACTAGAACTAACAATCCAGTCGACTTCCAGAAGCGTCGAAGAAGGGAAGATGGTTGAGACAAGAAGTCCCCGGCAGGTGACGGGAAAAATCCTTCGTGCACCGGGCGGGGTTTTACGGGGCCTTGCGGGGTCTTGCGGGGCCCGTCGAGAGCAAGAACTCGATCATTGACGGGTAACGAGCGTCAATACGAATGCAATCCAGCAGATGGTCATTACATTACATCGCTGGAGCGGAGCCGTCTCAATGGTGGATTTGGTTAGCAGTCCTCTTTAAGGTTACTTACCCACTCGCCGCTCAATGATACACATCACTGGTGTAATGCCGTCGCCGGAACTCATAAGACCCAAAAGTTTCGGGCCTTAACATTTATAGAAGCCCCGAAGAACTTTTGATCTCGAAATTTCTGGGCCTTAGTACAGGAAACGAAAACTGTTCAATGTTGTAAAGAACTTAAGACCCTTAAAAATTTGGGCCTTAACATCAATATGAGCGTCAATACGAATGAAGTGTGGCAGATGGTCATTATATCGTTGGAGCGGAGCCTTCCCAGTGGTGGATTTGGCGAGCAGTCCTCTTTAAGACTACTTAACCATCTTCGATTCGCAGAGATAACACCGGCGCAATTGCCGGCCGCCAAATGACACGTATCACTGGCGTAATGCCGCCACTACTGCCCTCGGAATTCGATGCGATCGCCGCTATCGACCATCTCTCGTGCCACTTAGCCGGCTAATTTGACAGATTTTAATTAGCAGCCGCGCCCGAAAACGAAATATGCTTATTAAGTTGCGGGCCCAACGAGCTGCAAAGAATGTGCTTATTCTTGGTGTATTGGGTGTGGTTATTTGTGATATGTTTGTGGTAATGCTTGGTGCATTATTCATATGTATTGAAAGTATCGAAGAAATATGAAGAAAGTGGTTAAAAGATGTTTTGAGACGTAAGGCCCAAAACAGACAGGGCCCAAAATGTAGAGGTTGGTTTACTTGTCATTGAATCACTACTGGCAGGTTTATATTATTTTATTAGAATATTTCCTTATTGGATAGATATAATTATTAAATATTATTATGTATGTTGTAAGAATAAATAATATATGAATAAAGCCAGTTTTCAGAGAATAATAGTCACTTATCAGGTGTTCCTCATATTTCTTACTTTTGTTACGCTGTTGGCAATAAGATAAGTTCCTACAAATTCTAAGAAATTTCTATGTAAACTAGTCGACCTTTTTTTTTGCACTTGAATGTTTATTGGACCAAACAAATCTGCGAGAAACCAAAACCAAGTTTGAACATTACATTAAAGAAAACTTGTCTGTCTTATTTAACATTTATTTCTTCTCAATAAAATCCGCTTCGCAAGACTATTGTTTTACAAATAACTAATCGACTTAACATTCTTTCCACTCTCGTGCTTTTACCTCGAATAAATCCGCAACGAACAGAAGTGGCGATGATTCCCTGCGATTCAACAAGGATTCCAGAACGCGGCGCATAATCATCGCGACATAATTGTGCCCGGCTCTTCCCTGGGCACACTTGCCAGTGAATGCGAGAGTGCCGGGCGCGCTCGCACAATAAAATCCTTTTCAATTCGGCCGAGTGGAAAGCCCTATTGAGCCGGAGATATGCGAATGTAAAACAGTCGCTAGCTGCCGGCGGCGGCGAATCGGACGCTCGCTGCCGCCGGGAGAAAGAGCCCAGGAAATCGAATCATTGTTTATTGGTTGTATAAATAATTAGTGGTTATTAAGGTTTGATATTTCATTGTTGGGTGTGATTCGAGATTTATTTTATTGGTAAGTATTTTCATGTTGAATTCGATTGGATGAATTTTAGTAAATGTTAGTAATAATTATTAGTAATGTTTTGATATTATTTTTAGAGGAATTGGTAGAAAAGATTGTTTATGTTATAATTATTTCTATGAAAATTACTAGTAGATATTTTTCACAGAGCGGAAGTACAAAGTTAGGCACTGAATGTGTCAAGATAATTGTGAAAATCCACATTTACGAATTACCCAAGATTTTTCAGTACATAATAATTAAATACATGTATTATTTTAGCATTAAATTCGATGTTACGATTGATATGAAAATACTACAGGATTATAGCAGGCTATAACATGAATACTACAAAAAATATACAAAATTATCAAACATTTGTTAAAGTAATTTAAAAAATCTATAAAAATGTAAGAAATAATATAGAATAATAATTTCTTACGTTCGACTCAAACAATTTGCAGCTGTGCTTCTAACAATTTCACAGCTTAAAGATGACACAAAAAATACGATGCTCGCAAGAATCAAACAACAATCGAACTGCCTCACTCTCACCCACGCATTAATCTCTCTTTCAAAAAAAAAAAAGGAAAAAAAACAAACAGACTCGAACAACTCGAGCAACTAGAAATCCCGTAACAGAAGCGCTTCCAGAATCCCTGACTACCTATTGGCAGGGTTGGAGAGTGCTCGCAGGAGAGGAGGAGTAAATGTCGACGTTGCAAATGTCGACGGCGAGATTGGCAGCGGTGGTAGCCCGGTGAGAACAAAGCTCCCAGGCGAGAAAGAGAGACGGCCTCGCATGCAAATGTGAAACAAGAGTGAAAAAGCAAGCGAGAGAGAGGGAATGAGAGAGAATGAGAGAAGTGCGTTCTTTGTCCAGCGAGGCGAAGCTCGAGCGGATTGTGCCGGGCGTTGATAATTTCGCGCACAAAGCCGGCGGCGCATTGTGCAAAAATGCCGGGGAGGAAAAAGATAGAGAGCGGCTGAAACAAGAGCGCGCCGCCGCGCCGACTGGTCCATTGCCGTTCGACGACAGCCGCTTTTATCTCGCCTAGTATTATTGACGAAATTCGAAGGCAGGCTCGATCGACTAATCGAGCGTGTCGCCGCCAGAGATTCCCTGAAAGCAGCCGGGGAAGAGCAACGCCGCCTCGAGTACGACAGCGGGGAAATGCCTGTCGATAGGAGGATTCGGCCTTTATCAATTAATCCGCACTCACTTCCCCAGAAAGGCAAGCTACTCGCTGATAAAAGTACCTGGCGCTTCGCTGCCATTCGATTCTGCTTGTCCGAGCGAAAAGTCAGTGGTTGCGAACTTTATTTTGTTTTCAATCTATGATACTCTCCATACTTTTGTTGTAAGGTAATGATGTGTAGGTTATGTTACTCGAGAAGGATCGATTCTACAAATCTGTTCAATAGTTTCGGATACTTATATTTAATTAATAAATAGTATACAGATTCTTAGGTTAGGTGTAATGAATGTTACGTTAATTATGTTAATTAACAGATTGTTATGTTAATTTCATTATACTGAATTGCAAGTAATAAACCTCTTAAATCGAATCTTTTATCAATTAATCCGGAGTCTCTTTGCCAGAAAGTAGTTGTAAAATTCGATTCTTCTTGTCCGAGAGAAAAGTCAGTGTCTGGCTGCGCGGGCGCGCGCGTGCGAGAAAGAGAGAGAAAGGCGTGTTCTGCAACGAAACAGTGCAAATCACAGCGGCGCGCCGGGCCTGTACAGCGATGCATGTCATAATGAACGCTGGGCGACTTTTTGTTTCGGTCCCGTCGGCCGGAAATATCGGCCATTTTGAATTTTCAATTTTCAACGCTCTAGTAAGCCCCTTCGGGCCATCCGCCCTCCGCCGAATGCACGTACACACTCCACCAGAAACCGACACTACGCGCAACCCGCATTATGTCGCGCGGGCTTTTTGCCCGCAATTTTCCAGATGGCAGCTTTTCACTTTTCGTGCCGATGCATTCCACTATCTTAATGCGGCCGGTACCGGGGAAATTAAAATGGAACTTTGTCGTTTATATTTGTCACGAAAACGTGACATTTTTTGTTTAGTTTGTATTTGATATTTAAAATAGAATATCGGTGAAAGGAACAATTTTTGGAAATGTTTGCTGTTTTAGTTTGAGCTTGCAAATAATTAAGAACATAAGTATATGTTGTAAAAGTAAAATAGTACTTTTCTTGAATTGAATTTGATAGAGCATAACAATTTCTTAAATACAATTAGAGAAGCTAATACAATAATATTACCATCGGAAATACTGTAACTTACATTAGTGAATATCAAATAATAATAAATTAAGGCATTCACCGTATTGGAAAAATATTAAAACACCACAAAATTGAAATACAACATAGTAATAAATAATTCTTATCTACTAATTACTTTGAATTTCCAATTCCCAATGTTAAATAATATCACTAACAAAAACACTTCTTTCATTTCAATTAAAACACTACCATCAATCAAAATACATACACACTCGGCCAGTATAATATGTTAATTGCTCGCTTTACAAGTGAAGTACTGGAATCAATATGATAATTCCTCAGTCACTTTGCGCGGCGTCAAGAATGCGGGGTAAAAAGCGAGCTGACAGATCGAACGACTCAATTATCCAGGCTTTTCCCGCTCGGCGCGGCGATCGGTATCGAGCGATCATTACTGATGGCTGATTGACAGCCGAGCGCGCGTTCGAAATGAATGTAATGACTCCCAATGTAATGACCAAGGCATCCCCACTTGTCTCGATAGAGAGAAAATTGAAACTACGCGAGAAATAAGACTGTCTGTAATAATATATAATGAATAGAATTCTATAATAATGCGCTGTAATAATGTACAATGAATATAATTGTATAATAATATACATTAAATATTATTTAAGCAGCCTTTGAATCAGCATTGCAACTGATTTTTTGTAAACAATACTGTAAGATTGTTATTAGATTTGTAAATATGAATTTGTATTATTCAATACATAATTTAGATTTTACAGTATTTTATAATAAATACAATTTAAGTAAGTAAAAGTGATGAAAAATATCTTGTATGGTTAAAATTATTAGACAGCTTATAATTATTTTATAAACAGCTTAGACTTAGCACTGGTAATTCAAGGGAAAGTGAATTACTCTGCATAAAATAAATATTGCAATATTTTATAGCTTATAGTTTAATTAAACTTTAATTCTATACGTGAGTTTTCGAATTTATTAATAACATATAGGCAGACAAAAGTTGCATTTGGAATAACTCGAACAGAATGAAGCTTGCTAAATAATTATATAATTAATTATTATGTACTATCTATCCACTTTATAATTAACGTGCACCAAATAACTTATGAATGAACTCCCCAGATAATTTACAATGATCTTATAAGCAGTTTAGATTTACCACTGGCGAGTCAAGCACGAGCGAACAAGTCCGTACGACTACGCTTGTAGTGCCGATCGGTAGCTGACGGTTTATGGAAGCGAGCATCATTTTTACGAGTGGCGATCGATGCGCTGATAATGCGCCCGCCACAGAGAGTAATAGGAAAAAGTGGCGGCAAGAGGGAGACGATTAAATTATCGCTCGAGAAAGAGAGATCGGTATCGGCGATCACTCTCCGCTGCGATTGTAAATCACCCGATGAGAGACAACTCTCGCTCGCTAGACAAGATCGGCGCCCACGCATCGGCGACGCACTGACAGAAGTTAAGAAACAATTTCTGCCCCGTGAATCGACTAATGGACGCGCGGATATCTTGTTCCAGCGAAACGTCAAGATTCATGCCGGATAATTCTAATCTGCTTTCGCTTTTATTGTTTTTACCGCGTTGCTTTGACTGTGTGGTGGCATTCGGTGGAAGTGTCGACGATCATCGGATTATTATTGCTTTCGGGGGAGGTGGAGGGTTGGCTGATGGAGTGGATGTGAAATAAATGTAGAGTATTGGAATCGTAAACTACTTTTGTTGTATTTTTACTTTGTAAATAATTATATAATAATTAAAAATATAAAGTATGGAAAGGGAAATATTACGATTTACTATTTAATTAAAACTTAAATTCATACATGTTTGATATTCTTCTTGTTGGAATAATAATAGAAGTGAAATATTCGAATTCGAGTGATTTTTTATTAGAAATTGTGTCATGGCGCGAGAAAGGCAGCTCTTAACCTCCAAAATACCAGTTTATTGCGCCATCTAATCTCGTTTTCGAATTAACCCTTATTCACTTTGTCCGGGCTTCACCCACTCGATCGAAGAACACGTGAAATGGCAATTCGATTGTGAGGACACACGTCTCGATCGACAGGATAAAATTCCAGCTTCCAATCGAGCAAGATAAATTGCCCGGAGAGATCGATCGGTGCTGACGGTCATTCCTGCAATTATTGAACGTCGATTGACGGACTTACATTACTGCCACTTGTTTGCAAGAAAGAATGGGAGATCATTCGTCGTCAGGCGTAAGATTAATTCATTTGTATCGAGATCCAATTGATGAAGAAGTTGCTTAAAATTATTTATAAATGTTTGTAAGCCTATTTAAATATTTTGTCATATTATACGTTGTTGTATGGATTGAGTCAAATTTGCAGTGTTCAAAATAATGTGGGTCTTGTTAGTCGAAAAAAATAATCAAAGAATATGAAATTCAATGGTTGGTTTATATTTTCGTTCACTCCTCATTCTATTCTTGTTGTAACGTAATAATATATAGGTTATGTTACTCAAGAAAGAATAAGCTTCTATAAAGTGAAATAATTCTCCAAATCTGTTGAATAACTTTCGATATTTATAGTTAATTAATTAATGACATGATCGAGTCTAACTCTAGGTTATGTTTATAACAAGTAATAACCTCTTAAAACTGAATATACAAGCGTAAACACAGACTAGACACAAACATAGATTTACCACCAACGATTCCAGAGCGCAGCTGTGCATCGAGCGCCATCAGAACTGTCATAAACAAGAGTTTACGGGGGAATTCAGTACCATTTGTCGAATATTAAGAGCAGGAGAAATTCGGGCTGCTCCGAGGGCACATGGAGGATCTTAGGGCGCAGGTGTAGCCGAGTTCTCCTTCCACACACACGAGGCACAGGTGTCTGTCTGTGTCGACGACACCTGCGCGCGGTGCGGCGAGCGGCAAAATTATGGCGCGCTCGTCGCGCGTCTCTGAAATTTATTGTCCGACTACCATCGGCGAATCGTCGTAATTTATCCGCGCGGTTTTTCGCCCCGAAACGAATGCCGCCACACACACGCTCGCCACCCGAAGCAGCGCAAATAGTTTCTCTGCCTTCTTGTCTTCTTATTCCGCTTGGTGGCGGCGGCTTGCGCGCCGGATGATTCGCACCTAATAAAACGTGGAAGCACGTACGACGCTCGGCTGGCAGTTGTAAATCATAGCGCTGGTGTACTTGGAATTGAGACCTCGGCTTGCTCGTTTCTCGATCCAATCGTATCGATTGCCGAGTGTCCAGTGAGTAGCTCTCACTGGGAATTAGGTCTTTCGGTTTTTGCTTCTGTTGGTGAGTGAACGGTGAAAGTGTTTTCGTGTTAATCAAGTGTTAGTCAAAATCACAGTATTTTTAATCAATTTTTTTATAAGTTATTAGAAATATAGCATCTCTTTCTATTACAAGAAATGTAGATTTATAAAAATTCCAGTATTTTTAATCAACTTTAGCGTAACTGTATTTGCAGAAGGATGTGAGGGGCGAGGACAGAAAAGCTTGTCAATTAACAAGCCAGAGGTAATCTCTCCTCTCCATTATGAGGTGAAAAGCGAAGGGTCTCCGCCGCAGAAATGAAGTGTTATCAGAGACGTTCCATCTGACGACCGCACTCTTTCCCACTCACTCTCTCCCCCTCTCTCTCTCTTTCGTTCAGAGTGGTGTTCCGGTTTCGCTCGACGTTCCAATCCTCTCTCGTAGAGGAAAGTAAATAGGAGAGCCTCTTTATTCCTAGCGTAAAATATGAAGAGCCATAATACGAGGTTAGGAAGCCTCGGCAATTTCCAGGCACACGCGTCGCCTTACTTACAATTTACAGGAATTCGAAGCGGTGAGGCCGAGTCGATCTACTTTGTGGTCGTGCAACTCAAATTAATTATAGTTTGCGTTGTAATACCTGCTTTCCTGCTCTCTTCCCACTTGAATTGTGGGTTTGTGCGTGTGGTAGCTTGTAGAAATGCGCGGTACATATCTTAAGTCGGCTGTTAACACCACCGGTAGGCACTCTTAATGACTACTCTCATCCCTGTGAACAGAACCCACGGTCCGGTGATGCCTTGGGCGATTTCAGGTCGGATGTCGCCGCTTGTGGCGCCACTTATGCTACTAACCTCAATTCTAATAAGGGAAAATTGTCTTCGAAGTTCTTTTACTCAGGACAAATTATTATTTCGAATTTTCATCATCAAGGAAAATTGTACGCCAGGAACAACATCATTTACAAGTTTGAGTAGATGATTACAGTTTGCGATTAACACTCCATCAACATGGTAGACATTTAATACCAGATACCGGTGGCGCCACTCTCTAACCCCAATTCTACCGAGGAAACACAGTCATTCTGAATTATGTAAGTGAGGAAAACTTGCGGCGTGGGCTTGGTACGAACGATGACAATTTACGATTAACAAACTAGCCCTTGTAACGGCGCATTGTACATTCTAGCTCGACATAGTTAATTCGAGTGGTCAAGAGGTGAAGAGCGAAAGGGGCGACGGCGAAGGAAAGAGAGAAAGAGAGGGGGGTGAAAAAAGTAGAGGGTGCCAGTGGTCGTATGTCAGCAGATAATCGTGAATTATCTACAAGCCCTGGGAATGCAGGTTAGGTTCGCGTGCGAGCCGGCCGTGCACAAGTGCACGGTTATCTAGATGCTTATCTCGAGCCAGGCCTTTATCGCTAATTTATCTGAGCAGGCATTAGTTTTTGCCGGGGCGAGTGTGGCGTGCACCCCGGCCGCAGGCCTAAATTATTCATTATGTGGGGCAATCCTTGCGCCCGGCGACGGCCTTAAGCCCAGTCCCCAGTGTCCTTACCAATCCAGCCGCCATTAATCCAACCACCCCACCATCTTACACCACTTCTCTACGTCTTGGCGCGTGTCATTTAGTCATTCGATGTCCAATCAAGCTTCGTCTTCTCCGTTAAGTATTCCTCTTATTTCTGTCAAATCCCTGATTGGTTCTTGAGTTATTTAACTCATCGTTGCTAAGGTGATTGCATTAGAAATTATTGTAGAGGCAAATAGATTGTTTTCGATTACTTTATCTCTAATTTTGTTCAGTTATTCATATCGACACACTAGTAATCAAAGTATTCATTGTAAAGAGGAATATAATTGATAAACATTATTAACATTAGTTTATTTCCATGTTTGTTCAGTTATTGAAAATGGAATGATGCGAGAAAGGTTAAGGCGTTCGCTTCTCCCCGGGCAGAAGTATATCTTTCGCATGGGATCGGCGAGATAATTATTCACGTTTAGATAACGAACGAGCGCGATGATATCGAGCCGAGCCGTCCATTAGCGGGGCTAAGCGTCGGCACGGGCGAAGGTGTATGTATATCTATTTATCATCAGATAAGCGGAATTATCTCAAGAAAAGTCGACGAGCTTGGAGAGGCCGATCGCTCGCGTGTCCGATGCCCGCTTCCTTTGACTCTCCCAACTTCTTCTTCTTCGTCGTCGTCGTCGTCGTCTTCGGGGAAAGCCAACCCTCGTTCTCACATCGTTAGCCAAAACTTTTTCGTCCACCCCCGCGCGATAGGGGCTGATTTTCATTGCGTGGTTACGACCGCGAATATCTTTATGTACTCGCCGCACTCTCATAAAGATACTCGAGAACAGAACTGCCGGGGGTGAAATTTACACTTGGAGTTAGCGACGGAGTACGGAAAGTAATGAGTTGAACAGTATATGAGTTGGTTGATGGTCCAATTAAATTTATACAAGATAGAAGAATCGAGAAAGGTGTGGTTTTAAGTCTGATTTTGGTGTATTGAATAATCAAACATTAATATTTATTATTATTTACTAACGCAATATAGAAAAGAGAGAATGCATAAACCTGGATCTTAAATCCAAAAAAATCGGTTCTATTTTTTTTTCTTAACTTCTTCCAAGAGTTGGGACGATTTCAGACTTTTCCCTAGGGTACAAGTCCCCAGGACCTGTCAACAGCACATCTTCTCTATCCCACGGGAATCTTTTCCCGACGACAGTTTGAAACAATGCCTGGAATTAGACACGCGACACAGGTTGACCTTGCACTCTTAACGAAGTGGAGGAACCAAACGTAACCCAGACCTCCTCTTTTTTTCTTTTATCTTACCATCCACCACAACTACCACGACACCCGGTACTGCCCATATTCGGTGCCGTTCAAACCTAACCCAAATCTATCCCAGTCCTATCCAAAGCCTAACCAGAAGAGCACTCGTCGGACTATCTTCGTTAGAGGCTACTTTCACCAGGCAATCAACCCCTGAACACGCCAAGGACCTGTTCAACCCCCGATTAGTCTTATTGTCCTGGCGCCCCGAATTCCAGGACTCTTCTTCTGCCGTAGAAATCCTCAAGGACCAACGCTAAATTCGCCCTTGCTCTTTCTATTTTTCCCCCCTCTTTTTCCTTGACTTTTTTCTTCCACGCTTGTCCCCGAATCGCGCGGACAATGGCACCTCGCGATGTTTCCTCGCCTTTCCGGGAGGACCACCCTCGTAAAGCAGAGTTTTACGAGGGTTGTTCCTACCGTGGACATTGCTCGCCATTGTCTTTGCAAGGGTGGTGAAACCAGCACTCGCTGCACGCTGATTGCTCGGATAGCGATTGTTCTCCGGTTCTTGACCTGCTACTTCTCGAACTCCGTTTTTACGAGCTTTGACCGTCGCATATCTTTGGTTTCCGGTGATTAGAAAAGTGGCCTTTGAGGGAAGAGAATGTTAGGGGTTGGTAATCGTTTTTGAAAGTTTATGTATCACTAGAGAGTGATTTAGTTGGTTTTAAATTAATGATGATTTTAAATTAGATAATAATTTTTGTTATCCTTAAATATTTGCAAGGTTTTCATTAGATTTTATATATTCTAATAATATTACGATGTATGTATAATTTAAGAAGTATAATACAATAATTGATCAAACACAAACATAAACCATCCACCACTACCGACTCAACTACAATAAACAATTAAAAAAAAAATATTCCATTTAAAATCTTCAAGCGAAATGAAACAAACTCTCGACAACATTCGGCAAGACTCGAACAAAGCTGCGGATCGAAACTCTCGCATGCCGTTCCCGGGGCGAGTAACGAGATCGGGCGAAGAAGTTGCAAAATAGGAGGGCGCCGGACCTATCCGTAATATAGGTGGCCTCACGGAAACCCGCGCCGACTTCCGGCGTGGCTAACCGATTATGTAGCGGCGGGGGTGGCAGAAGGACGAGCGGGGGGTGGCGCGTGTTGGTGGCCATCGGGAGCGAGAAAGAGCGAGAGGGGGTGGATCGGCAGTTTAAACACGAACCCGGTAAGCTTCCAGCGGGCTTGTCCAGTGGCTCCAGACACGCTAACCCCTCGTTAAGTCATAACTTACCCCCGCGCGAGGCCACTTCTATAACGCCAGCCACCACCACCGCCACCCCCCTCGAACCACCCCTTGCTGGACGTTCCCACCCCTCCTCGACGACCATATTTAGTCGACAGGCTTCGGCCTGGATAATTAAATATCGCTTGAAAGTCCGAATTCGTTAGGTTCAGAGGGAATTAGATTAAGTCGACTGGAACTTTGATATTGACTATGTTTCGTGATATTTAAATTGGGAAATTTTAATTGATTGTGATATATAAAGATGGCAGATTTCTGTGTAAGATTTAATTTTTATTGTTTAATTAAAGCTTTGTAGTTATAGCTGTAGATATGCTTCAAGGATATTTTCATCTGGATATTTTAAATCAAAAACAGTACCTTTTAGATATTCAATAAGATTTTCAATATTACTCATGATTTCTCAAAGAGATTTAATATGCGAATTTCTTACATGCAATAATCAAAAAAATCGAAACCCAGACAAGATTTTCGATGAAACAGCACGAAAGACTTAGTCACTCAAATGGAATCTGAGCACTTCGCATACTTCGTATCAGAAAAACTACTTAAAGAAACTGGGACACTGGTAGCTGTTCTACCGTCACAGTTCAGGTGCGAGGCTCGTCGCCATTATGCGGCGATGGGGGTTCATAAGTTAGTCTAATTGATCCGGCTGGCAGAATCCAATTAGTGTCGAGCGTAATCGAGATTGACTGACTGACAGTGTCAAGTCTGCGCGTCAGGGCTGATGCTAATTCCCGACAAGTGTTACGAGCGTCGAGCGAAGCCTGCTTTATTGAATATTTGCATTTTAATAAATCGGCGCGAAATGGGCGGCGAGATTTCATTGGATGGATTCAAGCTGTGCATACGGGTGATCACTGATAGGCTGGTTAGTATGCATGGCGAGCGGAGTTAATGTCGACAATTAGAGAGATCCTAATCAAGCTAGGCGACTCGGTGTCTACCGATCATCGAGTTAATCGGATCACAATGAAAAAATCATGAATGCCAAAGGAGCCGGCGGCAAGAGGACTTTCTTCAAAGATTCGGTGAGACCCAGTGTGTCTGAAAGAGCGGGAAGTTTAATTGGCCGGGGCATTTGTATGCGAAATTAATCGACGATTAAGCCGTAACTCAGCTGCTCGGCAGCACCGCCGGTGCTGCCTCTGACGTGCAGCACGAGTCTTATCTTCGGTGCTGCTCCAAATCGGCTCGCCGATAATTGTAGGTTAATTGAGAAGTCGAGTAAGACGTGGCTGACTACGATATTGGTTTCGATTCTAAAAGATGATGTTAGAAAGTGTGATATTTTAGAGGTTAAGTTTCGTTTACGTATTTGGAGGGAAAAATAAGTTGTAATAAGTAAATTAGATTTTTTAGATGTTTCCTTATTATCCTAACAAGATACTTTTACTTATTGTCTACTAATTTTGCAATCCATCTTTTTATATATTAATACTATTATATTACATATTAGCTTCTCAAATATTTCTGCTTCTGTTTTTCCTATTTTTATTCGTACACGATTACATAAGAATGAAAATAGAAAATAAAATTTATACTCCCAATATTTGACTATCAATTCACACATTCCATTAAGCTTGCCCGAGTATCCTCGACAAGTTCTCATCCTAATAGACCAACTGTCGAACTCCGGCTGGTCTAGTCGAGGTGGGATCGTGCGAAAGTCCGAGGAGCCTTCCGGCTGTACTGTTCGACTCTTGCCTCGTGACTGGCTTCTTTATTTGCTCCTGGTGCGCATCCTTTCCGTGGGGAGTTGGAGGGCCCAGCAAAAAAGGGGGGCTCGAAGAAACAGCTCGAGAGCGAGAGGCTCGAGATTTTAACAAGAATTTCGCTCCGAGCCCACCGACTCTTCTCCTCCTCTCTCACTCTTTCTCTCTCCTTTATTCCGCCCTCCCTCTCTCCTGTGCCCGGCGAGAGGGGGGTTGCTAACCCATCATTATCGACAATTTATCAATAGCCAATAATATTATATTAAAGCCGCCGGGCCCGTGGAAACCGCGCGGCAAGATCTTCCTCTCGGTCCAGAGAGAGAGGGAGAGAGATAGAGCACAAGAGAGCACGGCATCTTCCGCCCTAAGAATGTGTGTATGCTTCACCACTCCCACTATCACCCTGCCGAGAGTATCTCTTTCTCTCTCTTTCCCGATGTTATCCTTTTCTCAGCTTCCACGCTCCAGCATCCATGGATCTGGACCGCTGCCCTCCCAGGACTAACGGATACAGGCTTTTTTGAGGTTAGGACGAAAAGTGCTCGACTCAGTTGGTGAGTTACTGTTATGCCTTGATTGGGATCGTTGGGGTAAGCCTTTGTGTCTTCTTTTGTTAGTTAATTGTAATAGTGGAAGGTTGCAGAGAGTATGCTTTGTTATTAATTATTTTGGATTTTTGTTGTTAGGTTGGAGGTGGTAGATAATGTTAATAAATAGGATGATGTGTAATAGTACATTTAGACCATGTTGTGTAATTTTGTTTCACGTATAAAATGATGTAAAATGATATAAAAAGCAGTGGGAACAGTTAGGTTCGATGCAGATGGCGACACCGGTCCGGAATCACCGTGTCTGCGTAAACATCAGGAGCGCCCAGCATCTCCGGACATTATGCGCGGCCGTGAGGTCGTTTAAGGTTGGAAGCCGGGCTTTACAGGCCTTTAAGAGCCTCGGTAAATATCGTAATGACTGGAATAACGCCGGTGCGTGCCCCGGAGAGTTAACAGGCTCATTTTTGCACCCTCTTATTCCTCTGCCGCGGTTTTCTTTCGCCGCCTATCGGACGTCTATTTAACCAAATTAACTTGATATTCAAGGAAACTATTTAACGAAATCCCCCGCCGGGATTAACTCGAGCCCCATCCGGGCCGGTATCGTTTTCAGGCGAACGACTATCTGCTGGTCGGGATCTATTAGCCGGGAGATCTAATCTGGCGGAGATCGGAGAGGGCCGAGGCCGAGGAAGTGGCTCGATGGTGCAGGAGACGTAATATTCCGGAAGAGACTTCCGCTCTCGGGGAAAGGAGAGTCCCAGTGTCGGGATGCTGGGCAGGAGGAGGAGGAGGGAGAGGAGGATTGTAGCGGAGGAGAGCAGTGTATCTCTTGGTGCCTTAATTTACAAGAGCAGCGATCGCGATCGCGGCCAGATAACCGTCGAGCTTGTCGGGATATAATTTAGCGGTAGTCCGCTTCTCCGCACACGATCTCTCCAATCAACCACTTAGGCCGACGATGTATTTACGAGGTGTTCTGTAATTTTCTCTAATTCGCCTCTAAAGCACCTCGCGGCAGAGAGGGAGACCGCAGGTAGCACACGTGGCTCGACTTTCCTCCGGCAGCATGCAGATCGCCTTGTTCTCGGATTTCGGTAGCTGTGCAACCCTCTTTCGACCATCTCGCCTATGTGGATCATGAAAGTCGATACAGTTTGTCTTTGGGATAACTTCTACCAGGGCAAACACGATCGTACTGCCATCTTGATGATATGAGCCCCCCTCCCGTGGGCCTTCGATTTATTGAAAGTTCAACGGAAGTATCGGTCGGTATTAGAAATGGGACTCAAATGCAAGGGTCAATAAACCGGAGACAGTTTTCCTGGCTTACTTAGATGGTCCCAACAGGAGTTCAATGGATGGCGTTGAATCGAGGTTTGACTATTATTATGATTTGATAGTTTGGAATTAAATATTTGGGTCAAGTGCGCATAAGGCCCTAAACTATCTCTTTGCAGAAATCGATTCCATGAATCACAGTGGCCTTTCCTAACACAGTATTAAATATTTGGCACAAAGTAGAGGGCATCATTGCTGCTACAAATTCCCATAAGGCCCAAAACCATCCAGCTCACAATTAGACTTTTGTCTCCAGCGCGAGGGCAGAGCACTACTGCGATAGGTGCGCGCGCCACCCCCGCTTCCCCCATAAATCAGAGCCGCAGCGGTTGTTGGTTGTTGGTTCGGGACAATTTCTCTGGTTCGTACTTAGCGAGCCGACAAAAACACGGGTTCTGCGATCGCTGATATATCCGGATACATCGGGCCCCGGGAGACTGGTAGACCGCGTGTCTGAAAGGATGCTAACTAGATGCTCGACCCCGAAAAGGCCCGTAGCCGGTCCCAGCGAGCGAGCTGGGCCTCTCTCGTTCCTGGGCCCCCCAACCCCCCCACCCGCCAGGCTGTGGATGCTGGATGCTGGTCCCCAGCGCCGCGCGCAGAGAGATTAAAAAGTTAATGGGGGGCGTGCTGTGGGGGCGTGCTACGTGTACGTGGTGCCGGGATTTATGTCCGCGCCAGCGAGATATCGTTCCGCTCGAACGCCAATAGGCACTGCCGAGTTCTAAATCTCTCCCTCGCCTCCTCCTTGCACTTTGTCCTCCCTTCTTGCTCTCTTTCCCGCGGTCCCTCGCTGCATCTCATCTGACAAAGTGTGAGGAAACAAAGGCAGAGATTGTAATGAGGTGGTAGTCGCGGCTTTCCGCTGATTTTTGGTGGATCGGAGGGAGTTGATCTGGACCGGGGATGCTGGGCGAGAGTGTAACGTTGGGTTCATCGCTTATTAATCATACCGGGCGATCTCGCACCCCCGGATCATCCGGGGATTTTTGCGGCCCCGCTTTCACCAGGATCCGCGGGCACCGAGATCCACTGGAGATAGAGCCGGTGGCAGGTAGGCTCGATGGATCCTGCGCGCAAAGGGCGAGGGAGCAACGAGAGCCGTGACGAAAGGATCTCGTACAATTGGATATCCATTGGACACGTCTTCCGGGATTTTCAGGAATCACGACTCCGCGTGATGCACGAAATCGATCCTCGCCTTTTAAATCGCCTCGAGGATGCCAGGATCGCTGATTTAACAATAGTTAGGACATCCATTAAATATACAACAATACCGTATATTTAGAATAAATTGTGCTAAAAATGAAAACAATTTAATAATTTTTTCTTTACAAAATCACTGTGTGTAATAATATTTTTTAGACAGAATTTCGCGAGCCCTTTATTAGATAAAAGTAAATAAACGGTGCGGTCGTTTCTCGATCGAGACCAGCTCGATCTTCCCCCTTTAATTGCCGATAATTTATATAGGGGAAATATTAGATCCGTGCGAAACCGTATTAAAGGAGATCGGGCAAGGCTCCCAGAGGAAGAGGTGCCCTCTCGCACCGGGATAGAGAGCGGATGGTAATACGGGGATAAGGGAAAGCAGGGTTGGGTGGTGGCGGCTGGGGAGGGTGGTTGGGAGGAGAGGGTATCCGAGGCCTGTAATTATTGCCAAATATGAAAAGCGCATCCCATAAGATTAATTCTTGCGCGAGATTGATGCCGCGGGATCGAAGGGTATCGGCTGACGCTCTGGACCATCACGGACGTGCCGCCTGCTCTCTTACTTCTCCCGCGAGCCGCCCCCCTTTCCTTCTTCTTCTTCCTTCTTCTTCTTCTTCTTCGGCTCTTTCGACCTCCGTCGATCGAATACGCCCACCTTAACGAGATTTCCAGCTCCGGTCACTCGCTCGAGAAATAATAGCACCGAGATCCGCTCACCGGATATGCCCTCTTCTCTCTTGCGCGGGAAGAGGGTGGAAATGTTGGTGCATCCGTTGCAGGGGATGAATCTGGAAACTCGGGGATTTTTTGTTTCGTACTTGGGTTTGTAGTTAGGCGAAGGATTTTTTTTAATTGGATAAGCGAAGCTGGAAGTGGAAGCAAGTAAATATTGGTAATCCGTAATTATCGGCCTAACCTAAAAATTGAGTGGTGTATTCGATCAAAATAAATGATCCAAAATCGTAATGTGTTACTTTGGACGAAAATGATAACTTCTGAAATTAATGAAGAGGCTTGCAGATTTCTTTTATAGATTATCTTTACCCTTCTAAACTTTTATTAAGGACAATATAAGTGTAACTTATACATTAATATAATTTCGTCAGCGAGAAATTCGAAAAGTGAGTCGATTTTAATGCGATTTTCAAAATATTGCAATATCTATTACTTATACAGGGTGTTTCAAGAGTAACTCTAAAATTTCAAGAGACATTTGAGCTACTTTTAAAATAAATCATATAATCTATTAAACAATCAAAACAGACATTTTCATTAGAACAGTCTACAATAAAATATATATGTTCACAAAATTGAACTTATTCCAACATCCTTAAACGTCTTCGGGAGTCATTGCGGTGGCTTTCGGAAAATCTCCCGGACTGGCTGCTCGGGGATGCTGCGGGAGTGACGCCGGGTCCCCATGAATAACGCTCGCCCGGCCATTAAGACAAAACCCGGGCTCCGCCATAACTCTCCATAGATTTATAGTAGCCGCGGCGGGCAGCGCGCCGGGAAAAGGTACACCGGCGTTATAATCCTCCTATGGTGTCCTGGTACCAGTTTCACCCTCCTCCCGCTGCCCTTCGTCTTCGAGCATTCTGTCCTGTGACTTTATGCGCACCGGCGCATACAGTTACACGCAAGAATGTGCGTTTATATCGTGGAATTGAATGCGAGTGTTTTCAAAGTGGAGAGCGGGATATTTATTATTTTGGGTTTTAAGAAATAATCGATAAGAATTCCTTTTGTACGTTTAAAGCATTTCCTAATGGTTGTGGGAAAGAGCTAAAGCTGTTTTGTAAGCGTTTTAGGTAAAGTGTGTATTTTTTATATTATATTGTATTATGTAAGATGAATTATTTAGTTGTATTGGAGAAAATGAATATTATTTTACTCATACTTTAAGGTTAAAACAAAGGTATTTTACTATTTTAAAAAGATATTATATTATATTATGCATAGAATATAATATTATATATAATTAAACATTCGTACACTAAGAATGTAAGAAATAAAGCAAAACTATATTTAAATTTTCTCTTATTGCATGTATTATTACTAATGATTCGTCCAATATATCTAAAAGAATACTAATAGCTACTACAATTACTATCAAACAAGTTCCAATTCTAATCATAAATAAATTCTACCAATATTCCAGTAAAATTCCTATCAAACATATATCTTAACGCAATCAAGTTACACTTCTTTTCATTTATAAATTCCATACCATTACTTTTGAGTCTTTCTGTACATCCACGACGCATTAGCATCCGGAGAAAGGCAGAAAGCGCAGAAAGCGCAGCTTTGTCCAACGGCCTCACACTCAAATATATATAATACCAACTGAGACACGTTCACAGAGAGAAAGAGAGAAAGAGAGTATAGAAAAGCGGGGCTATAAATATCAGGTTATTTACGGGGGCCCAGTGCGATGGGGGTGGCGCGGGTGGCGAGGATAAATTCAGCAAAATGCCCATTTAATTAACACCTTATTTATTGAGACGTCGCGGCGACCTACACCCTCCGCCCTTGGTAACCCTTTCGGGCCCTTCGACGGTATTATTGCCAGGGACAACCGTGCTCCTTATCTCGGCAATGTTCCCGGTCCACCAACCAAATTCCCCGCATTCCTTCTTTAACGCTTCAACCATCTGGTAACACTGCTCGAATCTCGATGCTGGTCGCGTCGACTCTGTCAGTTTGTCAATTGGAGGAATTGTTGTTATAAGATCGGATTACGTCAGTTTTTTTCGAGTAAATTATATTAATAATAAATTGTAAATACACGGATTATAGCATTTTATAACAATACAATTAAATTCTCCTGTTTTCCATTTAAACCAACGAACACTTTTACTTTTATTCATTTAACCGACAACACTACGACTCTTCATCGCTCAATGAAAACTTGTATATCAACCACTTGGAACATTCAACTCACCACTGGTATCGCAACCTTTTTGCATATTAGTCCAACAATCGGTGTTTCGCGAGCGCGTTGTTCCTCGAAGGGTTAATCAAGCCTGTAGTAATAACGCGATCGTCATTGTGCCAATTGAGAGGGGGCGCAAAAGGAGCAACGCGAAGGGTGGCAGGGTTAAATGGCCAACGGAGGGACGCCGAGAAGCGGACAAAGGGGATCAAGGGTGAAATAAAGCCGCGTCCCGGAGTGTCGAATAATTCTTTCGCTATTCCGCTCGATCGGAGTGGACTCGCCGCGATTCGACGCGCGTGCCAATACAATGGACCGCGGCACTCGGTCACTGTTTCCTCGAGATCCCTTTTCATTGCGCTCTTACGCCGCTGCAATCTGTTATTTCGCCCTTCTCGCATTCGACGCCCGAGTGCCGCTTGCGTCGGCGGAATTGCCCACTTGTGACTGGGAAAGCATAGGAAGAAATCGTTTTATAGACGAAATCAATAGTTTCTGTGTACGTTTAGAATAATAGTAATAAGGAATACAAATCTTTTAGTGATGTTAGTTTATTCTTTTTGCATTTCTATTACTGGATAATAAATTATTGTAATAATTTGTTGTATTATTTTTGCTGTAATATTTATTACTTGTAGAAATAATAATCTTAGATTTATATATTAATTTTATATATTATGTATCCACAGCTACGATCATCGAAGGAGGTCGATTTTTAAATCTACCAGTCCTCCAAATTAAATGACTTTTTTACCACACGGAATTCAGTTTTTCCAGTAAACGAGTGCTTCGTAAATCATCGGTGTTGTTTCAAGAAACGAGGCATAAGTATTCCTCGGCATCGTTCGCCAGCAATTGAGCCAGGACCTTCAATTATCCAGGCTGGAATTAGAACCTCGTTAAGGAATGTTCGGCGAGTCCTTAAGAAGGTTTCGAGCGCGCAGCTTTCGATGCATGTGCCGGCACGAGGCACTCCTTTCCGGCCGGGAGTGTTCAGGTGCCACTTTCCTTGGGGATTCAGCTGCGGCCGGCTGTGTGTCCGTTCTCTCTTCGCATCGCCGGGGACTACCGGGTGCTGGAACACGTAGCGAAAAAGGACGCAGGTTACACCTGCTTCGCCAACGGTGGACCTCGTCGCCACCTTACTCTTCTCGAATCGATATTTCTCGAGTGAGAGACACCTTCTTCGTACGAGAAGTTCACGCGATGTCTGAACAAAGTCACTCTGTTATTTTATTTATTTATTATTTGTTATTTGATACTTGGTTTTAGATCAGAGATAATTGAAGGTGAGGTATGTCGATATTTAGTTGGATTTTGTAATCAAATTTGTTATTTGATTTATTTATTAGTCATTAATTTAAATTAGGGATGCCTGATGTTAAGATAGTGCATGTCTCAGTGTTCTAAACCATAGTAATGAATCTATTAAATATAGAAAAACACCTTACTTCTTTATTTTCTAATCTAACTGTAGGTTATGTTCTAATTTTTATGTATTAAAAATAATACCAACCCAATAGCATATAATATATCAGAATACACAAATGCTACAAGACAAATGTCCTCTCAAAATCCGTTAAACACAAATGACACATTTAACCTGCAATTGAGGCACTCAATGATCGGATAGGTGTCGCCACCTCCACAGAGCTTAACCTAGAAAAGCAGAGCAAGTAATCCGGAGATTTTGCCCACTGCATTCGACTGGCTCGGGCGCAGTCACCAGCATATTTCGTCGCTTTATAATAAAGAGCAGAAGATATTCCGGCGCGATAGCGGGTAATTATCGCATGGCTCGTGTTATCGCGCAACAGGTTTTGCTCGAAAAAGCGCAGGCGGGCCAGCGCAAAATCCTCTGGCGTCGATCGATTTAAATTAGAATATACAGTTCGAGCCACTAATTAATTTCGCCCGCTTCCCGTCCAGCGATCAACACGTGCAGAGTGATGCACTCGCCTTTGAATTAGCGTTGTCGTAGCCCACATTTTGTTGGACGTGTGTATTTAGTGTATAAAAGAATAAATTGTATTCTATTTATAAAGTAGTCGGTGGGAATTAATATTTCAGTATTTAGTAACGAAATCTCACTTTGTCAGAATTTATAATAAATTATGTGTATAGATTATATAAAATTACTAAATAATCTACATATGATAAATAAATATAAATCATACTTAAAATTACCTTACACCTTGCAAATTCATATTTCCACATTACGCACAATACAAGATTAGAAATATAATTAAAAAAAATTCAAGTGAATTTCCCCGAAGAAACTGTTGCACTCCTAAGACGCCCGCGCTAAATCGATGTTCGATTATCGATTGGCGAGCGGCGGGCGTGCGACGGGAAACAAGGAGCAGGTTTCGTGGAGAAGATATCCTCACTCGCGTCGGGCAAAGCCAAGGGAGCAGCTGCCGGGAAGCGGGCAGGTGAATCCTCGGACTTCACCTGATCCCAGGGTGCCCCTGGTACACAAAGGCGCCGCGGTGCCCGGTACGTTGACACGTGCACCGAGCAAGAGGAGGTGGAAGGAGGAGGAGGCTGTCCTGCGGGGAAAAGTGTCTTCGAGGACACCGGCAGGTGATATCAATTGTACGAATTATGGCTGATTGACTTGCGCTACCCTGTCCTTTTTAAGCGCTGCGAGCCTCCACTTGCCTCGCCTCGCTTTTAATATCATTAAGTATTGCCGGTCATCAGTATTAAAGTAATAAGAGAATCCACTTTTGGTAGGAATTGATATTCGTTTGACACGTGCTGGGCATTGGAATACGATTATTTATATTTATCTGATGCAAGAATAATTATTTAAAATTATTAATTTTGTTATGAATTCTATGACATATTGAACGGTATTGGTATGGCTGCATAGACATATATTTAATAATACATAATAGATTTACACATAAATTTTGTTTTATCGAAGGCAACATGTTGCAGGACATAAATAATTCACAAGCGATTATTGTCATGATGGTCTTTCTGACTTCGTAACTTCGTCAGGTTGATATACTCAATGTGATAAGCAAGTGAAGTATCAGCTCAAGGGGTTTCCAGGGGCGCAATAACATTTCGCGCCAATTTGATCGGCTTAATTTTCCAAGTTGCCAGCTGATTGTGCGTGGCCCTCTTCCTAGAAGGGGCTTCCTAGAGTGCGTAGCTCACCAAGTCGATCGGCAAATAAAAACCCGATCGATCTGTAATCTGCGCCGAGGCGTAGGGCCCCTCAGCATCCCGGCTGAGTCCCAGCTATATGGTGGGCAATCTTTGTAATTATAGAGCAGCCCCGCGTCCCATTAGGTTGGTACCGGCTCGTGTAAATCCACCGGGAGGCCTTATAGATCGATCGACTTATGTGCCGGATAGAAAAGGAGTGATGATAGTCCGACAAGGACCAAGTGAATTCTCCGCTCCGGCATTGACCACCTCAACTGGGCACCGGAGAGTTCAGCTTTGATCGTGGAAAATTTAATTATCCCCCCGGGAAAGAGATTCTCCTTGCTGGTTGCACTCCTCTCTCCTCGTTTTGCCTGAATTACTACGATTACCGTCAGTGGAAATCATAGCGGATCATTTGATAGTCATTGAGGATCGTCCAAAGACCACAATCGGTTCTCTAATTCAAATGACTTTTAATGGAGGCTCTACATGTGAGTAGATGGATCAACAGCCAGCGTTAAACTGACTCTAATGAGTCTGTAAACTGCCGGTAGTAGATAATGATTTCTAAGGTGGGCCCGGGCCCCGATCGAGTCATTACAGCATGTCACTAATTAAAAGGTAACAAGGGGAAAGAGTAGATGAATGATTCGATATTAGTGAGATATAAAGCTGCTCGTTGGCAGCTTTGGGCCTTACAAGGCCCAAAGCGAAGGAAGGTTTCCCGAGCGAGTCTGTGGGCCGGCTGATCGGGCATAAAATTGCGATTTAATACTTCTTTTCGAGCAGGATGGGCCCACGGGCCCGAGGCACCTGCCGCGGAACCAATGAATTATAGCTGCCTCCGAGTACCAGCGCTCTACGATATACTAGTCCCCCGAATCAAAGCGAGCCCCTGTTAGATTTTGGTGAACCGGCAGTTCTACGGGGCCGACTCCGTTCTCGGGCCCATTAGGCCCCTAATGTACAACTACTCGGGCGCGTGCGCCCTGATTTACGGGGCGCAGTGGTAATCCTCATCCGGTGTTTATTTTATTGGTCTACCTGTAATTGTTATACCATGGTATTTTCTTGTTTATTAATTTTTTCCTGCTTTACAACCGGCTCTATATTAAAATTTCATTGCTTTGTTAATAATTGCTCATTTGAATAAAACGGGTTATACTTTTTTCTTGGAGTCTAATTTGTGCCTTACTGCGGGCCTTATTGCCGGCCGTAGCCAAAGGGTTAATACTACTGCAGCAGAAATCGAGACAGTGTTCTCGTGAAGCGTAGGAACCGCATACAGCGTATCGCCCGAGGCGATCACGCAGGGCCCATTAATCGATTAACCCAGAAAGGTGATCGCGACAGGGCGAGTGGTCCGTTTTCAGCGCAGCCGTTAATTGAGTTACCGGTTTAGTCCGCTTCAATGGCAAGGACAGACATGGAAAGTAGGCCCGAGGAAAGGCCCGGGCAGGTGGGACTTTCCGATTAGGAAACGAGTGTGTTGTTGAGTGCCTGTAGCAGGTGACACTCAGTGGGATTCCTGATCACTGGTTCCAGGATTCTTACGGGATCACTTGTCCCCGGCACGTGGCTTAAAGATAACAATTGCCGGATCACCCTCGAAACCTGGCGATCTCGCGGCAGATATTACGCAGAGGATTCCACCCTCCGTGGAAGAGTCTTGGCAGCCTCGTATTTATGAAGGCGTGCATCGAGACAGGTGCAGCAGCAGCAGCAGCAACGGGGCACGCGTCTCCGCTCCCTGCAGCTGAACTAATTACACGAGCGATGCGCCCGAGTAACCGGCAGCCTTAATGCGAGACTCTCAGAGTCCCCATTAAGTGCCTGTGGCTCCCAAACGCCATCTAAGACGGCCACAGCGCCATCTATCGACCAGTCTCATCAGACACACTCTCCAGTTGCAATCTAGTTGATGCTTTCCAAGGAAAATTGGAGTTTCCTGCGATTCTCCTTGGTAGAAGTTAGATATCGAAAGTAGAGAAGGTTGTACTAATTACGGGGTTCCGACTGTACTCATTAGCGATTTCTCCTCTCAGGTTCGAGGTAGGCGTGGCGGATCTCGCCAACAAAGTTGATGCGCTTCGAGTAACCTGTGATCATTCTCTCGATGATAGTGCCACTAAGGAATTTCCCTTCACTCGCACTTGTCGTTCTACGTTTTAATCGTCGGATTCGATTTAGAGTGCGTCGGGAGAAGGTTAGGTTGGGCGAGAAGAGCATCTGCCCTGAAATCTGACTGCTAGCAGACGCGTCCGGCTAGCAACGATCCGAAATTGCCAACGTAATAATTCCCAGGCGGGATTGTGGTGGCGTGCGCCAGTAAACGTCGCGTGTTCGAGCGTTTCGCCACGCGTCCGCTGGTAGCAGCAGGTGCGCTGATGATGATCGACCTTAATATGCATCCTCTCTGTCTTCTTAAATTCCCTGTCTGTGCAATTGCCTTCCTTCTCTCCGAAATTTGCAGTCGGAGCACCCCCAGGACTCTCCAATACACAAGACGATTTTCCAATGACTGCCCAAAGCCCAGTCTGCTCCAGATCCACCCAGAAAAGGTCTCAGCGGTTCCCAGGGGTCATTTCTCGGGGTTTAGCTAAGTTAGATCGAGGGTCGGGTTCACTTGCCCGGAATGCATCCGGCTCTCTTCCAAGTCTCGCATCCCAATAACTATTGAGCAGTCGTATCAACTCTAGGCTAATCGGACGATTAATTATTCTTGTATGATTCTTCGCACTACAAGGAAAGGAGGGTCTTGGAGTTGACGGTGGCAACGTTGAGTTCTTGGGCTCGAAGCAATATTATTTAACCGTTAAAGTCAGTCCTCGTTAGGTTCGCGCCGATAGAGGCGTGGGTCGTGTCGTCGTATATTAGTTGGGAAACGCCTCCATGGGATCGAGGGGGTGATGGCACACGAGATTAATAGCCCCAGGGTCAAGTACACCGGTGTCTGTATACTGTATATACGAGAATTACCTATAGACTTGCGAGTAAACCAGCTCGGAGTTTTAGATTAGATCTGCAAAGACTTCTACAATCATCGTCATGGCAGTAAGAGATGCTCCCAGTCTCTCGTCAGGTACAGAAGGACGTAATTTTGGGAGACAGAAGGGTTTGGGTGCGATTATTCATGGACTACACAACTGGCACAGAAAAGAACGAAAATCCTATTCTACAGGCAATGGACCACCAATTATTGGAAGTCATGCCCCCAAAATAAATGTAACGAACATTGCAAGACACACTTTAAACAAGCAGATATACATCACTTTTTATCTTACACAATAATCAGCTTTCCTCTAGCCAACAACAGTAATCCAAAATTATGCAAAGCATCCCACAAATTTAACCCAATCGAACCCAGCAAATATTTGCACACATATCCAGAGCGAATTCCGACAGGAATAGTTTTCGCATCGGACGAAACTGCGGCTCGGTATCTCGGCGGTTGACTTTCGGCCCTCTCCCGTCGTCATCTGTCGGTGGCTGGCTTCCCCCCGGCTCGCCGCGGAGCCTGGACTCCCGATGGGACGATATTGTTAAGAGACCGATCAGATCCTGAGCGGATAAGATCTCGCGCGCTGCAACATTGGCAGCAGAGTAATTGCCCGATACTTTATATATACGAACGTATACACCGACGCGACGCGAGTAATTGCTGGGCTAGCCCTGTGTGCGTGCGCACACATTTATGTAATGTCAGGAGAGAGAGAGGGAGAGAGGGAGGAAGAGAGAGAGAGAGAGAGAGAGTGGGAACAATGAGAGGAGATTAACATCGGCACGTAAAGCGGGAATCATTTCTGAATCACGTTGCCCGAGGATCTATGCATTCTACTGAACAAAACAGTTCTTGCACAATTATCCCGAGTCAGTTCAATAATTTGTTTTGTCTTTGCTAGTTCTGCATCTAGCGAATGAAAAATATTATCCTTAATGGATGCAACATTTTCACTAGTAGTATGGAAATACTTTTTGCAGAATCATTAATCAATTTGATCGATTCAATGATTTTTTTCCGTGGGTAGAAATATCTCTTATATACTGAAGATGAAATAATCTTTAATAGATACCATATTATCAATAGTAATAACCAAATATTTTTTACACAATCATTTCATGTCAGTTTGGTGATTTTTTTCTTTGCAACTGTTACATCCAGCAAGTGGACATTTTTTTAACTCATGTTTGTCATATAATGAGGAATTAAATAGTCCTTAGTGGACATAACAACATTGTCAACAGTGATAACAAAATATTTGTAATGTAATTATTTAATAATTTACTCCATAACTAAGAATATGTGCCACCTTTTCAATAACTGGCATTGATCCTTAATAGGCGCAACACAGGATAGATTTTCCAATGATATCGCCTAACCTACACTGATGACTTCAGACGGCTGACGGAGCGCGATGGACTCACGCCTCGCTAATAGAAAATTATTCACACATTACTCAATCGATCGATTAGTTCGGCGAACACAATGCCACTCGATTCTTTTAAACCCTCCCCAAGAATTTTCCCCCGCAATTCTTGGCGCCTCTGACGGAAATAATGGCGTCCAACGCAGCGCCGCGTGACGGCAAAAAATCGAATCACCGGTAACAAGAGGAGGGAAACGAAATTTATTCGCAAGAACCACGCACTGGACGCCCGGCGTCGCGGCGGTGATTGATGTTTCGGCGCGTAATTGCGTAATTACCGCGAGAAATCCGGCCGGAGCTCGCACATATATGGGTTTCACTCGACATATGCGAATTCCGCGGATGTGTTGTATGAGTGTGGAATTTCCACGATTGTATTTGCCTTTCCCTCCTCTCTCACTTCAGTCACCCCAACCGCGGAGTTGGATGGGAGGAGATTAATTGCCGGAGATACATAATTGTTATAAACGGACCGATCCTCCGATTGGCAGTGTGTAAATGCCTGCACTTATGCTAATGTTCCGAGCACTCCACTGATACCCTCTCCTGCTCCTCCGTTCTACTAGAGTTTACTTACTGGATAACGAGATCATTATTCAGGGGAGTCTCACCTCGAGGAATCATTGGTAAGTGCTTAGATCATTTGGAGTCGTTCATAAAATCGTATATTTCGTGTATAAAATTTATAATTGCTGGATATGATGAATTCCACTCGTGTCGAGCGCGAGTGGCAGGTGATGAATTGTATTCGCATTAAGGAATAAATGAGAGTGATGAGTTCCTTAATTTGAATTCAGCAAAATGGTTAATTGTGCAAATCTGTTGGAAGATTGTCGAATATAAAATACAGTTAAATAAATGAAATATTATATCTGGCTTTCAAAATTTAAACCATATTATTAATAATGATTATAAATATAAATATAGAAATACGGATCAGTATAAATTAAATACTCTACTCTAAAATTTCATATAGATATCAGTAATAAAATAATAATAATAAAAATGAATTAGAAAATAAACACAGAAGCAATTCGCCCTTTTTACACTTTAAATTAACATTTCCAAGAAGCTTTATTAAATACGTTTGCTATTATTAAAGACAACTCATAAAGACAGAACAACAGAGGACAATCAAAAAAAGACCAAAGACGTCCAGAAAATCCCAACACGATCCCGGAGATGGGCGGAGGGTGGCGGGCGGCACTAAATCCTCGAATGCTACCCCATCCTCGGCCTCTCCCGGGCTGCTTCAGTTCCTGGACGCGTCGTCCTGGACAAATGCCCGGATACCAACGGTGGAAGTAATGCGTCTTAGCGCCGCTGCTTCCCCAAGGCGTGCCGCCACTATTGCACCGGTTGTTCCTGTCCGGAGCGTGTTTAGCCGGGCTTCCTCCCGACAGCAAACTGCCCGACACCCCCGAACGAGCCGCCCGGGAAAAACTCGCGTACCAGATAAGCCGGGCACAGTATGGTTCCGAGTGACTTATTTCCAGGGAACATTAGTGCGATAGTAAACGCTGAGCTTGTTGATTCAGTCCTCGGGGTGGAAATAGGGAATTTGGGGTAGTTGGAGGGTGGGTTTATTTTTTCGAGAGTTTTTTGAAATTCGGACCACATATGTTTGAAAGGAGTATGTAAAATCTGGCATGATTTTAGGAAAATTCTTTGTTCCAATCTTGTGATAATCAGTTTACCAACCAACTTTAGTGGTTTATCTAGTGGTATTTTTCAAAAATAATGAAAAATATTCTGAGATTTACAAATCGTAAGTATTTAAAGTATGAAATTCGTAGTGGTTTAACAGTTGAATTGGCGCTGCGCCGGTCGGAGGGAGACACGGGTGAAAACGTAATTAAGAGCGTGGCTTATTAAAGGCGTTGCGAGCGGCGGGCAGGCACAGGTAAGAGGTGAAATGAGCGAGTGGCCACCATGTGTGGCTGCGCGGTTAGCAGCCTATCCATTTTTCTGACTGCTTGTTCTTTCGCGCCAGGGGTCCAGTCCTTCTTCGATCCGACGCTGGTCCACCCTGCCTCCAACGGCACTCCTACTATTTCACGCTCTCCCTCTCTCTCTCCCTCTCTCTCTCTCTTCCCTATCTCTCGCCGTCGCCCCGAAATCAGGCCTTAATATAATCGTTCTCGATGATTTGTTGCCGAATTCGATTGCTACCTACTCGCAATAACCTGCCAGGCACACTGCTCCCGATCGAACATCCTAAATTCGTACTCAGAACGATCCTGATACCGGTTATAACTCATCGCTAAAATTGTCCGGGTCCTATTTTCTACGGATTCTCGTCGAGCGAGATCCGGGGCCCAAGGTCCCCCCCTCCGATGGAGGCACACTCGCACTCTTTAATCCGTTTTATTCCAACAGGCCTCTTTGCTCTCGTAATCCTTCGGCCAAAATAAGATACGGTAAGATCGGAGCTGGGCAATGCGGGGCGCCCCAAAAGGAAGAGGTGTGGGATCAAGCCTTCAAGAGAGAGGGGGCATAGTAGCTCGGCCCAATTCCGGAGCATAAAATGCCGATGTTCCGGACGTCAGGTGGAGCGTTGTCTCTATAACGCGACAGATCCATCCGGCTCGCCCTTGAAATCCTTCTCTGACTCTTCCAATGCTCCCACACGTCCCTCGGGAATTGATGCTAGTGCCTGTAGAAGAAGGACTTCGAGCGTGGAGTTCTCTCTCTCTTTGGCAGCTCTCTAAGCGCCAGTCATGGACGTCTCATCAATCTTGTTCGATTATTCCGTGATGGGCGAAAAAAGAGGGCCCCCGAAACAAAGCCAGCCTAGATGGCGTGCGAGTGCTCGCCCCACGAATCCAGGCCCGATTTGATTTCTATTAGTGCCGAGCATTGTTCCCTGCTCGCGGGAGTCCGCTCGAAATGAATTTCGCCCGGCGATCGCGGATACTGCGCGTGGAAAGTACCTGGGAAGCGTGTCTAATTATTTCCCCTAGCTCGGACCGTACTAACCTCACTTTCATCGGTTTGGCCTGGCAGGCTTTTGTCGAGGGTGTCGAAGAACGAGGCCTGTATTAATGGATTCGGAGTCAGTCTTCTCCAAGCGTTTGATCAGCGTGTCCAATTGTATTTACTAGCGAGAGCGTTGGTTCTCTGGAGAAGTCCTAGGCTGTTGATACTAAGGTTTAGCGACGAGAATGTTGGAAGTGGGCCCAAGTGCGTCGTTTCGCCAGCAGTTGGCCTGCCTTTTTATGCGTGAGGGCGTTGACGGGAGGTGTACCATCGCAAACACTCGTGCAGTCGGTGCTCCGCTGGATAATTTACGCGCTGACTTTACGAGAGTCTAACTAGCGGTTTCGCAGCAGAGTCAATATCCCTTCTCGACGCCTACGTCCTGCTTCCCGGGCTGAGGGATTCCCTGTTGAAGACTTCATAAGTTCGGTCGAGCGCTCCGTCGAACAGACACTTCCTTCTCGCAAGTGGCCACTTATGCCGCTCGGGCCACTCGTGCCATTCGCCGGAATCGACCCTTTCGCCGTTTCCTCGCGCATAATTCTTCCTGGATCGTTTATCGCACTTTTACCGCGCGAGACGAGCCTGTCACTTGTTCAGCGCTGCCGCCATTTGCATTAAATCGCCGGGTCGCCGCTAGATAGCGATCTCCCGCTCGGCATTAGAACCGCTAATAACCGGGAAGGCGAACTCCTAGACTAATGCTGTAATAATAGCCCTCGATTCCCTGCAATACACACTTTGTTTATTGGTGAAATCAATTGGCCCGATGCGGAGGGTCTGCAGAGTAAGCTTCCGCTTATTCGTAGGTCAAATTCAGGGGTCTGAGTTGTCCTGGCGAAAAATCTTATTTGCAAACGGGATTTCAGGACTCTCGATTGTTACCTCCGGCTCAGTTAATCCAGTGACAATCTCCTGGGAGCTCCTTTAGTCCGCTGACAGACTCGAGAGGGAAAGTACATGTAGCCGGAGAGAAGAATAAAACAGATTTCCTGCTTGAATTGACTCGACGCTGGGTCCGCTCTTCCTGTTTACACGTGGCATCACCGCCACCTATAATTTCGGCTTTTCGATCCGCTCCCCTTCTTTCGGCAAGCGTTTTGCGAGGCCACCGCTTGATCCTGTTACGTGAATGGCTGCTGTCCCCGACGGTGGAATGGGGCCCTTTGCGCCGGTGGGCCAGTAATCTTTCTATTGTGGTCGACGCAAGCCCCGATTTTCTTTTGACGATCTTTTAACGAGAATTGCAGTGTATCCTTAACACGCGACTGCTTCCTCTCACCGCACTGGCGGACTTCCGAAAAGCGATCAGGCCCCGTGCAAGGCCCCGCCGCTCGACAATTCCCCCATTAGCATAGAGGGTAGCAGCAGGAGGCTCTCTTGGCAAGGGTGTAGGAAAATAAACAGTGAAATATTATCTAATAAGACCGCGGCTCGATCGAATGCTCGAGGAGATATCGGGCCCCTCGCCGGGGGCCTCACTCCGGTACAATGACCGGGAAGAAAACTTATTACAATCGTCGAACGATTAGCCCGATCGTTTTTTGGGTGCCCCATCGAGGCGGAATCACGGGGAGGGCATTCACTGGCTTTATGAGGCAACAATGACTGGTCATCCACGGCTTTTTGGGCCTCACGCCCCCCACTCCCACTCCCATCGCTCGACTGCTCGCTGTGCACGCGGATTGAGAGGGTCACTCTCCGCTCTGCTCTCTTTCTCCTGTTCTCGAGCAGTTGGCTCGTACCACTGATGATTAACACGCGCCTACCTTCTTCGCTCCGCCGAATATGAGCCGCTGGGGCCGGGGGGCGCCGATAATTGCCGTTATTAGACCCGCCGGCCATTTTTATGCCCACTCGCCCGGACCGATCTACTTTAGAGTGCTTTACGAGCAACTGTTAACTACGGATTGCCTTTCTCGCACAAGCCAAGATACATGTAGAAGTCATTTAGACAACAGGAGAACGCAGTTTCATTCGACGAGCAGTGCAAGTCGCTTTTCCAAGCACTTTCCATTCACGTTCGAGCGGCCGATCACCGCTCGGCGATCGGCACGCTGACAGATCGATTCTCACGTCGTCGGTACGTGGCAGCTTGGGCCCAAGCTAACTTTGCACTTCAAAGAGTAGCGCTGCGAGGGTGTGCCCGCCGGCTTTATGCGCCGCGGCCCACGAATTAACATTTTAACACCTCGATAGGAACCTCTCTGCTTCCTCCTCGTTTACATATTGCGGGGCCCCAACAGGTCCTGCTTCTCCAGAAATTGTACGCAATTTAACTAGACACAATCAAAAGCCCTTTGATTTAATTCTTCATTAATTCAAATATAAAAATAGAAAGAAGTCCCTTTTGTAGGGGCCTGATCAGGCCCAGTCAAGAGATACGCGGTATAAAGCATACATTGCACGACTTTAATTTGAACTAGACGCAATCGAAGCCCCTTCGATTTAATTCCTCAATAATTCTACTATAAAAATAAAAAAGCAAATCCTTATGGGGTGGGTCTGATCGATCAGGCCCAGTCAGGAGATAGGCGATATGATGCGTGCATAGCACGCCAGACAAGAGAGTGAGAGAAGTCCGGGCGAGAGAGACGGATGGATGAGAGCGTGCGGCGCATTGTTTCTGTGGGAGGATCCCATGCATAAGTTAGAGTGGCTCGCACAGGTGTAAAAGAAGAATACTCGCGTGGGTATTGTGGGGCCCTGAGGAGGCAGAGAGAGAGAAAGAGAGAGCAGTGAGGAGGGGGAAGTGGAGGAGGACGCTCTCGGGCGCTAGCACAAAGGCGCGAGTTTCGCCAAGTAATCGTGCCCATTAATAACGATGCTGATCCACCTCCTTCGGACCTCCGCCGACCTCACCCTCTCCCGCCGAGGACCAGGCTTTCCTCCTTGTTCCTCGACCTCCCCCTTTCTCGCCGCCACCTCCCCGAACTCTGTTTTAAGTGGTGCCTGATTAAAGGCACACTCTGTTCCGTATTGATAGCATCGAATAATATATTCGATCACCATCCACTCGAGATTCCTCCACCATCTCATCTTCTCACCCCGTAGGAACCCAGGCTCCCTGGAGATTCGAATTTTCCGGGAGATTTGCGAAAATTTAGACACCCTGGCTGGGGCGCGCCGGAGAAAAGTCTTACAGATTGATTTCCGGGATTGCGAGGTCGTGGACCCCCTGGAATCCTGGAGTTTCACACTCGACATGAGTGCGACGGCCCCTCTGGCACCGGCTACGAAACAGGGATTACTGGCCGGCCGGCGTTCGGGTGGATTTCCAACGCGATGTCCACTTTTATTGCGTCTACGTTGGACGCTCCTCGCCGGTGGATCAGCGCTCTGATTGCTCGATGCGTCACTTTTGCCAAGTGGCGCGGAAATATCCTGGTGGCGGCTGCCAGGATCGAGGGAGTGCGAGTCGCTTGGAACATCTGGTCCAGAAGGTTACATATTCATTGAGTAAATTATTGGGAGTATGGATATTCAATGAAGAAAGTATTGCCAGTATGAAATACGATGGATATTCAATGAGTAAATTATTTTGAGTATAAATTACGATGGATGTTCAATGAATAAAATATTGAAATTATAAAATACTAAAGATATTTGCTAAGTAAATTATTTTAAGTATCGAATAAAGTATAAAATACGATAAGTATTTATTGAATAAACTGCTGTAACTATGAAATACCCTAAATAATCAGTAAATAAACTATTCAAAGTACCACGTTTTCGATTTTTCGATGAATAAGTGTATTCAAAGGAGATTTGAACCACAGGATTCGCATTCAACTGCAAGTGGAAGACCGCAAAAGCTATAGAATTAGAACTTAATACATAAGTCTGTGTGCAGCTGTTCCATCTCGATCGGGAGTTGTTGACTCCGTAGAAGAAGAGTGATCAGATCTCGTGAGAAGTGATGCTGCGTCCCTTGTGCTGTGACCCTGGAAACGGGATTACAGGAAATCCCGGTCACTCTTCCAGCCATGCTATTTTCCGCAGGATCGCAAACCAAATCCCCGCTCGACTTAAAGTTCAATGACTGCGGATCCTTCAGTCGTGAATCACTGATGTGTGAGAGTAGGACAGTAAAAAAGTGCTGGCCTCGCATTGGTTGACGATAACAAATATATTTATTAGATAAATTAACATTTACAAATAAATTGTTCGATCGCAATTGACGTACGTCGTCAATGATTTGTCAATGATTGCGTTATATATTATCGTTTATTTGTAATTATTAATTTCTGTATCAATGATGCAGCACAAATTAACAATTACAATAATAATCGGTGAAGAAAACACTTCTCTCCAAATAGATATACATTTTTTCAAACAAGAAGGTGTCCTTGAGAAATAATAAATTTCCTCAAAAACATTGAGTGGGTCAATACTTTTCCAGCCACGGTACCCTTAAACTTCGCCATCCCGGGACTTAATATCTCACCTATTAGGGGTCCGAACGCCACCAGGAGGCTGCTGGAACGCAAAGACGTTCCTCACTTCCGGATAAATCAATTACGCTAATGCGCCCGCTAATGAATGCTAACTCTCGCGCCGAGGGGGACGCGCGACGACCAGCTGAAAAGACTCGGCAGGAATGGCTGGATTGGTATCTCGGACTCACTGAGAGTAATCCGAGAAAGAGAGAGAGAGATTGCAAAAGGACTAGGCTGGCTGAAAAGGCTCCTAACTCGAGATAAGCCGGCAGCTACTGCATACACGTCCGAGAGGAAAGATAAGGCAGCCTCTCTTCTGGCGGCATCGCTCGCCACTGCCCCCCACTCGTCGCCGCCCGCTTCCTACACCAGGTGCCTCTGCCTTCGTGCATGTCCCCCGCTCGCCACTGTGTGCGCGCAGCCCGGGGAACTCGTTATTCCGTTGAACTTGTCGCAGGCCACACGTCGATATTATCTGGCCTGGCTGGAATTTATTTCCTTTCGGCGAAAGCCGAGCGAGTGTTATCTCCGGCGGCGTCCGACGCTCCTCCGATCGAATGGGTGCCTCTCGCTTTGATTTACATGCAAATACAGCCGCACTCCTCCGCGAACCCCTCGTCAGATAAGGCTTAATTAAGTTACACCTCTTAATTAATAAGAGCCGGCTAATCGGCGCGATTATCGCCGCGCTCCGATCCTTGGCCACTCACCTTCTCTCTTCGGCTTCCTGGATTCCTCTCTATCTCTCTCTCTCTCTCTCTCTGTTTTTCTCTCAGGTTTACGTGTGCACTTCAATCCTGAAGAATCCGTGCTTTTGGAGCGATTGTTTATTGTTTATCGGTTCGGGATTCCCAGTACTCGAAGAGTTTCGAGTTTGACGGGTGTTGGGGAGAGGGTTTTCGTGGGAATCATTGACGACCACACTGCCGAAGTAGTACTGCGTGATTTATCAGTTAATTTATTTTAAGTTAAAACCTTTTTTACAATGATATCTTACAATCGTCGCTTTATACATTCGAACATATAATATCGCCTTGGTGCCAGGAAAAAAACACTGCACCGCTCGCTCGCTCGCTCGCTCGCTCGCTACGCTCTCGTAATTGATATTCCTGGTCGCATCCGATCGGGAAATCATCGTACGAGTGTGTGTGTGTGTGTGTGTGTGTGTGTGTGTGTTGATCTCGTGGTTTCACGAGACGCGTGTCCGCGTGGGTGTGTGTCTTTTATACAGTCTACACGCTACTCCCTAGTAATACTATTTATTAGAATAACCCTCCGCTCTCCGCCTGTTCTTCCCTTTCCTCGATTACGGTCTGCTCGCTCGCTCGCTATCTAATCTTATCCACTGACGCCTCGAATCACTCACCGAATCATCGTTGCTGCCTCTCATCTCTTATTCTCTTTGTTTCAGTCTTTTGGAACATCACGACGTCACGAAAGCCCCCCCCCCCCCCTCCCCAGACTCGATCGTCCCGCACGTCTCCCGCAACAAGAAAACAGAAGGACAACGAAACATCACAATAGGTGTGGGTGGCCGGATTCACCTGGCCCAAAGTAGCGTCAGGGGTCCCGGCTCGGCCGAGCGGCGGCGCTGCGATCGCACGCCAGCAACGCTGGCGGTAATAATAATAAAGAATAATAATAAGAATAATAATAATGATAATCCCTCGTTACGGCCTACGAACCCTTCGTTTTCTCGCTCGACTACATCGACCCCCCTCCCCCATCTGGGACCCACCCCGCAATGTACACCTGCGTACGCTCGACGCGTTTACATATCTATTTATAGCTATCATTACAGCGATAACGAATACACAATCTCGAAGATACAAAATGTACAAGTTGTCCCCTCTCTCTCGGTACGCGTCCTGTTCTACGCTACGCCACACCGTCTGGGCCCTACGGGCCCAAACCCCTCCGGGCCTACTTCGATCACCGGACTCTCCAATCTGCCGACGGACGCTTCCTCCCGATTTGTCCCACTTCGTCCCGGAGCGTTGGTGTCTCCGTGTGGGCCTAACCGCTTTAAACCTAGACGCTATCATTAACCGGTACGCGACACGAATGATTGAAATTGCACGATGTCTCTCGACGTTCCGCCGAATATACAGGCTTAAAGACTAAGACGCACTCGGACTCTCCGAGAGCCGATGGGTCCCAAGCGCCCCCGGGGACCGCGGGGCCTCAAGGGGGCCTTGGGGCGATCACCCACCCGACTGACAGAGGGCTTCATACCCTGGCTGTGTGTGCGTGCCGGGAATCGCGCGCGCGGGATCTATCTGCTTCCCAATGTCGGATATCCCGTGGGTCGATCGAGCCTCGATCACGGAGTGACGTCCGCTCGGGGGTGCCGAGCGAGCCGACTAGAATCGTGATCCCGGGGGGCGCTGATCCGCCGATCGACGAGATCTGTCCATCTTAGGAGGCACCCGCCACAATTACATACACACACACGCTATAGAAATTCTTGCCCTTTTTATCGTAGATTTTATTTACAGCACTTCTTCATATATATATATTTATATATATTTTATTTACCATCTTTATATATATATATATATCATTATGTAAGACTCGATAGAGTTAGATGACTTCGTTTGTACTTGGGGCCGGGGCTCGATGGCCCTACACGTAAGAACTTTACATATTTACACCGCGACGCTACACACGCGCACTCCGTTGCTTCTCGCTCGCTGAGAAGAGAAAGGATCAGTTGGTAGCAAGTACATACATCTCCCAAGGGAACCAAGGGCGACAGAGAGAGAGAAAGAGAGAAAGAGAGAGAGAGTGTGTCTGTGTGAGTGTGAGTGGTCGAATAAAAGAGATCGGACGAGCGTGTCGAGCGAAAGAAATTCCCGGTTGCGCTACGCTTACTTGCTTGCTTGCCCGGCTCTTACACGGCTTTGGATCGAGAAGAAGAAGGGAGCTTTGCCTGTGTGTCTCTTTAGTCGATTCTTACGAGAGTGTGGTGGGCTGCGTCCTGAGCTGCTGGTCACTCGCGATTCATGTGTACTCCGATCGCCAACCGGTCTGTAAGCAGAACAACCAACCCCCTGTTAGTCTCATCCTCCTCAGGAATGATTCCCCTAGATTTAAGGATCCGCGGTTTCTGATAGGGTGGATACAGGCTTCCGGACGGAAGCTCTTAGGAGGAAGTGAGATCGGACTTTGTCGACAAAGGCGATGGCTAACGGTAAAGAAAGCGTGGACTCACCATTGCGTTCGTCGTGGCTGCCAGCTGGAGACCCTGGAGACTCGCCATGTGATGGGAATGGGAATGCGAGTGCGAGTGCGGGTGGATGGGGGGCGGCGCCGGTGGTGCAAATCCTTGATGAAGACCTCCGGCCACACCGACGCCCGTGTGATACATGTAATGCTGCATCGCCGGATGCATCGTGTGGTGATGCTGCGACGTACCTGGAACCATAATGAACCACACGTTTCATTTTAATCCCAATGAGTCGACCTTGTTCGGAAGACCAACGCGAGAGTGGGAATAAGAAGAGTTTCTGATGAGAGTTGGGATGAAGATGGTAGAAACATTCTTGAAGAGGTTAGTGACTAACACTTTAGCCAACCAAGACCAAGGTGCAAGTGGGTATAGAAATAGTTTGTGATGATAGTGAGGATGAAGTTAGTAGAAACATTGTTGAAGAGGTAAGTGACTAACCCATTGGTCAAGACCAAAGCACAAGTAGGAATAAGAAAAGTTAGTGATGATAGTTAACGAGGTAAGGAACACTAACCCATTGGCGATCCAAATCCAGAGTGGAAGGGCTTGTTGTCGAGGTCGAGGTGTCCGCCGGCCTTGATCATGTCGCCCATTACCCCACCGAGACCCAAACACCCACCAGCCTTCTTCTTCTTGCTCTTTGACGAAAGCTTCCTATTCCTCGTCTGGATACCCTCCTTCTTCATCGTGAGCGGCCGGTTCACCTGCAACAGTCGCAGACAACAATTCGTTAAGTTTAATCGTAAATCTAACGCGATCCCAAGCGGGCCGCGGCGTCAAAAGCAATGAGACATTTCTGCGAGCGGACTTCTCCTGCGCTAATTTCCGTCGGCCTGCCAGACAGCACTGCAATTAAGGAATCCCTCAGATTCCTGGTACTCTCGGCGCGGCTACTACCAATTAACGAATCGACAGACTTTAAGACCAATTTGAGAGCTCGCGTCACTCTCAAACTGCCAACGATAGCAGCAACTTTCTCGCAATTTATTTAGACCATTTTAAATAATAATTACTTACGATTTTATTTCACTTTTATTTAGAATATCTATAACTATACCCCGAATTTTACTCATTTTCTTACATCACTGATATCTCAACGGATTGCACCATCTTTTAAGGTCTAAATAAGCCCAAGCATCATCAATTTCAAAACTGGCTGCCGGAAGGGCAAGAATGGCTGGATGCTGTTGGCAAAGCAGCAAGTGCGCAACAGACGAGTGCGAAATAAGCGAGTATGCAAGTGTGGAAGGGAAGTGCAAGAGGCCGAGCGTCAGAGGAGGCGGCGGCGGGCGGAGGAGAGGATGCAGCAGGCACACTCTTTGTAGTTGCCGCTACGTGACGCAACTGCCAACTTAAGGAAAAAGTTCCCGGTATTGTGCTGGCTGCACCAGACACCGAGCGAGAAGAGAGCTGGCGGTGCTCGCTTCCTCCGATGGTGTCTGGCACGCGGACCCCATCGTCCTCAACCCTTTTCCATGCGCATAAGCACACCCACCGGCCAGACGGTCAACGACACTTTTCGGAATTACGCAATTGCCCGAATTTGCCGAATTAGCCACGCCGCATCGCCACGCAACTGATCAGTCCTACCAGCATGGTGCTGCCTGAACCCAAATTCTGATTAATTGGATGAGGCCAATTAGCCGGGTAGTATTTATTTATTACACCACCAGTTCTTAACTAAAACTGCCAAAAATTACTGATGGTCCACGTGTTCCACAAGGATTGTCAACGCACTGGCGGAATATAGCCTGAGGAACGTGTTTCATGGGAATCCGAAGACAAGGACCCGGAGTGGGGTTCGGTTGCCGGGGGGCCCGGGCAATGATTCCATAATTTGGCAGGAGTCCGGTAATGGGTCTTACGGGCCCCTTTCGAGGGAGACACGTACGCTGGGCGGAGAGGACGTCGTCGCATTTACAAGCGGTGGATAGATGAGCCTTAACGAGTGACGATCGCACATTCGCCTTGGTACGGTGGTCCGCGCTCCAGGAGCGACGGAGTCCTCACTCGCCGGAGAAGGAGGGAACCTCTCCAGCGAGAGAGCTGGACACAAAAGCTCGAAAGCAATTTGAATACAATACCAACGGCTTTAATGGGAATCAACTACCCGTTCTCGGCCGGGCTGCCGGGTGTCCGAAAGTGCGAGGTGCAAACGAGAGAGAAGGAGCCGCCGCCGCTCCTCCCAAGGGAGGAGGCACATGCATCCCGTGTCGAGTCGGGGAATCAAAGTCGAGAGGAGAAGGAAGGAAAGACTGAGAGAGGAGCGCAGATTCGAATGCAGATTGATGTGGTCACACACGATGCAACCGTACACCGCTCGCATACGAAATCGTCTTGCCTGTGTCCTCCTGCCAGCAGTGCATCTCCGAGTCCTTCTCTCTCCGGCCGTCGGGAGCTCGATGAATGAAAGATCGAATCGCGGAAAAACGGACGCGTTCGCTCGAATTTTCGTGCCCGACCCGCCGTCTGCACCTTGAATGACAATCATTCGCTCAAAGCCGATGGAACTCGGCTCACCCGACGGTGCATACCTGCGCTCGCCGTAAAGTGCGTGCGACAGTTAGGAGAGTCGCGATCCGAGTGCAATACTCCGAGGAAGAGAGCTGAGACGCCGATTCATCGAAGCCGGCAAAGCAATGACTCCGGGCATCATCAGGAGCATATCAATTGGCGCGAGCGGCCTTCTTAAGCGTCCCCGTCGACGCCCAGCAGTTTTACAACTTCCTCGAGCAGACCTTCAACGATTCTTCGCCGAACGGAAGGCAGAACCTCCTGGGAGTGCGTTGGAATACGTAAATTAGAGGTCGGACAAGTCGAATCCGGCGAATATCGAGTGTGGTGTCGTGGGATCCTTATTTCGAGTGGGTAATCACTCGGCGATCTACAGGACGATGACTGCCAACCCAGACGGGACTCTGTTTTTTTCTCAGGCCTGCGAAAGAGCAAGGCTTTGAAAAGGTCCGTCGGCGAGTCTCGGCCGGCAGGAACTCTAAAATTATTCGGCTTATCGGTCAATCTTGGTGTCAAGTACACGAGTTATTTATAAGCGCGCGCGCGCGCCACTCTGCCGATCCACTATCGAGATCTATATCGGAAAAGAGGGACGACGGGCGGAGAAGACAGGGTGCCTCTGTCTCCGGAGATAGACGCGCTCCTGCCATGAGTTTATTCGCCTCTTCTCGCCGCCAACCCATTTTAAAGTCAAATCCCACGAATTTCCTTTCGAGGCCCTGAAGAAAAAAGGCTGGTTTTCTGCCTGGAAAGGCAACGCCGTCGCTGCTCGGAATAATCAAATCCACGGTCACGCCGGGATGCGAGAAAAGGTGTCTGCAAAGACTTCCATTGATAAAACAACAGAGAATGTAACTAACAAATACCCTTCCACCATAAACTCCAACAATCTAAAGAGCACTCCAGCAAGTGGTTACGAGCGCCGAGGGTTAATCGAACGAGAAAAGCGAGCTAATCGAAGTGGCTGCTTAATAACTCGTGTTCCCGTGCGGAGATCGCGATGATATCCCGATCAGCGGAGCATGCGAGAATTAACAAAGCAGCAGCCGCTCTCCGCAGGGCGGCGGAGAAGCACGATGGGGAAGAGTCCCGAAAACGTTGCGTGGGAGCAGGTGAGCGTTGTCTCCTTCTTTTTCAGGACTGGCCGTTGTGGAAGTGCGCGGGTCCCGAAACGTCCGGGCGATCATCGTCTCGAGGCGAGTCGAGCGGCCGTGTAATGTTAGAAGGTCGACATTTCAGGTGCCTCCAGGTGGAATCTAAGAATGTACCAAGATACGTATATAGAGAAGGAGAGAGTCGGGTGAGCGACAGGCCCCGAGAGCAGAGAGAGAGAGCGAAAGAAAGAGGGAGAGAGGTGAGAGAGGAGGCTGCGGATCCCGGAGGAGGTCGTCCTTCTTCGAATCGCTCTCTCGCACGAGCAACATCTCGGATTACCGCTGACTCCTCGCATATCCCAGGGTTGCTCTCGCTTGTGCTACTTTGTCGCTCGGCACTTCGCCCTACCTTTACCTTGGGCCCCAACCCCGACCCCCACTCTCTTTTCTTCCTCTCTTAAGGAGCAATGCGAGGAGGCCTCTTTGTTTTCGCTTACTCAAGGGAGCGCCCGAGCTCATCCTGATACGCACGGACATGCCGTTAATAGAAGTAATGCCACTCAGGAAATTTGGGGCCCGATGAAAGGGGGAATGCAGGCGCACCGAGGCAAGTCCCGGCGCCGCTGGGAACCTTGACTCGATCCTGTCAGGCTCCGGCCACTGCCAGGGAAACAAGTGCACCGTTAGCCAGCCGATAAAATCAACAATGTCTACTGTTACCGCGATACGCCCGCCCGGCCAATGGAATTCCGGGCCTCCGCTCGGCGTAGAGTTTCAGCAGAAAAGGACTAGGCCTTCGATGGAATTCTGTCGCGACGCAATCTTTTCTGATCTGAGGCTTATTCACACTTGTCGATGAAAGTTCGAAGGAAATTTTACTCGATTCGTATAAAATAGACTGACTAGTAAGAATTTAAACTGCGAAATCCGTTGATACAATAATAACAATATTTATACATAAACAATTAACGGTATAAAAATGGAATTCCAAACAGAGCCGTGCGCTGCCGTAACGCGGACAAGTTCCATGTGACTGTCGCGGCAGAGAAATGTCCGTGAATCCGAAAGGCGACTGCTTCCACGAAGGAATCCGAGCTGACCCCCCTGACCCCGGGGAGGGGTCGCGGCTGGTACGTGCGCGCTTGGATTTCGGGCGGCGATTACCATATTTCGGGCAGCCGGTAGCTCGGGCACGAATAATCCGTGTATTTTCGAGTCTCTCTCTCTCTCTTTCTCTCTCTCATCTCTCTCCTTCTCTTCCACGAGTGTGCGAGGAGTTCGAGGGCTCGGACGCTATCGGGCTGCTCTATCTTAACGACGCCAGATCTGTCGTGCCTCGTCCCCTCCTTGGCCTCTCGCTCAGGCTTACTCTTTCGACTCCTTTCTACTTGCTTGTCCGGCATCTATCTTACATCTCGGAACGGAAAGAGCCGACTAGGTGGTAGCTGACACCTGGCTCGCAAAGTGATTGATTTTCGGCCCTCCTCCACACTCCCCCACGTAGTAATTCATTCTCGGTACAGACGTCATTACTCCAGTTTGAATCCACTATTTCGTCGAGATGTCAGAGGGGGTGCGGGGGAGGGATTTTTTTGCCGGAGCAGAGGTATGCGGGCACGTCAGGGTATCTCGGGCGAGTGGTACCTAATCCGAAAGTCAATTCCGGCCGTCCAATTGTCGGTGCCGGCTTCGCTTCGCCTTCGACTATTTCGAGTCCTGGCACCTTCCTATGCCTGCGACTGTAATGTGTCGGCTTAACGTCACTCCGGGAGACAGTCGTCTATGCCGACTATGCTTGCGCATTGCCTGGAAGGACGCTTCATTCCTCGATCAAACTCTCTCGCGCCTTCTTCTTCTTCTACTTCGTCTCTTTCTCGCTCTCGGTGCGTGCATCTCGACCTTGTTAGGCGAGAGCCCCGTGAACTCCACGACTGACGGGACACGCTCGAGGCTCCTTCGATACGATATGACGCCTTTCGAAGGATTCGTTTTTAATCGTTGGAAATTCCAGTCGGGAGTTTGATTTGTCGGATTTGAAGATGAATTAAAGTGAGAAAGCGGAAAATTAATAGAAATAATTAGACGTTTTCCTTAAGTAATAAAATACATCCATTTTAAATAAATAATTATAAGTTTCCATTAAGAATATAATTTTGTAAATTCCTTTGAAAATATCCACTTTAAGCAATCAATCATAAATTCCCCCAACAATCCGATTTTCCATCAGGCAATTTATCAACGACGATTTACAAATAACAGTGAACATCGTGCATGCACACATCCATAAATCCCACGAAGAAAGAGAGAAAGAGAGTGAACAGAGATGCTTCTGTCACGGAAAACGTGACGAATGTTGGACGCAGGGCGAGCCAATTAGCGCAGCCCGCAAATGAATCGCTCCTTCGTACTTTCCTCCCTTCGGCCAGCTCGTTCTCCCGATTAGAGCGCACGCAGATCTCGATCTCGCTGCACGCGAGCCGCCCTACCCCCTTTGTTGCCCGCGCTCGACAAATGTGCGATTATAACTCGAGACAAATCTTCCTGCCACAGCATCCCAGAAAGCCTCTTTACGCCGCATTATGCAGCTGAATGTGCCATTAATAATTTCTGGAGTAATAAAAGCATATCTTTTTAATGAATAATTAATTCAATCAATTTATACATTTGGAAACCTTTAATTAGGTTTTGCGTAGTAATACAATATAGTATTGTATTATTTTATAAAGTGCATCCCAATAATTCTTTTGTGAAAGTTTTTCTTTGAAAAAGAAGAGTTTTCTACAAGAACAATTTTTCCAGAAACACTGCGTGTTCCAATACATGCTTCACCCACTCCATTTCGAAACAAGACGATTTTCCAAAAGAGAAAAAAATACAAGGGAAGCAGAACTTCCTGGAGGATTGATTCTCAGCGTTTGATACGAGGAAATGGAGCTGGGACGCTGCGAGGAGATGTATCCGATCGGTGGATCATGCGACACAATGTTTCTGAAAAGCGAGACGCCGACAAAAGAAAAGAGGAGAGGATACGCTCGGCGGGGACATAATAAAAGCTTTCTGCCGATAAATAGCGGAGGCAAAAGGTCGCCGTTTGGCCACCAAGGAAGCCACCACCGCCCCAATCCAACCGACTCTCGCTCGCGAAGAGAGAGCAGAAGCAGCATCGGTAACGAAATATCGGATTGCCATTGTCGTCGAGACTCTCGACGGCCCATTGTCCCCTCTGCCCGCACTGCAACCTAATTCCACCATTCCCTCTGTCGCGTCGGCCTAGTTTCCCTCTGATCTCCGGATGTTTCTACAACCGATCGCTTAAAACCTTATCCCCCCGCCTGATCTAGTTTCCTACCCCTCGCTGAACAATTCTACTTGAAGCGCCGGAAGTAGAGAGATTTTGGGGACGTTCGAAGTAAGTGGAAGTGGTTGTAACACTCGAAGTGGGATTATTTACTTGCGGGTGGTCGAACTTTTTGGGAATATTTGAAATACATTATATTAATATTATATTAATTCGAATTCCTGGATACTTGCATTTTAATAATAATGTGCAAAATAGTAAAACTGCGATAAAAGGTTTTTCTAAATATTCCACCAGCTTCCACATAATGTTGAAAGAAGTTCTTAATTCCACTGTATTGCATTTAATATTTGAATAATAATACACACAAAGTACGAAAACATAACCAAGAATAATTCCCGCGAAATGCCTAGAATTCCAACACAACTTCCTCACAAAATTCCCAGTTTCCAAGCTAGCTAACACCATACTACAGCATTTAGCAGCTCCCGCAGACAAAACACATAACTTGGCCTATTAAGGCCGCCTCCTACGGCCCCCCTGCGGTGTGTCTCGCTGGAGTTTCCGGCGCGGGATATTCGCGTCTCGATCTAGAGAACAGCCAGTGACTCTTGCAGTGTGGCCGCTAGAATAATGGGTGGGTCGGGGGAGAAAAAGGGCTCGAGGATTTCCTCCTTGCTCGCTTGCCAGTGGCCCTTTGTCTAAGTCCGCGTTGTGTTCGCGAGCCTCGCTCGTTTCCGGCTCGCTTCCTGTGTCACACGCCGTTGAGCACGCTCTCTCTCTCCTTCCCCACTCGTTACTAAGCTTTGCCAACGACTGGCCTAATTGTTGATGCAACAGAGACGCCGGTGCGTCGTCCTGGACCGACGGCCACCCACCGAGGAATTTATTTAACGATTCGATATATCGAAATATGGCGTGATTTTTGAAAATTGAGGGTATTTTCTGTTTATGTGGTTCATTTGTTAATATTTTTATATTGTAGTTTTTGAATTCTTTTATAATAGCTTTGTGTATTTATTTATTTAAAGACTCCGAGAGTAAACGATTATTTATCCCTTCCTAAAAGTACCCTGCTTGTTTGATACGAATTTTTGTACGATTTAGAATCTTGAAATTATTTATACTTATTTTGCAAATCGAGGATGAAAAATCCAAGAATTCTCATAGAACCCAGAAATGTTTGCCTATCAACCTCCAGATTTCAAACTTACGATTTGAACCTGTTTCGGAAACATGGGGGATGAAACATCCAACGACTTTCAGGCAGGAATACAGAAATCTCACTCACAGAAATGTCTCGGGTGGCAGAGGAATAGCAGGAGTTTCTGGTACTTACATTGTGAAGCTTGTAGTAAAGGCCGCAGGCATTGCAGACTGGCTCACCGGCCTGGTTCCGTCGCCAAAGGGTCGTCGTCGCCGTCTTGCAGTTGGCGCAGCTTGTACCCGCCCGCCTCGCCGCACTCTGCAGCGACAGTTTTGGAAAAGAAAAGACAGAGATATCACACCTGCCCCGATTGGTCCGATGAGTTAAAGTTTAAAATCAGTCTGTAATTATCCAGGATTTTACGATGTATTTGATCATCATTGTGAATCATTTCAAATGAATAAATTAACAAACTGGACGGAAGAAAGAAAATTACATTTCAATAGTTAATGAATCAAAGTTTAAAATAATAGAATGAATTATTACTACGAATTCAGTATAATAATAAGAAATTATAAGTATCAATTTTTCTTCAACTTTTACAATTTTAGAAATCATGCAATATTCGTATAATCCTGTAAAAAAGACAGAATGATCGAAAGTGAGACACGCCTGGTTCGCAAGATTTCCACTGGGATCGAAACGAGACTCTCAGCCTCTATTTTCCTGCGTCCCTCCTGCATCTCAGTGTCTCTGGACCACTTAACCACGCACAAGAGGACACGCAATACTTTGAGAGAGAGAACGGCAGGAAGGACACGAACGGATACTAAACACTATGAATACCTGGCGGCATTGTCGAACTCGTCGATGCCTGCCCTTTTTGGCTAATGGACCGCTCATTCGGATCTCTCCGAGCGAAAGATAAACGCATTGTCAGACGCCACTCGACGGAGTGCAGTACGACAATAAGCCGTTGGCACGTCCATGCACTCTAGATGAAAGTGTACTCGCAATTCAGGACGCTTCACGCTCCGTAGAATATTCTAGTGGGTCGTCGCAGACCCGTTTTGTTATCCGGCGTGATCGAGACCTTTCCAAGTGTAACTTTGAATTTTTTTCGAAGTGCTACGGCTATGCTTCTCTAGAAAATATCTTTCTCTGAAAAAGAACTTTTTCTGGGTCAAGAAAATATATTACTAGTTAGAGACAAGTTTTTTCTTATTTAGAAAGAATTTTTATAAGTATTTCCTAACCAAAGAGAAACACTGAGTAGCTGCAGGGTAAGAACTGTAGCCTCCTCGACACAATGGCGCTAGAAGAGAGGGTGCATGGTGGTCGCAGGGGTTGTCCCATAGGAAAGAGGAAGCCAGGTTGGCGGAGGGGTTCAGCCCAGCGAGTTGTTTACCCTGCGTGGAGCGGACCTATGACGAGGTCAGAAGGCGCGATCGTGGACGCGCCGGGATTCGAAGAGGGTTGGTCGCACGGTGCGGTGTGTAATCATGGCTTATCTGCCGGATCTTATCAAGGGTTGCGCGTAGGAAAAGGGGTGGTGGTGTGTCGGGGCCCACGGCGAGAGCGTGGAATCAATACGCGGAGAGCCACCTCATCAATATAGCCGCGCCTATCTGCTCTAGATCTTTGACACCCTCGCCATCCGACCACCCCCGAGCCACCCCCAACCCCCTATTGCGAGAGAGTTTCTCTTTCAGCGGTGGACTGCCTCGGAGGGTTCGGCCTGAAAATCCTAGCCGCCGGGCGAGGAACTAATGGTTATTAAACGAGGCTGAAGTCCCCGGTCCCACGACCGCAGCCACCCCCGCGTCCCAACACACACTGACACAGTTCGAGCACCTTCATTGTGGACAAGTAGCAATAAAATGTGGAGGTTACACGAAGGACTGCTTCTCGAGTTCGGTAGGCGAGGTGACGTGGAGCGCAAGATGGATGAGGGTGGGTGGCGGAGGCAGGCAGACGATCAGTGGGCCTCCTCCAATTCGATAATCCAGTTTTCAATTTGGAGAATGACACGGCGGCAGTGAGGACAGGGGAGGAGGGCGCGCTCGACGTGAAAGGAGGCCGCGAGCGCGCGCGGGCATAAGGCCCAGCGGGGCCCGAGAGGCCCGACAGGAAATAAAAGCACTCTCCTCCGCAGGCACTCCCTCTCCGTCCTTCTCTCGATCGAAGGAAGCCAAGTTAGAGAGCAAAATGAACTGCACGCGAGACAGTCGGAGGAACGAGCGGGCCCCGAGAGAGAAACTGACGTGGCCCTGCCAGGAGCAAAAGGACCACTCTCGGGGAATAAAATGAAACGGGGCCCAATCGAAATAAGAGTAAGCCTGGCGGCGGGGGCACCGGCCAGCCAACTGACGAGGAAGCTGGGAGAGTACACGGCCCGTGAGGCCCCGGCAACTTCACGAGTGTCATATCCGTCAGGCGGTACCCTGGAATCCCGGCGGCCGATGCCAACCGGTTCCGCAGCACTGCTGATAAAGTATTGTCGTGCAACGGCTAATTACCGCGATAACGAGTGCGTAACGAAGGGAAGCGTGCTTTGCTGCACTTCGCTGCGACTGCGACGCAATCTCGATTGGGCCCTATGCCGCCCGCCATTTCTTTCGGCACCAATTTAATGCGAACACTATTATGCCGCTGTTACTTTTTAACTATCGTTAGTTATAGTGAAGCCTCTCGTCGGACTTGGGTCCAACCGCAAGAGTTTGAGATTCACAGCGGGCCCAATTTGCTACAAACACCATTCCGTTTTAATTCTCAGCTTTCGTTAGCTTCGGCGAAGCTTCCCGTCGGCATCGGTCCCAGTGGGTTCTCGGCTCGAACTGCGAGGGCTTGGGGGCCCAGTGGGCCCCGAGGATCTAATCGCCCAGCAATGCGTGGCACAGTTGTCCCGCTCGGGCAAGCAGTCATCCCTGCGGATGCCTGTCCAACCGCGTTCACCTGTCCCGCTTGTATTCCGAAAGGATTTTCGTCCAATGGCATGAGGCCCCGTGAAAAGAATGCCCGTGCGAACGGGCCTGCATCCCGGTAGCCAGGTTAACGCCTCACTACTGTATTGCCGGTATCGCCGGGAGGCTGCGCAACACTCGTATCTTGCCTGGGAGGACGCTCGCCCGGCACCGAGAAACAAGAAGAGCGAAGGAAGAGAGTCGGAGAGCCGAGTTGCAAGAGGCAGCCTGTCACGAGTGCACGCCTGCTAATGCGATAAACCCATAAGAGGATGAGCAGGACGCCGTACGAAAAGGAAGTGCATCGAATCGGAGTACCGATATTGATATGGATGCTGGACCCTGCCTGCCCGAGATATCCGTCTGCCAGGCTATTAAGCATTATTAATTAGACCGATATTGTGATTAATGGCCGGATTCGCGAGCACTCCACCAATCAAGCAAACCCATCACGCTACAGCACCCTGCAACCAGGGTGAAAGCCCGCTCAAAAGGATATGGAAAGTCGAGGCTGAATCATCGTAACATTGTTGTGATCGACGATAAATCACACAGCTATTGAGAGGAGGACGATCAATTCAAATGACACTTTTCGATGCGATAAGGCAGTAGCGCTTGTTCCTCGGGCAATGAGACACCCTGCCAGATGTCCCCGCGAGCGGGCAAGAAGTTTGGGCCGGTGAACCACATACGTCCAAGGTGGGACGTGGCACTGTTCGACGATAATTACTCCCTCGCCGTCTGTCACGGCCGATCGATAAAGCTCGGGCAATTAACTTTGAAAAATCGTGCCGGCTCCGATCCGGTTTCCCACGTGGCTCTCTCTTCTCTCTCCGACGGATCTCGCTCGGGGAGATCGATCACCGGAGAGGCAAGCCCAGGATTAATCCTTACGTCATCGGAATTACCGTGTCCCCGCGATCGAATGACTCCTAACATTTGCCGCCGGATTCGCCGCAGCTGCTGCCCCCTCGCGCCGATACCAGGCCTGTATCGCGTTCCAAGCGCGTACTTTTCCGAGCGAGCGAACGTGCTAGCCGGGCCTGTAAATCATCCACGGCGTATTAAATCCCAGCAACGACTGCATTCGATCTACACGAGCACCGGTGCGCGCGCCTGCTTTTTACCCGCAACTGGAAGAACGTGACTGCGAGACACTCGACTCGAGCAGCAACATACTTTCCTGCAACACTGCATAGGATACTGCAACAAATACCACTGGTTGCGGCTCTCAAAACTCGGGCTTTGCACTACCAACACTGTGGAACCGGTGCACTCGTCGATGACTATGGACCGATCACGATGATCAAGCCCATCTCGCTGGGCCCTACTGAAGGGGTCACACTAAAAGCGGCGAGCGCGCCGGAGGAGGGAAGCGGGAGGGGAGGGGGAAGGAGGCCACGTGGTCCCATTGTTTTCAAGCGGAGCGAGTCCCTGATTGCTCGAGGGGAGGCTGCAAGTTTTCCGGGCGAATCGAGTGTGCCGCTCGATCGAGTAAACGATCGTTTTACGAGCTCGGCCTCGATAACGATCTTCGTGTATCCTTGACTAAATCGTGACTAGAGCGAGCGAGCGAGCGAGTATTGCCATGCGGCGCAATGGGACCTCGATGCAGCGTACATTGTTCGCATCGAGATACAAATTGCTGCTCTTTGCTCCTCTGAGATAAATAAAAGATGTCGAAGGGAGCTCGATCGTCCTCTTTCGCTCTTACAAGATCTAATATCGTATGGGGGAAAAAGATAATTGGCTGCCAGCCTCGAAGCACTACTTAAGCGATGCAAGACCGATTCGGTATTAAAGACAAGTGTGCTCGCAGTCGCACTTAAGCTCAGTTCAAAGCCACGCGCAACGGGCCCCGCAAGTGGAGCGGGCGCTTGCTCTTATTGTTATTCGAAAGCGACTGCAGCCGACTGGCAAGTAGGCGCAGTACTCTAGCGCACACCCGGTCGCACTCCACTTACGCTCTCGCACCTGATCGGAGATGCCCGCCGGAGAACAAAACGCTGGACCAACAGATCGAGTCAGGGATAAGTGGGGCCCAGGAAATGGGCCTTCAGGTGCGAATCCCAATGGATATGAATGAGACTACGTACTAATGCATACATATGAAAAGAAAATACTTGGCGAGGAAATTGAACAGAGAATATATAGGCCTGATTCTAGGGCCCTGAAAATGGGACATAAGATGCCAATCCCAATGGATATGAATAAGGCCTGTGTAATAGTTTATAGTGCATAAGTGAAAAGAAAATACTTGACCACGAAATTGGGCCTTCGTTTGCAAATTCCAATGAGTGTCAATAAGTAAAGCCTTCTGTGCACCAGTACATAAAGTAGCACATAAATAAGTGGGCCTGCTTTTTGAACGTGCTCCAGAAATGGGCCTTCCAGCGCAAGTCCCAATGAATATACATAAGCAAGGCGTCTTGTGTACTAGCATATAGTATCACTATAGAGATAAGTGGACCTGATTTTCGAACAGGCCCCAGAAATGGGCCTTCCAGCGGAAATCCCAATGAATATACATAAGCAAGACATCTTGTACACTAGTATATAGTACAACTACACAGATAAGCGGGCCTGATTTTCGAGCGGGCCCTGAAAATGGGCCTTCAGGTGCGACTGGCAATGGATACGGATAAGTAAGGCGTCCCTACGTACCAGTACAGAGTAAATACGCCTACGGAGCCGGCATATGCAGCTGTACACGGCCGCATAATATAATGTGCCGGTGGACTACCACGTGCGCACTCCTGCGACTGTGACAAGCCGTTGTACCACATTCCTAACACTAGCACCAACCCGAGCCACGCTGCTCTCCGTGCGGCGCTCGGTTTCTCTCGCTCTTTCTCTCTCTCTCCCATTCGTCCCCGCGTCTGCCCTCTTCGTCCCTCACTCCACCTTCCCCCTTTACCTCTGACTCGAGCCATTGTACAAAGTCGGCTGCAACTAAGATACTCCTATCTTCGAATAGCTGGCCGCCGCTCGGATTAATAGTCGAGCGATGCAATGATCGGATAATGAAGAGTGGGGAATTGTACTCATTAGGAGTCCCCGGTGTCTTTCTAGCCAAGGACACCGGGGGCCGAGGCGCTTTCCAGGAATGGTGGAAAGTAAGGTCGTCGCGCTACACTTGCCCCGAGTCTCTCCGCGTGTGTCTGTCTGTGTGTGTACCCGTTTATTAACGCCCTTCGCGCGCACAAGTGCGAGTAGACGCGTATGGGAGCAGCCGAATTTTACGAGGATAATTGAAATCCTGCTAGCGGAGCGGCTTGTAAATTATGCATTGTCTTGGGAAAAGTGTACCGCGGCGAAGGGAGGCACGCGCAGCCTCCGAAAGGAGCCGGAGATTACTGGTCTTCCACGAAGTCGGGGGCACTCGCCCGACTGGGCCTGGTCATTAGTGGAGCGTGTGCTACCGGAGACTGCCGCACGGGCCCAATCTATATGATAAACAGCCGGCGTCTTGCCCGTACATGCCACCGGTAAATAAATCCCTTAAGCAGTCCCACCATCCCACCAGAGCCGCTTCTATCTTTCTGTGTCACTATCTTCCGGTCCCACTGACCCGGCCCAATTCCACTGACCAAGTATTTCAGGCACAATATATGTCAATTTATTAGATCGTTGTCTAATTAAACTATAGTATTTTTATATCATTATTGAAAATAAAAATTGAAGTAAAAAGAACTGTAATACTACTTTCCTCGCGTTTACAAATAATTATAGTGAAATTGAAATTGTTTGTAATTATTAAATTACAGTTTTTACTATACCATCACTTTCCTTCACACGCGAATGAGAAACTTCCGGTCGAAAAGGCATCTTTAATCCGAGCGCGAAAGTCCTTACTGTGGAAAGTAACGCACCGCCGGCAATTTTCCGTCGGCGGTTCAATTAATCTCTTAATTAGCGGCAGTTGGGAATAAATCAAGGCGGGCATGCCAGGTGCGATGGAGCCTCGATTTATCGGGCGTTGCATTCCGCGCATAGCGATCCGGCTGGTTTAATGGCGCGGCGGATTTCTGCGAGACATTGAACGAGCGCGCGCGGACCTTGGTTGAGGAACCTTTCACTCATCTTCCATTCTGAGTGTATGTGCCCGCACGATTTTCACCCGGCGCACTATCCATGACGCGCATGCATCTAATAACACATACCTTTCTAATTACAACAATAGTAGGGAAACCAGTTTAATTGCAAATGAGTGATAAATGGTACTATTAAAAAATAATCTTCTAATATAGTATTAAACTATTTTTCTTATTTTTTCGTAAACTAATTATGTGAGAGCGACTGTTATAACTTTACCTGAAAGTACTGAGTTAATAGTATTTACCCAAATTATTTCAGATTTTTAATCAAAAGGATTACAAAATTAATATAAACCCTAACTCTCCCAGGTCCGTGCTGGACCATTCTTGACGATCTTATCTATCTCTGAACTCGAGAAGCGAAGAACGTAAATATCAGAGAAGAGAATCCTCGTCCCTCTCTTTTATGGGGCCTTTATTATACCGAATTATTGCCAGGACAGTATAAAGCAATTTCCCTGTCAGACTTGTCGTTACCGGTGGCTCCCTCTGCCTCTCCCTGTCACCCTGCCAATATTCTGTTCCCTGGCAGAATCCCCGCGCTCCATTACATAACCGAGACACACTCGAAACTTAGGCGGGGCCGGGAGGGTGCCACCATAGGTGGCTAAGAAAGAGGGAGAAGAGGAGAGTTGGGAGCCGAGATTTAAAGCTAAGGGAACCGAGGGGACACGGTGAATTTATTTAAATTGCGAGCAATGTTCCGGCGTGTTCAGCAGCTTCTTCTCGACCGGTGCAATTGAAATCGAGCAAAAGGAGCGCATAGTGGGTCGCCCAGCTTTATACCAGTCCGAGAGAGTGAGAGAGAAAGAGAGAGAGAGAGAGAGGCGCAACAGACTCGCAGCGCCCTCTCTCTTATTTGGGGCCGCAGCAACCACCTCCGCAGTCCTCTTTCTTTCTCTCATCCCTCTTTCTCTCGGCCCCACTGCCCACTTCTTCTGTCCGTGAGAACCCAGCCCGAATATCCGCCGAGTGCGCGCGCACCCAATCACCAGCTAGGCGTAGATGACTCTGGAAACTGGTCCAGAAATGCGAGCGCGTAACGGTCCCCGGAGATGCGACGAAATAAAGTCGAGGCTAATTAGACGTACCGGCTGATCCTTGCTAAGAGGCAATCAGCTGGCCCGTTCCTATCTTGTACTTCCAGCCGAGTCATCGAAATCTGCGCTGGTACGTTTACTTCCGCAAAGTAGAAACAGTTGTTGATTGTGCGGAGCGAAGATTTTTAGGTTACTGTCGATGATCTCGATGATTGTTGATTAAACGCTTGACAGCTTCCTATTTATCAATATTACAATAATAAATTTCGACTTTAAAAAATTGAACTATAATCGAATACCGCTTAAAGCTTAAGTGAATAGAGCGTTTAACGTAAATAATCTTCGATCTCTCGGATGGGAGATCCTGGAATTAAAACGGGGACCTCATTAAGGATCTCCGGGTGTCCTCGCTTCCATCAGCGAGCGCAAGCAGCCTCGAATTACAAGATAATTAGTGGGGGATCGATGGAGGGTGCGATTCGCACCTCGAATGTTTATGAACTCGACGATCGACTCTGCTCTCTTCTTTCTTGGACAGAAAGAGAGAGAGAGAGAGTGAGTGAGAGAAAGAGAGAAATACTGAGAGAGGAGAGGAGCGTGGGCAGTGAATTACGAGGTGAGCCCGAAGGCACTCGGTCCACCGTCCGAGAGAAAAAAGAGAGAGTCTGGAAAGAGGGAGTCTTCGGTGCTGGCTTCTTTCAATGGAATATAAATAAAAATTGTCTCGCCTGCTACTGGGAGCTCCTGTGGCCATGCGTCATAGCCCCGAGCACCCCCTCTCACACTCGCCACCCAACCAAACGGCCTTTATAGAAATTTGAAACCCAAACCATTGTCTTTCGAGTTAGTTTATAAAATTTTGATTTTGAAAAATTGTTAGTCCTCGCTCTTTAATTAGAAATTCAAAACTCTAATAACCGTCTTATGCAGAATTAATCTATAAAAGGTACCATTTTGGAAATTTGTTCGATTCATTATCATGCAAGACACGGGTTACAAATTTTAATTAAACCCAAACCATGTATCTTACTTGAGCAAACTCAAAAATGGTCGCGCGAAATCGCAAATAGTCGACACTTTTTCGACTTCACCCGGTTGCACTGTGTCTCATTTAGAATGTAAAGAGGCTGACAACGCAGTATGCAATGCGATTCAAGGCGTAGCGAGAAAACAAGCCCAGCAAGGCATAAATCTCAGCGAGTGCTCGATCTCTTCAATGGGGAGTACAGTGAAGTGCGGTACTGAGAGCGAAAGAGAGGTTATGTCGCCACAACGAAGCAGTGCGAGACCTCTGGCGGGCTAGGCAGACCTTCCCGCTGGCACCTTGATCTTTTTCCTAGGAGTCAGGAGGCCTGAAACTGGAACGCATTTTTCCAAAGGTCGAGACTCGTGATCGAGAGATCGAAGGAACGCGCATATTCTACTCGCCGTGGTGCACGACCGCCTGTTTATCTGTCTCCCCTCGGAGAAGAGATTAATTACTCTCGCTCGAGATTGGCATGCTCAGCAAATCAGATTCAACCCCTAATAAATAATTAATTAAATCGATTTTGGACGTTTCGAGTATGTCTTGAGTCTTTTGTGAAAAAAGAAATACTATTTTAGGAATATTTAGAGTATTGAACTTACTAAATAATTCAAATAAATAATTTGAGATTAGTAAAAGTAATTAAATCACTGTTAGAATTGTAGAAGTATTATAGTTAAACTATTATACTTTATAATATTTTATACAATAGTTCGAGTCTTTGACTATATTGCAAAGGTGTTACAGTTTTTCAACCCCCTTTGAACCCTTGGTACGTATTGTCAGTGGCCTCGATCCCCGAGCATCTCCGAAGTCATCGAGTGCTCTCGTTCTCGAGCGGCGAAATTTGAATAGGCGGCGGAGGAGCAGCAGCCGCCTTCGAATTAGAATATCGGGATCAAGTGGGGTTACTGCACCGGCCACCGACGCCATTACAAAGTGAAATACACACAGATCACTGTCGCTTATCGGCTCTGCTTGAATTACAAAAACCGACCGTGCTGGGAAAAAGAACTCTCGAACTGTTGCCAGGCGAAACATGTCTGCCTCTTTCAAAATTTTAAAGAATCATTTTTTTTGAAATGTAAATGCCATTAAAAATGAATCGCGAAATTTGGTACGCAAAGATAATTATTTTGTACAAGTAAAATATTACAATAACAATTTAACTCGAAACTACTTTGTTAAATATTATTATCCAAACAAAACTCCCCGAATTTGAAGTCTTACATCCACTAAACTCTCGAAAGATCATCATCCCGGAATGACAATGTCTTTAAGTCCCATTAAACGTCCAACGCTCGCACGAGTGCTCGTTAAACGGCGCGCTAATGATCGGGAAAATCGTCGCTTATTGAAATGCATTAAATTACGCGCGCGCGCGCAAGACGAGAGGGGAGCCGCGGATAATTGCGAGTCGGCGGCCGGTAATCCGCAGTTAGATAATATACGATATGATAGGAAGCCTGATGACTGCTGACTCTCTGTGTGTGTTCGAGCAAGAGAGCAGGAATTAGCATAGAGTCAGTTGGCGTGTAGACACGTGTCTACACGCGTGGTGCGCCTGTATGCGATCTGCTCGCTACCTCGTCGATGCCACTTTAATGGCATCATCATCGTCCTCGTCCTCGACAACCCCTCCCGCTCCACCATCTACAGGCTTATCCAAGTGGCAATCATTGTATTACAGGTCCTACAAGCGCGCGTTGATGACAATCAGGGAATCATCTAGTTTCGAGTATTGTTCGTTTAGAGAGCATTTTGAAATTGGAGTCATTGAGTGATAGTTATTTTGAAATGTGTTTGTTAGCAAGGTTTTTATTTTTAAATCGTCATTAATTTTCCATGACATTTTTGTACTGTTTTAATACTTAATGATTTTGATAGTTTCGATGATTTATTAAAATATATTACACGGAACACGGAAGATTTATACACGAAGGCTTAATGAATTCGATGATCGGGTGAAGTTCGAGTGCCAGTTTAGATCGATGATTCCTAGCAAGTAAATATCGCTGTAACGGAGAACGCCTGGGATAATTGCCACGGGAAAATATGGGCTCCGAGGAGCGCATAAGCGAGCGGAGCGAGACTGCATAAGAGCTGATTACCAGCCATCGATAGCGAGTTAATGGCGTCATCATCCTCGTCAACATGATCATCCTCGAGCCTCCAGCCACGAATTCCGCAATTCTCGGGAACATGAGCCGAGCATGCCGTCCGATCACGTACGATTAAATGACTGGCGAGACTCAACTGCTTTTATCCCCTTTTTCCCAATGACACTTACAATGGAATCATTCAGGGAGAAAATATGATAGCTCTATGATTTCAGGGAATCCATATAATTTCTTCGTTGATAAGTAAGTCATTAATTAATGATTCGTAATTTCATAATTTTTAAGATAAATTTTCACAAAAAAGAACATTTACCTAACATTTTCTTACTCTTTCTTCCATACGAATATATTTTCCAAAAATGCTGACTGTGTACTTGACACATAAATGTCTAAAAATCAAACTGAGATAGCGGATCACCCGTTATAGACAGGATATACGGAAAGCACAGTAGGTGTGGGTGTAAGAGTGGTCCAGCCTTGCCTCGGACGGAGGCTGGGTGTGGCCGTGACTAAAAGTTCACTAGAGCACACTTAACACACTTAACAGTGGCGCACACCGACACTCGCACACTAAGAAAGCATCAGACGTGGTTTCTCCGTAAGCGAGAGAGACTGGATGTTGGGCTGGACCAAAGGCACAGGTACGCTTTCCTCGAGAAGTTGGGCCCCTCTGCTCTAGCGAGGCCATTTCCTCGATTTAGTCTGAGAACTTAGCTCCTTCGTCACGGACGACCTACTCCGCGCGCCCGACACTTGACCCCTTTCGCATTCTGGGTCACTTGCCACCCCTGAATGACCCAGATGAAGTGGGTCTTCATTAATAATTAATTAGATCATTTTTGGAAAGGTAAAATATTTTTTCAATCATCTTTGAAATTTCCAAGAGTGTTTTACAGAGGTGTTATAATTTTTCTTATTTACGGATGTAATTAATTCCAAAGAAATTCATCTAAAACTATAAACCCAAAGCTATTTTCTCCTTTTTATTCTCAATGAGAATTCCACGACACCTCAATCGAGCGCGTGACAAATGATTGCGAGCAACGTACAATCAATCGCGCGATTGAAAAGAACCACTGATAATCGAGGTGTCGGTGTAGTTCGAATCGTGACATATCACTCGACCCAATTAGATGTACTTTTTGTCGAAGAAGCCGGGTTCATATTCACCCGGTTATAATACTCGTCGATCTCGACCGCTAATCGGTTTGCCATTATCGCTGCGTATATTAATGATCGCGCGCCCATTTCTACCGGCGCAACAAGATCTTCGCTATTTGCATGGGACACGAACGATCCTGTGGACACGTGCGAGTGAATTATCGGCTCAAGCCGGACACGCCGAGAGCGGCGATTTTTCGTGCCGATATCTCGCTCGAGAGCGCGCCGCGTCGCCCCAATTAGAGCACGCGGATCTACTGGAATTCGCGCTGGAGGAATTCATTCTTTTCCAGGCGTTAAAGTCATTCGTCAAGTTCAATATATTATTTAAATCATTTCACTTTGTCGATAATTAATGTTGTGTTATTCTGCTGGAGAATAATATATAAATATAGCACTGTTTATTGTTCGTTCTCATTGGTTGCAAAATTCAGTGTCTTTGTACTTTTATAATAAAACTTGGGAAATGCATAATGATTTTTAAAGCGAACATAATATAATACTGTCTTTTTTAAATATCTATAATTGTATTAATTTTCTTAACAATTTTCGTTATCATAACACTCCCTCGATTGTATAAAAAACCGAAAGCAAAAAAGACATCATATCCATCAAACTATTTTATAAAATTCATTTACCCCAATCAACCTATTTCTAAACTATCATATTTTTGCACTGACGCACGCGCCAATTCGGAGTGCAATTAGTCGGGATATTCTGAATTCGACTGGCAGCCTGCTCGCGAGAAAGTCAATCGGCGATTGCCGGCGGTGCGCGCATTAATTACGTCACGAGACAAAACTCCACGGGCTCTCTCAACGAGAGAGGGAGAAAGAGCGGGTATCGGACAAGCGAGTACTATCCAGGTGTGTAAAGCGACTGCTTGCCTGGCATTTAAATGCTTTCGCAGCCTTCCTCCTGCAAAGACAACCAGCCGAGAGCGCCTGCACACCGATTGTGGGTGGCAGACGAATGTCCGGTTACACTCAGACTCGCGAGAACTTGCAGGAACTGGAGTTGAATGAGTGTTAATGTTACCAAGCGTTGAATCGCGGAAGGTTAAGTCGACTGGGATTAGAGAATGCTTTGAAGGATTTATGGAATTAGGCTTTTTTTTTAGTATAAACAATGGGATTTTAGTAAAACTGTGATATATAAAGTTATAGTGCGAGGAATTAAAGAATGGTAATAACAATTAACTTCAGTATTAATTGTTACTGTGAATAATAAAGAACTGTATGTTGATATTTAACAAAAATCGTATCAGTCGCTTTTAATAGTTTGGCAGTTTAATCTAATAATTGGATTAAGAGTGTAAAGAAGTTTATTCGAAGTCGTAAAATATGTTTATCGACACATTAGACAATCCATTTTCTCACTAGATTATTATGCAAATTCCTGCCATTAAATTTTCAAGAGTTTTTTTTTAAATGGCATTATTCATCAGTGGTTGAAAGGAAAACAAGACTTTGTATAAATCACACTGTCGTTCCCATTCGACACAACCAACAGGACGAAGCTGTTGTTTTTTATCGCTAATTGTGCAAGAAAGGTTGCTGACGGAAATGTGGAGAGCAAGTGAGAGAGTTGAGTCAAGAACATGTACATTATATCCTGCCAGCCTTTTATCCATTCAAATAATTACAAATGAGACAGCTGGACGTACATTTGCTGTATTTGTTGCTCGATTTTTTAATAATAAGATGTGGGATTAATTGTTTCTTGTGGTAGCTAGCATATACAAGACTGAACAAAGAAATTTTGTGTTCTAGAATTGTTTTATAGCACGAATATATTAAAAGTAGCAAACGAACATTGGTAAGAATCTGATAAGTTTTAGAGGAGAAGAGCAACACAACTTTTAGTACAGTGAAAACTTTATTTAGGTTTCAATTAACTTTGGAACCTAACCTTAATAAAAATAGACTAACTCAACTCCCAAGGGAGTTAAAAATAATTTCGACTCCTGTAACTGTTCCAACCTATTAAAGAAACCACAGATAACATCCTAACCTTATTAAAAATTTCACTAGCCGTAGAACCTAACCTCCAAAAAAATCTATCAGTTTCACCAAAGAAGAGTAACTCAGCTGAGGTAAAAGGCACAAGCTATACGTAAAGCTGGCCGAGGTAAATATATATCGGGAGTTTGTCGTGCGCGCACAAGCGCGTGCCACTCTCGGCGGCGGGAGAGGCCAGGAGGAGAGAGAGGGCGGTTGTGCAACCGCCGTGCTCTACGCACGTCCGACAATGTGTACTGCGTGCGCGTGATGTGTGTGTGTGTGTACTAGGCCTGACAGGATTGAATATCCTGTTCGGCTTATTAGGGCAAGGTGGCCAGCCTTGTGCTAACTTTGATATCTCCTATCACATGCTGATCCAAACTCCCATCGTGATCGGTAATTGTTATTGACTCTGTTTATTAATTAATTCATTCATTCATTGGAATTATCGGTTTGTAGAATTTGCCAAGTATAAAGGCGATTATTATGTAATCGTACCGGTTTCCATCCGATCGAATGTTTATGAGAACGTCTGATTTCGATTAAGGAGAATCGGTTTTGTAGTCCTAACCTATACTCGATGGAAATGGCGCGCTTTTTATTTTGGTGTTTAAGCGAATTTTATAATTGAGATAACAAACTGTGGGTTATGATTGTGAAGTTGAAGTAAACTTATCCATTTGTAGAATTTGTGAACCTAGTGATGATTGTTACATAACCGTTTATACCGGTTTTGAAACAACGATTAAATGGAATAAGAAAACTAGATTTTGCATTTCTAATCTATATTCGAGCGGAAATGACGCGGTTTGAATTTCAGTACAACACAAATACTAGAAAAAATTCACAAAATTATTCAGTCGCGTTAAAATTTGGTGTTTTCCTGCTAAAACAGTAACCGTAATAAACTTTCTACAAGGATTAAAGCAAGCCATTTCAATAAAAGATGACAGCCAAGATAATCACATCTTATTTGACATTTGGATAGTTGGTAACACGACGACCATCTTAACGACGACCATCAAGAAATTGAAATCCTGTCGAGGATATCTCTCGGGATCCTTCCTGACCTTCGAGCAGCGATCGTGTCCTCCGGCGCGGAGGCACCTTGGCGATTTCAATTAGCGCCGTTTACCTGCCGGCGCCTTTTTTACCCAATGATTTATCGAATTCGCGACTAGGAACGTGCTCGGACTCGCTCGCGCTTGCATAATCGCGACAAGTCTCCATTGTAGCCTGGCATTTAAATTTATAATAAAGTTCGCCCGGCAAAAAGTGGCCTGCGAGGGAAGCCAGTTTTCCTTTTTTTCCCAGACGAGTTTCCCCGCCTGGAAATCCTGACGCGTCGTTCATTAAACAGAGAAGCTTTTTGCCGATGTGCATTAAGTGTTGGATAATTATCATCTCAATCGGTCAATGATCATAGTTAATTTCTAAGTGACATTTGACGTGATTACTCTCTCGTTTATTTTGTATGAGTGATAGTAGGATATCTATGAAATGTCTGCAAAATTTCTGTCTTCATAAATAACTGCTAATCGCTTTAACTAATGTTAAAGACTAATATTACTATGAAAAGGTAAGAAAAACCATACAAATTATAAATTATAAATAATACAATAAACTGATAAATTAATACAAAATTCCAATAACAGACTATCGTCAGTATATTCTCCGCATTCATCATACGCGAGCGGACACTTTGTAAGCAGCTGCGGACATTTATTCACCGCAAGCTGGAAACACGCAAGCGGCGATTGCTAATGCGCTCGGCAGGTGTATCGATAAGTACAATTAGTACAAGTAACGAGCAATCCAGCCGGTCTTTATGACGACTATATTGCGAGAGAGAGAGCGCGCGTGCCGAGGTGTCTCGCGTCGAAAAAGAGGCGCTCGAATAACAGTAATAAGATAAATCACATATTAGTGGCATCGTTAGCCACCTATCAATTACCGCGTCACGTGTAATCATCGTCCAGCAAGGCGAGTGTCCGCATTAAGTGTCATTCTGGACATTAAAGTGTCTCGGCGTACGCCAGTTGATGACTGTTAAACGCTGATCGAATGATTTGTCGAAGAAATTTGAATTAGTGTGAGTTGAAATAATTTTTCATATTTTTATAAATAAGTTTATGGTATATTTAGTTAGTCAGCTATATTTTCGAAGGATTCTGTCATCAAGTCCTCGAGTAATGCACAGTTTGCTACATTATAGACTTTCCTACATTATTCATTTTCCTTGTTACATTATTTATTTGTCACGTAAGTGTCTAAAGATATTCGAAAACAAAGGAAAATTACTTGCCATATGCACTGAAGCTTCCTGAATCTGTAAGTCGTTCTTAAATCGACCTTAAAGGACCTTTCAATGATTCCTTCTTACATAATTCATTTTATTCCGAGCAAAAATAGCTTTAAAATCAATTTAACATCATTTCCCACATCACGAATACATCCTCTCTAAATCAGTGGAGACTTCCATCAATGATTCCGTTGCCAGGCGGAGAGTTTCCTGACAAAAACAGGGAGACAGTTGTTCAGAGTGGCGAGAAATGGAGCGGCTGGAAGGGCTCGCTCCCCTCGGCGGGGAGCGGCGGCTGAGGGGACAGGATTGGTCCTTGATTGCAGGGGGGGTCCTTGCCAGAAGCCCGGGCGGGATACATCTAGATCGCGACCAATGATAGAGCCGCAGCTGCCCTCGGCCCTCGTACACTAGGACGACCTTTTCCACTGATCTCCTTCGGCCCTTGCAATCCACCCTCGAAACCCGACGCCTTTCCCCCTTCCCTCCCCGTAAAACACCATTTCCTTCGGCTCTACCTGGGAAAGGATTACAGCTAGGATTCCCTGCAATCCTGTCGCCACCATCTCTGCGATTACTTCGTTTACATCGATGTGCAACGAATAAAAATTGTATCTACACAGATAGTAATTTTGGAATAAATTGAATTGAAAGGAGGCTGCCTTTTTTAAATAAACGTTGTTATTTGGTTATATGTCTGATATCTTATGATTTTAGTGATTGTCAGTGTTAACTTAGTTTGCCACGACTTACTCCGAATAGAGAGGAACGAGCCAAATAAAATGTTATATATAATATATTCGATGCAAAGAGAAATTGAGATTTTAATAAAACCAATAATTCGACAGTCCAAATTCAAAGGTAACTAAACCACCCTGTACATTCCCCATAAATGAAACTCCCTCTCGATCATCAAAACCAATCAGAGCCGAGACTCTTCACCAAGTCTGCTTCTACTAGTCCGATCTTTCTGGTCTGACGTGAGTTCGGCTGTTACTACTGCGCTTTGTGCGTTGTTCCGGCTTTGTCCGGGCGCGCTCCGGCCTCTCAGGGCGAAGACTATCGAGGAGAGGGCAGACGCGGCAACCCTCGAGGCGGGCCAATGGGGCCGGCGAAAAGAGTTGAAAGCGCTCGAACGGCGAACAATGAGGGACAAGGGTGCGCGCGGCGGCACGTAGGGGTTGAACGCCAAGAGGGTGAGAGAGCGATCTGCCCGAGGAGGTAAAGTCAATACGGGCGCGCAAACGCACCGTCGCCGCCCAATCGTGGTGCTCCCAGCGCCGCGCATGCCAGCGTCCCGGCGCTAGCGTCGCATGAGTTTACGGACACTACCCCCTTTTTGTTTCCGACGGTGCCGTTGGATATTTCAATTGTGTAAAGTTGTAACAGAATGTTCGATCTTTTTGTCATTAATTAATTATACTGGTATAATAATAAATTGTTATTTTGTGCTGATGTTGGGGAACATGGAAATCACCCCTTTTGAATTGAAAAAAGTTAATGGAATGTACTATTTTTGTTTCTAATTCATTAACTCTAATGATAGTAATTTGAAATTTGTACTCATTCTACTTAAGGCGAGTTCGCGGCTGACTGTAAGGGTGGATTACTACTTAGACTGAACTACTTTCTGCCAGACTTTTAATAGCTACTTTGGCTTCCTATGTGTATCTCTGACATTCAAATAATTTGTTTATAAAATCGCAATAAAAATATACTCTCTTTTTCCATAATACAAATCTGAATTCAGTACTCATTCTACTTAAGAATGAACTTGGACACTACCTTTAATTCTCATATAAAATTCAATTAAAAATATCATAATTTCCTCCAATTAATAACCTTGACACAAATTTGAATGACTCATTCTACTAATCGCACTTGAACTTTTCTTTGACAGTAAAGTGTGCTCGAAGCACTCAGGCTCGTGCGTATCTAAGACTTCTTAATTACCCCAAAGGACCCTCAAGCTCGATACCAGTAAGTGTCCGCGACCCAGCTTGTTCCCAAGCGGGTGATTGAAACGTAGTGCTCGGTGTTCATTCAACACTAAGTGGATGCCTGCGCTAGCAAGACGAATAGCTCGGCCATTGGCTGAGACGGAGAAGCCGGTGGTGTTCGGCTTATCGCTAGGAATTTGTCGCTCTCACCGAGACCAGGAATTATGAAAGGGTGCTGCGACGGAACACCCTCTGCTGAAGGTGGCAGCGAAGGGATGATCGCGCAGACTTCGCTCGGGGGTGGCGCTGCTGCCTCCACCCTCGTTCAAGCTGAGCGACAAGTAATGGCCGCTGCACTCGTTATTTATTGGCGCGTTGCAACGCTCACGCGAGCAGCAATTTCCAGCGATAAACTCGGCTCGGTCTCAAGTCGACCTGAGCTTACACCTGCGATTAGTCTCTCCGATGAATAAACGGCGTGACCAGTTAAGTTCGTTGCACTAGTGCATTCCTAATTATTCTCACGACGGAATTAATTAATTGCTCGAAAGGATAATTTTTGGGAGAATTTATTTCTCAAATTTTAATGGGTGTTTGTGCTTTTTTTCATTTTTTCATATGTGAAGAGATTGCTATGGCAGAATTTATTATAAAATCTGAAATACTTATTTTTCAAGACATTTTTATAAACAAGTAAAAACTTGTCACGATAAATCGACTTATATCGATACTCTTATTTCACCCAGCACTTGTACACCTCATCAAGAATAATTCTTACTCGGATGAAAAGCGAACAATGCAATAAGCTCGACAATCTAGCAACCTGCACATGGAAATCGCACTCTCGGCGTTCCTGCCCGATCGATTGGCAAACGTGCCGGTTGCGTACACACACCTGTGTGTAAGTACAGGAGACACGTACACACGCGCGCGCGCGCGCGCAGGACAGTGCAGTGACCTCGAAACAATGTATTTTTCCGTGGCGTCGCGTTCACCGCGACCGAGAGTCTTTCTACCGGCAAGGACACACTGTCCGGTAATTAGCCAAGGGAAAACTAGATTGAAACTAGATAGAGCAATGTTCGATGTGGAAGGTTAAAAATTTCGATGAAGTTTTATCGATTCTAAAGTTCATATTTTGATTAATTAATGTTGACGAGATGCAAAAATGTACTTTTATGGTAGTGAATCGAGTGATTAGTTAAGGGAAAGTAATTAGAGACGAGATAGAGCAGTGTTCGATGTGGAAGGTTGGATATTATAAGGCAGTTGTATTGATTGCTTTTATAGTAGATATTTATAAGAGATTACAACAATTTAGTACAACATCGAAAAAATGTGATACGACAAATCTAAACTCAGACCTAACTCAGAGCAATTTTATAACAGTAAATAGAGCACTGTTTCAAATGGAAATTAATATAAATTTATATCTGGAACCGAAAACTCTCGATAATACCAAAGCTAACCAACAACCAACTGAACCATTTTGGACTCACAATTATAACAGTAAATAAACCACTGTTCCAAGTGGAAGTTGGACAATTTCAGACGAGTCACAGATCAATTGGACGTCGATCTTTCGATAAATTCATATCTCGAAAACCAGCACGTGTGCATTACCGGAGCGACGTGTCCTGTTCCTTTTCTGACGGCCAATTGTTTCTTTGGCGGGCGCGGATGATCGATCGACTTGTCCGCCGGCTCGAAACTGGTCGTCCAATCCGGCATACCGAATCCCAAGTAGCCGTGTCGCTCGGTGAAACACGCTCACACCGTGAAAAAAGGATCTTGTAACAGCGTACGTGTTACACTACCACTGGCGAGTGCTCGTCGAGTTTCGTTGTCGCGTCGATTGCGAATTAAATCCGAACACGCCACGCCTCGGCTTCTCATTACTATTACGCAAGGAATCACTGATTTCGAGTTGGTCCTCACTTCCTACATGAAGTTAACCCCTGAGGCTTTGAGTTCGAAGTAGATAACCCTCGAAGAGAACGTCGTTACGTGTTAGGTTAGACCAGAATTGCATAGCGGTTGATAATGCATTCTTATGTGGTTAAAAATTCGCTAAGTTTCAAATTTCTAGGTTATAATTAATCACGAATGATGAATTAATAAAGGAATATTAAAATAGAACTTTCTTGCGAATTTTATTGGCAATAAAATCGTGTTAAGGTTTGCGCAGCGCTGACAAGAAGCGACGGCAGCGAGCCAAGGCGGCCAATCGGCGAAGGAGGCCAATAAGTTTGTCAAGCGTCTCGTTTCGCAGGCCGGGGTGACAGGGCCCTGGGGGATTTATCTGGGGAATTTATGCGCCCGGGATATCTCGCGGCCACAACAGTCGGAAGCAATTTACAAGTTAATAGGTTACGACGATTCGTTACGCGCCCTCTTCCTTCTTTCCCTCTCCCCTTTTCCCGCCCTTTCGCCATCTCTCTGCTTTCTCACCAGTTGGCGTCTGCCCTGAATTATTTCGACGCGCGCACGCCCATCTAATTGGCTCTTCTCGCCTAACCTTCTTCGCACTTTACTCGAGAGACTCGCCAAGATAAAAGTCTTGTTGGATAATTCTTGGTCACGTTAAAATCAATAGTAGAATTATTTATAATTACATTATAAATCAAAGTTATTCAACAAATAAATATCCATTTATTTAACAAAAGAATTAACTCTCCCTGCTTTACATATAAGTTAACTAGTACAATCAAAAACTAGATCAGATTCTAGACTGCTCTAGAAAATTCGTCCGCGTCAGGCATGAAACTCACGCAGGAAAGAGCGGCCGAAGACATCGGGCAGCACCGCCGCATTCGAAGTGTGAACGGATGCAAATCGCGAGGCTCATGAGCGGAATTTTCAAGGAAGCTGAAAGATGGATGGAGCACGCCGCCGCGGCACCGGACAATACCAGGACATTTGCATCTGGTACATAATTCAGCCACCGTCTCTGCCCCCGACACACCGCTCTCTCTCTCACTCTCTTTCTCTCTCGTTCTCTCTTTGAGAGTTTCTCGAACGCTGCCGACGGCAGCGCTCATAAAGCACAGTGGGGATTTCAACGAATCTAGAGTAAATTGTAACAGGGTTCTACGGTTTATTTTTTATTTTATAATTAACGATATTTTGTTGGGATACTTGGTTATTACTTGTGTAATGAAAAGTGTGAAAACTATTTCATTTTATTTTGATTGTTAGATTTTGAATATCGTTTTAATTATTTGTTATTGTATTTATAACGACAGCTATGATTATATTTACTTACTAAAATCCTGTCCTTTTTTAAAATACACAACTGCCAATTCCAGCACAATTGAATCTAAATAATTTAAAAAGGGTTGATGAACCCTGCAAGGGTTCCAATGATCCAAGAAAACTCGAAGCTTCCAATCCTGCGATTAGTCAGTTTCGTAATCTAGAAAGCGAGTCTACCCGGGCAATTAGTCCGCGAAGTTCGCCGGGCGGAAAACTCGATGACTTTCGGTTTTGCCAGAAACTTTCTCGGAATATATGCGTGCGAGGCATTCGCGGAAAATAGAATTGAAAAAAAAACCAGATGTCATTGAACCCGAGAGAGAATCTTTGTATCTTTTATATGTGTGAGATTTTTATCGTCTTTGCATTGTGCTGGATCGAAATAGGCTCTCGATCGAATTCCCTTCGACAATAACACGCCCGTTCTTTTTTTGACACTGATTCATTGCTGAAAGAAGCTTTTAGGGTTGAAGTATCCTTTCAAGGGTAGCAAAGGACGAAGCAAAAGCTGATGTTGAAAGTGTTAGTTTTGAAGTAGGAATCCTCGAAATAACTCTTCTAAGTGTACAGGGTGTTTCAATCGCTTTGAACTTGTACTATTCTACTGTATTTTTTAACAAATATATATGTGGTTGTATAATAATAAAATGTGTATAATAATAGAGTATATTGTATATATGTATAAAGTATTTGGTTACTTACTAACAAAATCTTACTTTGCCACGACTTACTCCGAACGTTACTTTAAATAAAAATTGCTATATAATTATAATAATCCTGCATAGTAACTAACCATCCCGTTCGTTTTAAAAGTAAACCAGTAAAAAAAACATTTTTCTTCAATCCAAAAACAATATTTAATGGATTGAACTCTATAACAATTTAGCAATAAAATTAAATTCTCCACGACCTTATCCATCAAGCCGCTGATTTTTCCTTTCTCCGAGCGATGAAGAGAGCAAAGTACCGAGCAGCGGGGAGGGTCAGGAGGGCAGCAGAAAGTGGGGGGTGAAAGAAATAGCGGGGCGGGGAAGAGCGCTGGAAGGGTTAACGGATCTCTCTCTCTTCCTGGTGCTCCTGTTGGCCAGCAGCTTTTGCTGGAATGTCCAGGAACGCCTGGAGGATCGTAACTCGGGGCCCGGAGCATTGCATGGCATTGCATGGCATGGCATGGCATGGCATGGCATGGCGCGCACACACACAGGCGATAAGGATCGCCAGGACGAGAAAAGAAAAGGGAGCCAGGAGAGCGTGTAGGACAGCCGTTAACGAGCGACTCCACGCAGAAGGTTACTCTATCTTTCTCTCTCGTTTTCTCTCTCTCTGAAGAGCAAGGAGTACTCTCCTGTGTCTTCCTGGCCGCCGAGAGAGACTAAAATCGCCCGGGTGTCACGTCGCCGACCGATCAACCTGTGACACTGCTATGGACTCCAGCTGGAGAACCGACGCTCGCCGCTACCAATTCCCACGATAGTTGGGAACTGTGTTGTTAACCCCGAAAAACAATGGGGCGAGTATGGTAAATTAAATTTGTGGACGAAAAAATATTTGTATCTCGTATTTCATAATTATTTAATCCTTTCGATGATTTATGATATTTATGAAAAAATGCCATCGTCGTAAATGATGTATTTTGAAGTATGAGCGTCAACTTACTTTGCCACGACTTATTCCGAATCGGAAACAGCGTGTCACATAAAACATTGTACTATTATTTGTACAGGATGCAAAGAACTGTTAGAAAGTATTTCTGTATAATTAAAATCCTGTATACAACTATCTATAATAACAACATTAATTCAAATAAAAGTGTAATAAATTGAGTAACAAATTTATGTATAACTAAAATCCACTTTACAACAATACAACAACAACTCTTTCAAATACAAGTAAATCACTACAAAAATAAACTACCCAGCAAACCCAGCCGGAAATAAAGGTGTCACCAAAGAGAGAGAGAGAGAGTGCCCTAGCGAGATTGGGCCCGTGCGGGCCCCACCGGGGAAACAACCCTCCCCGAAGGGGTGAGAACACCATTGGAGCGCGAGCGACGAACAGAAGAACTGTGAGGGGTTGGGCGGAGGTTCTGGGCTCGAGAGAAAAAAAAACGAGAATTTCCCAGCTGTTCGGGGCGAAGCCTATCTCTCGGCGGAATCAAGCATGGCGCTCGGGCCCAGCATGCACCGCTGCGCGCCGAGGGGAGCGCCTCTTCAACCCTTGCTATCGCTACGATCGCCGGCGCAGCTCACCTTTTCGTGCAGGGAGGAAATATAATAGCCAGGAATTTCCCTGTACCAGTTCTCTCTGAGAATGGGAACACTACTGCTATGGCTTAAGGGTCGCTGGGAGCGAGTGTTTTTATTGTTTAACCCTTTCGATGTTTATTTTAAATATATTTGTCGAGAGAAGATAATAGGGTTTTTTTTTAAATGTAAAATGTACGTGTTGGTGAAAGTATGTTGGAATATTTCATTTGTTTTATTGTCATTAATTAATCAATCAAAGTACTTTAACAGTTAACAGTGACCAATTTTATCTAAAACCTAGTACTGTAATAATTAATTTCTCACTTTTATACTGCCATTCGAACAAACCAACAATACAATCCCTATTCACACAATATCTATCAATATTCACATCATTTGTCCAACAATTAAAAAAAAAAACTACTGAAGAATCTTTCATCCCCCATAAATAAAGAGAGTTATGACGCGTGCTTCCCAGCAAAGACTAACCAGAAAGCAGAAGCAGAGAAGAGACACGCGTTCTGCGCACGACTTCATTATGTCGCAGGGGGCGCACCACGCACAACTACCTGGTGGCCGGCTTTGTTTCGAGCGGAGATCCTATCGGCGATAGTAGCCGACCCGCACTCGCCCTCTTTCGAGCACGCAGATGCCGGACTCGATGGAAATGGGAGTCCCGGGGTGATGGGAGACGACATATTGCATGGGAAACATATGATGGCTTTGAATCAACGATGGTATTGTATGATGGAAGATTGACGAAATTGTTTTTTAATTTAGACATGACAGGAATTTCAATTCATTTAATTTAACTTAGTCTTGAAATATTTTTTTCCTGTTTTATACAGCATTCTATATTAAAGTTTTACTGCTTGGAGATCTGTCATTAGTAATACTAATATACGCAATAATAATCACAGGTTTGTCAGTGAATGGATATTACTAAAAATGACAGGAATTTAAATTAATTTAAGTTAGCTTAATCAAAGTCTGAAAGGCTCACGTGTAATAAAAACTACCCTTGTGTCATTAATTCTGTCTTGAAATATTTTTTTTCTATATTTTATACAGCATTCTATATTAAAGTTTCACTGCTTGGAGATCTGTGATTAATAATACTAATATAAACAATAATAATTCGTCAGTGAATAGATATTACTAAAAATGACAGGAATTTAATTTAATTTAATACTACCAAAAATACATTTTTCAAAAAACAACGAATTTTCGCAATAAACGTGCGACCTTAATGCGATCCGGCATTAGCCTCGATGCCAATCCGAGTGTATGTGTGTGTCTGTGACTTTAAGAACGCACTGGTAAACAAGGGACCCTCGCGCGGGGCTGATTGCAGGAAATTACCACGCCGTCGAGTGTGACACGATAAGAAAGAAACCAGCGGTTTAGAGGGACGCGTGTGTTTTGTATGTTTGGTCGGCGAAGTGAGTGATGGTTGGTCAGTTCAAAGCCTTCTATCACAATATTTGAAGTTCCTCACGCGTCTTTCCTAATTTTACCCGTGTTTGATGGATTAATCGAGTCGGAATGGTCAGTTAATGAGATGGCAAAAGCCCTTCGTCGTAGAAATGTAAAGGTGAAAGGTTGAATAGTTTATTTTTTTATGTTGGAGGTAAGGAATTCGTTGTTATTTAAAGTGGTTTTATTAATTGATTTGTTCCCATCTTAAAATTAAAACCAATAATAAAAAAGAACAACTTTTACCACCTCTCAGAATTAATTTCTTCTAAAATCACTATTTTTATTATTACCCATATTAATTTTCTCGACAACATTCGCTATTCACAAACCTGTAAACTGAATCTTGTGAGAACGAGAGAAGCAAGGCCACGGTTTGCGAGTGGCTTAATTGCCGGAGAAGGAAAGAGAGAGAGAGAGAGAGGATTATGCGGAGCGCGTGATAGTTGGCCAGTGGAAAAAGTCGGAATCCATCGGCTCTGCTCTATCGCGCCGGGGGAGAAAGCCACAGGCGAGAGGGACAGTGGAGCGCTCATCGAACTCTAGTTTTAACATTGAGATCGAAAGTGTATCTTCACCCTTTCCCTACCGAGTAATAATAAATTCATTATCATTAATAAAATTATACTACCAACAAATTGACTATTAAATCTGCCGTAATGAATTTTTGTATAAATGTCATTAGTCCTTTTAATTAATTAATCTATCGCGAGTAAAGTATTAAGTTCCTTTTTAAGTAGATTGTGACTGATGTCAGACATCCAGCATCCAAAATTAATCTATTTCAAGAATGATGAATTATTATTAATTATTCCTGCAGGAAGACTATTCCACCAAGCACCAACTTCTTTCTCTTTCTATGTTCTGGTTCTCGGCGAAAATAGATCGAATTCACACGAGAAGCGTCTACGAGCCGATCGCACGAAAGGCACGCTCGCCCTCCGCGATATCGATCCTCGCTAGGACCTTTCCTACCCACCAACACACACCCTCCCCCTTAGTCTTTTTCTTTACTAAGACACCCTCGAAGCGGGCGAAGCCGAATTCCGCTTCACTCGGTTGGATTTCCATTTCTAACACGCGCCGGCAGGACCTTCGCCCGAAAAAATCGAATCCGCCGGTGTCGGGTATCGACTGCCTGCTCGGCTTCGATCGGGACACGCTACCGGGCTACCACCGACACCTGCGAGTCCTTCTATCGACTTGCTGTCGCCCACTTTTTCTCTCTTTGATTGCTTTCAGAGAAGTTATTCGTTCGGTTGAATTGTTCTCGCAAATATAATGATTTATAGTACGACGTATGATTACTTTGGAATTTATTTGTTACTCTTGAAAGATCCTGTATATGTAATATATATAGCAATATTTGTCCTTTTCGTTTGGTCTATGAAATTCATCCCTTTGGAAAAACAACCCTTATTCTTGATATTACCATAAACAGAAATCTTATTATGATACTTGTTATTATAATATTTATTAATATCATTAGCACTCGAATTTAAGGAACATCGAAGTGTGCTCTGATGCCGATCGACAGTGGATTAATCAATCCAAGGCAGGAAATTGGTTCGGCCTTGTTTTATAGCGCGCATTTTGATGACTGCATCTGCATAGCTAGTCCGCTCTTCCGAGTGACTATTAATTAACCACGGTGTTACACCGCCCGATGCAGGAAGCGATCAAGGACGGCCGAGTCGGGCAAAGGCGCACAGGTGCTTGATTTTTGCGAATTAAGGACAGAGCCGACACGCGTCGACTAACAATGCCTTGCTGATTCGATCCCAGTGGAATCGATTGAATATTGAATACCCGCTATTACGAAATTGAACGTACACTCGAACAAATAGTGGACGTTGAAATGAATGCCATTGTATTTGCAGGCGAAAAGAAAATGTACAGGATGATTCACTTTCCTTTGAATCGCCGTGTTCAGTAATTTTAATATAAAGGAGTATTTAAAGGCAAATGACTCACCCTGTACATCATATTTTTTACTTAATTATTTTCGAAAATGTATGCTCAATTTTGTAAGTCAGTATATTTGTAAAAAAAAAGTAGAACAGCTTAGGTACTTACCAGGCGTCGCTTTGGCTTGATGAGAGGTCGATTCTGGCCATTCATCTTGTAGTAGAGTCCACACGCGTTGCAAAGGTAGTGTCCGGTACCGTCTCGTCGCCAGAGGGGTGTGGATGTTGCACCGCAGTTGACGCATTCTCTCCCTTCTACAGGAACGATGTCCCAGCGTCAGAAAATATTGTATTAGTATCACAGGAATATTCCTGAACTCGGTGCAAAAATCACTTTTACCTCCTCGAAATAATATAATTATTTATTGATAACAAAAACTATCGAGAAAACTCGATTTCAATTGTTGAGAAAAGAATTTCGTGGAGGCAGAAGCATCAGCCGAGGCGACGACGACGAAGATGGTGAAGGAACTCGCATGCAGTGACAGACATACCATACCAAGCGATTACCAGAGCAAAAGCAGAGTCTCGTTTAAGGAGCATCGCCCGTGCAGCGAGCTGTGACTCTCGGGCGAAGCAAGGAGAGCGGAGAAGAAGTCGGATAAGTCCGACCCGACTCACCCCACCAGGCCTCTCAACCCCCCACCGGGAATCAGCCAAGGAAAGGATAGAAGGAGAGAAATGGAATCATTGGATTTCAAGCGACAATTGTTATTGCCAGTGCAATTAGTGTTGGGAAATCTGGGATTGGAGAGACGAGGGTAATCCATTCGGGGTCCTCGTCCACCGAGCTGCCCTCTTCCTTGGAACGAGGCCTTGAGTCGACTACTACTGTAAAAGATCCCGTTTTAACTTCAGGCATACACCCATTGAATTATTCCGTTATTAACCCGATTTCTCGCACGGTGTTCTTCAGTTTTTTCGGTAATCGCCGTCGGATTTTTCATGTTTGTTTTAAGATATCTTTGCGGGAGATCGATCGATTTTGATAAAACTTATTTTATCCTTTAGAGGAAGTGGACCTAATTCTGTAGGAATGAGAAAATTTCGAATTTGGTTGATATTTCGCATTATTATTGCATAAAAACTGTTTTTTTCAATAAATAGGTCGAAACTAGGATTTTTCATGTTTGTTCTACGATATCTCCGCGAGGGATCGATCGATTTCGATAAACCTTATTGTATCCTCTAAGGAAAGTGTGCCTAATTACGAATGAACCAGAAAATTTTGAATTTGTTTAATATTTCGCATCGTTGTTGCATATAAACCGCTTTTTAAGCGAGTGAGTTAGAAAATTCGATTCTCAGGGTTGCGGAAAAGTCGATTCTCAGTTTCTCGTCGGTCTGACTCGGGTTCCAGCGTGTGTCGTAAGCCGATTTAATTAGCGGGCTTCCACGGCTGCCAGTCGGCGTCCATTGTTCCCGGAATTAGGATTTTTACCACGCCGGCCGTCCATTATTACCGCAATCAGCGTATCCGGCGTGTTTCTCGCTCCTCTGCTTTCCCATATTTCTGTCTCTCGCGACGCAAAAGCCCCGTTTCCGATTTCCAGAGACTCTCGCGAAAATCTCTCCTCTGCCGAGAGAAAACGGGAGAGAAAAACTGTGCGTTAAACTAATCGAGAGGGAGATTTGCAGTGAGATACACACAAAAACAGAAAGAAGGCGCCACACCACACTGAAAATCAAAACGGTGTGCTCTCACTCGATTCGAACAACTCTGTGTGTGTGTGTGTATGTGTGTGATGTTCGTGTGTGTTACAAAAGTGGCGACAGGGGGTGCCAACATCGCTGGGACGCCGGCGTCTCGGCATTGGTCCAGCGAATAAAATCAGTGGTGGTGGTGGTGCGTCACGTAGTCCGGGCAATTTGGTGCCACTCAAAAAACGTACAAAGATCGGTGATTGCAAAATACAAAAATCACGATGTGTCCGTGTCTGTTTGTGTGTGTGTGTGTGTGTGTTTCTCCCTCTCGCCGGCAGCGAGACAAAAACAAACGAGGCTGTGTCGGTGTGTGTGTGTGTGTGTGTCGCTGTTACGGGTGTCGTCGACGTGTAAGCGAAAGACGACCGCCACCAAAAAAGCACTCGCGCGGGAAACGAAACAAAACGGAACCTCGGGTCAACGAACCCGAGTAGAAAAGTGCAACTTAAGGAGGACAAAAACTACGGTGAACCAAAGCAATGAAATTAAGTTATCAACACAAGTGAGACTAACAAATAGAACCAAGTGCAAGGTGAACCAAGAAAGTCGAAGCCCGGAACCAAAGAGCAAAAGGCTAGGATAGGAAATAGGTGTTCAATCGTTGTTAAGGTAGTTGTGGTGTAGACTCGTTTTTCAAAATTCTTTTCAAATTTAAAATAATCGCTATTGAAGTTAACACTTTTAACATGTGAAATCTATTAAGAAAATCTTTTTCAACAAAATAAGCTTCTAAAACTCCGAAAGTACTTTCTCATCCACACTCCACCGTCAACTACCCCACCAAAGGACAACCAAAGTGAAAAAAAACGATCCCAAAGAACCCCCAAAAAGACGAAACCAAAAAAAAGAAGGTGGTGGTTGCGGCTTGCCGCTTACCGGCGGACGTCCTCGACTTGTTCCTGGGCTTTTGCTGCTGCTGCTGTTGTGCGGAGGGCGAGCCGGGCGCGTTGCTGTTGGGGTGCGCGCTCGCGTGACCGACCAACAACTTCGAGTCGACGCCGCCGACGCCGGCGGCGGCGCTGCCGGCGGACGCGCCGTGGTGGGAGAAGAGGCCGGCGGCTGCGGCTGCGGCCGCGGCCGAGACCACTGCCCCGTTGTGCGGATTATGCGACGAGGACGACGTCGAGGAGGTCGAGGATGCGCCATGATGATGGTGGTGGTGGTGGTGATGGGTGGTACTAGGATACTGCAGGTGCTGGTACATGTTATAGGCGCTGGTGGCAGGCTCATACTGGGCGCCGGAGGTGGCGTGGTGGCTATTGGAGGATGCGGCCACTGCGGCCGCGGCCGCAGCCGCCGCTGCGTAGCTCTCGCGGCAGGAAGGCGAACTAGCGCCCCCACCACCGCCCCCGCCACCCCCGGAACCCACCCCTTGCCCGCTCTGATACTCCTGTTGCTGTTGCTGCTGTTGCTGCTGTTGTTGCTGCTGCTGTTGCGAGGCGCTCGCCTGTTGGCTGCCCGCCGATTGGTTATTACCTTCTCGCTGCTTCACTGGGCCTGACGTCGCGACGCCGTTGCCCGCCCCCGTGTTCCCGTTCCCGTTCGAGTTGTGCTGCTGATGCGGCGGCGAGGGCGCCCCATGGTGGTGCCCCAGCATCACCGACGGTTTCACATCGCACGACGACGCTCCGGAACCACCCAAAGCGTCCTGGTGGTGCATAAAGGCGCCCATCACCGCGGCGTGCGCCACCGCCGCTTGGTACTCGCTGCTACCGCCTCCCGCCAAACCCGACAGAGGATTACTACTGTTGTTGTTGTTGTTGCTCGCGCTGCTGCTGTTGTTGTTGTTGTTGGTCGTGCTGGAGGTGGTGCTGGCGGTGATGCTGTCGGGCGTCGCGTCCTTAGGCGGCGTTGGCGGGAACGAGAAGAGGTGGTGACCGGTGGCGCCACCGTGACTGGTCAAGCTGCCGCTACTTGGCGGCAGAGACGAACCCAGAGGGCTCTGCGGTTTGTCGTCGTTCACACCGCCGGCCGTCGAACCCGTCGACGTCGGGAAACCCCAGGGCGTCTTCGACGTGTCCGCGCCGCTCCCCGAAAGCCACGGGTGCAGCACCGAACTGTGGAAGTGCGGCCGGCAGACTTGGCTCACTGGACCGCTCGTCACGCCGCTGCTTGACATCCTTGCTGGAAGAAGCCAGACAATCGCAGGATTAATTATTGCTCGTATTCATATTATTTTCTAATTATATATATAATTTTATAAGAAAATGTATTTCTATTAGATTAATTATAATCATTTGTAAATTACAATCATTGTTTTTAAAAATAAAACCAATTATTTTTAAGGTCTAAAAATGCCTGAAAGAGCTAACAAGCTCCAAAAAAATGGAAAACTCTTCGACGAAACACAACGGTCGTGTTGTTCTGGGAGCAGGACCAGCCGAGAATCTGAAACTATGCGTGCGCGGAATGATCGGGACTTTTATGCCGATCGTAAAAGCACCTAATTGCAAGGGAGACGTCTTAATTAAGTGCAAGGCCCGCTCGTTTCTTTCCGGCGCGCAATGCGATGCAAACAGTACCACCACTCATCTCGAGTAATTAATTCCCCATTAAGTATCTTCGCTTCTCGGGCTGCGGATGTGAGGCAGACTACAATTCCTATGGAAAGCCGCCCCCTGTTGCCGGCAGAACTCCCAAGCGTAAACTACGCGATCCGATGGTTAACGCTCTGTTTCTATGACAGAGAAACGCTGCCTTTTCAACCGCCGATTGCTTGCTGGTAATGATTGTGGATGGAAATAATTGGATGATTAGAAATAATGGTTTCTACGGGTGATGGTTGTTTTAGCACGCGTATATTTCTTGTGATTCGAATTCTAAGAAGGAATATTTAACAAATTGTTGTTTGTTTATTTAAAATTTGTGTATTTAAATTTTTCTGTCCTAGAAAGCTCTGTGATAATCATTTCTCGAATTACTTTTCAAAAGTTTCAATTTTAAATAAAATACAATTTCTTTAATCTCTAATTATAGGATACAATATCAGAGTTGTTAAGAATTTTAATAACAAAAATTGAACAACCCTCAAATATTTCAAGCGAAACATTAAAATTCCCATCCAAACCGATGTTACACTACCAAGCGTCGGAAATTTGCTCTCTAAATTTAGAGTAACGCGAAACTAGCATCGACGAGAAGAAGAGGAGAGAGGCGAGAGAGGGTAGGAGTTGCAGCGAGATGAGCAGCTGCAGCGTCATGCAATTAATCGGTGCCGGCGATGCCTGCCCGCCCCGTAATTGGATCCACTGCATTATAGCCGGGCAACGATGAAAAGTAAACAAGACGCCCGCCAAATTTCCAATCGACGCGCCATCTACCGTTTGGTGCACCGCATTAAACGGTCTGTCGAAAATCAAGGAGAGAAAAATTCGACCGGATTGTTTGAAAAAATTAAATATACAGTGACTAGGAAAAAGTATTCGTATACTCGATAATTTTAAAATCAATTTTGGTAAAAAAGTGAATTTCTAAATACATTTATTTTTTACTAAAGAGAAAGTATTTCTATTTGGAAAGAAGAATGTTCTTCTACATTTCTAATTTATTAATTAATGTATAATGAAATAAATATCAGATAAATAAAATAATTATAGGACTGTTTTCTTGTTGATAAAAGAGCATATGAGCCGCTTGGTCTTAATGTTCATTATAAAAAAGGAGGGGAAATGAGCAGTTGAAGAAATGGCAGTTCGCACTCTCGGCGAGATAAAAAGCGCCTCGGAGATGGTTATCATTGAGATCATTCTCCCTTCCCTATCTGGCGTTCTGTCAGTGATGAAGCCGACGTTTTTACGGCTATCATTGCCGGGAATGAAATTCACTCATTCGCCGAATGTTTTAATTTAATGAAATTAATTACTTTATCCCAAGTAATTTTTTCTAGTATTATAATATTCTAATTTCGTAACTCGAACATCATTCGCATTAATTTATTAATTTAATAAATATATGTTTTATATAATTAACGACAATCATATAAACTATCTTCTATCACTAAACAGATTCTGTCCTGCCAGTTTTAAAACATCCTTCTAAGTAAAATGTATCACAACTAACAAGTGTTTTTAAGGAATTCCTGACACTTCCCAAGCTTCCTTATCGCAGGAACATTTCTGCCTCGCTGTCGATTTTATCAGCTCGCCAGGATCGGAAGTAAGCCAGGCCTCGAAATGGCGGGCGAACGCGACAGTTGGTACCATTAGCGCGGCAACGGGCAAATATATATTCGATGCGCCGGCACTCGCTTATGTTGGTTATGTTGGCAATAATTGCGATACAGTTGGCGCAACACTGGAACACGGGCTCATTAGAGGCCCCTCTTTAAAAGGGCCTCGATTCCCCCCACGGCCGTGACGAAACCAGTGGCACGTCGAATATGGCGCCGCTTTTCCTCCGCTGCCTTAAACGATCACCCGCGCTTTTTTCCCGCCCTTTTTTCCCGCGCTTTTATCCCGCGCATTGCTGTTCTCTATCCCGGTGAGGTTCGATTGTAATGAGTGGAGTATTATCGCAAAAACTTTGGAGGTTAGATATGTAGTTCGTTTTATAATAAGTTGAAATTCTATTTTACAATTCACTCGACACAAAACCATTTAATCCCTAAAAAAATCGAACATTCAATGTTCCCAACAATACTCAAAACGATTTTAACGATTCACTCGACGATCACAAGGACCGGCATTCATTCGGGAATTAGATTAAGTCGAACGAAAGCGACGGAGGAATGATTCGGCGAGAAAGGATTCGCGGATCTCTGCTGCGAAGAATCATTAATCAAGCGTGGTTCAATCCAAGGGAGAAATGACTGCCGGTGTCAGGCGGAGTACGCCCACGCGGGCGTTAAAAATATTCGATCGAATAACCTGGCTGGCGGCGATCTTGGCGGCGCGCACGACATACCTCGGATTAATATGGTAATTGACTCGTCGCGTATGAATATCCAGCCTGCTCTCTGCCGATCGGCGAGATTGGGCTGTGGAGTGTCGGACCACTTCTTTCCCACCGAGTCATTCATCACCCGATGACTCCGGCAACGCGCCACTGACTCAATCGAGCTTGTGAAACTTTTAATCGAAGCGGAACTCGCTCATTCGGTTGCCTTTGAATTATTTTTTATATATATATTTTTTAATTCTATATTTCAAATGTTTATAATAATATATTGTGTTATTATACACAATATAATATAGCAGCGTCATCTTACTTTGCGACGACTTACTCCGAATGGGAAACAGCGCGCCAAATAAAATATTTTATTATATTATATTACACACATAATGCAATGGAATCTCCAGAGAAAACTTCAGAAAATGTTGGCGTGTAATTAAAATGACTGCACAATTTAGTATTTACTCTAGAGAGTGATTCACTTGCATTTTAATCAAGACTGTCGTATAATTATCTGCTATATTAATTATTTCCGGTTTAGATGGTATCTCGGATTGTACGCGAAGCGAACTTCTTTCAAAATATATTAATCATCCTATATTAACAGCAACAAAGTCGCATCCTATCTGTCATAAAGCATGCAATCAATGAATATTCATTGAAAGAAACATAATTTTCTCACTTAATGCACACTGCGCCAAGTATAATTCGAGCTTAATTAAACTGATCCACATAATCGTGTTTCTAAAGCCTCGTGGAGGATCCTTCATTGCGCTCGACTGGGAAGGAGAGCGAAATGCAACGAGGTGCGCCCCTTCTTCCCTGGGAAACCACACCTAGAGAAGCGTATTTCTCCAGTCCGGACACTGCCACGACTGCTTGTCTCTCTTCCTTCCTGTCGCTCTCCGGCTGTCCGGGATAACGAACGGCTAATGAATTGCGCGCGCGAGGGGACGCCCTTTTAGCTTAACGAGACGAGCTAGCGGCGCCGCCCTACCAGTCCCACCACCGGCGACCTCACTCACGAGGCCTAACCCAGACCTAACCCAAGAGAAACGAGTAGAGATCTGTTTAACTTTTAAATAATTCAAATAATAGTGAAAGTAATTGAGGGGATGTTGACCTCACTGGCGAGGTCTAATCCAGACCTAATCCAAGAGAAACGAGTAGAGATCTGGTTAACTTTTAAATAATTCAAATAATAGTGAAAGTAATTGGGGGATTCTAACCTCACTCACGAGGTCTAACCCAGACCTAACCCAAGAGAAACGAGTAGAGATCTGGTTAACTTTTAAATAATTCAAATAATAGTGAAAGTAATTGGGGGGATTCTAACCTCACTGACGAGGTCTAACCTAGACCTAACCCAAGAGAAACGAGTAGAGATCTGGTTAACTTTTAAATAATTCAAGTAATAGTGAAAGTAATTGGAGGGAGAATTGGGGAGATTCTGACCTTACTCGAGAGGCCTAACTCAAACCTTATTCAAGGGAAACGAGTACAATCAGCTAAATTTGTTTAAATTTTTATTAAAAGAGACTTGGAATTATTGGCTGACCAAGAATAACCGAATCTACTGAATCTACTGCTGAACTACCATTCGAAGTAATTACCAAAGAAAGTTCGTTACCATCTGCCAGACTTTTATGAGCATAATTTGATATATTCGATAAATGGCAAAAGTAATTCCAATAATTGAATCTGACTCAGAACCAATTTAAATCAAACACAGCAATAATTGACTAAAAATAATCCAAAGCACAGAAGCAGAAAACAAATTGGATTTGAGCAGAGAAGGGAACGAGCCATCATTGAAGTCGAATTCCCCCCGCAAGGAGAGAAGTGGGGGGAAAGTGTAATCGTGGATGGAATCACATCTCGCTCGAGTTAATCTACACCCTCGGCAGATATTAAATCCTTTCGGGTTCTCGCTCACGGTTAATCTCGACGCCCTTCGAGTGTGAGCTTTTCCTAGCCAGGGGGTGCAAGCTCGATGAAAAGTGTGGTTATGTATGTCCACCACTGGTTGGGACCAATGAGAGACGAGAGAGAGAGAGAGAGAGAGTGAGTCTCTCTTTGGAGGTGCGAAAAGGAATGTGAACGGGGAGATATCCGGCGAGTGCTCGGTAAATAAACGCGCGAGTTCCCTCGTCCTTTGAAAGCCGGCCGCTTTGAATCCTTTCAAGCACAAAAGCGTACAACACTCGGCGGCCCGTCCAGCTAATTATTTGGAGTACGCTTTGATGTCGAATGCGGCTCTATTCCAGATAAGTGTATGTCTGTGTTTGTCTATCTGTGTGTGTCTGTGTGTGTGTCAGGCTATTTCGCGAGATAAATCGAGATAAATCGTCCTCGCAACGCCGACAGGCCGCCAGCTCCGGAGAGAACAAACCAGAGACGGTTTCTAGGGGTCTGGAAATTCGATGCACCTGAATGCCCACTCTCGCATTCACTCTGCTAGCGCGCCACGCGTATTCTTCGATTCAGAGACACGCTCCGACACTCTCTTTCTCTACAGTCAGCTTTTCAATCCTCTCCTTTCACCCTTTGAAATCGAATTTGTTTAACACACGGAATTCCACGAGTTTGAAGTCATTTATTGCACTAGTTTTAATGTGATACTTTGTTGATATTTATTCTATCGTAAAATATCGAAGTACATAAATTAAATAAATTAAATACATTTGGAGTTTCCTAACGAGATGAAATGACTTGAGATAAATCTCGAAGGCTACCAAAAGAAGAGGTTCAAGATCACCGCGACGAATTTCTGGAAAACATGTCCTTATAAGAATCCAGCTGAAAAAGTCGTGTCGGCGAGTTTCGATACATTGGATTCTTAAATCTGTCCGAGGCTGAAAAAGCGAAGCCCGCAAGGCAGGAGCTGTTGCAAGCGTCTCACAGAGGAACACAGGCGGAGTGAGGCTTATAATAAAATCCGAGAGGCGCACGAAATTCCTGGAGGAAATAACGTCTCATTTCGCGGCGTGCGCCCCCAGCAGCTTTCTCGTAATAACATGCAATTTCGTGGTACGCTCTTCTTTCCCTCGTTCCCTTTCGCCGACTGGCTTTTTTATCGATATCGGGCACGCATCGATAGCCGAATTCCATCGCACCGCGTGTACGTTGAATTACCAAGAAAGATGTAGTTTATTTTCATAAATAATCAAATGTAGCTAATTAATTAAGTGATTAGAAAGTTATAATGCTGAGTATGTTGTTGCAATTATTTTTGAATTATTTCTTAAATAATAAACTAATAAATTAATTTAATTCTTGAATAAACTTTAAGAAACAAAATATGAAAAAACAAGCATATTTCTCCACATTAAATTTTCAAAATGAATTGAATAAATAACTGCACAGTCAGGGACGATCATAAACCACAGAAGGAATGATTACTAGCAAGAGAAGTAACGGCCAAGTGACAGAAAGCACTGGAGAACGGTGAGGAACGAGCGGCTTCCAAAGGGAGCAGTCCGGAGACACCTTATCGATCTTCCCTCGGGTGAGAATTTCGTGGAAGGCGAGGGAAAGAAGAGGGCACGAAGAAAAACGTTGCTTTGGAAAAGAGAGAGAGGGAGAGAGAGAATTGATCGATGCGAACGACGATCTAGCATTCTGTCGGGCTTGATAGATCCATGCTGGATCTACTGGAGCCCTTTTTCCTCACGGAATACTAAATCAGAGTCGCGACCTTTTTATTTGCTGGATCATTTTTGGAGACAAGTGTAACTAATTTGAGATAAAATATTTTATCTTCAGTTTGGTTAAATAATTAGTTTAGTTTTGTTCGACATAAATTTTGGGGCAATTATAAAAGTATTATTCAATAATTGATTCAATTCTGTTTCTTTGAGAATACTATAACAGTTTGTTAAACAAAGGCATTAACCTGTAACCCAACAAGTGGATGAAAAATTCCTGAAGCCAGTGAAGAATTAAACACGAGGGAATGCGAGTGGCGAGGCTGCTGCTGGCAGCACTCGAAGGAGCCTCCAGTGCAATAAGACAGGTCCAAGTAGAATAAGACAGAGCGGCCAGGCGAGTAGAAGAGGACGTCGGGAGCTGCTCGAGCCAGACACGAGGCAGAGGCAGAGAAGCAAGGCGGGTAAGATTGATCGGCGCGCATCTGGCGGACTCTGCAGAATCCTCTCTCTTCTCTCTCTCTCTCTCTCTCTCCTCTCTCTCTCTCTTCTCTCAGGGAGATCCACTCAGTGGAAGGAGCGAACGTGCGCCGGTCCGGCGGCTAGTACGAGGATCGGCCAACGAGAGTAACCGACGAAGAGAGTCCCTCGGGTTCGAAGGCTCCGCCTTCGCCGCCGCCGAGTACATTTGCGCAAGATGGCGCCGGTAGTCGGCTTTTGCAGCGAACCCGAACGACTCCTGCAGCCCGGCTCTGTCAAGTACCGGCTGAACCACAGCAAATGTCCGGCAGAGCGAAAGAGAGAGAGAGAGAAGAAGAGAGAGAGAAGAGAGGGTAACCTATAAAAGCAGTGCCTCCCGCGTGGCCTGCAATTACGTATGCACCTCTCTCGGAGCCTGCGGGCCTTCTCGGTTGGCTGCGCTTCCTTCCTGTCTGCCGCAACCCACCGTCTATTATACTTCCACTCTTTCTCTTGCCCTCAAACCTCCTTCTACCAGCTTGGACGACCGGCTGCTTGTTTGGTTTTTCGCGCCAACGCCCCCTGCCGGACGCGCGCGCGCATACATTTCTACTGGCTGAGCGCGATGTCTGATTCTACTGGATGCGAATTAGGGAGTTCTGCCCGACTAATACTTGGTGTCACTACTGGAAAGTCTAGTAAAAGTGTGGTTGGTAATTTTGGATACTTCATGTGGATGATCAGCTAATGGAAAAAGGGTTATGAAATGTCTGGTAAATAATGGGATATTATATTAAAATTGATGTGGAATTTTTTATATCCTGAATCTATTATTGAACTATTATTTGGAGTAATTAGTGAAGAAAGTTTCTTAGTATTAGTCTGAATGTTTATTGGTAGAATGGCACTTGAATTTACGAAGCGTCCGATGATATTTCCACCGGCTGGACAGGAATGCCTGAATCTACTGGACGCTGCCACTCGCAATGAGACAAAGTGCGATCACCTTGAGTGATGGCTGACCACCATTAGGAGTAACCACTGGAAAAAGTGCAGAACCCTGCTCCAGAATCTGGTTTGGCCAGAATAAGAGTGGAATAAGAAACGAGGCGGCGCTGGGAAAGATAGCAGATAACTAACAAATTAATTAGGGAAGTATCGGCAAATTGTTTTTGCTAATCATTTCGTTGGAAATAATTTATAATCCCAGATGATTTCGATCTAGAAGCACAACCGAATTAACAAAATAATACTGTTTACTGGAATGTGAACCTTAAATAATTCTCAATCAAATGTAAGAGCTTGCTAATAAATTAATTAAAAAAGAATAATTAAAAAATCATCGAAACTTTTTCGAAGTAATTTCCATTCAACATAATAAAAATATCTTTCAATACAAATTAACCCTTGGCGCTTCTAAATCGTTCCAATTTCCCTTGAGAGTCTCTTAGCATTCGCTCGGATATCCTGACGGACTTCGCTCCAGAATCTGGTTTGGTCAGTCGAATAAGAAAGGAAGCTGTGCCGGGACAGATAGAGATTTGATTCGGATCGGCAAGGAGGGCCGGCGTTTTTTCCTTAGCCAGCCAGAGAGACTAACAACACAGAGGGCTGAGTATGATCCATGCACGTCGGCGGGAATCAGGGATATCGCGTTCCAGGGACCCAAGTATCCCAGGCGGCTGTATCGAGTTTCGTCTCTCATCGTCCACTTTTTGGACCTCCTCGACCTCTCTCGGCCCTTTCCACCTCCTCCTTCACCTTCTTCTTCTTGCAACTTAGTAACTTCCACACTCCCTCACCCTCTCTCTTTCTGTCTCTCTCTGTCTTTCTTTCGCTTGGCAGTCTTTGCCCTATCGTGACTCCAGCAGCCACTCGACCGCACCCACCCCCCTTTTTTTTCAGACGCCCGCGCACGATACATTGTTGGACGCCTAACTCAATGCACTCGTGGATCGCGAATTTAAGCCGGGTTTGGACTCTAAAAGTGGAGAATTGGTAAATAAGATCGCGTGTTTCCGATTTTAAGGGTGGAATTGAATTTCTCCTATATTATTATTATATTTTATCCAAGTAAAATATAAGATATTGCAATATTTATTGAAAATACTAGTAACAAAAAATACCATTTATAAAATTCGAAACAATTACTCATCAACCCTTAAACATCAACGACTTCTCAACAATAAACACTCGTCGATCGCGAATTTAAGCCGGGTTTGGACTCTAAAAGTGGAGAATTGGTAAATAAGATCGCGTGTTTCCGATTTTAAGGGTGGAATTGAATTTCTCCTATATTATTATTATATTTTATCCAAGTAAAATATAAGATATTGCAATATTTATTGAAAATACTAGCAACAAAAAATACCATTTATAAAATTCGAAACAATTACTCATCAACCCTTAAACATCAACGACTTCTCAACAATAAACACTCGTCGATCGCGAATTTAAGCCGGGTTTGGACTCTAAAAGTGGAGAATTGGTAAATAAGATCGCGTGTTTCCGATTTTAAGGGTGGAATTGAATTTCTCCTATATTATTATTATATTTTATCCAAGTAAAATATAAGATATTGCAATATTTATTGAAAATACTAGCAACAAAAAATACCATTTATAAAATTCGAAACAATTACTCATCAACCCTTAAACATCAACGACTTCTCAACAACAAACACTCGTCGATCGCGAATTTAAGCCGGGTTTGGACTCTAAAAGTGGAGAATTGGTAAATAAGATCGCGTGTTTCCGATTTTAAGGGTGGAATTGAATTTCTGCTATATTATAATCATATTTTATCCAAGTAAAATATAAGATATTGCAATATTTATTGAAAATACTAGCAACAAAAAATACCATTTATAAAATTCGAAACAATTACTCATCAACCCTTAAACATCAACGACTTCTCAACAATAAAAATCGCCCGGGCATGTTGACGCGCACCAGACTCAGTGGAATCACAGCTGCGTAGAGGAGCGCGGTCAGCTTAATTAAATATATCGCTGGGCTTAATTAACAAGGTAAAACCGAGGCGGCCATTAGGCGGCCGTTGAACCGAGCGGGCCAACGACACACGCGAGGAAACTGGCCGACATGTTGAATTATCATGGCCGTTCGCCACTTTTTATGGCTGACCAGAGGGTGGCGGCGGTGGAGGCGAATGGGGCCAGTCACCCTCCGCGTTTCCACGAACAGTCGATAATTATGCGTCTCCCCACTCGGACTGCAGAAAAAAGAACGCGTCAGCCAACTCGTATGTTAGGCGTGAGAAAGTTCTTGGATTCCGTTATTCGTTCTTGGAATTTTAATTAGTAATTATTCTATACTTTGCTTTATTTTAATTGCGAGGGTTGTGTTTTATTCTATTATTAGTATCGTAATATAAATAGTAATCTAATTTTTTTCTAGTTGTAAAATATAATCTTGTCAGTTAAGAAATTAATAATTCGATCTATCAACTCTCCGGATTTCCAAATTCACCTGGCTAGCATCGCACTCACGAATCAGAAGCCCCAAAGCAAGATCGGAAAGTGTCGCCGAGGCTCGATTCCCACCCCTAAATTTCCGGGCCAATTCCACCGGCGGAATTCAATCAGCGACGGCTGCGCTCACTGATTCCCTTATCGTTTAATTAAGATGGCCAGATAGCCCGGCCACTCTCGCCCTGATAAATATATATTTATGTAGCCGCAGGAACGCTTGAGAGATAACTCTTCGATTAAACATACACTCGCGGAAAACAAGAGTTGTTTGTGTTCCGGCACTGGAATCTTTTAAAAACCCGAGCAAACAGAGCATGGTTCCTCTTTGAAAGGATGAAAGATCATCTTGATGATCCAAGCAGAGAGTGGAAAGAGCGACTTTCTTAAGGAGCGTCGTCTGCAATGTGGGGTGGAAGACTGAAGGGTTGAATGGCGGAGTGGCAGACGCTTCGAGGGGTTGCTGTACTCGCTGCGTAGCGAGATATTCTGTGAGTCGATGTTTTACAAAATAAACCTTTCGTTTACTTTCTCTTCTAAATTCGTTGTTAAATAAAACTAGTGACTATTTCAATATTTCTATTCTTTTTCATATTTTTCAATATGCTCACATATTCAATAAAAAATCTCTTCGATGAGAGTTACAGGACAGAAGGGTTGAACAGCTAGGTAGGAGAAGCGATGCGAGCCATACTTACTGTGGGCGTAGTGTGCGGCAGGGTGGTGGGCGGCGGGGCCGGCGTGAGGGTAGTAACCCCTGTAATCACTGGGGTTGCCGACGACCCCGGAGACCGCCGTCCCGCCAGATGGCGGTTCGAGCGCGCTCCTCGGCGGCTCGTACCACCTGGCAGCGCTCGACTCGCTGCTCATGTCCATGGTGTCCAGGGTGATCCGATTTCCGGGACCTTGCCTCCTTGGGATCCCCCCAAAGGATCCTTCCAATGTCGCTCACTCTCCCCGGATTAAAACCCCCCGGGTTAATTTGTCGATGGAACGTTAGAGAGAGAAAGAGAAAGATAGAGAGAAAGATAGAGAAAGAGAGAGATAGAAGGGAAGAAAAAGAGAGGGTTGGAAGAGATTAGGAACGCTGCGAGAAGCGCCTCTCTTCCGGAAGCCTCCGGCGGTACGCGAGCATAGGTGAGCCACCGGGCAACTCGCCTTCACCAGGAAACTACGCCCCTTCTGTAACAAGAAACAAAAGGTTTTGATTAGTATCTCTGATGTAGGATCTGATGATTTTTCGAGTGGAACAAGGGCGAAATGAATTGGGTCTGATGTGGACTAAGTGGCATTGAATATTGGTGAATATATGATTTCGATTTAGACCTATTCGAGACTTAACGAATTAATTATCGAGTTCCTTCAAAAGCAGTCTGAATACAAGCATAGTTCGATCTAGAATGACACCAGAATTATAAAGATTGTTTAATAAGACTTCAAACAATATTCCAGACACGAAACTAAAGAGGACCGAAGATGCGAGCGGAAGATCACCGAAAAAGGAGAGGCCAGTCTGCTGGCCCGGCAGGATGAAGGGAAATCGAGCGCGACTTAACAAATTAATTAGGGCGCGCTCTCTCCTCTCCTCTGGTGGCGCACATCGAATCAGTGCCGTGCGTGGTTGCCGATCGTGTAATCCGATACGAATGTAAGTGGATAATGAACAACTTAGTAATACGCGCGTTGACAACCTGTCAGTCAGGGCGGACTGGACGCATTACATAAGCGGTATCTTTACGGCTTTCCGATATATCGGCTCGCCCGGAGGTATATAAGGACAGGCACTCACTCCCAATACGTCTTCTCGTGCCACCTATCTACAGGCTCCTTCAAAGCCAATCAACAATTAATCATATGTGCTTTAGTGGATATTAAAATTATTTAATTATTAAGCTGTATGATTGTTTTTTATTATATTGTGTGTATAATGTGTATGATATAATATAGAAAATATTGAATGAGTAATCAAGCATATGTATATTGTATGCAGAGTATTATGATTATTTAATAATTGGGTATACTGGAATGTTTTTTTAGTTTCTTTTTGCATTATATAATAAAAATATAATCTGCATAATATAGTATATAACGTAACAACATCAAATTACAGTTTTCCAAATTCCTCCCATTCGGAGTAAGTCGTGGCAAAGTAAGTTGACACGAAAACTCAATGAAATCTTCTCCCTAACAGTCTATATCATACATACAACATAATAACTCCTTACATACATCAAACCCACATCTATAACAATACAAATAATTATAAAAAAAAACTCGAACAGACTAAATCCAGACTAAAATAACAATTCCAATCATTTTAAAACTGAAAATAATTATTCTCTCTGCTCTTTTTCTCAATCAGAGACACTTGAATCAGCCTGTAGGAGCGATGTGTGCGCGCGGGACACGCGCGAGTAAATTAATACCGCTGGAAACACGAGACGCTTCGATGATTCTCTGATCGCGCTGTACGCGGCTGCATAATCTGCCGGCTGTTTTAAGTTACCCGAGAGGAGAGGAAGAGAGGAGAGGAGGAGAGGAGAGGAGAGGGGAGGAGGAGGTGGGTTGAGGTATCGGAGACTCCTTGGGGAAGGGAAACCGCGGAATCCGGGTGCAATATGCAAACCCGTCACCATTATCGCCCGGGATACCGATCGCTTTAACCCGATCGACTCGCCTGACACAACCGACGACTACTGTCTTCCAACCCGACTACTTGTCTTTTCCACCCTTTTACTTAGTGATTTATAATTGACGGAAATAGATGGAGAACTGTGTCTGAGAAGTTATGATTTCGTGGTTTAGTTATTTGTATAGGAAATATGTTTGTTGTTATGTTTGATGGGGGAGATAGTATTATTTGGAGCTTGAAATGAATACTTGAAATAATTCAAGTTCTGTTATACTTAATTGACAATTAACCCTGTCATAGTGAGAAAATGGACTTCCACACTGAATTTCGATAATGATTAAATTCTACGATCCCTTATAACTCAACAACACGAAACTGAACATTCCCTGCGCACTTCGACGATTCACTAACTTTCTCCGAAATCACACTGCACAGATTCGAGTAAAGAAAGTATTCACACAGCCCTTTCTCAAAATAAATTCCAACATAGAAGAAAACTTTCTTTCAAAATAAATATGCCCAAAGCAGAACGATTTCTCGTTCGAAAAAGATGAGAAAAAAAACATTGAAAATCAGGGCGATCGAAGACTTTCTTTGCCAATCGTGGATTTCTCGTGGCAGCCAATCAGAGCCGATGGATGCTGGCACTTACCGAGGGCTGAGAGTCGACGACGATCGGTAATATCGAGATGGATCGAGGGCTGGGACGATAAACGATCTGGCCGAGGATCGAAAAGATCGCGAGACTAATTGGTGTGCGTCTCGGAGCGCGCGCTTCCCCGCGGACACACAGACTGGGCACACTCGACGATCAAGTGGCTCGAAATGATTTATCAATAAGCTGGCGATCCCAACCCGATCAAGGTCATCGCTCTGACGCAATCAAAGAAGCCCCCGTTTTCGATCGGCCAATCCTGATACGCTTTTTCTTTCTCCGCCGTTTGGTATTATCGCGATATTGTATAATTGACTTATCGAAATGAGTTTGAGTATGAATTTCACTGCGACTATGATGAATTTTAACATAAATAAGGGTGTGAGTTTGAGTAAGAATTTAAGTGCGTGTATGATGAGGTTGAGTACGAGTATGATAATGAGTTCGAGTAAGAATTTAAGTGCGAGTATGATGAGCTTGAGTACAGGTATGATGATGAGTTTCAGCATAAATACGAGTAAGAGTTTGAGTTATCGAAATTAACGCCTAATATGCTACTTTGTAATTAAAAGTGTAAGAAAAATTCGTATGGATTTGTTTGTCGAATTAGCAGGGATTTTATTGAAAGTCATCCATAAATGGAATCTCGATGTTCCCGACTGGGCCGACGGTGGTTTTCATGCAATCTACTCCGGCGAAATTAGCCAGCAAATAAAATACTCGAAAACAATAATCGATAAGATATACAGCGACACGAGGAGGAGGAGAGGGCGATAAGATTAGGAGCGTGTCGTGCTCGAGCACACATTTTTTCCTCCTTTTTCGCCGGACCTACGAGAAAGTTAACAGGAAGGACGAATTAGACTCCAAAGATAGTCACATTCACCAAAAAAAGATCATCAGAAATCTCTTTCAATATATAATAATTAAAAAAAGATTCAAGGAAACGTCGAAATCACAATCGACAAGGATCGATCACACGGATGCGAGTTAAATCGGGCAGATCGATCATTCCCTATCACGAATTAGCATCGAGAGTCGTCGGATTACTTTCCCGAGACTGTCCAAACAACACGGGCGCCTCTCTTCACGAGTTCGTTTCAATTCCGGGACTTTATTTCGCCGATAGTCAAACGAAGCGTGTCGGGTTTCCCTGTGTTCGAATTGGTGTGATGATCGATGGAATTTTCGGGCGAACCTCGGCCCTCGAGATAAGGGGACCCTGAGCCAGATAACCGGAAACAACTATCAGGTGGACACCTCGCGCGAGAAAGATTACAAGCTTCGACATCCTTCTCTGCTCGATCCTGTCTAGAATCCATCAACGATCACCAAAAGAAAATTCGACGGAAGATGCCTTGCGTCGCGGCGCCGCGAATCCCAGTGAATCAGTGGCGTCCGAAATAACAAATGCGACAAACACGATGATCAGCGGCGATTTTTTTTGGAGATCTCGAGCAATCGATAGGTAATCAGTGCGGCTGATTATCGGAGCGAAGGGTAACCAGGAGGATGCCGATGAAGATGTCACCTGTCCGACTCCTTTTCCTGTTATCGTCGCTCTCCGTCAAAGGGAGCGCATTATCAGATGTTACGTCACGCGCTTATACTCGAAAACTTGGTGAAACTCCATCGGCCCGCCGGCTTCGATCACGTATCGCCCGCTAATCTTATCGAGATTCGTTAATCTCCCGCTTCCCCGAAAGTGCGCCCGACGCTCGCACGTGCGTGCCGAATCCCGGCGCCGAAAACCTCGCCGGAGAGGAGTAAAGTCCACGGACGGCTGAGTCGAGCAAGAAAATCACACGCCTCGCGGATTGGGACTTATATTGATCCTTTTGGGCCCACTCAACGAATTTCTCAAGCGAGTATCGCAATTTCAAAGTTTTACGTGAACACAATCACTACTGAGAACTTGGTAACACTGGATGGCAGATTGGGACTTACACTGACACGATTGGGCCCACTCAACATATTACCCGGACGATTGAAAAGTTCCTATCTAAGCTCGACGGAGGCATTCCTTACTTCTCAGTGAACACAATCACTAAGTTCGTATTGCCTGTGAGATTGGGCCTTACACTGATTTTATGAGTCTACTAAAGACATTAGCTTGCCAAACAAGTGGAGGATTTCACTGTAGACAACAGTATGATGACAGATTTAATTCCCAACTTCTGTGAGGGCGAGCACAATGGTAACAATGTGATCTAAGGCCCCCATGGGCCCAAATGGTCTGCGCCTCCCTAAACGACTTGGAGCGTCCAAACAACTGTTCCGCACCACTAGAGCTGTCATAAACCGTAAATTCGTCATCCACGGACGGAGGATCGTCGAGAAAGCAGATCGTGTAAGGTTGTGGGGCCCGCGGGCCCACAAAGAAGCTTTAGGAATCATTGGGAAGTAGTACGCTTCGAACAATGGGAGCGTCGGCGTGGCATTCCTCGGTGGGAGTGCAAGTGTGGCCTGGGGCCGCGCGTGGAAAGGAGTACGATTTCCTGGAGCGACGGACACCGATCTGCCGCGGACACTCGATACACCCTGGCCGAGAAAAAGAAGTGGCGAGCCTGTGGTGCACCCGAGTAATCCTTGTGGAAGCCGTGTCAAAAGCACCGACCTGTTCACGATACCCATAACACCGGCGATACGTCCGACGCGCAGCCCAACTTTTCAGGCCCCTAAACACTGGCTCGAAATGTCAGGGCTTTATGAACCAATCAGAAGTATAAACTAGAGTAAATCAACTTGATTCGATACTAGAAAAATAAAGTCCTGAGAACACTGGTATGCCCGATGCACGGATAAACCTTTTGGGCCTGATTACCACACGACCAGGGCCTTAAGAGTATTAAGAATCACTGAAAACTGTATACTGGAGAAAATCAATTAGAGTTCCTAATAGAAAAATATATCTGGTAACACCAGTGATGCGTCCAATGTACAGTCAAACTGTTCAGGCCCAATGGGTTCAAAATTCCTGGGCCGTAAAGCCTTCAGAATCAATGAGAAGAACCAACTAGACTAACTCAGGTAGATTTACAGATAGAAAAATGAACAACTGCATTACTGGCTTTGACTTTCGTAAGTCCCAGAAGTGGGAGCCGGTCCACTAGAATTCTCAACGCAATTGGGCAGGATGACTTATCCCCTGACAAGGACACGGCTCCTCCGGGCAACTAGAAGTGTGCTTAATGTTAGAGGACGCTTGTACACTGGTAATAATCGGGCGCGGAATCTGACTGGGCTCTCTGCGGCGATATGCAAATGAACGTAATGGGCCCATTAATTTCTTTCGAGATTGCCGGGGCCCCACCGAGGCGTGTATAAAATACCTCCATAATCAATAAACGAAGCGTGCCCATTACTATTGGCAGCTCTCGTCCGCTGGCCATGCACAAGTCCGACGATCGAAATCACGAGCACCGCGCCCGGTAAATTGATGATTCCCGATGATTACTTAACGAGTATCGGTAGGCCGAAACGCGATGCTTGCCGAGAGAAAAGTGCACGAGAAACGCAGGGTTCGCACGATTGCGAGGCAGAGTCAGATGCAACGATCATCGAGGAGAGAGAGATCGCCATTCTCATCGGAGCGCGTCCGAGTGTTATTCGGGATGCTCGGTTGCACTAATAAGCGGAGGCATTTCGCGGCTAATAAATGAAAACAGAAACGCGCCGGGCCGTTTATTATACTCGCAAATTGGCAATTATCCTCAAAAGCTGAGCAAAAGCGCCCCTCGGACGCGCAATGTGCATTTTCTCCCCGTAGTCGACACTTTTTTCCCGTCTGGGCTTTCACCTTTCACTCTATCCGAATCCAAATCATCATCCAGATGGTCTATTCTTCAGTCGGTACTTTTACCCAGTCTTAACTCAACTGCGCACTGTGTAATAAATGTTAAGTCGACCTAAGTTCGAGATAACTCGTTAGAAGATTCACTTTTCCTAGCTCTAGATTTTGTATTTTCACGGAAGAAAGGTCGACCAATAAATCAATTGTATTTACAATGCAAATAAACGATGCAACCAAGCAGATCCATGAAGGCGCCCGGAGTCCAATTACCGTCCTCGACGAGAGAAGAACTTTACAGGGGGATTTTTTCAGGCAGGCGTCCCTTCGAAGCAGCTCACGCGAAAACTCAGAGCCGGCTTTGTCACGGCTTGCGGCCGCCGGCATTATTCCAGTGAATCGAGTCTACCTGTGCCGTCGGCATCCCGACGCCTTCGACTCCGCCGCCGCTGCCGCCGCCGGCGCGTAACACTCGCTTCGGGGAAATCGAGAATGCTTGAGTACAAAAGTGCTTTTGTTGAGCCGTGACGCCGAGGGAAATACTGCACGCGACGAGTCACCACTGATTTATGAGTTATTGGGGAACGCGACACTTCTGATCATCATTCGGACTCGATCGGTGTGAGTTTGAGTAAGAATTTAAGTGCGAGTATGATGAGTTTGAGTACGAATTTCAGCATGAGTATTATGATGAGTTCGAGTATAAGTATGAGTATAAGTTCGAGTACGAATTCAAGTACAAATATGATGATGAGTACAAGTTCAAGAACGAATTTAAGTAACAGTATGATGATGAGTTCTAGCATAAATACGAGTAAGAGTTTGAGTATCACTCAGTATAAGTACGATTTACAGTATGAGTAAGTATTTGACTTTAAGTATGTGTTTTTGTATGAGTAAGAGTTTAAGTACATCCATGAGTCCGTCGTTGAGTACGTGATACCAGCGTAGAAATCAAACACGAGTAAACGGAGATACAAACTATCGAATCATCAACCCTAAGTCATCCAACTATCCCAGACCCGTCGCACAACTTACTCTCAAACAAAAGTAAGTCACAGACTAATTCCCACCAAAATTTCCTATCCAACCTACACTCACATAAGTTTCGACCGCTCCGAAATCCTTCGACTCCAAAACCATACCAACCACCACTATTCGAAACACAAGCTCCAGAGTACGTTGACTCATTCGACTCATCTCGTACCGATAATCATATCGATTTCATAAAATCTATCTCAATCTCCAACTTCCACCAGAATTCATTTTCGGAGCAAGAGGATTTTGTGGGAAAGAGTTTGGCGCTGCGGCCGACGGTGCCGAGAGTTATTCCAGCGCTCGGACTCTTACCTTATCTCGATCGGCGATCGACGGCAAGATATCGCAATGACTATCTTTTCGGAGGGGGGGTGTCGAGGGGGGGGTTTGGGGTGGGCGGCCCCCGAAACGACGCTGAATTGCGAGGTGTAAGCCCGCTATCACTAAGTTAACACCAACACACTGCACTCTTCACACACACGGCACATCGTGGCGTTCTCGGTAGTAGTAGTTAGTGTTCCCCTTAACGCCGAGATGAGAGTCCCGCTGGATGATCACCGTGAGAGAGACTCTCTCGATTTCACTCCAAAGATCGCCCGGACTCCTGGATAGGCACAGGACTCGGGATCTCGAGTATTTGCACAAACTCTTCTCTGGGATGATTATTTTTCTCTCTCTCTGGATTTCCTCCTCGTGGCTCTCCGAGGGGGTGGCAGAGCGGCCGCTGGCGGTGGAGGGGGGAGGGTTGCAAGAAGCGCGCGCGCGCGCGTAAACTCGTCTCGATGCGACTGTCGTGGCACCCGGCGCGGAACTAAGGCGAACGAAAACACGGCGCTACGCGCTCCCCTCGCTTTTGAAAGGACTCGGCTGTAGTCGGCTGAGTTCGCCGGAGATCGGTTGAGGTTAACCACGCCTACTCGAACGGTACGACCTACCAGCGGGCGGTATCTTCCCCCCACTCACTCGCCGATTGCCACCACCACCGCTCGGGAAAAAGGACGCTCGGCGCAGAGCCGAGAAACGTGTGCGCTTCGCCCCCCTTTTTTTGGGGGCGCTTATACAACTCGTAGCGAAGAGTTTTTAATATCCCCACTCGGTGTTCCGAGTGGGGAGAAGAATTGGTGGGGGTTTGCGTTGGGAGGACTCGGAACCCTCGGTGATGCGCCTGGCAACCCTGTCGACTGTCAACGCCAGCTACCCTTTTCTGCGGGAGACGCACGCTTTTTACACAGCCTGCGTGAGAAAAGAGGATTCGCCGTGTTGGAAGTATTTCTGTTGAGAATTGGTCGGCTTCTTTCGATGGTTTATTGGAGACTTACAGTTTTATTGCGATTTTTTACAAATGCTTTTGCGTATTTCGGAGTATGTTTTGTTGTTTAATTTAAAGTGTTAATAGAAATGTATGAACTAATTGAAAAGAAACGAATTTCACACTGTCCTCATTTTATTCCACATAATTCCATACGATAATAATACTATTCCACGTAAGACTTATACCAATTATCCAATTTACTATACAAGCACTAATTTCTTTGTTTACACGACTGTTTAAAGGGGAAACTATTTCGATGGAAACAGCCGCCGACAAGATAACACCGCATGAATATCATTGCCGAGAGATCGAGTGCTCATATTTCCGGGAACAATAGGGAGGAGAGAACGGGAGTGGAAAATTCAATGTTGCCGAGCGAATTTAATGCACTCCTCACCACCGATTGGCAGATACTACGATCGGAGCCACTGCCAAATCGTCAGAAGCTACGTGCGCTCCAAATCACCTCGACATTAATAATTCTCGAGCGCCTCGGACAAATTATGGAAAATCTACCTGATCGCGAAAAATACCTATTCTGTAAATTAACGGAGTTTGTGATAATTAACATAGTGCGCAATTGTCTGTAGAAAGTGTGAGCAAATTTAGATTAGATTTATGTATCAGAAGAAAATTTGGTTTGCTAAAAATTTGTATCAAATTCATGACAATAGTTGATGATTCTAAGCGGATTCTACGAAATGTTCTGTATTATCAGATTTCCGCATTATACTGTGTACAGCAATCTGTTACTAATAAGCTAGCATTAAGTTAGTTGGTAAGTCAAGTCAGAACTCAAAACAGTTAACAACATAAAGCAATTTTCAAGACAATCATTAAAGTAAAACAAGTCAGTCAAACAACTTACTACTCAATCATCATATTCTTCATCAGCATAACGAAACAATTTCTGTTCTTGTTATTACTTCTACAAACTAATCCCATGTGTTTAATACTCTGTAAAATATTCATTATAACTTAATAACTCCAAGCATATTCATTATAAGTCAGTGACTGGAATCTCATCATTCTCTCCATATGCTTCGTCGAGTCTGACAATCACCTCGTTTAATAATCTGTAAAATATTCATTATAACTTAATTATGATGATGAGTCCAAACATATTCACTATAACTCAGTAATTCCAAATTCATCATACTGTCCACATTCTTCATTATCCAACAATGATCTCGTTCAATACTCGGTAACATATTCATTATAACTCAATGACTCCAAACATATTCATCATAACTAAATGACAGATTCTTCGTTGAGTCCAACAATCATTTTGTTTAATACTCTGTAACATATTCATCATAACTCAATGACTTCAAACATATTCATCATAACTAAATGACAGATTCTTCGTTGAGTCCAACAATCATTTTGTTTAATACTCTGTAACATATTCATTATAGCTCAATGACTCAAAACTCATCATACTGTCCACATTCTCCGTCGAGTCCGACAATGATCTTGATTTTTGCCGTGGCAATTATCCCGGGGGTGGCAGAGGTGTTGAGTAATCCCGTCGGATCGGGCTGTGTGTACTGATTTCATCGTGAACCGCACTCGGCAGCGTCATCTCGCCTGCGGTGACGGTGAAAGAGATGCTCTCCGTGATCGGCCGAGCCGAATTTAGATCACATCGGGGGAAACGAGAGCCCGTGACGCGTGCCCCCGAGATTACGGGCCCGATACACCACTTGCACACACACATACACTTGTACAGGCTCTTTCAAGAGCATCCGCTTGTCACACCAGTGTTATTAACGCGTAAGCGTGTCGCTAACAATGTTAAGTCAGTAAAGTACTTACGAGTCATTTCGTCTTTACTGAGTTCTGTGTATTTTGTAATTGGTGGTTTATTGTTAATTTGTTTGATTAATAATACTAATAAAAGTCTAGTAAATTTATAATCATTATAATAATTTCAGTAACAATTGCACATATAAAATAAAACAATCTCATTCTTTATCTTCAATAGCATTGAGGAAGAGTCGATCAGAACAGTTTGACATTCAACACTGCTTTCTCAACGGAATTTATGAATTATTATACAGGTCGATTAAAAAGAGGGTCGAAAGGGTGAAGTGTCGGTGATCCTTGGAAGGCCTGTAGAGGGCGGATAGAGGCACGCGTTTGGTGGCGGGCGATCTTGATGCCGCGGGCTCTGGCTATCTCGATGAGATAGCCCGATTAAGATACACCCGCCCCTTCCGAAATCCAAAGTCTGAAATCCGGCCCCGCTGTTACAGGTTGGCCCAGGTCGGCTTCATCCGATAGGAACGCCGCCACTTTTCCGATCTACTTCGCGCCTCTATCACCCGCCGACGGCACACGCTCTTCTCCTGATAACTCCGAGCTTATTGTTTATTTCATTGAGGCGACACGTGTGTATATTTGGATGAAAAAGAGGATGAATTATAATATTGTAAAATATTTAGTGTTAAAGAAAATTGTTTTCTAATGGAATGGACTTTTCCTTGAGCAGGGCAATTTTTGTACATGTTGTAGTTGAGGAAAGAGTTCTTTTGATTGACATTTTTGTGTATTTGTGTGTTTTAATAAATTGTAGATAAAGATATAATTTATGTTATAATTAATAGCGACAATATTTTTCTTAAATACTGTGGCACAAAAATCTGATACTACTTCTGTTAATTATTACCATATAATATATGCAATTTTTGTTAAATAACTTACGTATGCCAGTAAACATCAATGAATCAACTATTGTTTTAAAAAATCATCAAGTCGGTTAATTGATACACCAGTGAAGTATTGATGCATCAAATTAAAATTACAACTAAGTCTTCGTTTCGATCTATAATTTACAATTTTATCTCCATTCATTACTTAATCACTAATAATTAACAAGATGTCTTGTCGTCCAATTGAACCCAACGCAACGAACGCATCGGCACTTGAAAGCGGTCACAGCGACAACCAATCAGAGTCATCGAGCATAAACAGAGAGCTGCCGAGTGAGTCGCATAAATATTCACACACGTGCGTATCCGGTATTCCAAATGAATTGGAGATAAGTGAAAACGTTTGTTAACAAAGTGTCACTGCGAAGTTGCCAGCTCGTGCCAGAAGAAAACAAGTGTTTCGTTGTTGAATAATCATAAAAATTGGTTGAACAATACTTTCATTTTGTTATAATAAATGTTGAACGCGTGTTCGAATATTTTTCGAATGCTCCTTCCGTTTGCATTTACAGTAATAAGGAACCTTTCTTATATTATCTTCATAAATTATTCACCCGCATTTTAATTCGTCCTACTCCCTTTTTTACTCGACAAATACAGAACGTAAATAACAACCAATAAAACTCTACCAATAACCAGTGACAATATTACTCTCCTCTCTCATTCATATCCTCTACATAAACCACAAAATATAATACAACACGCAACATACAGACCAACACAAACCACAATGAAAATCTCCATCCAATACCTAACAATAATTCAAAAGCAAATGACTCATCTCGTACCATAACACCTCGAGAGAATCAACTATCCTGCTCGGATGACGATCGGGCATCGGGCCGAATCTTCCCAGCTATTGGCAAACTCGGTGCGCGCTCTTGATCCGATTGCCGCTCGCCCCTCTAGCGCCCGCAGCGCTCCCAGATGCTGGCTATAAAAGGTTTCTAGCGGTGGCGGTGGTGGGGGGTTGTCGCGCTGTTTGTGTATTGTGCGCTGCACGACATGTGCCGCGGGTGGGGGCCGAAGCTTCGAGCGCCGCTCTGGTGGGGGAAACGTTAGCTGGAAGGGGAAGAGTGGGGGGAGTCGGGGTGGGGTGTGGGTGGGGGTGGCAGCGTTGCCGGGTTGCGGAGCGAGTCGAAGTAGCCGGGGGAGCTGCGGAGTACAAGCGAACAATCTGTAGAAGCTTGTCCAGGACAGGAGAGAAGTCCGTAGATCAGCCAATCAGATAGGCATACCCCCTCTCGTCCATTGTCACAAAATGGCGGCCCTAAATCAGGCTGACTCCGCCTATCAGGCTGTCCCCCTCCCCAGCGCCCCTAGCGGCGCCTCGGTGAAAAACTCCGCCTATCGATTCATTTTTACCGCTCGACGCCGCCGCGACCCGCCTGTTTCGGGACTCCGTCTTCCTCGCTCGCGACTGGAGAGTCCCGATCTCTCTCTGGACCAACACCCTCGTGTTTTGGACGGGCTTCGGAGGTTTTGAGGTTGCGACCCTCGATGCACTTGGGTTTGAATTATTGATGCAGGATGATTATGTTATTTTATTAGTTTGCAAGTGAGTTACCCTGTGAACTTATTTTAATTAGAGGTAGTACTTATTATGAATGAGTTCTCGCTGGGAATAGTTAGTCCTAAATTAGTTACTTAAGTATGTTAGTACTTTGAGTCAATCAGTGGACTGAGTTAGTAGTTAAAACAGTTAGTAAAACGAGTTAGTACTTGAGTTAATGGAATAACTCAACTCTTAAGTCAGTTAATACCCTCTCAAATAAACAGTAAATAATGAACTACTTTTAATCATCACAATAAATTCGCAATAACTTTGCAATAAACAAAATACTCATGTCACAATGAGCAATCCCAAAAGAGTGAACGATCGACTTACACGAATTTTTGCGGCCACTTCCGCTTAAATCCGAGCTGTTCTTCCTGGAAGCACGTGGACAAGTGGATCGTTAGCGCGACTTTATTACGGTTACTTGCACTTTCGCTCGAACGTATTTTACGCTAGTTGGCGGGGGTGGGTTTGGGGGTGGTGGATTTATCCGGATTTGGTAAAAGCAGCGTTTGGAATGAGCGGCGCGCGAAATAATCTCGTCCCCGGTGGGCGCCGAGAGCAGCTCATTATCGTTAAATGTGCTCCGCAACTCATTTGCCTCCGCCAATCCCCGCCGACCCCATTTTCCCTGCTTGCTGTCTCTCTCTCCCTCTCCCTTTGTAAATAACATTGGATCCGCACAAATTATTTTGCATTCAGTGCGCCATTCACTCGGTCTCAAACAATTAACTTCTCGTGCGGCGCACTCGATGGAGGCTTCCCTGTCGGATCGCGGATGGGAATTGTTCATCGACCCTGTCAATGATGAATATAATGATTGAGTGCTTAGTGAATTTAGTAGTAACTTGTTTTACCAAGTAATTTGAGTACTAGCTTGTTTTATTGAGTAAGTTAAGTACTAACTTGTTTTACTAACTTACTTCTAGCAGAAACTATTAGTTCTTGCATAATATTACACCAAGATGAATGTACAAGTTTACTTTGCCTTGTTCCTCACTAATTCTAAGTTACATATTAGCTGCGCTAATTTTGAATATGATGATTAAGTACTAACATATTTGACTAACTTAAACATTAACTTTTCTCAGCTATTCATAAGTTCCGACTTATTTAACTAACTAACTCAACTACTAACATATTTCACCAACTAACACAATACAAAATGTTAGCATACACGACTCACAAATGCCCGACATTACCATAGAAAGTCAGGGAGAAGGGACCTCGAGTATTTTCGGTGCTTCCAAAGGAGGATTCCAGCTCGAGCGACTCTCGAATTTATGGTGGCGCGAGTCCAGCAGGAGAAAAGTTCATCCTCGCTTGACCAGAGTCGATAAGGCTCGGCAGAGCGGAAGGGGATGCCGGGGCTCGAAAACAGAGAGTCGCAAGAGAGAGAGCTGGTCCAGCGAGGACGGCAAACTAACGATGGGAAAAAGAGGGAAGGAGACGGTGGAGGAAGAAGATTCTAGAGCGGCAGTTCTCCAGGGTCTCCTTGAAGATAACGCGACTTCCTGCCCCACCCGAACTCGACTCGAACCACCTAAAGCAAAGAGTCGAATTCTTATATCGATGCTAACTTCTTTCCCTTGGCTCTCTTCTCTCTCTTTCTCATTCTCTCCTTCTCTCTCTGAGAGAATCAAGTGCACAGAGTCGGTTTTCGGCTTCTTGGTAAGCGTAATTAGCGGCGACTTAAAGGCGGATAATGACTGCGCCGGACGAAGCCCACATTACCGACTACTTAGGATTACCTAATGAGGCGACTTAATGCGGAAATGTCAATCAGTAAATAGGGAGTTCGCTTTGGTGAAGCCGTCGTTGCAATAGTGTACTTAAAGCTTTTCGATCAAAAGTCCAAGTGTAAAATATAATAGCTTGGGTGTAGCAATAGCTGCCTGAACTTATGTCAGCTAACAAAATGAGTTAGTAATTGAGTTAGTCAAATATGTTAGTACTTAATCATCGTATTTTTTATTGAAATAATGCAATAGTTACTTAAATTTAACGAGAAGCAGGTTAAAGTAAACTTTGGAGTGAGTTTTGACTACAAGTTAATACTTAAGTCAGTTAGTAAAGAAAGTTAGCATTGAGTTAGTCACTGAAATAATTAAATACTTAAGTCAGTTAGTAAAGCTCGAGAATTCGAGAATACCGATTCTCTCTCAACATAAATATCATTTCCAACAAGAAAGGGTTAACGAATCCTCTCGTTAACGAAGGGAACACTCGTCAACCGGACAGAGAAGAGTTTTTGCGCTCTTTTCAGTTACACCGCGACGGGGTTTACGGCGAAGACCTCGCTGCCGAGGTTTTACCTTTTCCACCTTGCACCTCGAACAATGCGGTTCTTTTTAGCTGGCAAATTTTCTGGTGGTCAGCGGGTGGAAGGACAGCGTTCGGGTATCGATTTCCTCTAACGAGGAACTGCCAGTCACCTTGAAAGGTATCCGCTAGCCCGGAGAAGTTACACAATGTCTCCTCGCCTAGCGCGGAGAAGGTTCCCGGAGGAAAATGTCGTAAATTAGGCCCAGGAAAGTGCGCCTCTTGTTTTTTCCCTCTGGCGCAGCCGGTACCTTTCCCTGGGATTTCGTTCTATTGTTTGTTTATCCGAACCTTGGGAGTTAAGGTCCGAGTGTCCTTTGCCACCTGAAAGAAGCGGCTGAGTTTGCTGTATTTCGGAATTGTAAGTTCACTGGTTCAACGTTGATTATTTGTTTTTTATTTTATTTAATAAGATATATTATTTGGTAGAAATAAAATGTAATTATCTGGTATAAATAATAAATATTACGATGTTTTATAGTAATTCACCTTATGCGATAGGAATGATTAAAATTTCATTTCAAAGTTTATAACCTCTAAAACAGTATTCTATTATTCAATATCTATCAAAATTACCACCAATAAACTTAATTTCTTATTTCTTATCTAACAAAATCGAATCTGTTTACTACAAGCGATGTTTCTCTACATCCTTAACAAACCACTTAACCTCTAAGACTCCATTACACTGTAATGTCTTTCAAAACGAGCTCTAATTCACTTTTCTTCTGATTCACATAACACGAGAAACGCCGAGACAGACGTCTGGTTTTCTGTATCCTAGAAAATCCCCTAGCGCCAGCTAGAGACGACGACGTTCCATAAAACGATGAGGACACGACCTTCCCGTGGGACACTCGGCACTTGTAAGCGATCCCCAATAAAAGCCGTGAATTTGCGGGATCTGCCAATGCCAGGCTCGTTTGTTCCGCCGGGGAGTTTCGGCGTCGTCCTCTCGCGGTCGTAAAGCATTTTTCCGTCGGCCGGCGTTCTTAACCTCGAAACACATAAAAAAAGGTGTCTGACTCACCAATTCGACTAGTAATAAAAAGTTGTGTTCGAGTGACTATTAATTAGTCATGTTTGTAGTCTAATATACTATCAAATAAACTATGAATTGTATTAACAGATGGTTAAATTTGTTAATAAAACGACACTCGTAACAGTTAATTATAATCCATCATAATATTCTTTCAATATTATAATTAAATTTAGTTAAATTGCATAGAATGAATAGAAACCTTTATTCAAGCAATCATTAATTATACTAATATTAACTCGCAATATAATTACTGCTTACAATTAATTATAATTACCCTTCATTTCAACATATACATTCGTCGATAAATCCCTTGTTAAAAAAATTCCCATTAAAGAGGAAAGTAATTCCAAAGAGCCGAAGTAAACTAAAGGCCTGGACTAATTAAGAAAGGAGCCTCTCCACCTAATTACCACTCGTTTGCTCACCCTAATGCATCGCATTGCAGTTAGCCAACCACCTCGTCGCTCTTGCGCGCGCGCGTCCGCCGGAATTACGGCGATCCTGCCGAGTCATAGATCCACTTAAGCCGACGCCCCATATACACAGTCTGCCTCCTGGCAAACCTTCGGGATAATGCCCGATTCAGATTCCTGTTTGGAAGTACAAAGAAACGAGAAATCGCATTGATTTTGAAAATCGGATATTAATTGTTATCGGAGATAGTTATGTCAAAGATTATTCGGATTTTATGGAATAATGTTGGTAATATTTTATAATGACTTGTAAGACGAACTACTAGTTTTTTAGTAAGTCGTCGAATTAACTACATTTTTTTACAACAACTTTACAACAACCAGGTAAAATCGAACTGGTGTCGCTCGTGAAAATCCACCAAAGCAATTCTCGCTGTTTCCCAGCGTCGAGAATCCGCTGGCAAACAAGGCCGAATCGATGTCGTGTTTGGACACGCGAGACAAGATCAGAGAATTGTCAGGGATCGCTCGAGATCTAAGATTGCTCTCATTGCTGTCGATGTCCCAAGCGACAGAAAGGAGTGCGAGCTGTACATTCGGTTGGAAGTGTCCGCTCGTCGATTCCTCAAAGCCTTGGCAAAGAAAGCACTCTTTGCGTATGAGTTGCGACTGTTCGCTCTGCTTCGACGGTATTGTCATGCAGGCTCACTTCGCCCGCACAATGGACCGCTCTCGAATAATCGAGCACGAGTGGGCCATTCGAGCTCCCGCACACGTGTATCGCTCTCGTTTCTGTGTGCGGCACTCTCTGCGATTCTACGGGATTTTCTCAATGCGACCTCGCACATTTCCACTGTGTCGCCGGTGCTTTCTCTGGCTTGGATAACATCTCGAACCTGGCAAAACTAGTCCGATGAAAAGCAGGAATGCCAAGAGCTCTTCGTTGGTATTCTAGATTAATCGATTTATTAATTACACTGACAAGAAAGGAATAAGAGTTACTTTAATTTTAAACTTACTAATATAATTTATCTTTTCAATCGGTGAATTTATTCTTGAAACATCCTGTATGGAAAATATAACATAAAACATAGCATATACAGTTCCAAAAATATAATCACAGACCTTAAACAACTCTGTCGTACACCAACTCGAAAGCAAGATCTCCGAATATCAGAGAACGGTGCACCAAACCGGGCTCCTCTGGAAGCTGGATGTGGACGCTCGAAAAGGGCAAAACATAAAGCACGCGCTCCACTACAATATGCCCTGCTCTCCTCTCGCATTCTCTTTCTCTGCTACAAGCACAGAGAAAAAGAGAGCAAGCCAGAGAGAGAAGAGAAAAGAGAGAAAGAGAGAGAGTGTGTAGTGTTCCAGCGCCGAAGCTCGCCTCGTTCTCTTGGAAGAGACACAAAGCCAGCGAGAGCGGGAGTTATCTTGATGAACCCTAAGTACTACAAGACCTATTTGGAGGAGAGATAGGCCCGGCCCGAGGAGAGGAAGACGAGGCCGAAGACGAGGACCCTGCTTCTTCCCTTTCCCCCCTGAGCAGAACGAGACAGACTGTCAGAGAGAGCCTCCTCACACACTTTTCTACCCGCCCGACCCACCCGGCCCACCGACACTCGCCCCTCGGAGGGGGGCGGGCGGCGGGAGCGCGGCGGACCGCCGGAGGCTTGGAAAAGAGATCTTTCACGGTTGTCGATGCCCGCGTGATAAGCGACCGCATTCTGCGTTGCTACTCTTTTAACTGGCATCACTGCTCTTCGAGTTTGGAAGGTAAATGATGAAGGAAGTTGGTGGTTCACTGTGGGAATTGGTATTGAAAGTGAATGAATCGCCTTCATACATAGTATACAAGATTTAAAGAAAATTAGTAAAAGTTTCTGTATAATAAAAATATCTAAATAATTCAATGGGAACTGAATCACCGGGTACTCGCTAAAGTCATGAGACATTCTGGCCGACTCAGCAATCGGTCAGTCGGTTTTTCGGCCAGGCGTTCTGCAAGGGTGTGCGAAGCCCGCCGGAGTTAGTAATTAACGATGCAAAGGCTTAAGGAGACGGGCGACGTCGGGAACAATTAGGTTTGCGGCGACTGTCCACAGAGAGAGGGAAAGAGAGAAGGATGGAAAGATAGAAAGTAGTGGGGCGTGACGTCTCTGCGGTCGGCTTTTCAAGGGAAACTGTCGAAACACCGATGCCTATGCAAAGTAAAGGGTTGAAACGCCACGTGCGCGCCCTCTCCTCTCTCAACGCGCATAAATCTTCCCCTGGGATTGTCGATCCCTCCCGCGTCCTCCCGGCTACCGTAAGTATCTGTCCCGGCTCTCATCCTCCGGGGCCAAGCCGCGCTGCGGTAAATATTAGCTTTGTAAGCTCGCTTTCTCTCATTCCTTGTTGACTAGTGCGGATATCTACCTGTGTTTACAAGCCACTTTAATGCTCCTCGAAGCTATCCACTCTTGGATACTCGATCCACTGGACACCTGGGAATACTCACTTTCAATCGTCCATGTTCAAATACTCGAAATAAGGGCTCAACGTTAGTAGCTAACTACTCACTTGTTTTAGTAACTTACGTGAGTGTTAACTTAGATTTGTAATTAACTTCAGTATTGACTTGTTTTACTAAGTACGTGAGTTTACAATTCTTTTCATTGTCATATTCTTACTTATACGAATACTTTTCTTCTTCACATTGGTTTCTCCCATCGAAAGAGTTAGGAGTGTCCAAGCAATTTCTCGGAGTGCAGATAAACATTCCCCCCCGGAATCCGAAGAGCAGAAATCAACTGGGCGCGATCTACACGTGTCTTCCGGTGTTTCCGGACACACGGACACACGGAATTTGAGGTTGTGTCGACTAGAAGTGACCACGCCTCGCAGATAAGGCTGGCCGACGGACAACGGGCACATCGATAAACTTCAATTTCGAACAAACGAGGAAAGATGCTTCTGGCTCGCCGGAAATATCTCCGACACGCCCCGACACCGTGTAAAACCACGTCGCTCTTATCTCGCTGGGAGCAGCCGGAGATAAGTGGCCGCTTAGCCGATCAAGCTAGCGATAGGCCGAGCGCTGCTAACTAGAAAGACGTGAGAGGTTAGATCGTTTCGGCGCGGCCTATCACAGATTATGAGCATACGCGTTGATCTCTTCGCATCAACCGGACCTGTCCGATTGATAGTAAATCTTGATAGGAAAGCATTGATAGCAAAGAAAAATACTCGAATCCACTTCAAGTCTATAGTTGATGATTACAGGTTGATAGAAATAGTGATTTGAGTGGGAGTTGTACTTTGGATAAGAAAAATTAATAACTCACCTGATCAAGTGAATCATCATACATTTACTTACTTGTATTCATGTGAGAATGATTTAACTCACACGTGAGTATAATAACTTACACAAATTCAAGTGAGTTATTCAACATAACTTATCAAGTGAGTACAAAAATCATCTCATGCTAACTCACATTCACATACTCACTCATGAGTAATAACTCACGCGAGTTCAAGTGAGTTATACAACATAACTTATCAAGTGAGTAATCATACCCGTTTCATGTGACCAACTTACAAAAATCATCTCATACTAACTCACATTCACATACTCACTTAACAAAGTGAGTAACCCTGTTTATTTCGTACAACCAACTCACAAGAATCATCTCATATTAACTCACATTCACATACTCACCCATGAGTAATAACTCACGCTAATTCAAGTGAGTTATACAACTCAACCGACTAACATAAACCCAGTATAACTGTACATTTGCAGGACTTGCTCAGCCAAGGATCCTACACGTGTCCTTTGAAGCCCAGAAACTCTTCCGACAGAGTCTAGACGACACGTTCCGAAATCCGTGACGGCGACACGGTGGCGCACCATGTCGCCGTGTCCCGGCACAGAAATATCACCGGGACAAATCGCCCGACTGATTAGAGCGAGCGTGACGTCCCGCCGGTAGGCAAAAAGCATTGTCGAATTTAGTTCCCTCGCCTGTTACTAGCTTTTTTTCCCCTCGCTCGAGTTAGCAGACTTTGATTTCCTAATCGAGATTTGAGGGATGCTCCGGTGAAGCTGATTGGTTAGCGGAATACATGAAAGATAATGGAAATGTGTTGGAATTTTGGTATATTTTTAATTGCTGGGTTATCGTGTATTAATAAATAAATATAAAATATAAAGGGGCAAGATTAAGACTTAGTATTTGGGCAAAATTACGAGAATAGGTGTTAAGTAATTAGTACTTAAGTTAGTACCTACTCATCATATTCGTCATTGACAAAATGCAATGATTCCTGACAAATGATGATACAATAATATTCTCTTTATATTTAAAACAAAAATACAATATTATTATAATTATAATTCAGTAATATTTATTGAAGTCATTCAGTCAATTATTCAAGTAATAGGAAAACCCTGAAAAATACAAATTTGCTTATTAACCAACCTAATCTTACCTTCGCAATTAATTCTTATTCACTTTACCGGAGTATCCCCTGAGTACTCACTGCCTTACTCTCTCGTTTTCACTGATTACAACCAACTCCTACGGCTAATCAAAATTCGACAGGGGTCCGGGCCCTCGAGGAATGTTATGTTAAGTGTGATGAAGCACACCCTGGCTATTTCGAGCGCTCTCGCAGTTATTTATAGCGGTGCCGGAAAAAAGGAATCCTGGCTCCGGGGAATGCTTACGCGCTGGCGCGCGCGCGCGCGAGAGCGCGTTTGGTCCAGCGGCCAAACGTGTCCTCCGGAGATCCTCAGAGATTGTTCTCCGGCGACACGTAGAACCGTTAGCCCGGCAGTCCAGGTAAATTCTTGCTCGTACACCGGCAACATCTTTCCCTGTCCCTCGGCACCGCCGCTCAATTTTATGCGAAGGGCAAGGATTCTCGGGCGAATGCTAGTTTTGGTTGTAAGAGTCAGTTTTCGACGCTACGACTAGGGTTGAAGATTCTTTTTATATTGAGTGTAATGTGTTTGGTTAAACGAGTGGTTTAAACGTTCAGTAAAAATAGAAATGTATTTTTTGTTATTAATGAACGGATGTTTATAAATTTGAGTATTTTATTACAAATCCTGCCGAAAATAGTTTCGACAGAACCCTGTCGAAGTGTGCAAAATAATTTTACAGTAACAGTTTTAATCTCACATTTTTAAACAAAAGGATTAGAAAATTACAGTGTGAATTTCGAGAATATCCATCATCGTCTCTGTCGAATTCCTACAAGACAACTATGTTTGTTAGTGACATTTTTAAGATAGCTTGTAGAAATATAGGTTATACGAAGTGATATGCCAAGTCACGTATTCCGATTTGCATGTTCGGATTAATGGAGACATCGTAGGCGAGCGTGAAAAGGTGGAGGACGAAGCGACGAAGAAAGGGAGAGAAAGAGAGTGGGCCAGCAGGATCAGGGAAAAGGAGTGCGTCCTGAGAGGTTTGGAGACCCGGCGCCTCTCTCACAATACAACCATCCCCTTTCTCTTTCCCTGCCAAGGTCCAAGGTCCGCCTCGACCATTCCAGCACTCTCTACTGAAATTTGCATGAAAACAGCTCGGCTTTTCGCCCTGGAATTTCTCGACGCGCTCGTTGGCTCGAATTTCCTTGGTGCTCAATGACGATTCTCATGATTCGATTGCCTATAAAATAAAACAAGATGATTTTATAATATTACTATATAATAATTATTGTCAAAAAGGAAAGTCTCTTTCAAATAGGTGAGAAAAATGATTGTAAAGAAACACGTAAAGATTGAATTATTACAGTTTCTTCAATTATTAACAATGGACTGTAACAAAAAAAGAATATACAATACAGGGATTTTTCGAACATCCTGTACAAGTAAATAGACACATCAAAGTGGGAATCTACAAAGATCCAAGTGGATGAAGAGGACAGCGCAGAGAACAGGAAGCGACACGAGTTGGATAACAAAGGCATTGTCAGCGGAGGATTCCGCACTATTTCCCCTCCGCCGGGAGTGGATACCTGGGGAGAGTGACAGGGCGTCACGCGGGGCCTGAATGGAGCTGCACTCTTGCCCGGCGCGGGGCTATGAGACTAGGATGACCCAGTTTCGCATTACCGATATTTACGATGACTGCGGGGGGTGCTGTAAGGTGCGCGGACCCACTGAGACACTTACCTGGATCACCTGTGCGCCTCGACGCCGGCAGATATCCGGGCTTCCGCTCTAAACCGCGACTAAACTTGCATGAACACTTTCAACTTCCTCGCTTCTATATTTAAAATGCTAACATGAGTTCAAAAATAGATTTGTTGTGTTTAAAATTTCAAAATTCATCCTAAAGTAGTTGGTTGTTGTATTGAAAATATTAGAATAAGGCCCAAAAATAGGACAGCAGTTAGGGGCCGAACGAGCACCTCGTTTCGCTCCGTTTCCTCAATCCGGCGGTACTCTTAACCTAATTCTGACGAGCTTCTCCACCTGTCACGCTCTCCCTCTCAATCTCACCCTGCCAGGGCCTGATCATCCGCTTTGGGTCTCCTCGATCTCGCGTCCGGAACAGCCGATTAGTTATCCCTCCCGCTCTCTCTCTCTTGCTCTCCCTCTCGTTGAGTCCTACACGGCGCTCTGTCTTCCCGGAAGAGTTCCAGACGGGCTCCGAGGCTTAGGGCCCATCCAGGTATCGGCTCTCTCGAAGGCTCAGCTTCCCCAAAGACCAGTGTCTTTCGTGTCGCGCTCCAAAATGTCGCAATGTCTTACGTGTCGGGGACCTATTGTCCGGATTTCATGAGGAGCCAGCCTCGGAAGGTGTAGAGAAGAAGGTGGCGAGGGGAGAGGCCCGAGGGCACCCTGCCTGCGGGGCTGCGTCGGGCCCAGAATTGTCCGGGCCCGACGCAGCTCTTGCCCCGCTTCCCTTTCCCCCTCGGTGTGCCCTCGGCGCGAATACTACGGTTTTATGGTCGCCCGTGCCTGATTTATGGACGGTGCGAACCCCGTAAAATGTAAAAAGCGCCTCGTGCACGTAAGGCCCTGGCTGACTTCCCCTTCGGGCGGCACTTGCTTGAATCTGCTACACGCAACTCGTCGAAATATACCTTTTTTTCTTTTTTATTTTTCTTTTTGGGCATTTTTCGTCAGTGCACTTGATTTTCTGGTCACTTTTTTTGAGTGCGAAAGATTTGGGACTGATGAAGTGTAGACATTGTTAAGGTCCCGAATGATTTCCCTTTGAGCGGCACTTCCTTGAATCTGTGTCTCTTTTGACTTGTGAGAGTTTTGGGACTGATGCAGCGTAGATATTGTTAAGGCCCAAAGTGATTTGCCTTGCAAATGGCACACGCTTGAATCTTTTTCTCTCTTTCAAAAGTTTGTCTTCATTGCACCTCATTTCCTATGTATTCTTTAGGCCCGTGGAAGATTTGAGACTAACACACTAACACACTAATTTCACTAAAAAAAATACTAAAATTCGTTTCGCTGCACTTTTTATTGAACCACAAATATAGACAAGACTCCTATGAAGAAGACGAGAAAAGACAAGCGTTTGAAGCGTCGAGAGAGAGTTGGAAGTGTCGGTATCTCTCGGTGTCGGGCGGGCAGGCTGACAATGGCTATATTGTCATAATTGATCTGGCAGGGTATCGATTTCAGTGGTCATAAATAACAATCCATCCTTCGGCGCGGGGTGCCCTTGTAAGCGAGGCTGCCTCGTATTCTTCTCGGGGATTAGGGTAGCACTGTACCCTCCAGTTTTATGGCGCGCCCCCTGGTCACCAAGGTCCTCTCCTTTCTTCTGCCCTTGCTGCGCCATCCTCCGCTCCTTCGGAGGACCCTGACAAGTCTACTGAAAAAGTTGCCAAGCTGAAGAATCCCGAAAAAAATTGGTAGGCAGAATTCGTATGGGTAAAATTAATAAACATTTATGTTTGTTGTGGCAGAATTTAGAAGTTTATCAGTGCATAACATACTTATAATTATTTTCATATGCTACACAATATAAGAATTGAAAAAGGAGTCTCAAAAAGCAGGAAGAAGGAACTAGGAAGTGGCAGTGAAATGAAGGAGAAGTGAGAAAGAAGGAATTCCTGTCTAATGGCCTGTTTTGATCTGTGGTTATCCGGTGGCGAACTCCTTTCTAACGATTCCCCAGCTACCGGAAGCAGAGCGCCCCCCCCTAATGATAGAAATTAGGGGCCCGTACTTTCCTCGGACCCCGACAGCTCAATCGCAGCCCTGTAATTGGCGGTTTACACCCAGTCAAAACGAGCGCCCTTTCTCAAATTGATTGTTGGCCCGAAGAATCAGTCATCGAGGCCACCTTCTCCCACCCTCGGAGAAAACTGACCTGAAAACCTTTGTGAGTCAGTGGGCCTCACTTTGTGTTCCTAGAGAATCATTCTCACTTATTACCAATGTGATTTCAAAAATCCTTTTTTTAAACTAGCATTGATTGTTCAGCAAAGCATCGAAATGAAGATACAGAAATGTCGAAACACTTGTTGCGAGATCAATTCCGGAAATGCTTACGGAAATCATGGAGGAGGTTGTCGAGGATGGCAGGCGGAAGGGTTCGGCCCCCGGTCGGGCAAGAATGACAGGCGCGCATTAGAAGGTCGTAAAATACTTTGCGGATAAGTCGGCTCGTGCTCGATAACGAGGTAGGCGTGCCTCGTTTTCCGTGTGCTCCGCAGGAAAAGCGTCCTCGGGAAGCGCATCCCTAAGGACCGGGCTTTACCTACACACCCATTCTTCCTTGGCCTTCCTTGCCTTGGCATCCCGTGGGAATTCACCTGGGAAATCTTCTTCGATTCCTTTCCATTGTCTTTTTCAAGATCGGTGTCTTAAAGTTGAGTTAACATGAGTTATATAAGAGTTAATTGACTCACTTGAATTCTACATTAACTTACGTGAGTCATTGTGTTTGGATATTCAGTTTGAGTTGAGTCAGGTTAATTATTTCATTACAAGTGAGTTTACATGAGTTATGTAAGTTAATTAACTCACTTGAGTTTATTTAACATTTATACATGATTTATACGAATAACTTATATAAATCATTAAGTTTATACATTCAATTCGAATGTAAGTCAAGTGAGTTAATTATTTCAGTAGTAGTAAGTTTACATTACTTACGTAAACTGTTCATAAATCATTGTCATTATCGCAAGCTTAACAAATCAAACTTATGAAAGACTTCCCTTTCACGACGTAACAATATAACCAATGTAAACCCAGTTTAAGTTCTCGTCATCAATCCGATCGATACGATCGATCAGTGCTCTCGTCAGCGAATTAATTGAACCGCGTATTTATGCGCGCATTATGCCGGAGCGGCGCGCGAGGGATAAGACTTTCGGGGCGCGGGCTAATTGAAACGCCAGTGCGCGCAAGATAAGCCCGATTGCGACGGAGAGTTATGAGACAATATTATGAGGCGCCGTACGTCAGCTCGAAATTAATTTCGCCGCGCTGAGCCGGGCGTCCCTCCGCCAGATACAGTTTGCGACGCGCAACTCTATACGTCATTGCGACCGGAAACCCTATCGTCGCGATCGCCTCCGTTCTCCTTTCCCCATGATTATTCCGATCGAGTTATTCAATAGGAGTTATTCATTACATTGCGATTTACCTATCTCGAATTCGCTTGTTAGTTTCATACTTATTGTGAGCCGTTGAGAATTTATAGAGTGGGAAGAAATTTGTTAATACAGGTTTAATTAATTTATAAATTTAATATTGTTGAACTGGTATTAATTGTCATTTTTTTCATGTTATGATCTTTATAATTATTGATCGTGAGTTATTGAGTGACTTCCATCGATTTTTTCGTTCACTTATACTCACTTTGAATCCTCGCTCAATGAGTACTCACCAACTCAAGTAAAAAGCGATTCCATCTTCGAAATCTGGATAAGAATTAATTGTGGATGCATTAATGAGAGCACAGTGCGATTAGGCGACTGTTTCGCGATAACCAGCGCAGTCTGTTGGACTTCTCGAACGAGAGAGAGAGAGGGCGAGTTCGAGGTCGAGATAAGGTCGAGTCATAGGCGTCTCCGGTGGCGGGGAAATCCAGGCTGGCATGCATAGGAAAGCCATTAGTGGACGCTAATCCAACGTACGGGCGACGGCGCATTAAGCCGCAGTTGCGGTCGCTCGTTAGGCTGATTTGTCGCTTTATTAGATCTTAGTTTGCCCGCACGCCGACAGTGCGCGCTGCATTACACGCCGAGTATGTGTGTGAGTGAGAGAGAGAGAGGGGGGAAGCAGATTTGCAATTTGCGTAAATTAGACGATTGCACGCCTCCTTCCCTTCCACCTTTCTCGCTCTCCGATGCACTCCAGCATCGACTTGCCGCCGGAGTCACTTCCAGCCCCTCTAATGGCACGTGTAATTGCCCGATAATTCGCATGACTTCGACTCCCGCGCAATTCCGGCCCAATTCACTACCTGATTGCTCCGCTGTATCAATGGCACTGTCATTGTGCGTGCTGGAAAAGTATTGGCGGAGTAAGTAAGGGTTGATTGAAAAATTTGAGATTGGATAACGTAATATGGTATTTTTGAGGTTAAGTGTGTTCATTAAGTATTTATAGAAAAATACTGTTTTCATTTATTATAATATTGATTAAGCACTGATTTTAACATTCCTCTTTCTATATTTTATATTTATTTATTGGTACATAATTATTTAAGAATCATTCTAGTATTTATTCATTTATTTCCACGCATGAATATCCCCTACTCTCATTGATCCGACGCAAGTGCAACCTGTTCGGCAACCCCCAGCGCCACGAAACCACAGTGACAGGTCTCAATGGCTATCAAACATCATTCAGAAATCGTTCCAGCAGTGTTCTATGTATTGCCCAGCGGTGGCATTAAGTCTCCGCCAGGATGTAAGCATCGAAGCTCTCACCCTCGGTTTGTGGACCACCCGTCGTGGCCAATTGGCCGAATCAAACGGCGGCGGCCATCTGTTCCGGCGCGCAAGTGCGCGCCAATGACTGCGACATAAATACACCGGCGACACACGATGACACCGTCCTGTTGACTGGCAATTATTTTATTGCGTCCTCTCCGGGGAATACGCCCGGCTGTCGTCACGCACTTCGCCATCTGGCTTGGCCACTCGCCCGAGACACCACGCGTCTCCTGTTTGTGGTCTCTTTAATGTCTCTATGAAGTCATTAAACCACTGTCGTCGAAGGTACTACTGGGGTTTGTATTGGTCTCGTGATTAAAGGCAGTTGTGTAGTTTGAAACGATGTTGTACGGTAAATGTTTATTTTAGTATTAGTCATTAAACCTGTATACAAACAGACATTTATGTAAGATTAACGTCAATATTAATCCTGACGTTAAAATGTTATCAATAGACGATTCCAGATTGTCGACAATCAGTATAAAATTCGCTAACTACGATCAAAAGTAAAAGGAAGATTATAATTCGATCTTTCATTATAATCCGACTGTTTCTTTTCCACTTTCTTTAATCAATCTTTACGGTTAACATTATGTTTACTATTACACCCATTCGACAACACACGTGCAGAAGCTTTGCCTCCGAATATCACCAAGAAAACTACTACTTCGGCGAGGCAGAAGCGTAGGAGCAACGCTTTGAATACGAAGTACCGTGTCTCCCCCCCTCGGAGGGGCGGCCGGGGGGCAGGCAGGCGACGTTGCGCGGGATTGCGCGGAGGCGGAAGAAAGGAGAGCAGCGAATAAAAATGTAAAACGCCACTCGCCCCCGGCTTCCAGCCGCCACTTCCTGCGTGGAGCTACGTATGGAACGTGTCCCACAGGGAAACGGTCCTCTCTTTCTCTCTCTTTGGGAGGATAAATTTCAGGATAACCCGGGGATAACCGACGCGAAGAGGTTCTATCTGTCGAATTTCGTCTCGGCGTTTCTCGTTCGGCTCTCACAATTGGCCAGCACTTTATTGTACCGTTTTCCCTTTCTCTCTCTCTCGACTGGGGCGCTCTTGTCAAAGTGGACTTATAAGCCGGGAAGCGCTGGGAAGGGTGAAATAATGGAAATGCTATCTGGTTTAAATATTTCCTGAATGACTGGCGGCGCCGGGGCAGGACACTCGTAAAAATGTCCTTTTTCCCTGCTGGAAGCGCTCTCTCCTGCCAAAGTGCACGAGTTACAGGTCGATTTATCTGGATATCTGGCGATCGCCCGTGATACCGGGCTCCTATACATTGTCGGTTGCGAGGTACGGGGGAAAATAAAAATCACTAGGATTTTGCCAGCCTTAATTAACCCTTCAGACAGAGTCATGATTTTTATGTATTAGTATGAATCATGGTTATTATCTATATTGGTGAGAGAAATAGAGAACTTATTGCTGTCCAATTAAGATAATTTCACTTTTAAACTAAGTACTGAATAAATAATATCCAACAGTTTACTATGTGCTTAAACAATTTATTTAATTACTACAAGCAAGAAACGACTTTTACAAAGAATTTTAACGATCAATGCAACAAACTTCACCTTTAACTTTCTCACGACGAAGTTAAACGAATTCGGAGCGGAGGGGATGGCCAATGGGGTTGGTCGGCCATTTATTTTAATATTCGAGATCGCAAGAAAGTCACGGGAGAAGCGTCTCGACTCGTTACTTTCCCATCAGCCAGATAAGTCCTGGCTCTCTCTCCTCCTCCCTCTTTGTCTCTCAGGCGGGGGTGTATTTTTTCACCCTTTCTTGCAATAAATCTGGTCGTGGGGAATTAGTTTCGAGATAAAGTATAATATCGGGGCCCTCGCCGGCTGACGTCAGAGGCTGCTCCCCAGTATTTATGGGCGCGATAGTGTCAGTCGAGCGCCCGACCACCACCATTCCACCCCCCCCTCTCGAATTCGCCACCCCTTCGCAGCCACCCCTGGCGCACGAGGATCCTATTGCAGCCTGCATCCTATTATTGTACTGTTATGCTGCGGAAAGAATGGCTGAAGAAGGAATAACTCTTCTGGAATTTATTTTAGGTTAGGAATGTAGAATTTATCATTTTTGAACATCTGTGTTAATGTCGCGTTGTGTGTAATACTTCAAAATAACTCGTTTAATGTTTGATTGTATTTAATATCGTTTTTGGTTTTTATTGGTTTTCCTTTTTTACGTTCGATGTCATTTAATATAATTTAGTATAAATGGAGTATTAATCAATAAAGTGATAAATTGCAATACTAAGCCTGTAAAAGATTTACTATTAGTTGGATCGGAAGTAATGAATCGCTGTGTCTGTGATATTTGAATTAGTTATTAATTAATAAATTCCGAGTATATGGGTTGATTTATACAGTCATGCGATTGGAATTTATTTGATCAGGGAATAGTGGACGATCTCTCCTGTTTTGTATTCCACTCGGTTGGCAACCTGATTTATTCCGCCTTTATCTCCGGAAGTTTCTCGTCCCCCTCGCCGCACCCTCTCATACTCTTGCCGAGTTTTTGGTATCTTGCCGTTCGTACTTCCACTCTTTCTTCTTTCATGGAGGCACTTTTTCATACTTTTCCTGGAATGCACTAATATGTCGCCAGTGGAACAATTTTGGAAATAAGTATCCCCTTTTCTTAGTTGGAATAATAAATTAAGAGTGCATGAAATTTGCTTTAAATTAAGGAATGCTTATACAATGTTTGAAAATAAGAGATTCGCATAATTACACATAAAGACATTAAAAATACAGAAAGCCTATTGTTTCGCTGTATAACACAATGCAGCTATCGGTATAAAATAAAAATCAACATGAAAGGCTGAAAAAGATAGGAAGCTGTGTAATTCCATGAAGAGCAGAATCGACGAAGGTTGCCGCGTCGCAACCCTGGCCGAGAAAAAAAAAAGCACGTGTGTGCGAGTCCGGCGAAGAGGACTGGCGGAACAACACCTGCGCACTCGAGTGCACCGGGCTTTAATTTAAAAAATAATTAAACCGCAAAATTAAACCTGCCCTCCTCATTCCCTCTCTTTTTTCTCTCCTCTTTCCCACTCTCGCTCGTACCAATGCCAGTTCTTTTCGATGCGAGGCCAGCACCGGATCCACACCGACTAAAAAAAAAGGTATTCGCGTAGTCAGATTCAATGAAGTATATTTTCTTAAAGCAGAAAACATTCCGTTTTTGCTTATAAAAGAAAATTCACCTACCTATGTATATTTATAAACTATAAAGTATATATTATAATTTTATTTACAAGCACTGGCTATGCAAATACTTTTTTAACCACAGACAGAAGACATTTCTTTTCTTCTTTATTATTATTCATGTAGAATAACTATATTACCACTACAAACATAACTGGAACCACAACAGCAACGGATGATTACTGTCCGCACATGCGAATACTTTCTTTTTCATATTCACTTCTATATATATTATATTCATTGTATTTATATTTATACACCGTTATATATAACAATAGTGAATTAAAAAAATAGTCTCTGTCAAATGGTTAGTATTTTATGATGTCCAGATGTCGACACTGTGCTCGCGTGTGCCACGTGGATGCTCGTCGAATGGTACGTGGCAGTACGTGTGTACTCTCGGAGATATCACAGAGCACCAGGGGGTTGGAAGGGGTTGGAAGGGGTAATTGGAAGTACAAAGAGAATAGACATGGATAACCGATGTCTCTATTAAGCCTGTGTGCCGATTGCGCACTTCTCGCTTCAATGCCGCCACTTCGACCGCTAACGAGAACACGCGCCATCTCCAATAACGCTTTTTCTGTTAACCCTCTCTCAACGCGGCAGAGAAAAGTATAATCGAATGGAGTTTAGTTCTTCATTCATTCTTTTTAGAGATTCGTTTTGTGGTCCCGATTTATTTTATTTGGTGATTCTACTGTATTTTGTTGTGGTTTGTTTATAATAAAATGTATATTAATATATAATATAATACAGAAAATAAATAAACACTCGCAACTATATTTCCAGCCCAACAATTCCCAACTTACAAAACCTTCTTCCGAAAGAAAAAGACAAAATACGAAAAGAGAATTGTGAAAAAGGTGTACAAAGAAAAGGAGAAAGAAAGGAACAGCACTTCCTAGGCGCCGATAATCTGGTTCAAGGCTCGTCCTTCGACCTTATCGGAAATCTCGCGTATCACGAGATCTCGAGCTGCGTCACACAGTGGGTCGAAATCATGAAATACTAGGCATTTCACAGACCCCATTTTTTTACTTCTGCAACATTTATATAATGGAAACATAATTATTATAAATATAATGAACATACACAAAACTTTGACATGTATATAATAATAATATAATGTATTAAACATTCTACATGATTACAGTAATATATATAATAATAATTAAAAAAAACGTAACATTTTCTGTCAAAAGCCTAATATTTTATGATGTCGAACCACTCCGCGCTGTGATCTGCTTTGCCGGAAATCCCGGACGACGTTCACGCATTGTCTCAAAGCGGCATTGTTAGAAACGCAAAAATGCCCGCCCGGTAAAACTGAACGGTCCTAAGACTATTCTGGAGTGGGCCCAAATTTGGGGCCCGCGCGGGGCCCAATCGCCACCCGCTGGGAAGGATCGCCCTTAATCCGAGCAGCAACAAAAAGAGTTGACGCCGAAATAATGAGAGGCGAGTAATGCGAGCGTATTGTTGGCAACCTGCGCCTGGCACAATGCTTCGCCGCCCTAAGCCCTGTAAACATTACTGGCTTCGGGCGCCGCGACGCCCTTCGTCCACTTCTATTCTGTATTGTTCGATGGAATCTTAGACTGGGTAGTGTCTTGGTTTCTATTTCTGGGAATTGATTATTGAAGTATGGTAGAAAATATAAGGAAAAATGAGTATAAATATTGTCTTTCCTTAGTGAATTGTAATTGAAAATTTGGGGCAGGTTTATAGATTTTTATTTAAATCTTGACGTTCATTTTAATGCTAAAATTAAAAGTAATATTGGAGAAACGTGGTATTACATTCGGCAATAGTCGAATTTTACAATAATAAATCAGGAAACAATAGGGAAGCTCAATCAATATTGACACATATGCTAATGAATGATTTTTTATGATACTATTGAATTCGATATAACAGAAATTAATTTGAGAAATGTATAAAACCTAAGAAACAAACAATACATTTGTTATTCCGAAACGATTTCTTCAAGAATCGACACAATATCGAAAACAAATCATACAGAATTAATATTAAATGTTAACATTAACATGTGCAAATATAGCAGCTGCCAACAGAGAAGTGACAATTTCAGAACAAAACTGGCAATGAAGAGGGCGAGGCTGGAAAGACCGGTAGCAGATCGGCTCGAGTTACGGCGGTTCTCGCATTAACATAAAGCAACGCGTGCGCGCGCGGAAGTGGCGACGGAGATCGAGATGGGGGGATCGATTCCGGGATCTAAATTCGATCGGACGTCGCATCGATAAGGCGAGGGACACTCGCGCGTTCGACGTCGTCATCAGGTGTCCCCAAATCGCACCTGCGCCCGGACTATCACGGCCCGATGCGCCATCGATGCTCTCCCAACGGCAATGGACACCTGTCTTCCTTTATAATTGTGGAATAATTAAGTCACCAATACTCGATCCCTCTAACTTACTGGAATAACGCCGATTTTTTTATCGCTATTGAAATAAGAAATCTGCATTTATAATTGTCGTATAATTAAGTTAAGAATGTTGGATGAGTGGTTCTTTAATTTTGCAATCATTAATAAAATTTATATTATACAGTAATACTATACAAGAATTTATACAAAAATATTCCTATACAGAATATTCCATTGCATCAAACCTTGCAGTAATCTATGATACTCTAAAAATAAATTACTCCAAACCCACCCAACAATTTAAGCATTCCCTTTTTATGATTTACATGATTCCAACGACAGTAAAGAAAGCGACACGATTGCCGGCTTGAGTAATGAAAACAGGAGAGAAAAGGAGAGGAAGCGGATCACCGCCTCGCTCTGGATTTCGAGGGAATGAATGGAATTAGTGAGAAGACTAGCTGAATAATATCGGCTCTATCTGTGGGGCTAGACTGGGAGCTGAAACGTATCAGGGCGACGTATCTGCATAGACTAGGCGAAGAAGGTCGACGTAGTGTGCATCCTCTTCTCTCTTCCTCTTCATCTCGATCTCGATCTTCCTTTGGCTGGACCAGTCATAGCAGCTTTTCGCTCGGCCTTAATCTAACCTCTTCCTTCCACCTTTCTAGTCTTATGCCACCCTTCCTTTTATTCGAGACACTCCCTTTTACTCTCCTTTTTGAGGTTAGTTTTCTCTCTTTTTAAGGTTATTGGTTGAAGCAATATTTGCTTGGATTACCACTGAACGATGTTGAAATTATCGTTGCGTTGGTAATAATAATTTCGACATTTTACCCGTATTTTATTGAAGTGTATGATTAATTAAGAATAATAAATTGAAGATAATTATTAATATTACGTAATATTATTACTGTTTGTACATTTATAACACTTTTTACAGCAGCAGCGAACTTATTTAATTGCTAATATCCATTTACAATCACCATAAAAATTATAAACAATTCCTGAGAAATCCATGGAGTACAACTGGCGTCGTTCTTCGCTTTTTACAGATACACTTGGTAAATTCCAGCAATTAATCCGAACTGGAAGACACTTCATCGACGCTGCTGTCAGCGATGCTTCACGGCTCGCTCGCTGCCAATTGCGCGTCGCCCAGCCGAGTATCTTCTCTCTTCATAGGGGGAGTTTTTTTCTCCTGCCCCTCTCGCCAGTTCTGGGGAGGACTTCTGCCTCGTTATGCACGCGTCCCTCTCGCCACGTGTTCCCGGAACACTCGCTTTTTATCGTCTCCGTTGCTTTCCGCGCGCTTGCCAGTGAATAGTCGCTAGCTATCGCCGGTGTATGCGCTCGTTGTCTTCTCCGCCGGTCCCTCCGAGCACCTGCTATGTCGCTGAGTTGAGCTCGCGTGATGTTGCAAGTATGCGAATATTAGTTGGTTGTAAGATAAAAAGTTGCGTGGAATTTAATTAATAGAAATTAAATATCCATATTAAGTTTGTCGGTGAATAAGTGAGTCATTCACTCACCCAAATTAGCATACTGATTAATCTATTAAGAAATAACATTTATTCAGTCATTCCATCCGAATATCAAATTTATCGAAATCCTGAATCCAAGAATAAGTCAGTCAGTGAGTCATTGAGTAAGTCAGTCACTCACTCATACAAATCTGCACAATATTAAGCAATTAATTACCAATATTGATTCAATCATTCCACCGAATAAACAAATCTATCGATATCCTGAATCCCATAAGTCACTCAGTGAGTCATTGAGTCAGTCAGTCACTCACTCACCCAAATCTGCACAATATTAAGCAATTAATTACCAAGATTGATTCAATCATTCCACCGAATAATCAAATCTATCGATATCGTGAATCCCATAAGTGAGTCAGTGAGTCAGTGAGTCAGCTATTCAATCATTCAATCACTCACTCATCCAAATCTGCACAATAATTAATGAATTAAGAAATAAGATTTATTCAATCATTCCATCGGCAAATCCCGAATCCCACACTAAGTGAGTCAGTGAGTCATTCAGTCATTCACTCAGTCACCCAAATCTGCATAATCCCCGAAGCAGTAAATAGTCGTCGGCTCTGTCTCTCCGCTGTATAATTGATTTACGAGCGACGCCACTTGGACTGCCGATGCCGCCACACAGTGAGTTAACGAGCGCCGGGACGGTCGTCGGTCTGAGACGCCGAGACGCCCAGGACGTCCACCCTCTGCGCGCTCTCTGCTCAGCTAATCCAGGCCGTCTCGACGTCCCGTCGCCCGAGAAGCCGGGCGCCGAAATTCGTACAATTGGCGAACCACCGAATAAACCCGTCGGCGAATTCTCTTCATTTGCATTCATTGACTATCAGTGCACTTGACTACGGAAGTGAATAAGTTAACGGAATGTATCGGACAAGTTAGTGAAATAATTTTATTGTGCGTTTAATTGTTAAATGTGAAGTATATAAATTATGATTTAGGTATATTTTTTCAACTCTAATGTTATATAATAATAATAAAACATTTCTGCTAGAAATAAAATATTAAAATATTGCAATATTAAATACAATATTCCGCTATCAAATTTTGAATTTCAAAATGAACTTCCATTCATTCCATCCAAGGAAATTTGTTCGTCCCTTCAAAAAAGAAATTTAATAATAATCATCCCGGGGACACAGAAAACGCATTTCCGGGAGGGGCGTGCTACGCGAATCAGATAAATCCTCGGTGTTATCTGGTCGGTGGGCTTTTCAAAAATACATTTTTTACACTTCGTATATTTACAATCGCCAGATGATCTCGAATAAATGCCTGGGTCATAAATCAGTATTAGTTGGCGCGGGCGGCGAGCGAGCCATACGCGAAAAAAGCCTGATCGAGATTAATTCTGTTTGGCCGGATCGACGACAGTCCGGTTTTTATAAGCCGCTGCATAATGCCGATAACATATCGCCCGGGTATCTAGCAGCGACTGATAGTTCACCGCCGACATTTCCCTGCTACGCTCGATCGAAGACCTTCCTGGAAAATCATTGGTTCGTACGGGGGAAAATTGGTGGCGAAGGAAATCTTGCGATGAAAATGACAGAAATTGGAGAAATACATTTTTGAGATTCAATGAGCTGTCATTTTAGTAGGAATGTAAAATCGTAAATGCACAACATATTTTTAATGTATTATAAGTAGAACTTTTCTTTCACTATTTATTAAATAATATAGCAATGTTCGAATATTCAATTAACCATTTATACATTTGAATAAAAATCACATAAAAATTGTTATAAATTTCAAACCATTCATTTAAACCCTGTTACTACTTCCAATATTAATATAATTCAGATAGAAATTTAATCTGTAATACGTTATTTTTATAATACAACCGTCGTAGCCAGTAAAAATTAAAAATACAAATTCGTATTACAACATCAATAATTCGATATTTTCCCCACCAAAATTATTAAATAACATGATAGCCCAACAAAAATCAAAACAGAAAAGATTAATTTCACCAAACACCATTACTTTCACTACTAACAAGACTACGTCAGAAGCTCAACAACAAAACCGACGTGGGAGCCGTTGAGCAATCTCTGCGATCTAAATTCGAGCGATATTTGACCATGGCGCGGAGACTCCCTTCGGTTCCTCCTGCGAGAGTGGTACGTGCGAGTGCGTTCTCTCTGCGTGCACACGTGCGCCCGCGGAGAAGCAAGGAAGAGCTGGAAAGGCGCGCGCGTCCAAGCTAAATCGGCGCTGGCGTCGGCCGAGGGAAAGATGAGAAGGGAGAGCCATGCAGATGAGATGCTATCGGCGCCGGTAATCGTCGGATCTCAGCCGCGGGACAATACCGGGTGTTCTCCACTGTTCGGGAACACTCAAACATCGCGCGACAATGGCGCAGAATGGCCGACAGCTGCCCGACGCTCCCGATGGAACGCGCGTGCCGCACACTGATGCAGTTTCACGTGTATGTTGGTTGTTCCGATGTATGAAATATTGGAGGATTTTTCTGGTAAATGCTTGAGGAATCCAGATTTATTTTTATCAAAATAATATTTGGATTATATTATGTATTAGTTTGTAAAGTAGTAGTTGTTCGATTTTATTATAAATAATTTGGTTGGGGAAAATATCGAATTATTGAAATTGTAATACGAATCTATGACGACGGTTGTATTATAAAAATAACATATTACACTTTATTTGGTAAATCCAGTTTTAAAGTATACTAATTTATATTTCTATATTTATACCCATATTTTGTATACTTGTACGTTATTATATATCTTTGATTCCTGAATAAAGCAATGAGAGCTTCTTTAAAATCTCTTATGCAACGACTGATTTAAAATATAGCAATATTTATCACTTATAAAGTACTATAAGTATACACTAATAAATATAACTGCAATTCTATAAATTATATTATTACTCACCCACACAGTAAAATTTCTAATAAAACTATAAACTTAAAACCACATACAAAGTGTTCTTTGTTGATACAAAAAACCACATTAAAACCACAACTCAATGTCACAAAATTCCAACAGGACATCTCCTATTACCCAAGACGGAAGTGTAACCGGCAAATCCATCGAAAGAAACTCATCTCCACCACACTCTCTTTTTCTCTCTCTCTCTCTTGGAGCATTAAAAAGCATAGTGAAAGCGTGGTACCCGGGTGCGCCCGGAGGGGGTCGCTCACCCCCTCGCGGTCCGGTCATAAAAACCGAAAATCCGCAGATCGGCGATCACCGATAACCGAAAATACAGCTGCAGTTTGCGGTCACCCGATGCACGGTGGCCGACGATGTAGATGCCCGTTACCGATTACCCGAGAAAGAGGGAGAAGAGGAGAGGAGAGGAGAGGGCGAAGGAAGGTGGACCCGGAGCCGGGTACATATTTTGACTAGAACAGCCGTAATTTGGCGGGCATTGTCGAGGACCATTGTTGGAGGGGTGGCGGAAGAAAAGCACACTTTTGCGGGCCATAAGGATTCTTGCTATTGTAGATTACGGTGGATTTCTTTTTCACGAACTGTGAGAGTGTTGGAATATTTTTTTAGTAATAAATAATCGTACAGGCTGAAGCACTTGCGGTTGTTAATTTGTATAATATTTTGTATAATTCGAATTAGAATTTTATATTATTCTAATATTGTACAATATTACTCTAAATATCATTTTATTTAATAGGTAATTCTAGTTACACACAGAAACATAATATATAATTAACAATAAATATACTCGCCTGTTACAATACCATAAAATGTACAAGAATCACACTCCGAAAATCTCCAAGCCCGAAAAAGGCAGAGCAGAAAGAGGACTCCAAGGAAGAAGGAAAACCAGTACATATTTTGACTAGAACACCCGTAATTTAGCTACCATTGTCAAAGTCCACTGTCGAAAGCCTGAAAGAAGAAAAGCAGATATTTGTGGGATGTCGCAGTCCCTCAGATTCATAGTTCTACGTAGTTTTACGGGTGACCCCCCTCGCAGGGGGGGTGCATTGTGGTAGCGAAGGCAATGTAGAGAATCCGCGGGAGGCGAAAGCCGCAGGAGAAAACGAGCGAATTCAACGCGATCGCGACACACCTTCCACTTCGAACCCTCCGGAGATTTGTTTGCGCGCTCGATCGAGGGAACGCGCGTCACCGACAAGATCTAACATCGTCATTGTCCGCCGGCGCCGCATGCCAGTTCGACGCACGCCCGGACAATGTTCCGCAAATTTGTAGTCGCCCTTGCTGACACACTGGAGTGACCAGTTGGTGAATAGTGCGGGGTCGATGAGTTCACCTCTGCTTGGTGATATTTCAATATTGTTGTTGGATCTTATTCTAGTAGAAATGAGTATGGGAAAATGAGATAAACTGATATAAATTGAAGAATATTTTAGGGGAGGTTATGTATTTCGTATTTACAAAAACAAATAGGAACTTTATGAATTATATTATATTTTCAGCTGACCGAATTATTTTCGCTTCTGTCCAACAATTAATAATAGAAGATTAAAATCTAACAGAAAATAATAATAGACCCAAAATACTTGTTCAATTAAAAAATTAATATTACACGGAATCATGTACACCTGCTGGTAACGGATGATTCACCGAGACCGGCCCACTTCGAAGCCGGTGATCCTCACCGAAGGCCGATCGATTCCACCTGGCTAAGACCCAAGTGGTTAATAATAATATTTAAATCTGACTCTCTTCCTACGACGCGCCGCTACCGGGCATATTAAAGATGCTAATATGAGGAGGAAAAGGTGGCACACGTGGGCAGAGGTCGTCGGTAATCTCGTGGACAAGAGGGCAATCAGAGGACATCCTGTTATCCCCCGGGGAACACCCGTACTTAAGACAGGAAGACTCCGATCGGATCCATCGACTTCTCCAGGTGCTCAACTTTGCCACGCCCAGCATTCTTTTTTGATGGGAATGTCGCCCGAATTAACAAATAACTTAATAATAATAAAAATGCTTTCTTGTAATAAAAAAATCGAGTGTGTTTCTTCTGTGCAAAGTCCTGTGTCAAATAAGTTGCAAGTAATATTTATACTATTTTTAAAATAAATTCTCTTAAACAGGAACCCGTCTGTTCTAAGGAAATGTATTTGTCTTTAAAAGGATGCTTTCTTATTCAAGAAAATGTATTGCTATTTATTTCAAAAACACTGTGCAAGTATCCAGTCTATAAAACTCAGCAGTTCTCAGGATTGAGAATTTCCCGCCAAATGTTGAGCGATCCATTGTGAGAGGTTAGGGTGACTTGCGTCCTAGCGTAGAAAGAAATCCAGGTGTCGAGATTGATTCCTCTCGGATGCTGGGCATAGAAGAGGCCACGGGAGGTCGCCTGGACCTCCTACAGGCGATCGCTACTAGTCCTGAGGGATCCTAACCTATCCCAGAGAGTACAAGCCTGCATAATCTATGACTTCCATCCTGGAACGCGTGATCCTAGACGACTGTCATTCGAACTCGATTATTCCTAGATCTGTCCACCGGCATTTCCTGCCTCTTAATATGCTAAGGGATCCCTGGAATCCTTCTACAGTCGCTATTTCTTTAGTTCGAGTACCTTGACACTGTCAAGTTGAGTGTGTGGATTGATGGTAGGAGACTAAGATTTTAAAATTGAATAGAACATTTATAATAGACTTTTAAATCGAATAGAAAATTGAGTATACACTTGCATATGCAGCAAAAATATAATAACTCTTATACACGAGAAAACTATTATTTCTCGCATAAATTAAAAATGGTATTAGTTTAAAATCATGGCTCGCATTCCTTGCGCTTCACGTGCATTAAATCATGCACACTCTACAAGAGGATTGGGGAGGTTAGGAGTCAATGTGGCCGATGCATCATGGCTGACTGGTGCAAAAAGTGATAAATACTTCGCAGGGAATTTTCTGTCCGTGGCCACCGATAATGGCCGGTGGGGAGGGCGCGGGGATCTTCGGTGGCGAAATAAAATATAATGCCACGCTAGAGTGCGCAAATAACAAGGGCCGCACACAGGCACGCACGCGCGCACACCTTGAACTCGACGAGGCCATAAATTTCTTATCAACGCCCGCTTTAATTTCAAGCTATCACGGCGACCGCACCAGCGCGCCCCGATACAGCCCGGATGCGAACTTTTAAAAGAATAATACTCCTACAACCCCCGCCACTCGTGTGCGTTACAGTGCCCGAAGCCATAATTCAACTCGGGGTAAGCAAGTGTAAGGACGCTGGAGAGCCCACTCTCTTTTTGTTAGATATATTTTGTTTGATAGACTTTTAATAGCCAGTCATAATAGAATATGTTTAATAAGAAGATGATTAGAGAACCTTAAAAACTGGATACAATCGCGAGGAAGTCCAAAATAATGAAATAATATTGATAAATATAAAGTTAATCATAAACTAATCTATTAATACATTTAGTCTTCCTATAATTAACAATTTCCAAGAACTTTGAATATCAGAATGGAGTCTGTAACACCCATGAATATGCCAAAGGAAAAAATGATTTATGACCAAGAAAATGAGTATTAAAATAAACACTACAATTAAGCAATCTAAAAATCCCTTCAACTTAACCTCGCCCTCCGAACTCGAGGTTAGGTCGAACAGAATCCGTGGAGATATCGCAAGCCGTACAGGTTAACTTCTTAACATCATTAGCGGTTGACGAAGAGTCGAGGGCCCGGAGACGTCGACCGTAAATCAATTACCCGCTCTCTTTCTCGGTCTCCAAGTTGACCGGGGTCAAGATCACCGCGCGGCACTAATTAAATTCTACAGGGCCGCTCAATTAATTCCTAGAGAGACTCTCTTCGTGCGTGTGTGTGTGTGTGTGTGTGCAAGTGTATCGGATCGGTGAAACAGTCAGCCGGTGACTTGTGTTTCGAGTAAAAGCGGCCCTAATTAACGGCATTCGTTAAAATAGTGAATAATAAGGGAGCAGGCCCAATCAGAGGCAAGCGGGGCCCAATCGCGAGGGAGCTGCCTTAGGAAATCGATTATTTTCGCGGCTCAAGACCTTCCACTCTTAATGAGGAAGAAGCTTTCCACCTGGGAGACGGTAATGGGCCCGTCGTTAGCGTAATTTGGCCCTCAGCTTCCCTCGCCGCCGGCTTAGAGATCAGTGAGAACTGCGAGCCTAGGTAGTCAGGTGTCAAGTCCCCCTGAAATCTCCTGGGCCCTAGAGCTCCTCTTTTCTCTGTCTATCCGGAAATCCGCTCTACTTTCAGGTAACGGTGCCCCCACGGGATTTGCTCCCGATTAACGCCACTAATCGCACCGCCCCGAGGTGCCGCTTGGGGCCTTACGGCCCAATTACCAAGCGAAGCGTCGCTTCCAGGATCAAAACAATAGGCGGATTAGTGGTGAGCGATCGTTTTAAGTTCCACCGTTGCCAGTGGAAGCTTTGTCGAACTAAAGTTTTTGTAAGCCCCAAATCTGTGTGTGGACGAATGGGATGTATGCGTGAGAGGAGTATGCAATCGTACTGAACTTGGAGCCCTGCTCCGTTACCAAGAGAAGCTGAGCTTCCAGAATTAAAACAATAGGCAGATTAATGATCATCGATCATTTTAAGTCCCATTTTTCCCAGTGGGACCTTTGCCAAAATACTTTTCCCTGTGGACATTAGAAGAGTATGTCATCGCAACGCCACTCGTACTCTTGTTTTGGGGCCCTAGGGCCCAATTCAAAATACTTTCTTTATAAGGCCCAAAGTTTGACAACGACAATGCAATCATTATCAAAATAATGACTCGCCTAGAATTCCTCAATAAATTCATCTACACAGACCCAATAATGATCACATACAAATCCAGCAGTAAGTCCCAAAGTTCACCGATACAAGCATGGACCAACCACTAGAATCCACGTACTGCTCTTGCAAGCACTGACCGAAGAGGGGGTGGCGAGACGAAGGAGTTGCGCACAATAAACTCGCACAATGCCGCATTGAAAGTTGGGAGGGTGTGGGGCATTATTGAATCGGGACTTAAGCAGTGTTGGTGGCAGAGATTCAGAGAGGAAGAAGGAGGACAGCTGGTCCACGCACGGCTGCTGGAGGAGGACGGGGCGAACGGGCGGCGAGCTGAATGCTATCTATATTATCCGAGCAAGGGTTTAGCCGCTCTCGGTGTTTGCCGTAGATCGAGATAATCTAGCGCGGTATCTGCGTCCCGAAAAGCGAGCGAGAGGAAGATGCTGCGGGGCGGAGGAGGGCGAAGATCGCTGAACGATAGCTTTGTACGACCACGACCAACCTTCAAATCTAATGTGACGTCTGCATACGTACTCCTCAGCCGCCCCTCGTGGCTGCAGCCACCCCTGCGACTCGACAAACGGGCCCTTCTACCCTCATGCGACACGTCAATCTTCGGAAGCCGAAACCAGCGAGAGAAAGAGTACGACAGAAGAGACCGCAGGAAATTTGTTTGAGAATACAGTTCGGGAACAATTGGAGAAAAATGTTTTTGAAAGTCGAGGTTTGTACAGGGTGATTCACTTTAGTTTTAATATTATCGACATTCTCCACACTGTGAATAATATCAAAATACAATTTTGATAATTTACAAAAATAATTAACAGTAATATTTCTTCATCAGCAATTTCCCGCGTACATCATTCGGTAGTACGATGATTTCCATCGGGCGCACCAACAGATAAATATCGTCGACGCGAATCGCAGATCGCAACCGTATAATTACCAGTAACATATGCCGGAGCGCAATAAAAGTCGGCGTCATCAATTTCGAGAAGTGAGCCGATGGCCAAGCAATGACGAAGTCGGCAGATGCGCGCCGGGGCCGAATTACACGTCGGTTGCGGTTTGCGTCGCTTCGCCGGAGGGCTTTCCGCAGTTACGTTGCGGGCACGTAGCCCTCGTTAAGGGCTTTCTTAATGGCGACAGGGCAGTATTGGCCGTCGATAGTTTACTGGCCGCTATTAGCGCAACCTGCCGCCAGCAGGCCAATCCGCTTCCTCTAATCTCCATTCCACCAGGAATATGCTCTTCGAGTTCGAAGGACCGTCCTTGTATTTTTGCTCTCGAAGAAACTGATTTCTACGGTAACTCGATGTTCTTATTGAGTTCGTACCGGTTAAGTTGTAAATGTTGTAAGAATTTGTAAATTAATCTTGCATTATGTATGAAATTTTTTCATCTTTTTTAAAACAGTCTGTAAAATTAATAAATATTGGATTATATTATAAATTATTTATCTATTGGTAAATAATAAATTGTTACAACTACAAATATGTTATAATAATGTATAAAACCAAATGTAGCATCAATCGAATGATTAGTTTTCCATTTATTACCACAACAAGACATGATTATTTTCAATCATTCTTAAAGTCATATATTCAATTAAAACATCAATTCGGAGAATTTTCACTAATTTCTTTCAAACATTCGGACAACAAGAGTCAATTATCAGAGCACACGGAAGCACATTTACTAGCGACGGGAAAATGAATAAACGTACGCGCTGACGATGATGTGACGCAACGGTAGTCATCGGACAATGCAGTCCGCTGTAATAACAGGGCGCGATCACTCCGAACGCGTCGAGTCACTCTTCGACTAATGTATTCGGATCCTTGAGATGGGCGTCGATCCGGTAAAGTGCTGGGCGTCCACTTCGACACTCTCCGCCGGAATACTCGACGCCCAGCGTCGCATTTACTACGCTCGGTTGTGAACTCGATGATTCCGAAATCTGTACGAGTATATAATTAATCATTTGTATATTTAGTAAAGGCCAGAGAAAATTTGAGGAGTTAAAATATATTTGATATTTATTGAAATATATTTTAACAATATTATAAATATTATCTGCGTCAGCTAATAGACTTTCCTATTTTAATTTATTCAAAGAATAAACTCAGTCTATTTATAATAATTAAACTGGTTACAGTTTTCATAGCCGCTCGTACAAAATATACAACAATTTATACAACAATTCTAATAATAAATAGAACCAGTTAAAACGTTAATACAGGAAGTGCGCGATGCCAGAGTGAAGCTAATCGTAGGTGGCGCCGGCGGCCGAGAAGTAAATCTAAAACATATTCGCTCCAGCCAAGCGGAAGGTATATGTTTAGCCGATTTAGCGTTTGCCCTTCAGCCCTGGGGCGGGCGTCGCGACGCCACCCCTGCGACACGGCTATCAACCCACCCCAGTTACCGGCTACCCCAGTTTTAGTCACACCAAGCCCCAGCAATTATTTAGCCCTGTCTTCCTACACTGGTTACTTGGACAGTTGCTCCACCAGTTGACTTCATGACTTCTGGTTCATTATAGAATAATCGTTACAATTACTGAAACATTATTGACAGTTGAAATTATCAGGTTTTTTATTTGCTAAATCGAATTAGCTATCTTTATAATAATCTAATTGTAATACAATCAAACCCGGTCAAAATTGCTAAAATACTTCTTTTTAAAATTAATACATATACAACATTCTCATCCTTCTAAACGACTCCAATTCCCACCCAAAAAGTCTGCCATTTAAATAGAAAATCCAAATCTTTTGTTAAGCGAAACATTACTCCAACCCCTAAAAATCGTTTACGACGCACCGTGCGAGCAGCGTTCACATAAATATCGGCGATCCTTACCGGCTCCCCCATAGATAGGCGCATTCCGCATCCCCCCCTCCACTTCCACATGTACTCGGTCAGGACTCGCTAAGAATACTGGCACGCGGAGATAAGAGTTATCTGTCGGGCCGCGATACGATAGAGCCTCGGGCCGAACTAACACACATTCACTCACCCCTCACAAATGTATATGCAATCGCTCGTAGTATGAGTGGACGCACACGTGTGGGGAGTTTTACCCTCTTTTCAGTGGCGCGCGTGTGCTACTGCGTGCTGGATGATGCTGGATCGCTCGGCAAGGTGGATGGTGGGGGGTGAAACTCGCTCTCGGGCTCTTCGAGGGTGTTATGAGCCATTGTTGGCGGTGATGCATCGCCTCGTAAATATTGTATCGGCACGGGAAAGTAGCACCCACACTCCCAGATAAACCCCCAACCTCCCAATCCCTGGTGTGGGAGATCGAGAGATTTGGAGCGGAGATGCCAAGGAACCGGGGACTCCTGAATTCCTGAATTTATGAGGACCCTGCGATGGACTTCCTTAAACTGTTTTACGTCTGGGTGATCGCAAATTGAATGATGTTTAATGCTGGATGTATGGAAAATTAAGTTATAGGTGGTTTGAAAATGTTATTCGAGAAATAAGTGTGGCAAATATCACATAAACAATTCTAGAAGTATCAAGAAATGTGTACCTTTTTTATACAGACATTGATTAATAAATATAGCAATAATAACTGGCTTCAATACTAATTTTCAACAATCAATAATCATTCAAAAAAATAATAAAACCAACCATACAAGTCGTCCAATCCCACAATGTTAGAAACAGTTAACTGACAGAGGTTGCATGCTTCACCACCGATGTGTGTGGAGAGAGCTTAAAGGCGAGTAGCTGTAATCTTCCTTGATGCTATCTGACCGAACCGGACCGTAATTATATCGGGTGGCCGAGCCACCGCGTATATTATTATTAATATACTTATATATCGACTGGTGGCCGTTGGCGCGCGTGCACTCCGCCAGTATTTCGGGGCACACATGTGTGTGAGTGTGTGGTTCGATGGTCCTGAGGGCGACCTTAACACAATGGGCGCCCGAGGACGGGGGTGGAGCTCGAGAGAAAGAGAGGCACTTATTTGCATACGGAACCACGGCGTATAATGTGGAACGGCGATGGTCCACGGGGTGAGCTTCCCGTGCAGCCTCCACTCCTCTCGAGGGACTTAACCTCCTCGACTAACCGAACTCCCTTATTAAGTAGCACCCAACTTCTCCACCCCTTTCGCCCTTTCGCCCTCGCCACCTCCGTTCGATGCACTTACTGCCGGAAGTTCGAGGGACGATAGAATCTAAGTGTGTCTCGACTGGTTTTTAGGTTAGTTCTTCGCTGCTTTGATTGTGAATTACAATTTGCGAACAGGGTGAATGTATTGTCTGTGGTTAAGTATTGTTAGGATGATTTTATATTTTTTTCAATTATTTTTGTACTTGTTGTTGTTTCTTTATTGTTTATAAACAATGGTCCGAGCATAACCCCTGCTGGGAGATAACTTCCTCGACTAACCAAGTTCTTTTAGTTCGAAACTACAAGCGAATTCCATCAAATGAAAACCAGTTTCTAGCAAAAACCGAGGAACCAATATCAAAAAAGTGGGACTTTTCCTTGCCTAAACATTCAGGCGTGTTTCATTCTTGTCTGCCATTGTATATGACAAGTAACGTCAAGCAGATGTCACGCTAGTCAACCTGTCGCTGACTCTCCCCCCATGGTCGCAAGTGAATTCAGGAATAAAGAAAGCCTGTGCACTTAAAGAACTGGCACTTCCCGGAAAGTTTTGGGCCTAAAAGATCCTGGTCAGCGCGCGTATTCAGACCCATTTGTAGATGCGTTGCCTGATCGTTCGGGGCCTCCTCCGTTTTGACGTTTTCCCGACATATTTTGACGCATCATTCTTCTCCGGAGATTCCCAGAGCCTGGCAAGGCCCTTTCTACTTTCAGACCGCAAAGGGCCCAGTGTCAACTGGCCCATCGGCTGGTTTGCCAACTGACAAACTGCGACGTCCGACACTACCAGTGTGGAAGGGCAAACCTGATAGGCTAATGGAACGTATGTATAAGAAAAGAGTGAAAAAATTCGAATTCATTCATTTCGCTCCAATTTTTACTACAAATATAAGTGTTTATGAACAAGTTCTGTTTCATTCATCAACTCAGAGCTTTACTGATCCACTCTCAGACGATATTCACACCGATTCCAGTCTAAGGAATGCAAAGTTAAGTTCGTAAGGTGTAGCCGGCTGGAAGGCCCGAACGAATCGCCGTGATCCGGGGGCCTTTGGGCCCCATCCAGAATGAAGAAACAAAAAGCTGGGAGCGGTAATAGCGCGCGGTGCGGGGTGGAGGATGCGGGGAGCTGATCCTCTTGGGAGGGAAGGTTTTCACGGGCAACGTGTCAGGAATCACTTAAGGCCCTCGACTGGCTAACAATGACACACGATCCTTTCTCCGCTCTCTTCTGCCTTCCTCACTATCGATGACTCCTTTCTCTCTCTTAACTCTTCTCCTCTCCTCCTTTCTCTTCGGCGGATCTTTCGCTCTTGGTTTCGCCGCCGCGAGAAAGAAAGGGAGACTGCGCTCATGATCTACACCTGTGCGGCTGTCTTGGGGCCTTATTCAGCCTCTCCTCCCTCTGTCCTGGACCATAGACACTGACGCGCGCCACAATGCGGAGACTAATCGAATCCCGCGTCAGACCTCGCCTCGTATTCGCGTACATTGTGCTTCAAAAGTTTGTGTAATACTCGGATTGATAAGATTTGCAATTGTGAAAGTAGTGAAATATATAATATACTAGAATGTACAGCAGAACTGTGTAGTTTGAGCGAAATGAAATCGTTATGTAAAGTTAGTCTCCTTTAGATTTAGATGAGATTGAGCCCCACTCGTTCGGCTCATTTCTTATATTTTTCTTCTTTTATATTCAAAGCATTATTGCCAGTCATGGCGAACTTTTATTATTTCAAACTTCCAAAGACTCATTATTTTCATCGAAAAAAAATGATGAAAAGTTCAACAAAAATGAGAAAAATAATCCATAAAAGCAAAGCGTGAGAAAATCTTGGCATCCACTGTATCAGAAGACGTAACGGGCAAGCGTGTATAAATCCGAATGGCCGGTGCGTACACACACATATCGATCGGTATCAATGCCGGGAAGAGCGAAGTCCTCGGCGCAGCATCCGAGGGACTGACTTCATTGTCCGGCTGACGAACATTGTGCTCCCGGGGGCCCTCTCGCGCCAGATCAGCCTCCCTTTCAGGACCACTCCGGCTCTGTTTCTGTCATTCTCCCGCGCCGGCCTCATGGAAAAAGAGAGAGCCCGCCGATAAACGAACGGTGACACGTGGAATTTCGGGACGAGCTAATCTCGTGACTAAGTGGCTCGCTCGCTCTGAGTTTCGCTCGCTCGATCGAGAGGATGAGTCGCTCATCTTCGAACTTGTCCACCCGCTCCTGATCCTATTGTGAGGCTGAGTCTTTTCTGAGGGATTGAAACGAATTTGTTTACTACTAGTTGAGTGTATAAGAAATCACGAGGATGAAATTAGAATTAGATGGAAAAGCTGAATTAATAATAATTTTATTTAAAGAATAGGCTGCTGCAAAATTATTCTAACGATGTATAGCTCGATTTCAAATTTCTTTTACAATTTTGGAGTTACTTTTAAAAAACCCTGTATAACTAATTAATATTGCTATATTAGAGCCTATAATTTAAATGAAATTGCTACAAGCGTAATACAAAATTTCTGTCTAAAATTACACGGGTACTTCTTTTGATTTTACTAAAGATGAAAAATATACATAATGTATAAGTTAACGCTTTTACATAAAATAAACATAAAAATAAATACTCCACAATTTAAACTCCCCTCTCTCTCTCTCTCCCACTCTCCCAAAAGCACCTCACTGCAGAAAGGATAATAGTCCGCAAAGTGTACACTGCGATCATCTACTAAGAACCTTGCCGTCCCAACGTCGGACCATTCGTCAATTATGCGCCTCACAGGTTGACTCCAAGAGACACGAAGACAATTTCACGGGAACCCAGGCGTGCCTCTCGGCGAGCCTTTAATTTTTCATCTTTAGTGGAAGGCGGACAAGCACCGTGCGAGCTCCTCGTGAGCGAGGAATGCCACGGTGGCCCGAGGGATAGTCAAAACAGCTCCACCCCGAGTGCACCCCTTGCGGAATTGCAAGGAGAGACTCCTTTTCCTCTCTCTCCTTCTCTCTCGTGGACTTCTAGGGAGACAGACGGACTTCCCGTGGACAGAGGAGGGCGCGTGTCCCGAGGGTTGCGGGTCTAAACACTCTGTAGTCAGGCAAGTGAAAGCTGTGTTGGGATGGTTCAGACTTGTGTGAATGCGTGGGAGTGTAAAAGGTTTAGAATACAATGTGTTTATGAAAATATTACATAAAGTATCTTTAGCATTGTGTGTTATTTTTTAGTTGTAACCAAAAATTCCGAAAGATTCTGTGCCAATTTATACTGCTTTTACTGCAAAACAATAGTAAAGTTGTAGATTAATAAATAATACAGAGATCTTTAAAGTAAACCATAAATAGTAAAATATTTTATAAGGTAATATAACAATATTCTAAATACCCACCAAATACCCATCAAACGGTACAGCTAAAGCAGTCTCGCCAAACGACGAATCCAACGGAGACAGACAAGGAAAGAGCAAGAGAGATGGAACGCTTCCCCCCTCAACGGGGGCAGGGAACGCGCCCGGGGCAGGGAAGAGTGGCAGCGCGGAGCAGGCAAAGAGCGTGACACCATCGGGTTACGCCTGTTTTGTACACAGATTCGCTTCGGCCAATATAACGGCTGTTTCCTCGACCAGCCCCAGCCACTCGTCTCATTGCTCTCCTGCCAATAAAATTATTCAGGGTACGACATTATGATCTCCGAACCGCTCGTAGACCGGATCGACCTCGCGGATAGATGCTTCCGCGACGATATATTTCTGCCCTCCATGGACGATTTCAATTATTGGCAGTGCGAAAGATCGGCACTAACTTCGTCACGCCGGGCGATCGAGGAGGCGTGTGAACCTGATCCAACTACAAGCTTGTATATTAAAAGGATGACGTTGTGTCGTAAAAACGTGCCAGAGCAATAGTAGCGACATTAGTCTGTGAACCTGGACACTTAATTTTGATATGGTCTTGGAAATGGCTAATTTGAGAGTCATTAGAAATATATGTGGTATTGTTGAGGAGATTGGAGTTAGAGGGATTGGAATAGTCATTAAAATAGTGGTGATTCATTACTTTGGTGTCAGTGTTAGTATTAATGTATTAAAAATATTAAGAAGGTGATAGAAAGTTCATGAACAGAATTATAAAATATTTTCATTAACAAATATCCAACATTATCAGTATTAATATTCATACATATATAAGACAAAAGAAATTAAACCGAAGATTGTTCGATCGAGTTCAGTCCGAGACTGGTTACAGCGGATCTTATGCACCGACACGAACTATCTTGCACTTAAGAGGGCGCATCGTATACTTAAGATTCCTGGGCGCAGGCATATTGCGAGGCATCGTAACAGCATTAGGTAAATTACACGTTGGCCCGCGTTCCGCCCCGAAGCACGAGCGGCCGACTCGCCTTATCGTCTCGACGGTCTCTCGAACTTCTCAAAGTTCGATTTCGCCCGAAAGCTGCCCCTTAATGAGTCCAGAGTCGACTGATTTAGTACGAAACCTAGACCGCAATTGTAAGAGCGGTGTAGTTGATGTGAAAACTTGAATTCTACTCTTTGAAATATATAATAATAAAGTATATTATTATATTAATAGATTTTAATGAAGTTGAGGGTTAAAATTATAAATTATAATATAAAATCCTAAGGTTTTTACTGTAATTTTAATGCAACTTTCGCTGTACCATTCTTTGAAGTTTTTGGATTTGCATAGATCATTAATTTATATTATTATACAAAAAATATGTAACAACGACGATAGAAAACCAATTATTCTTGAACTCGAATCATTGTCAGCGTCTATCCACATAAATATCGATCCGAAACCACACCCTATCAATCATCAATTAACTTTGTCCCATCCCCGCGCACAATACATTGACCCCCGTGCAACCCCATCACCCCAGGCACCTGGAAAAAGAATTGTCATCGAGTGGAGAAAAGCTCGACTCCCGTCGACCAAGAGAGTGCCAAGTGGCAGGGTGCGACGGTGGCACGGAGAAGAGGCTCTGCTTACTAAGCATCGTCTCCAGAGCGAGGGGGTCCGGATAATTCGAGGCGAAAGGTGCCACCACGTGCGCAACGACTTCTTAATGGGCCTGAAGAGCACCGCGGGAGTACAGAAAGTGTTTCGAAGACCGGCTAACCGAGCGGAGAGTCAAGTGCAGCTCCGTGACAAAGCGTCGAGGTAACGAGCGAGTCTGCATGCGCCTCGAATAATGGCTTTTCCAGGGCCCGGCCGCCCCCCACTCCCCCCCACTCTTCGGAGTTCAGCCGTCGGGGCGCTAGCGTCGCGACAATGGCGCAATCCGCAGTTTACGGGACAATGAGTGCGAAACGCGAAGGAATCGGGCCCAAGCGGGCCCCCAAGTGGGCCCCCGCTGTCACGGGGCCCGAAGGACTCTATCGGTTTCTGGGCCCGCTCTCCCGGGGCCCCTCAATGCCACGCAGCTCCCTCCAAGCCATGGGTGGGCCAACCTGCCCATGGGAACCCGTCGAGAGAACTCCTTATGCACACCCTACACACGACATCCCCGTCGAGGTGGCGGTGGTGGTGCGTACACCTTACCAATCTACTGCTGGCTTCATCCGAAGACTGTTTTCAGACGACTCGCCTGGTTTTCCATGGTCGACCTTGTTCCTCTTCTCTATTCTTTGCGCCTGAGTCGACTATTTTTCGCACTTGAGCACTGCAGAATGCTTTGATTGATTTCGAAGCTTCCTGGAAATCTCTCTGGAGAAATGGAAAATAAGAATCACTGTTCACTGAATGTGGGATGATTGTATGTTGTTGTGCAAATGATTTTTATATTGTGTATTATAATAATTTTGTATTGTGTTTGTTAGAATGTCATACAAATGTAATAGTGAAAGGAATCTAAAAATGCAGCTAAGATACACGCATGTGACATTAATTTTTGCCTCATATCATTTTATTGATTATAGCAAGCCAAGAAATTAAATCAGAATGCAAGTAAGCATTCCTCTACACTTGCCAGAAGCATAACAGGAGGTAATTGAAGTGTACGATAAGGGAAATCAGGGCGATCGGATTTTCACACGATCCAACGTAGGCCCAGCAAGGGAGAGGGAAGCTGACCAACTAATGACTGGTCGTCCCTTAATCCGGCCATTTGGTTCGCGAACGACTTTTCGTCCCCCGCTATCGCATAATTCGATTCACGGCACCCTCCTCGCTTTGCTCGCTCGAGCGGCCTTTAACCGGGGGTTGGTTTCGTTGCCTGCTCGGCCCTTGAGAGGGCCGTTTTAACCCACCAAACGCAAGATCCGCTTCCCCATAGCGAAAGGCATCACCCACTTATCTGGCACGCGCATCGGATTGCGTCCCTTATCGCTGCGCCGCACTACTTTCACTCGGCCAATGTCGACTCACCCCCGCACAGACACTATCACACCCTGACAACATCAACAATACTGGTGTCCCCCGAGAAAAAAAGGTTAAATATCGAATTCTGGTTTGTAAGGGTGTTTCTTTATTTTTTCTTACAAAATAATTTCATATTGGAAGTATAAAAGGGGTTGAAACGAGCGAATTAATAATTCTGAAAGTTACGGCAGAACAGAAATATTATAATAAGTTTATAAAAAGAATTCGAAGTTGCACGACTCCTGGATTCCCAAGCGTTTAGCGATAGAAGTCGACCACTCTTCCGATTAAAATCCAGTCGAGTTGATATATGGAAGAGGCTGAAAAGAGGGACGAGGACTCGATAGAAACATAAATGATCCGAGCATCCGAATTCAAGTCCCGGCCGCCGTAATCCTTGGCTTGAGTCTTTTATGGGGGAGGCATAGTTACACGGAGCCTCGTACATTATATCAGGCCGAGACATTGTGTGCCACGGTACGGGCCCTTCCATGTGTCAACGTCTTATTCTTATTCTTACGGGGGGGTCCATAGAGGAGCATGGGAAAAGCTTTGAGACCCGGCCTGCATTATGCTCCCTGGTCACCCCCGCCACCCCTCGGCCCCATTATGCGTGGGAGTACATTAAATGTTGATAAATAGTTTATACCGCACTCCCGGCACTCCATAAAAAAACACTGATCTGCCACGATAGACACGCTCTATTCATCCTCATTCAATTTCGACTTCACCCAGCTGACAATGACTCGAGAAACCCACCGCCACCCCCTCCCTGAACCTCCAGCGATAGGATTAATGGGACTCGCCTCGAGCTAGAAGTGGATTAACACCTTGACGACGGTAATTTTACGCGAAAACCACCTGTATCGCTTTCAGAATCGTCCTGAAACTGCCTGTAGGAGTCTGGAGTCTGGAGAGAGTTAAGGTTAGTTGGAAAGTCTTTTCTTCTCCTGACAAAGGAGATGCATGGGGATACCTAACTGTTTTCGAGGAGATGCAATGGGCCCGGGGTCAGGTGCACCGGAGAAAAAATCCCCATAAGTCAGACCGCGTGTCAACGGGCCCCTCGTAAGTCACGCTCTTTATGGTGGGCTTGTGTCGAAAATTGCTGGAAAATTATGCAGAATCTCGTTTCCCCGGAAACACACCACCGACCGCCCCGGGGAGCGCACGTGTGGATGATGGCGCCTTGCGGATGATCCATGAGAAGCTTGTATTAAGAATTACTGTAACAGCGGAATCTTCTTTCCCAAGAATGGCACTACCATTTGGGTTTGATGAATTATGTAAGGCCCAATCTTTGAAATAAGCCAACAAATTGATACATGAGAAGCTTGTGTTGAATATTAGTGGAATATGCAGAATCTCCTTCCCCAAGAATGGCACTACCATTTGGGTCTAAGGAGTTATATAAGGCCCAAAGTTCAATCTGGCCCAATCATCCACCTGAGCCAGCCAGCGCACAACACCTGATCGATGAAAAAGCCGATTGACCAAGCGGGTTTTATGCGTGCGAGTGAATTCGTGCTGGTTGGGCCCAGAAGGCCCACGGTGTGCGTATGCTCTCGTCCGGGAGCCGGCGTACATAATTGATAGACTGAGAGGGCGGCATAATAGCGGACAATTTGTCCGGCTACCCGAACACAATCAGACTTATTGCCGCTGAACGGACGCATCGCATCCGTAATCTTTTATGCCCGTCGCACGCACACCAACACCCACACGGGGCCCGGGCCCCGGCCCTCTTTGGAAAAGTGTCTTGTTACCAGGCGATATTAATCCCGGCCATTAAAAACTGGACGAGTGAAAAATAGTCGCGCAAAAGGAGCATCGAGCCGGCCCCACTTGGCTACCTGTCTTGGGGCCCGCTTGGGGCCGGCGGATGCGCGCCGCACACACATCCGCCCTGCCAACCTGCCACTGGCCACCGCCATACTGGAGTCATCCCCGAGTCATCCCAAAATCGACTTGCAAAAATCATTATCCATTCAGGCCCATTCTCGAGCAGTACACTCACTGAAAAGAGTCCAGTTCCTTCCTCGCACGCTCCGAGGTCCGCCTTCCATGTGCTCCTACGAATCGGTGAATGATCGAGACAATGTGAGAAGGAGTGATTGCGTGAAGTGGAGGAGCGGAATCCCAGGAAGTGGTGTCCGGTGAATGAACGGCGGGGTTCCAAGTTTCCTCTAACTAGGAGCAGACACCTAGCTGGCTGCCCGGCTGCATAATGTCCTCATTCGTCATGAGAGCGGCAGCATCGCTCCCGGGGTGTATATGCTCGGATAATATAGCGTCCACCGGAGGCACCGATCCCCCGATGGCCCTCACGGTGTTCGGGTGGTCCAGGCCCTCTCGAGAGAGCGACACCACGCTGAGAGAGTCGAGAACTCCCTAATTGAAACGTTCTCCTTTCATTTATTACTCCGTGCCCCTCTGTCCTCCCACTCGCCTCTCACTTCCAGTTGAAAAACTCCCCAACAGCTACCTCACTTTTAATATTTTTCAGTAATTATTTAGGATGTATTTCTACATACATACACGAGTCAACCATAACCTCAATTTCTCCCAACAAAAGAGCCACCGTTAACCGTCGACAAAAAGGGTGTTAAGAGGATCGTAGCGTCATTAGAGCGTACAGCCAGCTGAGAGACAAAGTCACGACTATCGAGCATGTGTTCATGTCAGAAGCAACCTATCTGCAATCACCTCTGTCTACCCGTGCAACCCTGTCGCCGCGATACCGTCGACAAAGGGATTTTCATGTACTCTCGACAAAGCGAATCAGTTAGCCTGTACCTGCTGATCTTATCCGGCCGGGCGGCTACTCGTCGCCGTTTAGGAATTCCATTATCCCCCAGCATCCAGCGCACGACAGTCCTCGCGAGAGTAACACGTCGGTAAAGAGATCGAGTCTGCGTGCGATTGATAGTCATCTTGAGGTTCAGCCGCCAGGGGGATGCTGGCGCGGAGGGGGTTGCCTGTCCTAATGATTCCAGTCATTCGGTACTGTTGTACGAAAAAGAGAGCGGGGAGGAAATCAGTGTCAGTGTCAGGAACAGGTAGCGACAAAGCAAATCAGTTTCCCTCCGAGAGGATAGAAGAGGGGGGGATGGCTCGGGAAGCGCTCGGGGAGAGCGGGGGAGATGAGATCTCGAGGCTCCGATGATAGGGATCGGCCAGTGCGGATTTTCCGGTGGCATCGAGCACCAGAAGAAGCCCCGCACACACCACGGCTATAGCAGTTAAACCGGATAAGATCTCCTCTCGTACCCCTAACCGAGGGTAGACAACGTGCTCTCGGCATCGCTCCCGTCGGACAGCATTCAGCATCCCGCATCCTTTCCTGTGGAACGCCGAGAATCCATGGAAAATATTTTTTTTTTGTAAACTCGCATTTGTTAGGGTACACAATTTAATCATGAAAATAAAATCTCTTGTGTTCTGCGGTTTTTTTTTCATAGAATACCTAGCATCGAATAACATTCTTTGCCATAGTAAATCACTGAGAATTATTGCAAAACTTTAAAATTAGTTAGAAAATATTAACAACAAAGGTGAACACAAGAACCTATTACACTTTGAATTCAATTATTGTTAACACACAAATGACTCAAAGAAAGATACCGAATAATACAGAATTATAAATAATTTGTTATAAATTCCTGGAGCTAGTAAAATTTCAGAATGCAGAGGAGCAGAGTTCAAGGCGAATGACAGAGCTGAGATGAAAGGAGCCATTACACCGTCGGTTATACGAGGCAGATACGCCGGGAGGAAGATTCTCGAGTAACAAACATTTTCCAAGCGAGTCTCGGGCCCGTTTTGCAGCTCGCCCTCGAAAACGGCAGCGCTTATAAGCTCAGGTAACAGATACCGCGAGATTAACGAGCCACCTGGACGCCCGGGCGCCGTCATCCTAGCGGAAGCTCCTTGCATTTTATTATTCCTCTCTTACCCGGCCGCGGAGGACGCTCGCCATAAAAATTCTAATTTCGCCCTGGCCGTTTCCGCATGCGGCCCGAGCACCATCCGACGCAACTACTGGGTGGTGTCTTTCCGTTGGTATTACTCGATTTTGCGACCAATTTTATGAAATCATACTTTTTTCCTATATTTTTTACTGTTTGTTATTTTTCATTTTATTATGAAAATTTTAATTTCGTAATTGGCTATTGCAAGGAGGTTTATTATTAGTAATTAGAATTGTTATTAGTAATATATAAGTTAGGTTAGAAATAGTAATATCTTAGACATCAATAGTTCTAGTATTAAAAATACAAGTAGATTTTATTTTCCATATTGTATAAAGTGCAGGATTGTTTAATATGTAACAAATACATTTAGAACAGGGATACTTTAACAATTGTAAATAATAAAGTTTTTAAATAGCTTTCTACCTTGTACTTTCTATTGTAATAACTGCACAGGTTGATGCATTTGTTAAAAAATTAAACAGCACGATGACCCTCCAAGATAAATTCGACCACTACATTACAAACCTGAAATCTAAATTATTTAACTCGTACAAAAAGTAATAGAAATAGTGGACAGTAATATTTGCGGGTCAACCTGTTTTATTCCTGAAAATTGGAAGTACTGGATACCAAGGAAAACGCATCACCCTGTACATACACACTGTACGTAGAAGAGGCAGTGTGTGCAGGTCGCCAGGCGCTCGTATATCCGAGGCCGCTTTATCTACCTGTATACATCGCACTTTACATTTTAAACCACCGACTGGCCGCCCTCCCCCACCTCCCTCGAACCGCTCCCGCATTCTCCGGACTCCTTTTTTCATAAATGTGTTTATTTTCCGAGAGTGCAATTGTACCGGGAGGGAAATGACGAATGGTCTCTTAGAATGTTTTCGAGAAATCGTTATAAGAAAAATGAATACAATTTTGCTTTAATCAAAAAAGAAAATATAGTGAAGATTTAAAAAGATCTATCAGAAATTTTTGCCGAAAAGTAGCAACCGCTATCGGTGCCATTAAGAGCGACGACTCGTCCTTTATTATTCTCCTTGCGAGCCGTAAAAATTCTAATTTCGAGAACCCTTTTCCGCGTGCGCGTCTCTCCCCTCTCCCTTTCTCTTGGCAGGCCGTATATCCAGGGTGCTCTCTTATCGGGCTTTATGGTCTTATATACGTTATACTTTATATTTTACAGCGTACACAGCGACTCCCACCATCGCCCTTTTCCACCAACCCCTGACAATCGTTGTGCATGTAGTTTCCGCGGTAGAGCTGGGATATTATGCCGTTGGCGTACTCACTCTGCTTCCCACCACCACCGACACACAACTACACATACCTCTCCTACCAGAGACAGAGGCCGGCGGCGGGGGTTGGAAACATTTTTCCGGGGCATTACTTTTATCGGACAGCCAGGGAGGCGTACGTGAGCTCCGAGCACGCGATACTATCCGCCTAATTAATTGCCAGAGGAAAAAATCGACCTCGAAAGTTGCGATCGTGCGAGGAGTCTCGGAGGGGATGGTTTAAGGGTGAGTTCTCGGAGCGAAATCGATCAGGGAAGATGTGCCGCCCGAAAGACTCGGAAATAGGACATTTTTTTTTAGTAAAAATCTAAAATCATTTCTAATTAATGTCAAATTAATTGTACTTTCAATTACTTTCAATTGTACGGAAACTTTTACAAAGTCTATAAAATTATATAAAACTCCTGGTGAAAGTAGGAATAATCAAAGAAGGAATTAGGATCATTACAAGTGAGGTTAGGATCATCGAGAGGGATCGCCGATCGCCAGATAGGACCGGTAAGATGTTCGATTAGCGGTCGTCAGAGCGGATCGACGCGCTCCCATAGTAGTCAACGGGCGCTAGATGTCATCTCGATATCTCTGCCAATCCTATCAGATACACACGTCCATAACGCCCGCCAAGGCATTACGATTCACTTCCCGGCACAATGGATATTGTGCGCCGCTGCTGCCGCCGTCGCGACGGCCGACGTCTGACTGACAAGCGCGCCGCCTCTCGGCGACGTCACTTCCCCGAGCACTCCGCTCGCCTTCGCCCTGTTATCGGATACATGGACTTCCCATTGATTTCAATAGATATCACCGACTTTGACTACTTTATTGTGCCGAAGTGAGGTTAGGTTGACCTTGCTTCAGTTATTAAAATGATTATCAGTAGCAGGAGTCGGAAAGAAATCGTATGAAGTGAGAATGGATGTTATATCTTAACCTGCAAGACACGTACTAAAATAAAAAATATATCAATATAGCCAAGAACGTATATAAATTATAACATAATAAATTGAAAAATGCTTTAAACGTAAATATTGCGTATTCTTCTTAAACACTAGACTAAAAAAGTAAAAATTAATACATAATACTAGCAACATAACCTACATTCAGCGAAACTTTCGCGTTCCATAACTTTATCAAATACATTCACTTCCGATCGATTCCAACAGATATCACCGACTTTAACTACTTTATCCAGAAGGCCTAACCAAGCCAACCTCCCCGCAAACCAAGGTTAGGTTAGCCTCTCCATCGGCCATTAAAGGGATTCCAAGTAGCGAGATTCAGAGAAACGAAATCGAGTGGCATCGGCGCGTCCAGCTCGGACGCAAGGAGCTCGCAAGTCGATAACGAAGCGCGCGACGCCCGCTAATGAAAGGTCCTGTAGCAATAGGACCGCTAATTAACAGCTTCTCGGGGAGTTAATTTGAATACAAGCTGCCCTGCCGGCTTACATGGGCCGTGTACGTGTGTAAACACACGAACACCGCCGCAGAGGAGAGAGAGAGAGAGAGACTGCGCTCGACACTACGTGCCAGCCTCCTGCTCGACATGCTCGTCTCTATGTCTGTGCTTGTGTGTGCCCGGGACCCTCTCAGTGTGTGCGAAGGTGTCCTGGCATTCCCTCGGACACTGCCGGAGCGACTGCCAAGCGTAGTCGAGACTAATTTAAATACACATGTCGATGCGTGCGAAGATTGCACCTATGCAGCGTGTTACTTCGGTCCTCGAGAACTTGGTAGGGTGGGAGAAGAGGGGGGAGGGAGGGGGAAAACAGGCAAATACAAAGAGGAAGCCAAGCAAATGTAGAAAGGAAGATGTTCCGGCAAGGATTACCTCCTTCGTAGGAATCCTGCTTTGATCCGAATGCCGAAACATTGGTGTATCTTTAACTTGAGGTCAATGACCTGGTTAATGTGTGGTTGTATTGAAATAGCCTGTATAAAGGGTGCTAAGCATTTGTTCAGTTCCCTTCTTTCGAAATCTGTTAACTGTAGGAGTATTTGATGATTATTTTTTCGATGGGAAGTTCTGCTTTTTGCGAGGTGAAGATTTCTGTGGTCTAATGGCCGCCATCATTAATGTTCGAAGTATTCTATGATAGGCACATAATATGATTTACACATTTGTTGATATGTTTTTATATTCTGCGAGCAGCTAACCTATCTTTTTCTCTTTTAAAATTCTTGACGTATTATTAAAAGCGCCTTCTTTGCGCGATGTTAAGAATTCCTCATTTCACTCCGGGCAAACTGCTAACACGAACGAATTCGCGATTGTAGTCGATGAAGGGCTGATGAAATAGGATTTCAAAATTCCCAATTATTAAGTAGTATTTCGAGGGATCGAATGATTGTGCGAGCGGCGCGAGAGGGAGATGGTATCGGTGTCACGCTAGTAGGTAGCCCGCCGCTAATTAATACGTGCGCGCCATATTTTACGGACTTGTCCACTCGATATTCCCGGGGATATCTTGATTTGTGGCGGCGTCGCACGGCAGAGGGCATCATATTTCTGGTCGCGCCCGTATGTAAATGCCTGTTAATTTCGCAGGTTGCGCCCGCTTAGCAGATACGAGCGTGCGATTGCTCGACCCTTCACGACACTCGCCGGGGATCGAACCCGGCGATATCGAACCTCTGAATTAAATGTCGGCTGTGTCGAAAAACACGCAGCTGCTGAGAGAGAGCAGCCTCGGATCGGATAAGCGCCCTTAATTTTGCCGGCCCATCTCATCTCACCGGACACCTTCTCTTTGACAGCCAATCGACATTGATAAGAATGATCAATTAATATCCTTTACAAATTGGGGAGGAATATTAAAACTCCGGATTACTCAAGGAGGGAGAGCTACCAGTTGTAAATGCTTCCATGATTTATGTAAGATTCTTTTAAGTTAAGATTCATATTATAACCTAAAAGACATGGATAAATCTCAAAAATATAACAGTGTAGTGTCAAGCGTTGAATATAACCTATATTCATACAGGTTTTTATTAATGAAAGCAATCTAATATTTAATATATCAAAAAAAATGTACCAAACTCCACTTTATGGTTACTTACAATATTTCAGAAATATTCACTGATTTATATCTTAACCTAAAACACTATAAATTCAAAAATGTCTTAACCTTAAGTGTTGCATACTCTTCTCGAACAATACTGCCAACATAACCTACATTTATACAGGTTTCCATTCATAAAATCAATCCAAGAGTACTTAATATATCAAAATAAGTGGTCACAGACATTCAACTACAGCCCAGTGAAGGAATTTCGAAGTATCGTGAGAGGGCGCCACAGTAGTCCGTGTGTATGCCGCGTGTAGCCATATTGCAGGCGCAGGTAGTCACGCCTATGATCCTCCGTGGGATCGGCGGGCTCGGCGAATCAAAGTTAAATCCTCGAAGTAACAACCCCGTCAACAGAGGGTAGATGCTGTCTGCAGCCGTGGAGATGCGATCAATATTGCCTGCCCTCTCTCTCCCTCACTCTCAGCCCTTCGCCAGCATCCACCCTCGCCTCTCCTCACTCTCCTCCTCTGCACCCTCTCTTCCTTCCCATTTTCCTGCCGATTCCTCTCCCCCTTCTTCCGGCAAGTGCGCAAGGGGTGCTTTCTCTCCCTCCTCGAGATTTCCCGCCCGCCCTTCGTCGTCTCCGTTCCTCTGGGATTTTCGAAGTCCTCCTCGCTCCATCCTGGATCCTGCCGCCCATCTCGACCCACCTGTGACGTCACTATCGCGGGACGCCATCTTGCCATCAGACAACCGAAGCCCTGCGTTATCAACCCTCTCTCCAACCCGCTTTTCCAACCCTCTGTTTTAGAAGCGTGTATGTGTGGGTGGATGAAGCAGAAAGGATTCGTCCTTGATTCCTGTTGGCTCACGAGCCATTCAGTGGCAGCCTCCATACTGCAGGGATGCTGCACTGTTTCTGAGGTGGTCAAGAAATTAATGAGATTAGTTTTGGGAGGCGATTTTAGTCCGGGTAAAATCGTTTTGAGTCCTTTATTGTTTTTGTTGAAAGGAAAATTTAATGTAGTTCATATTGTAATGATTTAATAATGCTTTGATTGTAAATTTAATTAATATTGTAGGATTTTCGAAGTTGGAATTTTAATATTTTTATATTAAATCATTTTTGAGTATCTGTTCAGTATGTTCAAACCCCAAAAATAATTATATTTAACAGTAGAACTGCAAAAACTTAATCCATACTTATTTGGGAGGAATTAAGACAACTTATTTTCGAAAAACGTGTTATGGGACAATCAAATTGTATATTTAAATAAATTCTTACATCCATTCATCACATAAAAAATCGTAAATATAGCAAAATATATACTTTACCTTCGAGCAACTCATTGACGGTGGTAGGTATCGATGTAGGAGGTCATCGATACTTGAACTCGGATATCCCCTGCACCCTGTAAGTGATCGCACTCCTTCTTCAGGGGTGGTCGTCTCTGATACTCTCGTCTCGTATGTCAATCAGCTCGAGTGTACTATTAACAAGACTGGCAACTAAGCTCACAAGTAAATTATATATCAAATTCTATTTAATAAAGAAAATTTATACAATCAGCAACTAATAATTTAATAACTTCTTAAAAATAAGTAATAATAATTACACCTTCTAAAATTTCAATACATTTCATACATACGAATAAAAATGAGACAAACAATTCACACATAAAGATTAATCAAATGATTTATTTCTATCGCATAACAACTCTACCTAAAATTCAACTAAAAACACATCGATTATTAAAACACGAACATCGTCAGACTTCACAATCTGTGTGGTCCTCTGCCACACTCTCGTCTCGCATGTCGATCATCTCGCATGTAACAGTATCGGGAGCGGCGAGTAAGCTAACTGTCACAGGCGGAGGGTGTCGCAGGGGGTGGCATCGAGATAGAGAGAGAGAGAGAGAGAGTACAATGGCCAGATGGGGGAGCGTGTGTCGGCTGTCTCCTCGGCGCACGTAGCCCCCCTAAAACCTACCGCAGCCTCCGGCCCGGCTGACAGGGGGCGCGTGCCCTCACAAAGAGCACTCCGGGGATGATGACTCGAGTGGCGTCCTCGTCGTAGTTAAGCCTCATTGTTTCAACTTACGCTCCAATGCAAGAGAGAGAGAAAGAGAGAGGGAGGGAGGGGCTGGAAAAAGGGAGGACAATGCTTTCAATTTTAGCTCCAACGACTCGATCCACCCCCGATCGCACCAACCTGGACGTTGGATCCTGGCTATTGTTACTCGCACTTGGATATCCGTGGAAACAGATTTTCAACGCTCCGTGCGAATAGCGGTCCTTTTTTACGTGGTTTTTGTTAGGGAAATGAGAGGTATTATTGGTAGTAATGTTATACGATTTGTTATTTGATATATTATTATATTTAAAAATAAGAGGTTTATTCCAGTATGTTGCAACAATAACAAAATAAGTAGAATATCGAATTATACCTTATTAAAAAACTATTTACAACAACACACACATAAAAAGGAAATATAATTTTAATTTTTATAATACACTTCTTAATCACCTTCCTACAGGAGTTTCCGGGGTTCTCGACACCGACGTCGTTAGGTGAGTTTTCTCGTTAACGGGGCGGCTGGTTGTGTGGTCCCCGCAAGGAGAGCTCGAGGGGCCCGCCAGGCGCCTACGTGCACGCTAACGACAAAATAACTGGAGTACACTTCGGTCCAGGGCGGTCCTTCATTCTCGAGTGCGCATTGTCGGGCACGCGCTCCTACTACAGATGCCACATGCACTTATACTTCTTCTCTTTCCGTGCCCTTCGAACCCCCGGCGCATATGTTTCCAATCAGTTGCGAAAACCTATCCGGCCGATTGTCCAACAATGCGCGTCCCACTCGAGCGAGATCGTCGACGAAACTTCCTTCGACGCTTCGCTATTGGGAAAGAGCGTATCCGGGAGTAACCGAGCGTGGTGGAACAACGTCCAAGAAGCGAGAACTTCTCCTGGAAATCTTGCGAGAGCTGTTTGTTTCTTATTTTAGAATTAATTATTTTATTTGAAGATTTGTTGGTGCGATTAGTTTTGAAACAGCCTGTATAAATTTTTGTGGTTGTTCTTGAAGAACCCTGTACAAGTAATAAATATGTCGAATATTATAACCTATAATTCCCCCAAATTTAATAAAAGAGAGAATCGCTGCCTTTTTTATTATTAAAACCAACAAAAGACAATAGTTTATGTCTTCTCCGTTTCTCCAATATTCCCTATCCCGCCAAATTTACAGTACACTAACTAAATTCTTCGCAGTGGAGCAATCCGAATGCTAGATGATCTGAGGTTATCGGATGGCAGTAAGTTGGAGGCTAGAAGCACAGGGAGATATGTAGAGTGGACACATAAGCCTGGCAACGATTAGCCGAGCATCCAGCGATTAACTCATCGGGCGAAGCCAGTCGATAATGAAAACAGGCCCAGGCCAATTTCGCCAATTAGGAGAGACATTGCCAGTACGTAGGGCAACGATGGTAGCGGGGGAAGCAAGCGATGGTGCTGCTGGCTCAGCCGTTACCGATTCATCGTGTGTCGAATATCACTCCGGCCTATCTTTGCTCGGCCATAAATCTGAGACGATATTGCTGCGGCTCGCTTCGCGCAGATTCCGCCCGTCGCACACCCACCTCCCGTTAGTGAGATTATGCCGCGCTAGGCGGCGCTGTCACAACGCTTGAGGAATTTATGCTTAGGCCGATATCTCCTGCCTCGCGTTTTGCATACTCTACGGCACACTCTCACTCTTTCACCTCTCTCACTCTCTGTACGAATATGTGGCTGGATGTGTGCGTTGAGATGAAGCGGACAGATTGCAGTGTCGAATTTATAACGTTCGAGTCGAATAACTTCGAGGAGCCACGCGAGGAAAAATTGGGGGCTCGATTGAGGCGTACTGGATCGAAGGATTTCGTGTCTAATGATTCTGATTGATAGTTGTACGAAGCTTTCAGGTTAAGTTCTGAATGTTTCAGAGGAGGGAAATCTTATTATTGAAGGATATGCTCGAATCAGTGTGCGAGTAGAAATGGTTGCGAGGGAATTATAATGAGACCCAATTAAAATGAAATGAAATAATAAACGTGATTATGCAGGATTTTATTATTATTCTTAGTATATATTATCACCAACAACAATTCATATATCTAAACCAACAAAATTACAATATACAAACACTCAATTGGTTCATGGAAAATGCAAGATCCTATCAGAGAACGCCAACGGTTCCCGCGCTACCAAAATGGCGACAGTTAACCAAAAAATAAGGTCATAAAGATGGCGCCATCCGAAAATAGGTTTCTAAATATATTGATATAAGTAACCAATTGACTTTGTATCAATTTACACTCATTTCGTACATTATTATCGAATACACAAATACCCAATTAAGCCATCGAAAACGGAATATCCGGTCGGACACCAGCGGTTCCCGCGCTACCAAAATGGCGGCGGTCAGCGAGCGGAGAAAAAGAACAAAGGAGGCCTCGGGAAGGAGGCCTCGGAGAGGTCGCCGTCTGAAAATGGTGGCCGGAGAGGATATTGTCACCGGTCACGAGAGCGTCCTCGTATACCTGGCGTGCGTGCGCGGGGGCGTACACGCTCTTCCACACGCGGTGCACCAATAGCAGCGTCGCGTGCACCGCACGGCTTCCTCTTTTTCACACACGGCGCGCGAGCACGCTCCACCCGTCTCCGACGTCGCGGTGGCGTCGGCGTCGTCGTCCGCATGAATTTTTCCAACGCGTCACGGCAAATTTAACGCGCACCGCTTGTTCTTTCCGCTGCCTCGGACAGTGATGTAGAGGACTTTCGGTTATCTATCGTGGATTCATGTCTGGGGGGTCCACTGAATATCTTTAAGCCTTCGCAGTACATTGTGGCAAGTATAAATAGCGCGTACAGGGTGATTCAGTTGGTTTGAAGTGGAATTGTTGAATATAAATTATTGAACACAGGATAATTATAGATTATTATAGCAAATATATTATAATAGCAAAATACCTACTTTTGCACGCTGCTGCTCATTCGGAGTAAGTCGTGGCAAAGTAAATTGTCGCTAAAACTTAGTAAAACTGTTGTTTTAGCAAATTACTTTATACATATAATATATTATACATATTATTATACACAATATACACAGATCGGACACGAAAGTACATGTTGATTCAAAGGCAACTGAACCCTGTACACGAATCATAATGCACTTTATTCCACATAAATTTGTAGAATCGCACTACAACATTGTTAAACTTGATAATTAACAAGTAGTTTCACAACAGGTCGTTTCAAATACGAAGAGCGGATCCGTAAATAAAAAAAATGCTCGGACACTTGCTCGACTCTGATACAGATAGTCAATCAAATCCGACCGATTCGAGGCATCGAGAGCCAAGCACAATTAATAATTCGACCTCTTCGTTGTCAGCCAGCCACTGATTTTTCTCCAGCGCTTGGCAATCATTTATAAAGCGACTGCTCTGCGCCCACTGTCAACTGTACGCGCACTAACAGATGACCACACTAACGAGCGGATCACTGCTTGATGAATCAAGTTAGAGAATCGCTGGACCAGTTTTGCGAGGAGGGATGAACCCACGATTCTTCCGTTTGTCATTTTAATGACGGTAATAATGAAAATGTGATGAAAGGTATAAAATAAATTCCTGTTTCTATTTGTTACATGCCTTATGATTCGTAGAGGGCGGAAAATTATAACTATTTTATTTTACTATATTATCATAACATATTTTACAATAGAAAGTGCAAAATATGAAATACCAATATTAAACATTAAAAATCTTAAAGGACTATTTTACTATCATAGACAATTCTAATATAATATTGTATGTTATGCTGTCGAGCTAGTTAGACATAATTGGCCAGGAAGGAAAGGCCCGAAAACTCGGTGATCGGGATGACTGGTTGGTATCGTAGGGTGATCCAAATAAATACTGGAGCGCTCCTCATGAATCACTGATAGGATCATGCCTTTTTTCCACGGGTCTCTCCTTCTCCCTCAGCCAGGATTCGAAAGACAGGGAGCGTCTCGTTGCTTGATAGGTGTCGCATGATTGAAAGGTTCGCTCTCGGCGAGCCGATCGCTTATCGATCGATGATTCCATTTCGGTTGCTGCTCCTCGAGGAACCGGCCGAGTGCGCTGGCATTCGAGTCAGCTTTCTTCGCCGAGATATTCCTGGAGATAACGTTGATCCCACGAAGCGAGCCTTCTCTGTCTTTCTCTGGCTTTCTTGGTTTGTCTTCTGTCGTTTAGACAGGCCAGATAACGATATTGAGATATTGACTCGACGCGGCCAAACGCTCCGGCTATTAGTCCGAGAAACATACGGATTCGGAGAGTCCAGGTAGATGATTACGGAAGCCTCTTCTGGACCTCGAAACTATCGATTAACCCCGTCAACCCCTCATTCTTGTATCCCCGAAATTCTATTGTGACTGTGATTGACTTTGTTTTATTGTAAAATATTTCCTGCACTATTTATGGTCTTTGATTTATTTATTATATGGTTTTTTACTAGTTTACAAGGGTGTTATATTTTTCATTATTTATGTACAGGGTGAGTCACTTGCCTTTTAATCATCCCCTTCGCACTCGAGTTCCAATTATTTCCATTATTGGTACAATTTGATATTATAAATAAATATCAGTGCGTGGAAAAGACTCGGTGAAATACTCCTTTATATTAAAATTACTCAACACTGTATAATTATACCATTTTCAACGGCCTGTATCCATCATTGACGATTCGAAGGCAAGTGAATCACCCTGTACAAGTTTATATTAAGTTTTGTGAGATAAATGATTTGAAAATTGAGGAACTTATAACCCCTAAATTGTAATTCCTAATTATCCAATATTAAACTTTAACAAAACAACAATAATTTACAACTGCCAACCGAATATTTTCAAGATTCGAACTTACACAAAGCATTACAAAGAGTGACGCAAGCCGAAGTAGGGAAGAATGCGTCGCGACGCGTGCCTCCGGAGGATGAATAATAATTAATAGAGGGTGCTCGAGGGTGAATAGGCAGATCGGTATGAGAGAGCAGGCGCTATCAGAAACTAATCCTGCCATTAGGCTGACTCCTGGCGGGGGTATATTCGACGAAGCAGCCCTTACGCCGTCATAAAGCGTCGATACATCAAGCTTTGCATGCCTGATATGGGAACTCGTCTCCGCTCGAGAGTTAAGTCGCCGGAGTTGCGTCAGCCATGCCAACCACCACCCTGGGAAACAGGATCCTCGCCGATCTATTATCGCTTTCAGGAAAATCCCTCTGTCTCTGCCGCGTGTACTTACACTCGCTGATAATGGCGTAAGATATTAATTAGTTCTCGCGGAATTAGTGTGGCGAGCACTGTTGATTAACAGTTTGACGATCGTGTATTTTGGGGGGCGTTAGTGCTACTTGGTGTTAATTAATTTGGAAACTGCGATGAGAAATGTTGAGTCATATCCTGGCGTTCGTAGATTTTAATTTATTACGGATTGTAAATAATTGGTGTACCTCGTGAAACATGGAATATAATATAAAAATCGCAAGAAAAGCTTGTAAAACATAATCGTGTCCATTTAAAATTAGAAAATAGCTTACTTAACCTATAAATAGGATATACACCGATGATTGAAATGCAACACCTTGCACAGTAGCATCACAGTAGCTTCTAATAAAGAAAAGAGCATTGGTCGGTCAATACTCAAAACGATCGGAGTCAAGAGCGCAAGCAAATCGCAGTGAGCCTAAAGAAACAAACGCTGAGCCCTAACCAAATAACAGGATCTCGCATACAAATCCCGAGCAACGCCTTGTTGACATCGGTGACTTAGCACGACTAGCAAAAGGGGGACGAAGGGCTGCGTCCCCCGGTTTTATGGGTGTCGGAGGGTGCGAGAAATAGGCACGTGCCGATCTCTGTGGGATCATTTAGGGCGACTCCCGCCAAAATCGAATTTAGAACGCGCGCCATCTTCCTTTCCATGGAACGATCGTAGTTTTAATCGAATCTCATATTTATGATTGTGTGCTTGAGGGAATGCAATTTTTTATTTAGTGATTCTGTTGTTTAAAAATATTTACTAATTTGTGAAGATAGTATAACTGTAGTATAAATTAACAAGTACTTTTATGGATAAGCATATATTAACCTTTGCGAGCCAGGTGGAGTTAATTTGAATCTAACGGTTTATTTTAAACTGTTTTTTCATTTAAAGTAAAATGATAATTCTGTAATGGTGTGATAATTATTCGTCTGATTCGCAGAGGGTTAATTGTGGAAGACCTGGAAATCTTGGGATCTTTTCTAAGAAACATGGTAGTCTATTAACTTCTATATTCCTCTGATTATGTTAATATACGATAGCAAGTCAGATTTCTTAAATAACAAAAAGTAGTACGCATTGTATTCAACTGGTTTCGTGGAATAATCATTACTAGCTGAATGCTAACCTCTTTTGTTCCCTTTTGGCGGGAAAAACACTTATTGTAAATTGTAGGTTACGATCGTATTATAACAAAATTTATTAATATAAAACTAAAAGAACTCGTTCATTCTTCCATCATCAACATTTTCACCTTGACTTTCGAATATTCTAATTAATAATGCAACATTATTTCAATTCTATACAATTATATCTTCAATGATAAACACCGAACAACAAACTCCCAAAATCCCTAAAATTCCCAACTCGCGAAAAGAAATCACGCTAATTTTTCCAGTGTCATTTTCACGCTCGGTTTTCTGGAATGCGAGGCCGCCTATTTAATGATGCACTTCCACGTACGCGCGCAAGTGCGTTCACCCAGCGGGGATTCGCGCGGAGCGGTGGATTTGTATGCGAGGAAAAGTCCGGGCGTAGCGCACTGTGAATACAAGCGGAGTGTTGTTTTCCTGGCGAACTGCCGCGCGATGCTGCGCCAGATATCCTCGATGAATCTTAGAGCCGCCCAACTACGGATAATGAACTCCTTGTGCCACTCCGTCGCTCGAAGTCGTACCTGAAAAGTCATCATACTACTTAAAACGATCTTGATTGAAAAATAGATCAATGTTTGCAATTATTAAAGTAGAAATAGTTGTTTAAATGGTTTATTAAGTGAATTAAAGAAATAAGTGATTAAGTGCTGATTATTAGTTTTCATAACTAAATAAAATAGTAGATTAAGTCGATGTTGTGCATTTAACACAGTCATGATTAAATAGAATAACTTGCGTAATTTTTACGATATAAAAGATATAGTTATTTAAAGGATTTATCAAGGATTTTCACAAGGTAACACGTTCAATATTAATAATAAATTTTGATAACTAAATAAAATAGTGTATACTCGATTTGACATCATAAGTCTAAAAAAGGCTACTTCAACAGTTTCCATCATGGAATTTCCTATTCCACGCATTAAGAATAATATTTCCAAAGAAATCTGACTGGATGACGCAACAAAGGCAGACAAAGGAGCATGAGCGTCAAAGGTGCGAAGTTCAAGAAAAGGTGGGAGGTATTTCCCACAGGGTAGCATTCGACAGAGGTAGTCTGGCACATACTCACATATCGTCCAGTGCGTTCACCTAGCACCTCGGCCTCTCTAGAGCGAGGATTTATGTAGGAACGAAGTCCGCCCACTTCTAGTATCTTCATCTCGGGCCCGGAGGACGCAGAGTACGTGGCCGGGGGAATCGTGGCTGAGAGAAGAAGCTAAAGGAAGAAGGAGTCGAAGAGCCAGTGTCCTCGCTCTCCGCTCGAGTGCCAAAGCGAGAGCAACCAGATCCTTCTGGCAGCGTCGAGCCGCTTCGCTGAAACCTCTAATTAATAAACGCACCGGCAACCCCTGCTGCCCCCTCCGGGAACACGTGTACATGGTAGGTGTTACTATCGGCAGGACGCCCCCTATGTGAAGATATATGTGACACCTCGCCTGCATTCCACTGTACACTGCATGCTGGGACCTAACTCTTAACGGGCTTCATTCTTTGTATTTCAAATGTCTATAATAAAAATATTTTGATACATGATTTGTCTTTAATCAGACTTCATCAATTAATATAATGTTAATGTAATATTTAGCATAGTATTTCAAAGATATAATGACCTAACCTAGTCCTAATCCAGACCTAACCTTAAAGATCACGGTCGAAACAGGTTAGAAAAGCTTACTTAGTGCATCCACACCAATAACAGCACGCAATCGGTGATACCAGCGTCATTGGACTAAATTTAGCCGGCCAATCGAATGGCCGAGCAAGCGGCTGCAATAAGGAAGAGAGTCCGTTGCTGAATTACGTGCCGGTCCGGCGATATCTGCATCGAGTCACCGAGCGACGGAGAGTCACGAGCGTAGAATTGTCGTGCCATTGTCTCCCAGGCGTATGGGGAATCGATTCCGATAAATCGGGAGCATCCCCGGAGCAGAGGGTTGCCCTATCAATCCTGAGAGGCGAGCTGCAGGAAGTAGAGCGAGCGCGAAATAAAGGGGCGAATTTATTCGCGGACTCCTTTATCGATGGGACACCTTGACCCCCGCTGCCGGGAAGCAACTATCGACTTACGGGGGCCCAGAGTCGATAGTAAGACCCGATAAAGGGAGGCCTAGTGGACCTAGCGATACTCTCCAACCGAGCATTATAAATCCCCTGGTAAACCATCCCTGACTAAATCGTGTTTGCTTTACGCCAAAACTACTACGGGCTTCCAGAACAAAGATTTTCATTCTTCCCATAATACTTATTTACAATATATTTAATTAATTAATTCATACAAAACTTTAAAGATCGAAAATTTTACAATGATAACACTTAAGATATTAATTAGTTCCTAGGAGGTAACTATCCATTTACGGGGGTCTAGAATTGATAATAAGAATCGATAAAGGACCCGACGGTACTCTTCAACTAGGGATTATAAATCGACTGGTAACCCATCCCTGACTAAATCGACTTTGCGTTACACCAAAACTACTGCGTGGGGTTCTCTAGAAAGGGGGATGGAGGGGGTGATGGGGGAGGGGGGCGGCGTGCTTGCGGTGGTTACCGGTGTGAAATGTTCCCATGGGGGGTCTCGCCACCCTATATGTAGACGTCCTGACACACTATCCCTAACAGGACAATATGTTAGCCGTCTTTCGTTACGCGAGCCACCAGTACATCCGATTATACTTATTATCCTCTCTAACCAGATCGATTCTCCTCATCCCTGCTATGCTCGCCTGCTCACGGGGAAAGGGAATTCGATTATCACTGTGAGATAATACTCCGGAGGCACACGCTTCACTCGCCCGGACAATGTACTCCCAGCAGGACTTTCCTTTTCTCACGTGCGCACCCGACGTTAAGAGTATATCTCTCTTAATTAGAAGAGAAGAATCACGTGAAGCTGGATAAGTACTTACGAAATCTGCTTGTTCACTTGGATTCTTGTGCAGAGAGTTCGTTGGGATTGGTAAGTTGGAGTAAAGAGGTTGTTGTGCCTGTCGAAAGTCGTGAAGTGGGGACTGACATAACGAGTGATGGCATCCATACTTGATTGGATCGACACTCGCCATTGGTGCATCGGCAAGAAAGAATTGATGAACAGTGATTATAATTCGAATTAGTGTAATCTAGTTTAATATCAAGAATTAGCTTTATATTAATGATAGTATTGTAAAATAATATCGTTAACTGTATTTACCAAGCATATTCTGTACTCTTTAAATAAATTAGCATACAAGTCTTAAGGTTATGTTGCTTTTAAAGAAGAAACAGACTAACATGAAAGCGAGAGAGAGTGAGAGAGACCGAGGAAACTAATCACAGAGGCACTGCACTCGTAAATCTGTGCGGCGTGTCATTGGCGAGTCGCAACTCAGGATTTAATAACACAGCCGTGTCCAAGTGCTCTCCTCGTAGGCTGTTATTTAGCTGTGTGGAACTCACCGGCCCCTGGGCCAGTCACACTTTCTCCGAGCCCGAGATTCATGCTCTCCCACCTTCTCTCCCCCCCTATTAATTACCGGTGGATTTTTGCTCGACTATTTCTCGACGGAACGACGACACACAATGCCCCGAATTCCGTGGAGTGTTTCATTAATGGTACAATTATTTCGAGATAATGCGAAGCCAGCGATAATAAATCAAGCTGAGTCTCTCACTCGTTGGCATTCGCGCTGAATTCGCAAGGCGAGCGATACAAAATTGCGATGGCAAATCAGTGGCTCGTGTTTATCGGGCTTCGGGTTGTTGAAATGCTGGGGTACGATGAATATAATTGGTATAAAAATCGTAGAGTTTGTTTTAAAGAAGAGAAAAAACATTTTCAATCCAATTATCTTGCATTTATCATATTACTCGTACATAATAAGATAGAATTCATCATTATGCCTTAATAGAAAAATTCAACGATACCCAAAAATCGAAAGATAATCCGAAAATCTAACTTCTTCGAGGATCAAGCGTGAATTGCGGGCGGACTGGAATTCTTCCACGCGACGGAGGATGAAAAAGGGGGAGTCGAGCGGGTGAGTGACGAGTGCAGGGATTTGCAAGCAGGGTAGGAATCATCCATGGGACCCCTGGGGTGGCTGCTGGCATCGAAAGCCACGCAAATTCGGGGCTATCGATGACGGAGAGTCACCCTCGAGTGTCAGGATTAGAGATTAAATAACCAGCAGCCCAGTGAGCCCCAAGTTAACCGCCCTTTTAACGCACCCGATCAGCCACCCCAACTTTCCCTCTCACTCGCTCGCCCGGGAACCAGCAAGTTATGCCAATATCGCATTAGGATCGTTTGCTGGATACACTTTACATGCTAGAGTAACAAAAATGTTGCTGATGTTATGATTTGATATTTCAATTATTTAAAAATCATATACAACTATTCCTGGATTGTTAAAAAACTACTGAAGTCATTTCTCTTATAAGCAATTGAAATCTGGTATCATAACCTCACAAAATATCTTCGTCACTCCCACCGCAATGACTGTCATGTTAAAGTTAACGACAATCTCGCTTTCCTTCCGATTAAAAGAACGATCGGATCTAAAGGCAAGCACCTCGGAGGTGAGGAAGTGAATGTTGGCAGGTAAGGAAAAAAGGGCGGGAATCGTAATTCTCGAGGGACGACATCGATTGTATCGGGCGCTGATCGACGATGTCGTCCGCTTCTGCGATCCGGTAATTACCAGGACACATCCGAGTGCATAAGTGCATCGCACCGGAGTCCGAAAGTCCGTTGGTCGAGGCAGAGGAAATTTTAATTGGCCCTGGGCATTCCTAATCTCCGGCTAATGATCTCGCGGCCATCTGTTTCCGGCTGTGAGGAGGAGGAGGAGGAGGAGGAAGGAGAGAGGACGGCGAACGTAAGGCAGAGAAAAGGCACGTGGCTGAAAGCTTGATCGAGGACGCGATGACGAAGCAATGCCAGCGAATCACCAACTGCCGGGAGTGCGGCTTAATTGTCTCGGCCAATAGGGAAATTGTACGAAGGAATATTTGAGGTTATGCTAGTCGGTGATGATAATGTATTCTTGTTATTTCTTCTAACAATGTGGCAGTCAAATGTTGTCAAGCAAGGATGTGAATAATGCTATAAATAAGCAAGAAACTTTCTTTTTACTTCACTGTCATAACCTCTAATTTCCCATACAAGAAAACTGTTGCCCCTTTAATTACATATAGACTTTATGGTTACACTGTATACTCATAGGCAGTCTCTCTTAATTACAAATAAGTAATTCCATCGTCGACAACAGAACAGAAGCACCAGGGACAGCCATCATGTCTGCCGGACATGTTCCTCGATCGGCAAAGCATCCATCTCGAATTTTAATCGGATCACGAACGACGAGACGAGTTTAGAGTAAGACGGACAACACGCGAATTAAAAGAGAGAGAAGATCAAGAGGTGCGCGTGTCGAGTTTATTCGATATTCCGTGGACGTCTCGCATCACCTGCTCGATGACTGGCCGAATCTAATTTGTCTGGCGATTAAATTCGTCCTTTCTCCCTAGCATTTATATTCTCTGTCCCTCCGCGCAAGATCGGCTCTTTGCACCGTTAATTCTAGGTTATGTGCGCGAGCATAATGCATGCGGCTATTACCGTAATGGATAAGCATGCTTTCTTTGGAAGAGGATAATTTCGAGCGGCAGCTCGGAATTTACGAGCCTCGTCTCTTCTCTCTCTCTCTCTCTCTCTCTCTCTCTTCTACTCTCTTTCTCGAGATAAATTATATTAGAGCGACGTTAAATATGCATCGCTGATGATATACGCGGGCTTAATGCAGGCGGCAGTACCGTCGGCGCATGAAAAGTCGATTATCGCGGAGTATGTCGTAGCTTGTTATAATTTAATTTCAATTTTAAAAGCGCGCCACTCGCCGGTGAATTACGATCGTCTCCGGATAGGTGGCAGCAGGGCTGGAAGAGGAGGAGGAGGAAGGCCTGTTTCCATGTGGATGGAGTGTTAATCAGGTCATAATTACGGGCTCCGGCCAGACACCGAGATGTCTGCCCGGCTAGGGAAATTGTTTGCCGCCTGTTGTAATTGGAGCATCCATATTCACGACACGACACGCCAGGAGGAAGTGTCTGTCGGACCCGCGCGCACTTTCCTGACATGATCGCAAGAACAATGGGATTCCGTGTCTGCTTTTCCCCGGGTTCTTGATCTAGAGTCTCCTGTTAATCAATTATAATTGAAAATATTTCATTCGGGTTTTCTGGTTTTCTATTATTTTCATCTCTTTAATGAGTATTTCATTGTGGGATTCCTAACCAAATCTGCGTTTCCCGGGCTTTTTCTCATTCATGAGAAACTCGATCGAATTTCCTACTTTCTTTTTAATCATATCATCTTTATGATTTCTCTTGAAATACATAAAGAGTAGTAACAAATAAAAGACGAGGAAAAACCTTTAACAATATACAAATAACTTTACATAAATCAATTAAGAAATATCTCTGTTACGATACATGGAAAATATTAATTCTATTATTAAATATTTCCACACTCCTATCCACAACAATTTATTATCCTTTGATCCCTTCGATCTTGTCCACGTCATCATTACAACCAGGATCATCGAACGTGTCCGCGCACAAAGGAGCTTCGAAGCCTCTGGGAACCGACACGACATCGATGACTAATAACGAGGCAGTCGAATGCCCGTACGAATTCCCCAAATCCCAGTTGATCCTTTGACATAAAACAAACACTCCCACAGTGAGCGTGCGCTGTTTGCTCCAGGATTGTCAGCAGCCCTCTCTGAATCGAATTAAAGCTTACTGACTTTCCTGACTTCCTCGATAATCCTGCAGTCATTCCCATGAGGATATATTATGTGACCACTAAGTAATAAGTTGGTTCACACATCATATGAAAAATCATGTTTGGTATGGAATTTATTATATTTTATTTATTTGTTTATTTAATTAATTGTAAAAACGATTTTTATTCTACCTTAAGTTGAATCCCCATTGAAGAATTATTTATTATACATCGTAAATTTGTTCAATAATATTCGATATATTTGATATTATTTATATTAAATTATTATTGACCACAAATCTTCACTCTAAAATCTTTATTATTTCTATTATTAAATGAAAAGAACAAGATAAGAATCCTCCCAATTTTTCACATAGAACTCGAACCTTAATAAATGCGCGCTCACACTCGGCGTCGGATGACACCAAAGTGGAGCAGCAGCGCCCTGAAAAGGTGGACGTCTCCAAGGCTCTTTGTGCTTGGGGACAATAAGGTCGCGGAGTGTGACCTCGCAGTTTGTCCTCGGTTTACTCACAGTCCAGTTGCCCCCGGGCACGATTAATCGGCGCCCGCACGGTGGTTAATAGTTTCGCGACTACGAACTCCTCCACCCTCGAATGGTGCACGCTCGCTTTTTGTCCGAACCGACATGGGAAGCGAGCAGCCGCGACTCCATTCGCACTCCATTAACTAGATAATGATGGGATTCGAGAACGTGATTCGATGACAGAATGACGATTTATTTGTGACTGTCCTTTGGGAAAATCGAATTAAGAACGCTTGGTGTTGGTTGAGGTTATGTTTCAGTTTGTAATTCATGAAGGAATTTTAATAAATTAGCGCGTTGTATTTTAATTGTGTAAAGTAGGTGAATGATAATATAATTAGAATAAGATTGTGGTTATAGTTAAGTAGTGTAATGATAGGTAAGTTGGAGTAAGATTCATAGAGATTGTATTATTATTACTATTGATGGTTTTAATTAATCACATTAAATACAGAGTGTTTAAATGCTCGAATATGATTTGCGTTAAAATACAGTTTAAATTGTAAATGTATTGAATGCTCGTTTTACACCCTCTTGTGTCGAACGATTAGTTCTGGTGCTTAAGTTTTACGAGGCTTCACTAAAGACTGCTGTGAAAATCGGAAGAAGTATTCTTAATAAATACAATTTACTTTAGATTCAAACTCTCTGTTTTATTAATACTATAAACTATAGCAATATTAATTATTTATAAGAAATCAAATTGCCAGCAATAAATTTGCAACAACTACAACCTATTATTATTGAAACTACACCAGTAAAAAAAAGTATATTGAAATCAACCGAATTCTAAAACTCTTCCCACTGGCGAGCGCCGGTCATTGAGACGCAGCGTGCGCGCACAATACCGATAACAAATTAATGCGACAATAAATAAGTAACTTGAGCCGAGGAACCCTTTCGTAGTTTAAAGTTCTTTCAAAGGGGTGGTGGACGGGCGTGTGAAATAACCGGAGCACCGAGACAATATGGTCGGTGAAAGGGTGGGGAGGGTTTCGTGATCGGTCAAATTTGTAGCACTCAATGACTGCGCCCTTTCAGCCCTCGCTTCACCCTTCAATCGAGCTTGTGTACTCTTAAACGTATTATGCGCGAAACAATACTCGCGACAATCGCATCAAGTGAAATTCGGACGATTTAATTGACCACTCGATGTGCCATTTGTGTGCTTTTTATTGTTTGATTGTAGAATTTATAGTGTTATTTGTGTTTGTATTATTTATATTTCTCTGTAAATTTGTCATATTTTATTGTGTATTTAAGTTAGTTGTTGCGTTGTATAATTGTTTGGGAATTGCCTGAAATTTGAAATTATATCCTTTCGATTAAAAACTGTACCTTTTGTTCACGTTTTATACACACAACAACATCAAATGGCACATTTTTAATTTTAACATGAAAATGGATGTTAAGAATTCGATGAAAAACTACAAGCATACAGAAGAGTATAATATGAATGCTAGAAAAAATATTCAATGTTGTAGATCGCTTTGTTAGAAAGATATAATTGTAGATAAAGTGTTGTTTTCTCATGAATTTAACGTTGTTGCGCTGCCAGTATTACAACTCATTTTATATTGTATTGGTGTTATATGTGAGTCGAAACTAAATGAACTTAGCTAAAACAACCACCTTCAATTGTTGCTATATAGAAAACAACAGTTGTATTTACATTTTGTAAACATCATTTTAACACAAATACATCTTCAAATTTCATTTCACTAAGAAAATAAATATAACAATTGTACTTAAAATTCTCATACACCTTTAAATTTCATTTTCCAAAAACGAAACACCATACAACAACAGAAAACAAAAGTTGTATATACACTTTCCAATCTCCATTTCAACAGAAACGTATCCCCAAATTTCATTTTCCCAAAACACCCAAAACAACAATAACTTCAAAAATTCTCGTACACCTCGAAATTTCGTTTTCCAAAAACGAAACACCATACAACAACAGAAAAACAAAAGTTGTATATACACTTTCCAACCTCCATTTCAACAGAAACGTATCCCCAAATTTCATTTTCCCAAAACACCCAAAACAACAATAACTTCAAAAATTCTCGTACACCTTGAAATTTCGTTTTCCAAAAACGAAACAGACCACAATTACCACAACACCAAAGCAATTAAACATCGACAGAAATATCTTTCAAGAGGGTAATCGGAGATTATTCCGGATATCAGTGGCGCGTCTCCGCCTGTTAACATAAACACGAGCTCGTCCCAAGATAGAAAAGAGATCAAACGGGGAGATTGTGCCCGATACTTGGAGTTTACTGCGCCTCGCAAGTCGAGATAGAGAGAAGCCTCGTAAAAACGGACGGCGACTGGGAAAGTCGGATGGTGTTGGCAGGGAGCACCAAGTAAGAGAGAGAGAGAGAGAGAGAAATAAATACACACGGTAGAAGAAAGAAAGAGGGAAGAAGGGCTCGTAAAGCGTAGTTTAAAGTTTTAGGGCCAGTTAAATTTCGAAAGGCCTCGCCTTGTAACGGCGCGTGCCGAGGGCTCGAAAAGAGGAGAGTTGGAAGGGCGAAAGGGTTCTTTCGGGGATGATGGATGTTTAAATTCGCTCGTAACCCCTTCGCTCAAAGGTACCCGCTCCCTTTAAAGCACGGTGGGCGTAGTGGGAAAAGCGCCGGATTCATTTCCACTGGTTTTTGAAAAGAGAAAAAAATCATTTTACTGCTCCCTGGGAGCAAGATCTTGCCTGGGATCCCAGAGATGAATTTTAATGATTTCATTTTACTTTATAAGATATAATGTAAGTGAATAGTTTTACAAGAATATTTAACAATTATATAATTAAACGATCCTGAATAAATGTAAATATTGTAATAAGTTATACTTTCAAACAATAATAAGAAAATACTATTATGTTACTAGTGGAATATTTGTACAAGAATGTTTAACAATTCTATATTTAATTCACGTACACTCACACGTAAATAATAAAAATACACTACTCCGAAATAGTAAAACACCTTTCTCAATTTCCAGTGAAAGGATTCGGTTCACCCGACTGAATCACCCTGTACATTCCCAGAGTGCACCGTCTCAGCAAGTAGGGAGTAAAGATTTCACGAGCCATAGGGCTCGATTCCAGCGAGGAATTTTGCCGAGCGATCGAGCAACGACTCTTGGAAAATTCAGTTTCGCGAGAGGAGTCATCGAAAGCTATTGTTTCCCTGTAACAAGGAGTGCTCGTTGCTCCTGCGAGATCCTATCTAGCTTGACCCGGCGTTAAAGCGAGTGCAATCCACTGGGAAAAGGAGACGAAAAGAATAAGAAAAGAAGGAGAGAATAGGGCGTAGTGCGTAGGAGGAGAAAGAGAGGCCGGAAATCCCTTATGGAAATGGTTGGGTTCACTTCCGTTTGGCGGTGTAGCGCTGATAAGAGCTGGAAAGGAGATACAGCGGATCGGAGGAGAGCTACATGAGATTATGCTGATTCTCGGAAGCTTTCCGCTCGTCCTAGCATTTCTTTGGGCGGCTCGCGCGCGAACTGCCAAGGGTCAATCGCCGTCTCTGACGTTTAAGAGTTCAATGAACCCAAAGACAATTAGGAGAGATTTGCGAAGGATTCTTGGTTGAATTTATTAATATCTATTTCCTTAAGTATAGGATAATTAACTTGCCTTTGTTACGTCATCAAATAATTCTAAATTATTATATATAATATTATATTATGTTTATACGGTGATTTTTTTTTTAAAGGAGAAAACATTCTTCGCTTTAAGAGTAATTATTTTCTCCTAAAAAAGAAATATTATTCGGGGAATTTATTATTGCTTAACATTGTATGGCTTGCAAATCTTTTCTTCCAAGATGTAACATTAATTTCGATATAAATAGTTCAGGTTTAAATTCCCAGCCAAATCCTCCGATCCAAATGGCGCCTCCATTACTGGAGCCGTTAAATCACCGGCTGCTTCTTCGATGCTCCGCTCCCGATACACGCCAGCCAACATCGCATCATGAATAATAAACGAAAATATCTATGACCCGAGCAGCAAGTGGTTTGAGTTACTGCGCTCTGCATTGAGCGATACTACTTGCTTCCCATGTGTTTCTGTTGGACTAGAATCGAGAAAGATATTTGTACTTTCGGAATTTTGTAAGATAAACTTAAGAATTAGAGGTTATGGAACATTTAGTACTGTGGTTTGAGGTTAGAGAAGAATGCCTTTATTTCTATGCTTCGAGTATATGGAGAATTCTTATTTAAAAGTGGATGGTTTGCTAGTGTTTAAAAGTATTTTCAAGTCATTGTTTTCGAGGTTATGTAGCACATCATAACATAATGTGGACGTTGTCCACATTAAAGTTATGGAACATCTTTGTTTCTATATTTTAATGTTACGAAACAACCTCACTCAGAATCAAAAATGTAACATCATAATTTGAAACATCGACTAACAATGTAACATAACCTACAACATCCAGAAATACATGCAACGAAGAGGGACGAGAGGAGAAAGAGGGCGAGGCAAAGTTATCAGAAGCTATCTCGTTCGTTGAGCGATCGTCTTTTGCTTCGGCTGCTAACTCGCTCTCCTCTCCTCTCTCACTCACTCTCTCTCTCTCTCTCTCTCTCTCGGTTCTCCGAGGGCGGAAATTACGTCTGGGCTTCCATCTCCGGTGTTGTGCTCCTACGGAGCAAACTCTCTCGCCTCCTTCGCCGGAATCCCCGGCATCCCGTGAGAAAGCCAACTCCGGGATGGAACTAGTCGAGTTATTAAAGTTGCGGATATACGATGAAACCCACCCCCGATGTACACAGCCGCTCTCGCTTCTCTGGAATTATTCTCTGGACGAGATTGATCCTGGAGCGAGCAGCGGGTGTAAACTCATTGGGAAGATGGGATTCTGGGGTTTTGGAATGGGAGAGATAATTAAAGGAGAGTTAAATGTTCGATTATAGGGTTAAATCGTTAAGGGGTGGTTTTCTGACATTGCAAATTTAATAATCATTATTTTAATAGATAGGTGAATGATAATTACTGTTTTCAGAGTAGAAAAGATTATTAAACGATAACTAAATATTCTATTAACTAGTTAAATCACTCTTTCCACATTTTTAATTTTAACATCAAAATGGATGTCAAGATTTCGATGAAATTTTACGTTTTTACGATTCTAAATTTTTAGTTTTGTTAAAAAGTTTATACTTCGTTCCAGAATTTATATTTAAGAGTTGAAGCTGCTCGAACTTCCCCAAAAGTTACAACAAAAAACAACCCTTGTACAATTTGCACACTACAAACAAGAATGACAAAAATTCCAGGAGACTCCACTCGACAAAATCGAAGGTCCATTTATCTCTCTAGTCGGACTCGTAATAAGCTAACTTTCGGTGGAAAGCCAGGATAACCGCATGTAGAAAGGGATGAACCACTTGGTTCTCGTAGCAAAGCAGCGAAGCCAAAGTCATTTCCTCGCGGAGGGCGAGTTACTGCAGCGGCAGCAGCAGCAGCAGCATCGGCGAGTCCTCAGCGGAGGGTAATAAAGCCATCTTGCGAAGGGTGGTTCACCCTCTTGGAGCGTGGCAGCCCGGCCCTGAGGAGGCGCCCGGATAGCGATCTATACTGCTCGGCACCCCTCTCGGCGTTGCCTGGCAACCACCCTCGCAACCCTCTCGCTCGCACCCCCGGCGACAACCCCCTTCCGCCCGGTAGAAGGGGGTGGTTTTCCAGAGGAGAAGAGGCAGCGAGAGGAAGAGCGAGATGGGACGAGACAGCCAGCAGAGATTGCGCCCTTATCTCCAAGAGATACCAACCACCACCACCACCCTCTTCGACCTCCTTCCAACCACCCCCTTGAATCCGCCCCCTCCCTTTTCCGCCTCATCGTAAATGTTCTTCCTTTCTTGGACGCCGCTGGAAAGCCGAGGCTTTACTCGCCCCGAAACTTTCCCGCTTCGAGAATTGACGCTTTCAAGGGGTGGGTGTCGAGAGAATGGATTGGATCGGAGGTTTTTCGAAATTGGAATTGGAGAATTTGGGGATTTTTTCATTTTCTTTCGAGGGTTGCAATTTACAAAATAATTATTATTTGCAAACTTCAATTACACAACAACCAACTTACATTTTTACCTTCTTTTTAATTGGGGGGGCGTTTCTCGAAATTCCTCGACACTTTTCTCCCATTCAGGAGCGTTCCTCCCCTGGACCATCAGACGAAGGGGGCGGCGGAGGAGGGAAAACCCCGGCGAACTGATAACGATTTGATGTATGGCCCCGTGACGTCATCAGTCGGCAAGGAACCCCCCCGCCGGAGTCCCGGGCCACCCCCGGAGAACAGATTACCCCTGATCGATACGATCACCGGCGGCCGAGGAGGAAAGAATGCCCGGGACAGTAGCTCCTAGCCACCACGCGAGATCTATCATCCGACTATAACTCCGGTTCAGCTCTAGCAATAGCGATAGTTATAGATTTCCACTCGGCAAAGTATTAAACATAGAGCCGGCCGAAAGATTTCTTCGAGCATTTATTTTTATTATTTTCTTGTGTATACGAATGTACAAATATTGAGATATTTATTGGAGCTGGAAAATACTGTGATATTAGTGTTTTTATATTTTTAGAAAATGTTCTTGTTCAGGAAAATGTATTTGCATTTACAGAGGAAATAGTTAAAAATATCTTAAATTTATAAAATAGTAATATACTTTTCTTTTCATATTTTACAAAGTATACAAAAATTGGTCTCCATATTGTATTACTGTATTATCTATGAAATTTATTGGCGTTGTAAAATACTGTGATATTAGTGTTTCTATATTTTTAGAGATCATTTTAGAAATTTTTAATTTTAGAAAATGTTCCTCTTCAGGAAAATGTATTTGCATTTAAAGAGAAGAGCTTCCTTGCTTGACAATACTATCACTGTACATAGAAATAGTAAGAAATATATTACATTTATAAAATAATAATATACTTTTAGTTATTCTAATATATTTAATATCTTTAAATTAAATACACATTCTTACATTCAATTATTAAAACAAACACAACAAATACTCTCTCACTATCTTTATTAAATGTTTTTAAAAATGTTATTAAATACCACCGACCTTAAAAGTGTACGTGTGCAGGCTTGTTTAGCCCGAAAGCTGTGTACCAACAGAATGCGAGGGCTGTGTGTGCGTGCGCGCGGGGGTGGCAAGCGCGAGGGGGTTGGAAGTCGGCTGGTGATTTAGTAAGATGAAAAGCCACCCCCCCGCGGCGGCCCTGGCGGCGTTATCTAGCACAGACAGAGATTGCCTGTTCCTTACAAAACCCTGGCGAGGAGGGCAACGCATCCGGGATATCTTTCAGCGCTCTCCTCTTCGTGTAATCTCCTCCCTTCTTCTCCCCTCCTCCTCTCTTCCACCCCTTTCATCCTGTTTCTTCCTCGTGGAAAAGCTGCTTTCTCGGCGCATGCTTTCGCCACGCTTCGAGATCGATTCCAGAGAAGCGAGTGTCAAAACGAATTAAGGCTCTCCTGTGGTTTTGTGGATCGGCCTGTTTTGGGGATGAAGGAGTAAGCGAGGGGGTTGGTACACCTGAAGTTAATGGTAAAGGTTCGTTTTAAGGGTTTGTAAAAATGGGAAATATTTTTGTTTAAGTCTGCAGTTTATTTTTTGTGGTTTGCAGGGTATAGATTTGTTAGTTAATAATTATAATTATTTATTATGTGGGTGTATGAGTTGATAAAAAATAAGTGGATAGATTATTGCAGACGTAATATAAAGAATTCATGTTTTAAATAATAAGTTTTGTTTAAGAAGGTAAATACTTAAACAACAAAATGTCAATTTTTCAAACTCAAAACTAATTTTGACACCCTCGAAAATGACTACAGTTTTAGAGAGGGATCTTCCTAGTTCCTGAAAACACGATTCCAAAGATGGGGCGGAAAGGAATCGCGCAAAGTGGAGCGCTAACGATCCCAGGAATGGAAAAAGTTGACGAACAAAATGGATAAAATTCCGAATGTGGACAAGGGGAAGACAACGCCTCGGGTGAATTCCTCCCGGCACGTCATTCGCCGGGAGGAATTAAATTTTTATACCTCTCGCTGAGAGTTTGAGCAATCGCAGAAGTTCTAAAATTCTTAAGAAACAGTAAGTGATAATTTCGAATTATAACTCTCAAACAAAACGGAAGTACTCCAGCAAGATAAAAAGAAAAGAAGGACTTCCGCTCCGAGTTGAAGCGAGAAGACAAATCATTGATTAAACAAACAAAATTCCAGCTGCTTAGAAATATAAAAGGTCTCAAAACAGTTTAAAACAAAGCTTGTTAATAAAATACAAACAATTACGAAGTACTTAAAACTCATATTAGCATCACACAATCACACTTTCACTTCGTTGTCAACTTCCACATAAAACACAACAAAAATAATAAACCGAGTGGGGGTTGCATGATCCTAAAAGAGGGGGTTGTTCGAGCGGAACAATGAATACTTGTAGAAGCGATCGACTCGGTGCGGTAAAAGGAGCTTAACAGTGGAAATTGGTTTCATCCATTGTCACGGGCGAAGAAAAAGAGAGAGGGAAGTGGTTCAGGGGGTGGTTTGGGATCGATGCAGTAATTTCGGCCAGTGGTTTGGGTGGTCGGCGAAGAGAAAGGGTCATTCAGGGGAGGTTCAGGAGGAGTAAGGATCAGATAGCCCCAACCTTAATATCCCTCTCCTCTCAGAGAGATCCAACGGCATCCCTTACACTCCCTTGTCCACGTAGGAAGACACACAGACACCCTGAAACTAGTAACAGGACCAACGCTATCACTCTGCTAGCCTCGCACTATCGAAGTCGATCTGGCGCTACCGTGAAATCCCGTTCGAATTGGCCCGGCGAGTTCCCGCACTTCAATTCTACCCTCCTCCTCCTCTTCCTCCATTTGCATTCCACCCCAATTCCGCTGGCACAAATTTCCCTCCTCGGAGGAATTCGAAAAAGTCCGGGCTCGGTGCGATCCCTCGCGGCGATAGTGGCGCCGATCCTCTATCAGGGATGAAAACGCACAGATAAAGCGAGATAGGACAAAGAGATTTACGAGCGCGCGCGCGCGTTAGTCGAAGCGGGCCCAGTTTTCCACTCTCCGATTCAACTCGAACTAATTAATTTACCTCCAATTAATTACCGACAATTGCCCCCGCTCTAATTACGTGCACTCGATTAGAATCGGCGAAAGTTACTTGGGGCCAATCTTGGCGTCGTCTTGGCTCCGCCGCCGGCGTGTGTGGGTCCGTAATGGCCAAAGCAATCGGTTCCTTTTCCCAGAGCACGATTTGCAATATCAGTTCTATTCCAATTCTTAGCCAATTCAAAATGATCGATCGACTTTAATCCGCGAAAGGGGTTCCGCGTATGCAAAGCGCGTGCTGTTTGCTGGGAGCGTTTGATTAGCCTGGGCCTGATTGGGCCCGGAGAGGTTTACCCAGCTGCGGTATCCCTCAGCGGGCCTGGATGACTTAACGATGATCGAGGAGCGTAATCTGATTGGGTGCGTCGTTTGAAGGATGGTCGTGAGCCTCCGGTGGATTCGGCGAAGAGCGAGAAGCCCTGACAGATGAAGGCAGCCTTGTGAGTGCGATATCGGTAAGCAGAAATCAGAGGCTGGGTGGCGCCCTGCAACCTTTAAGGGTCCTCGTCTCCCACACTCCCGGAATCGGAGCTACTCGGAAGCTGCCAACTTCCTTAGAGCATAGTCATCAACACCGGACCCCATTGTTTTCCAAATGTAGGAGCATCGCTCGATTAATCCTGTCTGGTGTTTCTGGGGGTTCCAGGTTCAAAGGTATACTGTGATCAGTAAATATCCAGGGGACTCATTAATATCATCAATGAGGCCCCATTATTTTCCAATGGACCAATCCTCATCGCTTCATTAAACCTATATCAGCTGTACCAGTTCCCAAAACTGGGAGGAAATCTGGAAACAGTATTTAATAACTTAAGTGTGATTCTTATAACCCAAAATCAGGCCCATTATTTTGCAAAAACAGGATCACATCGTTCTAAAGGTTCCAGACCCCAAAACTACAACAGAATCTGCTTGCAGTATTCAAGAATTAAGGCGTGAACCTTGGGACCCCAAAACTGGCCCCACGAATTCCAGGCCCAGAACAGAACTTGCGAGCAGTATTGAATGATTAAGGTGTGATCTTCAAGGACAGGAAAAATGTGGAAGTCAGTGAGCATCGAGGGCATTCCTGGGGTCAGTCATACTCACGTAGGACTGCTCGGGCCCAACATAGCTGGGCGTTCTTAAAGGCCGTTTATAATGCTTACACGTCGGCGCCCCCGGCGGACAAAGAAACCCTAATGGGCCCCGCGGTAATGCCCGAGTAATTCTTGGTACGCTTGGAACCCTCGTTGCCTCGGAAAAAGTGTCCGGGAACATCGAAATGATTTGTACCGCGGCGCTACGTGCTCCGACGCGCTCGATGCCACCGGGGAATTCTAATAAGAAAGCACAGCTCTACTTCAACGAGGGTTCCTTGTCAGTTCCAATTAGAACTTGGTTAGATTTATTAACTCTTTCGCTAGGAAGGAATAAAATGGGACTTTGATTGAACTGTTTGTGTACGAATGGAAAGTATGGTTCTCTGAATCATCTGTGATTCTATTTTAGTTCCTTTAATCATTTTCACCAATATTATACCGAATCGATTCTTTCGTAACCTAAAAGGTGAAATTCTCGAATTAAATTCCCCGGAAATTGTATAACTGACAAGAATATACTGACATGAAATGTATAAAATTGATCACTTTTATTTCCGTAAAAGCGAGAACATTTGAACATTTGAACCGGCAATAAACGAACATACTTCCGTAGTCAAAGGAAGTCTAATGAAACTCTCAACTATAATAAACATCCAATGAAATCGAAGGAGGACGAGCAAGATGGAGATTTGCGAGGGAAATGCATGTTGCAAGAGGTTAGGACGGACGATTAGCAGTGAACAGAGGCCAGCGATGTCCTTTCCAGATCGGTGATTCGGGGTAACACCGGGCGCGGACCACGCACGTCGTACGAGGAAGCTGCTTCTCCGCCCGCTTTATGCTCCTTCGTTCAGCGAGCGCTTTTTTGCGGCCGTGCCTGTAATTGAGCCTGTCTCGACGGACTGCCGACTAAAGACTAAATGAATTACGAGGCGCCGCGCGATTCCTTCGCCCTCCTGCCAGACTTCCTTCCTTTTCTGGCACTGGCAATAATAAATCTGGGTATGAGCAAATTTGGAGCATAAAATATTTCGATTCGTTTATTGGATTATGATTCTGTGTTATATTAATTTTTATAAATTATAAATCTATGTAAAGCTATGTGTTTAAATACATTGGCGAATTTAGAAATATGTTGTATATTAGAATTATTATCATACAAAATTATTTCAGCACAAAAAAATTAATTCTTTCTGTTGTCTGACTTAAACTGTTCTGTTTCTACTGTTCTATTAGTATTCTAGTATTTCGTAAAACAGTTTCGATTCTGTAAAGAGTCATTGTGCAGCCATCTAGTGGCGTTTGAATTGTACTACTGATCTACTGGGATAAATGATCGGAATATGATACAAGTAGTGCATCATATTCTTATGCATCAGGTGGAAAAAACTGCTTAACCAACAACTGAATAAATTTCAGAACCATGAATTACCTTCAATTAAAGTAAACATAAACTGTTTTACCTAAACTTCGAACAAGTTTCTAACGGAACATCGAAATAGTCATTTCAAAAGATATCTTTTCCGCCAATTATAGTAATTTCTTAATACACATACTATAATGAAAATTCTGAGCGTTGCCTTATTCAAAATATACCAAACAATCCATCAATCGATAACATCGCATTCTCCCAATACCAATCAAGCGATCCTCCGCGCCATCTTCCCACGTTCCCCTTAACCTCCAACAACATCAGCTGAGCAGCACGTGTGGCGTCAACATAACCCCCAAGAATGTTGTCTTGTCACGCGAACAACAGTTAAACAATTCGACAACCACACGAACAACACATCAAACACAAAGCGGAAAAATGTTGCGAAGACAAGCGAGGTTGCGGCGAGAGTACTTGTACCGGAAGTCGGTGCAGGACAAACTCAAAAGTATCCAGGATAAAAAGGAGAAGATAAAACGGAGCCTGGAAGACAACACGCCGATCCTTCCTAATTTACGAAGAGAAGCTTTATATGTTAATAAAAAGTTAGAATGGGACGATGCTGGACCAGAAATGGCACTGGCGATGGGCACGGAAATGGGAGGTAAGTTCTGTTCTCTTTAAATTAGTAATGTCGAGTATAAATTGCTTTGCGGAGGATAATGAATAATTAACTAATTACTTTCCTTGTATATTAATATTTCTTAATAGTTTATTAAATGTATAATACATGTAATATAATACTTACGACAATTTTGCTGAAATCTATAAAGTTAAATAGCTCGAAATGTTTATTAAAGTATTAGTAAAATATTAGAGCAATATATAACATTATATTGCATCCATAATGTATATAATAATCCAAACGCAATTATTTTACATAAAATACAAATATTAAACTACAAAAACTAATAAACTTTAATTTTAAATCCAACAGGTGCACTCGGCTCGAACGAGGACGACGAATACCGATGGGCCGGCGTGGAAGATCCAAAGATCGTCATCACAACTTCGAGAGATCCCAGTTCAAGGCTGAAGATGTTCGCTAAAGAATTAAGACTAATCTTCCCAAATTCCCAGCGTATGAACAGAGGAAATTACGAAATGAAACAATTGATACACGCTTGCCGAGCGAACGACGTTACAGATTTCATTATCGTCCACGAACACAGAGGCGTCCCTGATTCCTTAATCATTTGTCATCTGCCTTACGGTCCGACAGCTTATTTCACAATGTCGGATGTCGTGATGAGACACGACATACCAAATATCGGCACCATGTCCGAACAATATCCGCATTTGGTCTTTCATAATTTTAAAAGCAAGCTCGGCGAACGCGTGACTAATATCTTGAAGTATCTCTTCCCTGTGCCGAAGGAGGATAGTAAGCGAGTGATTAGTTTCGCTAATCATGATGATTACATATGTTTTAGACATCATACTTTTAAAAGAGTTAATGGAAAAGATATTGAAATGACGGAAGTCGGACCTAGGTTCCAATTGAAACTCTACGAAATTAAATTAGGCACTTTGGATACCGCTGCCGCGGCGGATGTCGAATGGGCCTTGCGACCTTATATGAATACTAGTTTCAAGAGGAGGTTTCTGTCGAGCGAGGATGGATGGCAGCAAGAAGATGATGTTTAGATTTCTACTATTTTCTAATAAAAGCCATTCCGATTACGGGGAACTTTGTATTTCTTTTTTTATTTTTTATACACCAAATGTTAATAAATAGTAATATGATGAAAATATGATTATCTATAACGTAGAGACCGATATTATCGACAAACAGGTTCATCCGAATCCCGCCATCGCCAACCGGAAGTGCGCCTTTTCCAAGCGACGCATGCGCGCCACGCGAAACCGTTCGTCTCGTAGCATTTCTTTTTCCCTAAAAAGGTTGCAGGCATAAACAAATGCCACATTAGCATCCCAATCATTGTTACTCTCCGAAAAGAGCAATGATTCTCGGAGTGAAAAGAAAAAGGGAAATGCAGAGCAACATTCGTAAGCCCGCGAAGACTTTGGGGACGCCGACGCCGCGGCGCAAGAAGCAGCAGCAGCAGCAGCAAGTATCAGCGTCGGCAGAGGAGCGGCAGCATCAGCTGCGACAACAACAACAACAAGGAAGAGGCGACGCTGCGATGGACATGTTCGCATCACCGAAGCGCGTGAAGAACGACGGTGAGAATCGCAGCGGCAACTCGAGAACCTTGTCGAGACTAGTAACACACAGTGTTGCGACGCCAAAACTCTAGAATTCCTTGTTTTGGATATCGTGTGTGTATGCGTGCGCGCCCTTACGGCGCGCCGTGCGCGGCTAGAACAGCCTGCTTCTGCCCTTTTTTCGCGCCTGGTTATTTCTTTCACCTCTCTTTCTCTCTATCTCTCTTTTTCTTTTCATATAGATTTCTGTCTCTCTCTATGTTGTTTTATAGTTTATATTTGATATTTCATTAGCTCCACTCTACGCTTGCACACTTGGAGATATGAGCATGAGCTGGCGCGCGTGTTGTAGCTCGGTATTGTTTCCCTTCCTTTTTATTTATTGGCGGAATTCTTATTGCACTAGTTGCGCCTGTTTACGCGGTATTTAGCGTTATTGATTGAAATGAGTGTAATTAATTTCGATGGACGATCTAGTTCGTACGATGATTTCGACAGTGTTTCTAGGTTAGGCTCGAGGAGCGACGCGCGCTTTTTGTTGTCACCTGATTGGTCGCGAATTCTATTCGATATTGATGCGGGGAATACGAATTGGAATTTTGGGAATTAGAGCTCTTGTATAGCGTTTTATCGCTTCGATGGAAGTAGAAATACTTTGGTCATTAATTGGCAACAGTTGGCAAATACTACTATAACATTTTAGAGTTCTTCTCAATATATTACGAAAGAAACTATAAAAGCATTATAGCAGACTGTTGAGATAAAAATAGCATATCAGAGCTTTCTTTAATGAATTTCAAGAGAAACTATAAAACTACTATAACACAATTGAACTCAAAATTACTCTACTAAATGAAAAAACCAGCGCATACGTACACGATGGTGACACTGTTGCGAGCTATATCCGAGCCTTTCTTTCCTTTGGCAAGGTGCAGTCCTCTTTATCTTTCAGATCTAGAGGTCACGGGTATCTCCCGGAGCGGTCGCGTGCGAAAGAAATCCTCGAAACTCGTTGATTTTGAGTCGCCGGACGACATAGCGGATAACAAGTACAAGCGACAAAAGGCAGCGCAACAATTACAAGCGCAACAACAATTACTCGAACGATATGATTCGCCTCAGCCGCAACCGGCAGCGCAACAAGCGCAAACCTCGCCGCCGATTCAGCCGCAACAACAACAACAACAGCAGCAACAACAACAACAACAACAAAGCGGAAGTACCGGCGGCGGAGGAAGTCGACCAAGAAAAAATTCAGGCTCGACAACAATTAGCGCACCGCAAAAACCTTTGAAAGTGGAAACATCCTCGGAGAACGAAGGTCCGACTTCCTCGGAATCGGATGATCAATCAGGCTTAAATGAGGACGAACGATATAGCATGGAATCCGGCAGCGACGATGAGGTCGATCCGCTCATGATAGACGACAGAGAAACAGGCTTCCGGAAACTAGAACCGCCCGGACAGGAGACCGCCTCCTCTCAAGCGAATAGCTTGTACATGCTAGAGAAATGTAAGAAAAAGCTTATCATCAAAGATGGAAAAATTATCGGTAGAATGAAGGCTCAGCGCAAAGACAAAGGGGTATGTACGCCTTCGAAGATCGGCGAAGATCTTGGCGTGTGAACGTCTAAGAAAGAGAGATTCATTGATCTTTCTTAATCATCTTTACATTACAGAAGACGAGGTTTACCGCTTACATGTTGTGGGCTAAGGAAGTTAGGCAGGAGCTACTAGAACAATATCCTTACATGGGTATTAAGCTTGACTTTACATGTCCGATTGATTGTACGATTCTTTCTACTAAATCGATCCGAGAATGTTTTATCCATTTGATAATTAACACATTCGCGATCGCTGACATGAATTCACGTAATTTTAACGATACAAGATTCGCGACAATCAGCAGCAGAATTTCAGTATTTTACGTCGCGAATGTGTTAATAAAAAGGATTGATTTGGCAGGAATAATAAGGTCAACGACACTGTTTACAAAGACAAGCCAATGATCTTGTCCGGTTGAGTGATACCTTGCTTTTTGTAGATTTTGCGCAAATCTCGAAACGGTTAGGAGAGCTCTGGGCGACTGTGCCGAATCTGGAAAAGTATAATTGGCGTAGACGTGCCAAGCGCTTAGCAGCAAAGCCTAATTCATTGCCAGCGAGTAAAGATGAGCCTGTTTGGAAAATGCCACCGCCTGCTTCGCGAAAAAAGTTCATTAATAAAATCGGTGGGTTCTTTCTCTTCTTTCGTTTCTCTTCCTATGTGTCACATTATTACTGCCTCGAAATTCTTCTATCTCATTTTCGTTGTAGTTGAGTTCTTATTCTCAGTTGCTTATCATGCACGTCTGAATTTAGTTGACGTACATTGTCTTTTTTTCATTGGTACCGGACGCCTTACGAGTCTCGAGTAGTTCTCTTTTCGTATGTACGAAATATGATTCACTTACCTTTCAATTAGAATATCTCTTATTCGAAGGTAAGATTAATCGTGTTCTCTCTCTCTCTTTGTATATTGCATGCCCGTAATATGTCGTGTCTTGCGAGAGAGAAACTCTAATAGGCAATGATAATCATCACGAATCTATTTGAATCTTTATAAACTTACTTTTCCAGGAAACGGAAAAGAAACGAGAGTACCAACAGCATCTCCAAGAAAGACGATTCAACTAGGTGTGCCTTCGGTCGTAGGCAGTGGTGTTCCAGTATCACCGCCGACACCCAATCGAACAACCAGCAGTGCAACTACAATCGCTGCTAATAAAGAAACCGCTTTAATCAATGAACAACCAATGATCGGCACTGGAATGTACAAAGTAGTTGGCACTCAACCAATAGATGTTGCGGCACACTTAAAATTACTCGGTGAGAGTTTAACGATTATCGGCGAACGATTAAAAGAACACGATGGACAAATCGCTGTTTCCGGTAGTTTATCTGTTTTATTAGATTCGTTATTATGCGCACTCGGCCCTCTGATTTGCCTGACGCAACAAGTGCCGGAGACGAATGGCGCGAAACATGAAACACTCTCGCAAATGTTGGATAATATCGCGTATCTGATGCCAGGATTGTAATATACGAGAAGTGCGCGAATCAGCGTGCGATGTAAATAAATCTGTTACATAGGAACACTGAAAGTTTTTGTATCGAGGACAGTGAATAGAATCCTTTAACCGCGATTGGTTCAAGGTATTCGGAGTGTTTTTGGTACTCGAGAATCCTGTTATATTTTATCTGCTATAGAAATTGTGTACACACAACCTCCTTTCGTATAAATAACACGTTTGTACAAAAGTGAGAAATAAATATTTAAATAATTACAATTACTACTAACTGTACAGGTAGTTGGTTTTGTTTAGGGTTTTGGTTATTGTTGTGGTAGAATTGGAGGGCAAGTACAGAAGAGATTCTTGTCACCGTAGATGTCGTCGATTCTACCTACGCTCGGCCAAATCTTATTATTACCTTTCACGAATGACTGAAATAGAAATGAAATATGTTACAAGTTTATTTAGAACAATTCATCTTTTATTTTACTTACCGCTGGGAAGGCTGCGAGTTCCCTGGAATAAGGTCTGTCCCATTCCGAAGAGATCACTTGTTGCTGAGTGTGAGGAGCCATTTTCAATGGGTTCTTCGCGATGTCTAATTTACCGCTTTCGATATCAGCGATTTCTTTACGAATACCTAAGAAAATCATTTTATTGTTTAAGTTAACTTTCCAAATTAAATTCAATGTTTTATTATTGAAACTCACATATAAGAGCATCGCAGAATCTGTCGAGTTCGCCTTTATCTTCGGATTCAGTCGGTTCGATCATCAAAGTGCCTGCGACTGGCCAACTCATTGTAGGAGCATGGAATCCGTAATCCATTAATCTCTTAGCAATATCGACAGCTTCGACATTAGCAGTTTTCTTTAGTTCTCTTATATCAAGAATGAATTCATGAGCAACCAATCCTGTCTTGCCTTTGTAAAGTGTTTTATAATGATCTTCGAGTCGTCTGCTCATGTAATTCGCATTGAGAATAGCAACTTGCGTTGCTTTCCTTAGTCCTTTTGGACCCATCATTTTGATATACGCCCAGGATATTGGTAGAATCGCTGAAGAACCGAACGGAGCAGCTGAAACCGCACCGGATTGGTGTAAATCCTTCGCATCACCTCCGGCGCAATTGATTACCGGGTGGTTTGGAAGGAATGGTGTTAAATGACGCTTTCTGTTAACAAATACATTACATTCATTGGTTTTTACCCGGGAAATTTTTATGGATCCTCGAATAATATGAGTTATTTAAATTTTACTCAAATTCTTTGACAGTAATTATCTCAAGTTTCGAAAAGAGAATTTCTTTTAAATACTACTAACTACCTTAATCAAAAATAGAACTACTTACACTCCAATCGGTCCCATTCCCGGACCACCGCCGCCATGAGGAATACAAAAAGTTTTATGAAGATTCAAATGGGATACATCACTGCCGTAATCACCAGGTCGACACAAGCCAACCTGAGCATTCATATTTGCTCCATCCAAATATACTTGACCTCCAACACCATGAACCATCCCGCAAATATCACCGATTGTCTCTTCGAATACTCCATTTGTCGAAGGATACGTAATCATAAGACAAGAAAGAGTCTCGCGATATTTGTCGATCATCTCCGTCAAATGAGTTGTATCAACCGAACCATCCTTTTTCACGAATATCGGCTCAACTTGCATTCCTGCCATTTGAGCGGATGCTGGATTTGTTCCATGCGCGGAGATTGGAATCAAACAAACTTGTCGATGTTTATTTCCTTGGGATTCATGGTAGCATTGAATAGCTCTCAAACCAGCGTATTCTCCTTGCGCGCCACTGTTTGGTTGGAAACTGATGTTGTCGTATCCTGTAATCGCGCAGAGATCTTTTTCTAACTCGGAGAAGAGTTTCTTGTAACCTTTTGCTTGCTCTACGGGAGCGAAAGGATGGATGTCGGTGAAACCTCGGAGACTACAAGGCATCATTTCCGTGGTGGAGTTTAGTTTCATTGTACAGGAACCCTGAATGACGAAGATTTTGATGATTTTTACAAATGTTATAGAGCATGTATAGACGCTCTAAAAATGCATTAACATTTATCACAGCTAAAATATGGTAGTGAAACACAAATCATACCGTAAACATAGCGGTTTGTAACCGCATTCCAAATACCTAACTCAGACCTAACTCAGACCTAACCCAAGCACTATCATTATTTCCGACTGTTGCCGATTGTACAATTGTTTAAAGGAAGACTTAAATATCAAATAGTTAAACAATCAACAGAAATCGTAACGTAAACATAGCAGCGGTTCTCTTAGAGCACTTCGAATACCTAACTCAGACCTAACTTAGACCTAACCCAAGCACTATCATTATTTCCGACTGTTGATGATTGTACAATTGTTTAAAGGAAGACTTAAATATCAAATAATCAAACAATCAACAGAAATCGTAACGTAAACATAGCAGCGGTTTTGTTAGAGCATTTCGAATACCTAACTCGGAGACCACCATTATTTCCGACTGTTAGCGATCGTACAATTGTTTAAAGAAACTTTCAACATAAAGTAACAAATAGTCAATCGCTTTGAATATGAAAATGATCAGCATGCTTTATAAAGTGGCTAAAATAAAGAATTAACTTCAACTTGAACTTACAAGTGGTATCATACTGTGGACGAGAGACACATCCTTATTCTCCAAGGACTTCATATACCGAACTATCCTTGTTTCGGAATGATGACTATTAAACACAGGGTGTTGCAAATAAGAACCACTTCGATTGAACTTCGACTTTGCTAGTCCTTTCTCCAGAAAGGAATCCTTTTTCACGATATTTTCAACAGTAGTATTAACTGAGAAGACTTTGTAAATATCATTTATATCTTCGACAGTGGTAGTTTCATCCAAAGATATTCCAACTGCGCCATCGTCAAAGTACCTGCATAAATTACAATGATTTAATACAAAAATTCTATATTAATTATAATTATTACTAATACAAACAATTTCTACCTAAAGTTCATTTTAGCAGCAGTTGCATTATTCCTGATATCGTTCGAAGAACTCTTCGGCATTACTTTAATAGTATCAAAGAATTGTGGATTCTCAATTTGATGACCCGCTTCTTCAAGTCCTTTCGAGAGTGTTAATGTCAAATTATGAACTCTATCAGCGATCTTCTTTATTCCTTCCGGTCCATGATAAACAGCATACATCGCAGACATATTAGCAAGCAATGCTTGAGCAGTGCATATGTTACTAGTAGCTTTATCTCTTCTAATATGTTGTTCCCTTGTTTGTAATGCTAATCTATATGCTTCTTGTCCACTTGAATCCCTTGTTACTCCTATCATTCTTCCTGGCATCATTCTTACTAACTTTTGACGGCAAGCAAAGAATCCTGCGTGTGGTCCTCCGTAGCCAAGAGGAACACCGAATCTCTGACTCGTTCCCACACATATGTCCACGCCGAATTCACTCGGAGGTTTTAGAATTGCTAGTGCGAGGAGATCAGTCGCAGCGCAAACTAAAGTCTAAAAAGTTAATTTTAGTTATTTTCACCCTTTCGATGGTTCGTATGAATTATTTAAGTAATTAAATAATAATGCTATGAAGTAAATTCATAATGAATGAATTGCAAATTTTTAATTCTTTTTTAATAAATATGTTTGCGAATGATAATATTAAAAAGTAATACATACCCCATTCGAATGAGCTTGTTTCACCATATCTTCGTAATCATAAATCGAACCATTCGTGTCAGGATATTGTATAAGAATCCCTGCGATATCCTTTTTACTCGTATCTGCTTGAAACGCATCGCCAATTTCCAAAGATAATCCTAACGAAGCCGCTCTTGTTGCTATTACACTGATTGTTTGTGGATGTACTTTCTCCGAAATGAAAAGTTTCTTTCTTTTGTTTTGCCTGCAAGCTAAAGCCAATGCTTCCGCTGCTGCTGTTCCTTCGTCTAATAAAGAAGCATTCGCTACTTCCATTCCTGTTAGATCGCAGATCATTGTTTGGTAGTTCAGTAAACCTTCCAGTCTGCCTTGAGAGATCTCCGGTTGGTAAGGTGTGTATTGCGTTGTCCTGATGATGAAGAATTTGTTTTTATTCTTTATTAATTGTTGAGTTAGTTGTGTAATCGTGTAAAATTCGGATTGTATATTTATAAGTCGTATTTACGATCTTGTGGAATGCAAAGAAAATTTGTTACAAATTTGAGATCGCCGACGAAATTGATACTCTTTGTATTAATAACATATATTAAATGTTAGTTTAAAATTAGTGAATAAATTGATTTTAAAACTGTCGAATTACCATCCAGGATTCTCGAAAATATTTCTCATGATCGTATGTGGCACACAGCAATTATGGTAGCCCATTCCGATGAAAGATCGCCAAACTTCGTTCTCTTCTGATATCTTCACTATTCTCTTAATTAACTGATATTCCGCTGTAAAGATAGCAATTCCTGTTTACTCAACTTTCTTTCGAGTATTATTATTCGACTATGTTATTTTTAAATTACACAATGAATGTCGAAAGAACAAGTCGCTCACGAGATTAGATCCCGGACGCTTTACTCAGAGGAAAATCACGTGAGTGTCAATCGGAGCGCACGAGTTTGACCCCGCGGGACCTCAGATAGACAAAATGTATGACAAGAGGTCATCTTATTTATGTAGCGCGCGAGAAATCTTTTTCTACAGCGGGAAGGAAGCAAAGATGTTGGACCCTTTCGGAAATATTCCAATATTCTTAACCCCCCCCAAATGATATCTTAATATTGTTTTTGTATTTCGAAGTAATTGCTTTCACAAGTATTTCGTTATACGATTGTAGATAATGTATTTTTCGTTTAACGGAAAGTCGCGTGAGTACGCACGTGCGATAGAAGATAAGTCGAATGTATCTTCTTTGTACATTATATGATTAATCCGTTACTTACTCATCGGTTCTTCGATACTCAGAAGTCCTTTGTGAAGAATATTCGCTGGTACAGCTGTCTCCGTTAATTCTTCTAAATTCTGTAAAATGATTTCGTAAAGAAAAACAACCCTTCATTCCTTTATAGTAAATCTTACCTTGAAACCAAGAGTTTTCAGCATCTCCTGTTGATCATGATTCCTTGGTCCAATGTGTCTCACTTCGAATTCATCCTTTCGAGGTAACAATCTCTCCAAATTTTTTAATCGAGCACAACTTATTCCTAAACCGCGAGAATGTCGTGAAATATTCGCGTGTTTCTGAAATAATCTCGCGCACTTCGCCATTTCCTTTGTGGACCACATTTTCGTCAAATATAATAGCACTCGATTTGAAATGGCACAGCGAAGAGAAGAAGACCGTAGGAGGACACCCGGGCCACTTCTCACGTTGGTGGGAACTAAAGATCATTAAAGTAGTGAGAGATTTTATACTCCGAGCAAGTTGATATCATTGGCGGTCAATGATGTCACAACTCTCTGATTACGAGTTGAACTTTTCTAACCCTGAGCTTCAGGGGCTTCGTAGACAACATTGGGAAATTACTTTTCCACCGCGCGAACGACTCCACATTGTTCAGAAATTCCTGCCATTCTTAGATAAGAAATCTTTCCTAGATTTCTATTTCGAAAGAAAAGACAAGAAAAAGTATTTGTTGCTTGTTAGACCTGCTTTAATTCAAGTAATGTACAAATATTTCATCTTATTTACAGAAGGATAGAAAAACATTGTGTTTTGCGATGGAATGACGCAGATCCCCCGCGTTGTTTTCCTAAGCGCGAGTAACTAACAAATAGAAGAGAATCTCTGGAGCTTTAAAGGAATGATAATGAATCATAGAAAAAGTATTCTTTATTTAAACAAGGCTTTTTATAGTCATACCTAAACTATCTTAGCACACTTATTCTAACTTACGAACTGTCGATCGCTGATCCATTCCAGTATAAATTCAACTTCGACGAATCTAATATCTTCTCGAACGGATCATCACTTCAAAGTCATTATTCCAAATTATTACTTCATAAACTTATCCTTCTGCTGTGTAAGAATCTTCGCGGATGATTTAGCATCCAAGAACAATGCTGCTACTTCTTCAACATCTTCTTTCTTAATTACTTGTCGCTCATTCACTTTAGCAGTCAATGCAGCGGGTGTTAAAAGTTGTACAGCATAACGAAGAGTTGTTTTTGTACCAAGATCGCCAAGATTTGATAAAGCTTCGTCCTCTATTTGAAGTCCTTCGGTGATTGCTCGTAGTTTCACTATTTGTTCGATTTCTGCTCGCGAATATGGCAATGTTCGAATTATTAGAAGTCTGTCTAATAAATCTAATGGAATTCCATGCGGCGATGCGATATCTTCCGTTCCTCTTATGATACATCTGCCACGATTCGTTGCGAATATTACGATTGGTGCTATTGCGCTTTCGAGTGCTCGATGAAGATACGTGAAAGTTTCTATGTCCAACATGTGGACTTCGTCGATGAATAATACACCTGGTACCAATTCTGCTATTCCTTGATCGATGTATTTGTTTACTACCTTGTTTATTTCCTTGCGGAGTTTGTCTGTGATAAAAATATGTTTGTTTATGATTATCGATTTATGGATTTCATGGAAAGAATTCAATCGTACATGTTCTTTTGAAAAACAAGATTATTGTAGATTGGTAATTTGAATGTGAAAGTGTTGCTTGTCGTGTTCTGTATTTTACTTTTCATGGTTTCTTTCGTTTTTATGTTTGCGAGTATCTGAATTTCAAAATTAGAAGTTTTTGGGGAAAAATTACGATAGAAGAAGAAAAATGTAAACAGTTTCTGTAATCCAAACCAATTAATGCGTATCCGAAATCCAAAATTAGGTTTTGGAAAAAAATGAATATCAACATATATTTTCCAAGTATTAGAAAAGAAATTCGAAATGCGTCAAAATGACGCGTATCCGAAATCCAAAATTAGGTTTTGGAAAAAAACGAATATCAACATATATTTTCCAGGTGCTACAAAAGAAATTTGAAATGCGTCAAAATCACGCGTATCCGAAATCCAAAATTAGGTTTTGGAAAAAAACGAATATCAACATATATTTTCCAAGTACTAGAAAAGAAATTCGAAACGCGTAAAAATAATACGTATCCAAATTCCAAAATTCCATATTTTTAAACAAAAATGGCTACCGACATATATTTCTCTCGTTAAATAATAAGTCAGCACAAGTATCAACATAAATCAAAATACAACTTATCATTTTAATATCGCAATACAAATATATACCTGTGATCTCAGTTTTCTTCGGTTTCATCAGCTGACCCATCATAGACATGATATCCTGTCCGCCTTGCGGTTTAGCATTAGCAACGTCCAAATCATGCAACGTTACATCCTGAATAACTTCCTTCTTCTTATGAACGTCTCCTTTAGGCAACGGAACATACTCCTCCGCTTCTAAATCGAATTCCGTAGCGAAGTTATCGCTTCTTCCTTGTCTCTTTACTGCTCCGCTATTCGCTTCGATATAAATTACATCTCCTGTCTCGACTTTCTCTTTTTGCAACGATTCATAAATCGAAGGGTCTAATTTCAATTGTTTCGTGCCTTTGGCAGTCTTCAAACCGATCACGACGTGCGAGACGGTCTTTCCATATCCGCCCATAGGATTCTCCGTCTCGATCGGTGTGAGTTCGGTTACTTCTCCTTCGTAGACTTCTTTCGTTTCTTTAATTCTTAATCCGATGGCTCTTCGGAAGTTCTCCATGAGTACTTCGGTTTTCTTGATCTCCGAACTGTATACTTCGGAACCGACCATTGGACAGAATGGGACTTTGTTGCCTAATTCTTGCGCGATCGCAAGTGCTATCGCTGTCTTGCCTGTTCCGGGTGGTCCTGCGAGTAGAACTGCTCGGCCTGCCATTTTCTTCGACTTTATCATGTCGACTACGATTCCTGCTGCCTGTAATGAAAGTTTTGTTGATGTTCTTTTCGATTGTTTACTAAAAATTGCGTTGAAAATATCATAATGTAAACAAATGTTTTGTTGTAATAAATATAACAGTTTTATATATTAATGTATAATCTAATGCAATAAAATAATAAATCTAAACAAAAGTTTACTATTTGACTTGCAAATTATATTTGCGCGATAATAATAAGAGTATACAAAAATGTAGCATAATTCTATTCTTTTAGCATCTCTATTCTTTTTTATAATCGTTGTAAACATTCATATTGCTAGTTAAACGTTTATTTCGTAAAATTGTATTTCTAACCTCTCGAGCCATTTCTTGGCCAATCAGACCGGCGGCCGCCTGAATAGCATTTCCATTCTCGTCAAGTCCTAAACCTTTGATGTGCGTGTGTGCGGATATCCGCTGCGTCTTTGCAGTACTTTTCACTTCCTCGATCTTCATATTTAATGTCCAAAAAGTCGCTTTTGGAATTTATGAAAAGCACGTTGTTGCTATATCGTGTTTGGTTCGTTTCCTTGCCGGCCCCCCTACTCCAGAATTTGGAAAAGGTTGCCATGGAGATGGCGTTTCCGACATCGACGCGTAATGGAGAGCTATGATTGGATGGAATTTGAATTTCCTTCCCTTGTTAATGGCGGGCGGGAATGCCAGCCACCCTTTTCATCATATCGATGTAACTTATATGTTTGTCTCGTGGATACAGAATTGATTGTTTTATTTCGAGCTTTTGTAGTTTGGGGATAAATGTGATGTTGGGAATTGAATTTATTAGCGTTGGAAAGATAGGATTGTCGGAATTAAAAGGATTTGGAATAGAAACATATAAAATTCATATTTGTTCGATGTTTTGATGTATAATATTTTTGTAATAAAGAACTTCGATGTTAGCTTTTATACCTTCGATGCTAACGTTGAATTGTAAGGATTTAAAATTATAAGTGCTTATGCTTTATTGAAATTGATGAAATTCTATGCTAACGTGCACCCCTAACAGTAATACACATTTGTAACGACAGATGTCTCACGAAATTTGCTAGCTTTCTCGAAGTTGGTCGCAGCAGTAGTCGGTTTGTATATAAGAGACTTGCAACAGTTGTACTATCGGGTCTGATGCACCTGGGAAAAACCACGAGAAATGACTAAACACATATAACAAAAGCTTTCACCTTCCTTTCCACTGGAATGGTCGCAATAAGCGTAGCCCTAGATGTGACTTTGACCCACTTTTGCCATTTTCTTCTCTTTTTATTTAGTCCACCTTTTGATTATTGCAAATAAATTTTTTGTATCTTATTTTTGCTACGTATGGATCACTTACTATTTTTTTCTTAAACGTATCGTTTTATTTCTCGCCAATGAAATTGCAAGTTTAAATGTTTACATAATGAAAGTTATAGAAATAAAACTCAAAAATAACTTAATTTATGATCAAGTTTCGCAATTCTACATATTTTTCATTAGTACTCGTAGGGATTGCGTTATTTGGACGGTAGTCCTTGTATATCAAGATATATTTAAATTTTGCTGTTTTCTAGTTTCTTTTTGAGAAACATGTACTAGTACTGTAGTTTGTTGTGCTTAAAAAAAGAGTGTAAACCACTTACTATGATACATAGCCAATGCTGTCTTTGTTGAATCACTTTGTATGCAAAGCTACCCCTAACTCGAGCGCCTAATGCACATTTGTAACAACAGATGTCTCATGCAATAATCTGGCTTTCTCGATGTTAGTCGTAGCAGGTTACAGTTCCAATATAAGGGGCTTGCGTGAGTCGTAATATCGGGTCTGATGCAACTGGGAAAAACCACAAATGACTAAACACAAATGACAAAAACGTTCACCTTCCACTGGAATGGTCGCAATAAGCGTACAGCCCTAGCTGTGACTTTGACCCACTTTTGCCATTTCGTTTTCTTTTTATTTAATACAGTTTTTGATTATTGCAAAGCGATTTTTCGCGTGTATATTTTTTCGATCACTTACGAGCTATTTTTATTGTATCGCATTACCAGTCGCCTTGCTATGATGCAGTTCAATATGTTACCTTCGCAAAACTTTGTAGGAAACGTACCCTTAACAGTAATGCAGATTTGCAACAACAGATGTCTCGTGAAATTAACTAGTTTTCTCGAAGTTAGCCGTAGCAGGATTCAGTTCGTATATAAGAAGCTTGCGGCAGTGATAATATCGGGTCCGATTCACCTGGGAAAATGCTAATGAATAAATACATAATTTAAAGTTTACGTTCCATTCAAAGGGTCGCAATAACCGTAGCCCTAGGTGTGACTTTGACCCTCTTTTGTCATTTCGTTCAATGTACTTTTTGATTATTGCAAATAACTATTGTAAAAATAAATTAAAATTATCGAAACCCTCTTTTTATTTAAAATACATTTAAAATACAAAGTATGACTTTATTATCTGTACAAATAATCGCGCGTACAAGATTAGATTTTGTGAACCCGTTCACTGCAATTTTTGATTATTGCAAATAATTATTGTAAAACTAAATCAGCATTGTCGAAACTCACTTTTTATTTAAAATACATTTACCTTGCATTACACACGCAATATTTCACTCTCGTCGAATTAAAGGAAGAACAAAATACCAATGAACTACTCTTTTTTCAGTAACTTTATTTTCTGTACAAATAGTCGCGCGTACAAAATTAGACTTTGTGCAACGGCTTTCGTTCACTGCTCTCCTGGGCTGCGGCTTGGCTTGTCTTCATCTGCAAGGATCGTTTGTTCTACAATGAGATTGTGCTTTTTCCTTGTACAAACTCGTAGTATTTCAAAGCTTTACTTTCACATGAGCGTAGAGAATAATTCCGACGAGGGTGAGAGTGATGCCGATCACTTGATTGATCGCTAGAGTCTCGTGGAAGATCAAAGAACCGCCGAGGAGCAGCAAGCAGAACTTGGAATGTCCGACCATGTTGTATCTGAGAATCGGCTAAGGCGTTTTAGAAATAATTGCAGAGCCTCGATTTGAAGATTTGAACAATTAACGATCAAATTAAATGACAGAAATCGTTCGTTGTTTGCAAAACCTAATTTTGGAATTCGGATCAATTTGACACAAAAGTAAAATACAAAATGTGACACACCAGCATTGTTTCCGTTCTTCGTAATTTATCAGTTTCATGATATTCTATAATTATATTGTTTTGTTGAAGAAATTGTATGGTTTTGTTCGTGCTTTCTTGTTAAAAAGAAACATCCAAGCAACCCAAAGTAATATTCCTTTGAGTTTAACTTTTAACATACAAATATGCTTTTAAATAGTGATTAATTTAGAAACAAAGGATACGTAAGTGGAGATGTTTTTCCTATGATCCAATAGGAAGTCAGATTCACAAAGAAGGCTACTATCCCAGATAGCACGACCATACTCTGCAATTCATAATACACATTTATATATCGAGTTAAAGTAAACATACTTTTTCAACATACAAACATTTCCTTACTAAATCTATTAGCGTCCAGCTTCTAGCGAGGGTTTGCTCAGCCGGCTCTAAAAATGGCACTACGAAAAAGAGCATTATAGCAGAGAGCGGTGCCTGATAATATAGCAATTGCATCGGATCCATTTGGAACTCCCTTTGCTTCCTGTTCACCATCTGAAAGCGCGTTACAGAACTTTATAGACATAACAGACTTATACTTATAGCAAATTAATAGAAGTTACTAATAATTACAGAAAATAAATAGTTTAACATTATTTTATCCACTACTTGATAAAGTAATATTACAAGCACAGCTTATCTTAAAGTACTACGATATGAAAAAGAAATTATTCTACGCTACGAAATCAGTATTACAATGATTCTATAATTAATAAACAACCCACCACTTGATAGAGCGATGTAACGAGGACTCCCATAGTAGCGTAAACAGTACCCAAGACATTAAACTGTATATCGTAGTAGAAATTAATGACGACTCCCAAAACAATGGGAACGAGCGTCAGTTTAACAAGCGGAGTAAAATGTTTCTTGTAGAAGAGCATCTGCATAAGAATGACGCAGGGTGTGGTGAGCATTTTAGCGACTTGATAAGTGCCAACAGTATTATGCGCTAAGCTCAAGTTCGTTAATACAACGAATCCGCAGAAAGTCATCGCTATGAGAATCATCTCTTTGATCGCGACGTCTTTGATACAAAAGACATCGAATCTCTCGCATACGATTAATCCAGCGAAAGTCATTACGAAATGAATCATCGAGAGAGTGATATTCGGGAAGCCAGTGTGCACGTAGAGCCATTTGTTCAGCAGAACAATTGCAATGGAGAAAGCGACGTTTAGGACGAGGTAGAAAGCAGTTACAACTTTCTTTCCCATTTTTGATTGCTCCTGAGAGTCTTTGGAAATTAGTTATGGAAATAATTCTTTCGATTATCTCTCGCGAGAGAGAGAGGGAGAGTTCCTGACGAGTTTTTGCCGGTTGCGATCAGGTTAATCGTCGCATAATCAAATTATCAGTATGATTCATACAGGATTCAATGGAAATTCGTGTAGCTAGGATTCATTGATCCTTTCTACGAAAGATCGCCTGGTGATTCTGTTTATTCCTGTGATTCCTGATAAATCTTTCGTACATGTTCCCTCGGCGCTTGTCATGTCGGCTTACAGTTACGAACTATATATAATTTATTTTAGCCGATTATCGATGCTTAGTTTTGTTCCAACGATGTTTTAAACTTCTATTTATTTGTAAGATCTCGTGAATGTTCGAATTATACATATAACGTTTAGAATGTTTAAGATTAAAAGTGTTAAAGTTAAATAAAACGAGTTTATTAGAGTTTATTGACAACCAGACATTCTGAGGCGACCGCGCGAGCGCTGGTGTCGATTTCTGTATGCTTTCATGAATGCGGGTAAGAATGAATAGGAACGCCTCTAGTGTTCATCCGCAGAACTAATAATAGGCGACAGCGACGCCAGTGCCTCTGGAGTTCATCCGCAGAACTAATAACAGCGACAGCAGCGCCTCTAGTGTTCGTCCGCAGAACTAATAACAGCGACAGCAGTGCCTCTAGTGTTCGTCCGCAGAACTAATAACAGGCAGCAGCGACGCCAGTGCCTCTAGTGTTCATCCGGGAAACTAATGACAGGTAAAAGCGACGTCAGCGCCTCTAGCGTTCATCCGCGAAACTACCGTGAAGTGCCGGGCGATTGAAACATATATAACTAATAATTGAGAATTAGATCCTCCTCTATGCGTTCCTGTCCAGAACAAAAGAAAAGTCGTTTCTTGTTAATCTAGGAGAACATTTGATGAAAGATAAACATATTTTAAATAGTTTCTAATTAACTTTACTTGATATTACAATAATACAAGCAATATAAGTTCTCTGTAAATTATACATGTGTGTACTATCTATTTAGTTCTTTCATATGATCTAAAAGAACTTTAAGCAAATATAGAAATCGCTATCTTTTATTTAAATTAGGTTGTTAAAATGGCCGCGCACGCGCAGTAAACACGTGCGGCGAGCATGTGGATCGCGTTGGTCGTGCGGAGAGAGGGAAATCGACGGCACAAACCTGCCCGGGGATTTATTTTGCGCGCGGCATTTGTGATGTGACATCGAAATCAGTGGTTTTCGCGTCCTGTGCACGGTTCACCAGAGCGAGAGACATGCTGGATTTCCCGCTGGGTTATCGGGAAGTCGTGCCCGACCAAACCCTGCCCGAGAAATGGAAGGAAATCACCCTGAACACTGGTGAGCCAATCATAACCACACTTTTAGCCGGCAAACGCTTTTACTCCGCGAGATGATACTTTCGATGATGATCGCAATGATTTTTTTTCATTTCGATGTTTCAAATCTTGTGATACAATGTTTACGCATTCGTTGTTATACAGAATTGTTGTTTATGGTTGTACGAGTTGTCAGCGTGCGCACATAACCTCTTGGGAGATAATAACAATAGTATTGTTGACAGATTCTTTGAAACAATGATCTTTCAATGACTACAAAGTTTAAAGGAAATTCGACATTCATATTTCACACACTTTTCTTTATTCGTAATCTTTCTGTTATAAATTCGTCTTTTACAAATACTTCGAAGATAACAACAATAGTTATTGACAGAATATTACAATTATATTACATACAAAACTCAAATAAAACAAAAACACTTTCACAGGTGGAAGCCAAAGTACCTTGCAAGATATAAAAGTACCAGAGCGAGCCGGCGGCTACGCCTACAAAGATAGCACCAAGTATTTCACGAGAAACCGTTTCATCTATTGGCGCATCTGTCACGATGTTCTCGAACTAGTCGAGCATAGTCTCGACATTAATCTCGTCAACTACAGAGTCAGATACAAATTCACCGACACTCCATTGTTAGATGGAATCAGCATACACGAAACAGTGAATTCCGTTATTATATTAGTGGTGACCGTGTCGAGCGTTCACAGACTCACTTTTCCTCATCCGGATAAAAGCAACAAGCAAGTAAGTCTCGAAAAACTCTTATAAAATAATCCACTCATAAACAATCTTCTTCTTCTTAAGGAATCATCGCTGTCCGTGCATTCCGATCTCAGCTTCCAATCGATCTTCAACGAAGCGTCCGCGCAAAATGCCAGGAATCCACAATCGTTACACGTTATCACCGGCGCTGGAACTACGAGTGAGAGAACAAATACAATGAAAGTTTAAATTATAAGAACAATCGTTACAACAATCATATTACAGATTTACCAGTACCGCACGCAGCGGCTTCTTGGCTCACGCTTCCGCAAGAGGAAGCTTTATTCGCACTAGCTTACAGTTCCGGGAGTATATTACTCCTTCGACTCGACACTATGACCGGTTTCGTGCATAGTACGGAATTAAAGCAAGATTCGATAGTGCCAAGATTTCTCAGTGGTATTGCGACTGCTTTTAGGGGTAAAAGTTCCGAAGCGCACGTAGCAATGTCTTTGGTCATTCATAGTTATGGAAATGACACGTACTTATTCGCCCTTTGTCGAGAGGGTAACATTCGCATGTGGTCTTGTAATAAAGTACAATGCGTAGCTGTGATCGATGCTGCCATTGATAACAGAGTGGCTTCTCAAGGCGCGCAAGGTCATATGTTAAGGAAAGTCACTGGTAGTGGGAATCAATTGTATTTAGGGACTTTCTTGAAGTTCGCTTCCGGTTGTGAGTTCAGTGTATTGAAACCTACGCAGGAGAATGGGATTTTTAAGTTCCATCGGCAGTGCACGTTATTTGCACCTGATGTAAGTTGGATTTCGAAATTTACAAGCTTTTTTCAAAACAATAGTAAAATAAGTATAAGTCTAATATAAGAACAGAGTGAATACTTCGAAAAAGTAACTTTCGAAAGTCAATTAATATTATTAACAATTTTGGGGATTTAATTACTAATTTGGAACAACATTGCCACCTAATTATATGATTTATTTAACAAAAACTGATATTAATCAGATTTTAACATTTCCAGCAACACCTGGTCGACTTTTCCTTCACCATGACTCGATTATGGGCAGTCTGGCGAACAACAGACATGGACGCAGTAGCAGTAACGCACGCTCAACTCCCATTAAACGGAACTCATTTAAATTCCGAATGGGAGACAACAATCCTCGAACAAACACCCGACAGGGATTACATTCTAAGCGATCCAGGAACAGATCCCAGACAAGCATACATCAATTATATTTTCCATCCTGGCCAATTCTCATTGGTGGATATTACAAAAGCTCTAAGCATTTATAGAAGATCGAATATGATAGCTGGTATAAATTTAAGTCCAGCTGTATTGAAAGAACGTGTTTGCGTAGCGGTTGAAGCTGAAATACACGCGGAAGTAATGGATTATGAATTAATGGATGAAGATTATTTAGAGATCGCTAATAGATGTTGGTCCAAGTTTTATTCTTGCGTCATTCAATATCATGCCAATGGTACCAGACCGGTTGGTCTGCTTCTCTTACCAAATGTTTATGGTGCGGTTTTAATAAAAAAGTCATCCTTCTCTTTATTAAGACCAATGGCAGTATTGGAACACTTAATGTTATCCAATGAGAAGTCCTATGTTTCACGATTCAAAACCAATACTATTTTATCACAAAACGACGACATCTGTCAGGATTTAATTGTCCTGATGTCGGCGCTTGTTTTATTGGAAGATCAAATCTCGGAGGAAACGAAAACAGCTATAGAAAAAGAATTGTATCAATTGAGAAGTCCTGATACGATAATAGATGATTTACTATCAAAGTTGGCGCTTGAACCGGAAGATCCTGTAAGATATACTTATAAATTTCATACAAATTTAAAATATTATTTATTACATCGATTTATTATTACAGCTTTCTGATTTCGATTTTCGATCAGAGTTCTATCACAAACTCTCGAATATCAGAGACATATCAAGCGCGATGGCAATGTTATTGGAAGCATTGACTTACGACTTGAGTCAACCGAATAAGTTACAACTTAACGAAGATCACGATGCCTCGAAATTATTACTCAGTATCAGCCATTTGTTTGGTAGTCAATTCGGTATTTCAGCCATTTCCCAAACAATAACTCAACTCACGCTACTTCGATTCTCGATCTGCCGTGATTTATTGATACTTCAACAAATGGTATTACTCAGACCAGAATTATTCGATTCGAGATCGTTGCATTCTATAAAATCATCGATGGCGCCAAGAACTGTCGTGTTAACGCAAGCTTACTACGTAGTTGTATGGATCTGTGAATCCACACCCACCGAAGCTCCAACGCAAGCTCTTCTGTAAGTAAATTCATATTAAAACTTTATCTCTAATTACTTATCTCTAATTAAAATAAATTCCAGTGAATCAAGTTCGCAACGTTTGACTATGTTGAAATTAGCTGATCCTCGATTAACAGTCGGGCAAAGTCAACATAGATCTTTGTCGTTGTTAGAATTGTTCATACAAACTGGTGGTGCGAAACACGCGCATAGTTTGATGGCTCATATGAACTTTGATTCGAGCACTTTGACACCCTGGCAATATGGAATGTTGACGCATACTACTTTAATCACACAGTTAATGTATCCTTTTAGTAAATTTTCATTACTTTCAATCGTAATAACAAATCAACATATTTCGGATGATTTTTTTCTTAATAACAAAAATTCAGATGGCCAATGTCCGGGAATTTTCTCTTTCCCGAATGGTTGCTTTCGAGTTGTCAGTTTCTACTTGTTCAGGAATACGTGCGATTATTAAATACCTGGTGCGAATGGAACAGCGCATCAAGGAAATTCATTCTCGCTGTGGCATTGTTAGAAATGGGAGAACATCATAAAGCTTGCGATCATTTCTTACGAGCTTCCGGCGGAATTCTAACTGATACTTTCATGGCGGAAGCTTTATTGGATTCGAATACTTCGTCGGAGAATCGTGCTTTGATACAATATTACTTGAAAGTGATCAAACTCTTCGAGGAACACAATGCATCCGATTGCGTGATAGAACTCGCGAAAACTGCGATTGCACTCGCGGATAAGGATGATCCACATTTACCTACTCTTCATTCGATTATCTTCACGCAACATTTGAATCTTGGACATCATACGGAAGCATATCATTGTTTGAATTCGAATCCAGACGCTGCACGTAGAGTGGATTGTTTGAGACAATTAGTAGTGACATTGTTCGAAAGGAAGAAATTGATAGATTTAATATCATTCCCATACGTTGATATGTACGAGGATTTGGAAAGAATAGTTGAAGGACGTGCGAGAAGCGTTGATCTTATGGAGAATAATTATTACAACTTCTTATATAGTTTCCATATAAATAAAGGGAATATGAGAAAAGCAGCATCAGTCATGTACGAACAAGCGATTCGTTTGAGTCAAGAATCGCATTCTGTTCCAATAATATCGAGACAAGCTCAATGTTTATTAGCTTGTATCAACGCTCTTTATCTTGTATCGATCGACTACAGATGGATAGTTAGACCAGTGATAGATCAAAGCTTCGACGAGGGTGATCAAAGGAATCCAAAGAAGAAACGAAGCATAGATGGAAAGGAAGTTCTACACTATAAAATTAAGAAACAAGTTGAAGTCCTTGAACTTAGCGATATTAAAAAAGAATACGATATAGTCGACGCGAGATTAAAAATGGCTAAAGTTAATCCTGAATTGCACATAGTCGCGAATGCTGGTAAGTCATTGAAATCAAAGACAATATTATATTTATCAATATTAAAATGAAATAATAATCCATATTTTTCTAGGACCCTCCGAGTTGGTAGTAATTCTTTCCAGTCTCGGTTTATACACAACCGCTCTACACTTGTGCGATGAATTCAAGATCGGTAAAGGCACGGTTCTTGAAAGTCTGACTTCGCAATGCATTCGTTTGTGTCATCGCGAAGATCCGAATGCTTGGGAATGGTTGATTCAGAATGATATATTCGATATGGGTGTCTCTCATTCGGGCATCAGTAATACCTCGTGGAGATTACTCGAGTACCTGACACAGAAACATGAAAAAGAAGGCTCCACAGAATTGCTCAAAGTTGTCGCGAGAAAACTTCTTCAGGATGGAGCTTTCCTACCGCAGTGGCTTCTCATATCTTACAAAGTAATTGTTTATTAAGTAATGCGTTGTTTTAAATTGATTCGGTAATTATTTTGAAAGATGGCTCAGCATTTCAATGATTTTGATATATCTTATAGAGGGATTTAAGGGAAACTTATAGGAACAAAGTTAGAGACACTTAAACGCGAATCGTAACGCAAATAGATCATACAATTGTTCAAAGGACGGTTTAAATACGAAATAGTGGAACAATCAACATAAATAGTAACATAAACATAGCTCTAGTTTTATGATAGCATTCCAAATACCTAACTCTGACTTAACTCAAGCACGACTATTAATTCCGACTATTAGCAATCGTACAATTGTTTAAAGGGCTGTTTAAATACGAAATAGTCGAACAATCAACATAAATAGTAACGTAAACATAGCTCTAGTTTTGTGATAGCATTCCAAATACCTAACTCTGACCTAACTCAAGCACGACTATTATTTCCGACTATTAGCAATCGTACAATTGTTTAAAGGGCTGTTTAAATACGAAATAGTCGAACAATCAACATAAATCGTAACGTAAACATAGCTCTAGTTTTGTGAGAGCATTCCAAATACCTAACTCAAGCGCTACTATTATTTCCGACTATTAGTAATCATACAATTGTTTAAAGGACGATTTAAACACGAAATAGTCAAACAATCAACATAAATCGTAACATAAACATAGCTCTAGTTTTGTGAGAGCATTCCAAATACCTAACTCAAACCTAACTCAAGCACGACTATTATTTCCGATTGTTGGCGATCAAAAAAGTCGAACAATCAACATAAATCGTAATGTAAACATAGCTCTAGTTTTATGATAGATACAAATACCTAACTCAGACCTAACTCAAGCACGACTATTATTTCCGATTGTTGGCGATCAAAAAAGTCGAACAATCAACATAAATCGTAATGTAAACATAGCTCTAGTTTTATGATAGCATTCCAAATACCTAACTCAAACGTAATCCAGACTTAAAATTTCTTCTAATTTCATAATTAAATCGCCGTATTCAAAATGCTCTCATAAATCTACTATACTGTACTATATTAAGTTGTTGAGAGCATGAACATAGAGTTATACTAAATCTGAGTTTTAAATCAGTGTTACATCTCTATTAAATCTCTACAATTATTTAGAGTTCTCTCACAAGTCCACAGTTATGTTTACATTAAAATTTGTGTTGATTGTTCGACTATTATGAGCCGTTTATATTTAAATTGGGAACACGTTACTACAGTTAACAACAAAAAATTGACAAATGAACTTAGGCGACTTTCAACATAAACGGCTCATTATTTTAGTATTTGATATGCTACTAACTCTTTTTCTATAAGTTTCCACCACATATAAATCGCTAAAACATATCGAAATCATAAAAATCGATTATGAGTCTTTCTAAATAATTACCTTCGATAAAAAATCATTTACAAGCCTTATCTTTCAGAAACGTAACGCGGCGGAACTTTTACGATTGATGTTGAACAATGGCCGACTACTTGAAGCGTGTGAATTAGCAGTCGAATATGTTAACGCAGTATTAGGCAAAGGAATAGAACATTTTGGCTTGCGAACGCCTTTAGTAGCAACGGAACCAGCTGTTTGGTTACCGTTCAATACCCTGGAGGTACTTTTACGCGAGCTTAGAGAAGCTAGTAACGCGGATGCATTGGAAGAAGCGGAAAAATCGAAATTCAATGATACCACTATTCTTGGAAGAGCTAGCAAAGCAGACTATCGTTACTTCGAAGTACGTAAACAAGAATTCAACATATTCTACCTCTAAAAACAACATATTAATTACTTACTTTTAATTACAGAGTTACCAACAATTACAACACACCCTGGATAATTACATCGAGACAGTGAAGAGGGTATCGGAAGACATGATACGTCTGAAACTAAGCAGTAAAATTTGCTAGCAGTAAGTATTCCATCCACAATAAAAAAACAACAACAACCAATTGTCAAGAAAGATATTCTTTTATTGTAAACGTGTTATTATAAACATATGGCAAACTTTAACGCTAATCTTGTATCGCTGCACTTGAAGTGTACCAATTTCGATGTAAAATGCTTTAAGCAGACTAGAAAGTTTAAGCAGCAGCCGCATAATTCGTCGACGATGCGACTTAGCCGTGTATCAGGAATAAACCGGTGCGTGATTGAGTGATATCAACGTAGCGACTATGATGATCACTCCAACGATCGATGCAACTATCGCTGCTACCATTTGCGGACATCTTTTGAACAATACCTGAAAATTATCTTAATTAACAACTTCATTCATTCCGTCAGACTTTAATACTTTACCATTAACAGCACAACCAGAGCCAATACGAAAATCGAGCCTACTGGTAGAAGCAGCGATGCTGTACGATAATGCCGTTGCAATTCCGGATCTGTAAATCCATATTTTTAATGGACTCATTGTTAATTAATTGTTAATTAATCTAATTACAGAAGAATCGAACGAGTCGCCCGGACAACCTAGCGAGCGCAAACACATCTCCGAAAACAGTCTCCTGTGATGTACATAAAGCCGTGTGAAATGTTTCTACCGATTTCATTGAGGATTTCTATTCCTGGAAAGAGAATCTACCCACGCGGCTAAAGGAAGAGACTCACACGAGAGTAGACAAGATGATTTTTACGATTGTTATGACATACAAGTTCATCTTCCCTTATAGTTAAGAGTATTCAATACTGTTGTTCCAATGATTTCTCGTGCCAAGGAGAGAGTGCAGTGCCCTTTAGTCTTTATTGTAATACAATTTGAGGGCTCTCTCACCCTGATAATCTTTTGATACTTGGATGAATGGTGTCTCTCAATAGTCTACTCTTTGAAGCAAACTATTCTCTTCGCTGCTTCTTCCATTAACTTCTTCTTTTTTTTAAATTAATTAATCGTGATTCCAGAAAACTATCCAATCGAATTTCGCGCATCTTTTCAGACAGTTCCGAATGCTTCAAAGAGTAGACACAATGTTTGCTCAGTTTTATTGAGTTGCTGCCGGAACTGTTGTGAATAATTAATGGATATTCTCGTATTTCGGCCAACACTTATTTCCGACATCCCATCCCAAAAGCCGCGAATGTTTTTCGATCTTCTAATAATCTTCGTAATATCAAAAGTTTTAATTATCAGACGAATGCGAACGTTCCGATCTTTTATTCGTATTTCCTCCATTTCTGTACACGTTGACGATGTAAAGACAGTTTTATACGAGCAAGGAGGGTTTTATAAAGATGTTTCTACCAAGAATCACTGTGTGTGTGTGTGTCTATTTTCGTTGCAACGATCGGTCGCCGGATTTCCCGTTCTTCCCGGCAAAAGAGAGAGTCGCAATTAATAATATTATTCTTCGAAAGAATCCATGATTTGTTCTATAATCGGGAAATATAATTATTCGATTAAACTTACCCCAAATCATAAACATCGTAGCAGGTTTATTCCAACGATCGTACATGGTAGAATATCATTTGTGACTCGTCTCTTTCTTCTCCCGAGTACTACTACGATGATGATTGCACCTTATCAACCCGGCGATATCGCGCGCAAACTTTGCCGGTAGCTTTCTCGCTACTTTGCGAACTACCCAATCCCTACCGATTCCTGTAAGTCTTCGTGATTATAACACGCCTTTTATCGCATCGCGCGCTTCATGCGCCGGGGCGGCGGCGACGACTATTCCAAGAGAATTCGGACTACTTTCGAAAGTGCGTTTCTCAATTGCGAGAGACAGGCAGACGCGCACGCGGAGAGTATAGTGCGTCGATATGTCGTCGATGTACTTGTACGATAACCCATGGAATTCTGGTCTTATTGTTCTCAATGCCAGGCGCGGTATTCCCCGTGGTACAAATATTATGATTACCCGGATATCGGAGAGTATTTCTATCATTCGAAGATATATACGATATGATAATTTTTTGTCCCGATCACTACTCTATTTAATTGATACAATAACTTTATCTGCTCTTTCTGTGTACAAAACTGTACTATATTGTACAAACAATCAACTTTGAGCAAAACAAATTCTACTGAATTGCATTCTTGTATGTATTTTATGATTATGATGTCTTTTAAACAAGAAACAAATTTGATTGTTTCATCGCTCGACACTTCTGATCGATACAAACTTATTTATCTGCTATTTCCGTGTACAAAATTGTACTATATTGTACAAACAATCAACTTCGAACAATATGTACTTCATGATTAATACAAACTTTATACTCATCAACAACCTTAAACAAGATGAAAGAAAATAACTCAACAATATAATTTCGAAATACAAATCGGCTTTTTCCATATACAAAGCTATAAATCCAAACTTGAACATTCTCAACAAAACTCTACTATTAACATACAATTCTTATTCTCCCAAACAACAACCCAAAACAAATTTCAAAATCCCAGACTTACCTTGCTGCATATCCGGTTGCATCGAAAAGTGAGTGGGTGCATCCATCGCTAAACAAGTCACACGCACGCGCGCGCGCGCGTCACACAGACAACTCACACACCTGGAGCGTGTCGGCATGGCGGCGTACAAAAAAACCGGTTGATTTGTTGACGATGTCTGGCGTGTGAGAGGTGCGTGAGTGCGTGCGTGCGGAAGCGGACACCGCGAAGATGATCAAGATCTCAGCGTTGAACGAGGAATCGAGCGAGGAGAGCGAGGAGGAGGATGTCCCAACCATCACCAAGGAAGCCCAGGTTGGTCCGCTCGGGTGTCACCCTCTTGTTTACCTGGCGCCATAACCTAGAAAACATCGTTAATGATTTCGTCGATTTTATTCTTTTCAGTTTGATTTATTCTGTCTTAATCATAAAATCGTCAGTATTTTCGACGATCTTAATAATTTCAATGATGATTTTAATAATAATCGTCTCTCCGATGTTTTTAATCATCGTATGAATTTCTACGATGACTATGATGATTTCGATGATAGTTCGAGTGATTTATTCAATCGTAATCATAAAATCGTCATTATTCTCGACGATCTTAATAATTTCAATAATGATTTTAATAATAATCGTTTCTCCGATGTTTTTAATCATCGTATGAATTTCTACGATGACTATGATGATTTCGATGATAGTTCGATGATTGCACAAACAATGATTGTACAATTTCTCGTAGGAGCAAATCGCACTGACAGAGTACAACAGGGCGTTGGAATTGCTCAAAGAGAAGAAACAAGAGGAAGCGTTAAACATATTTAAGGATCTACTGGAAACCGAATTATTAGACGAAGTGGAAAAACCGGAAGTACCCGATGGAAGATCCAGGCCGATGTTATCATTGAAATACGCTTGTTTCAAGAATATAGCGTCTATACAAGCGTCGCTTGGCAATTACGAAGATGCTATAGAAAATTATTGGGAAGCCGCTCATTTGGACGATTCGGACGTTATACTCTGGCATAGGATAGGCATGCTATCGTTTAAGACTTGTAATTTAGAATTAGCATGCTCCTCGTTCAAGCAAGGCTTAAAATGTAATCCGAATCATTGGCCTTGCTTGGATAGTATGATTACTGCCTTATACGCCGTTCCTGATTACATGAACTGTCTTTTGTATATTTCTACCGCGCTCGAAAGGGACCCCAGCTATACTAAAGGTTTAGCCTTTAGAGATAGGATTATTAAAGACATTCCTTGTATGATAGAATGCTATAAATTATACAACGGTAATTGGCAATTGGATCCACCGTTGGATACCGAATACGATCAAGTTCTCGGTGATAAGTTTCTAGCGGAAGCTAAAGATATTTCTATCAGATGGGCGGAAGTTTGTAAGCCTGAATTTACACCGAAAGCATTGCCAGAGTTGACGCTTAGAAAGCCTGTCTCGAAATTCACCTGGTTCGAATTGGGAGAAAGTCTTTTGGATATGCATAAGTTTATAACGGAGAATGATTGTAATTTCGTTAGTAGAATTAATCTCGCTGTCGAGAAGAATGATGAGAAATTATGTATGAAGATTAATATCGATTGCGAGGGCCAAGTTAGTAATGACGCGATCGATAGAGAAGAATTGGATGCAGAAATCGAAGATAAATCCGAAACGGATATAGAAAAGTCGAAATTAAAAAACGAGGAATTAAATAGTATTTGCGAAATATCCGAGGATGATCAGATGTGTGTTTCGGATAGTGTGATGGAAGTTGAAGCGGAGGATGATAAGAAATCAGGATCGACCGATGTTCAAATCATAGAGGACGAAGATCCTTTAAGGATATCCGACGGAGATCTACCATTGGAGGAACAAAGTCAAACTAAGAACAATGACACAGAGGAACAAATGAATTTCGAAATGGACGAAAATCCAGAGAAGTCTCAACCAGAAAAGATCAACGATGATACTTACAACACTGACAATGGTACACAGAATGAAAGAGTCAGCGATAAAGACAGTGATAAATCAAACGATAAGAATTACGAGAAGGCTTTAGAGAAAGCGGACGAAACAGCATCGAAAGATGATAATAATTCGAACGAGAAAGAAAAGACAAAAGCGAAAGTGAAGAAAAGAAGAAGAAGCGCTTTGTATCTTCTTCAACAATGGGCTTGGACTTGCAGTAGTATGAGAAGATCGTCGAGAGTGAGAAGCTCCAACAGGAAGGAAGAAAGAGACAACGTACTCTTAGAAGAAACACTTCGGAGAATATTTCCTAGTACTTTGTTGTGAGTACTTTGTATTACAATTATAAAGTATAACTTTAGTTATATAAACACCTGTTTCTTTCAGACCAGATACCGTGAAATTAACGAAAGATGATCCATCGAGGAATATCGACGATTCTATGGACACTATGGATCTTTATCAATTGTTCGCTAATCAAGAGAATAATAATAACGCGGATGCTTTAAAGAGCTCCGAAAGTTCGAAATCACCCAGTCCGATTTTAGGGTAAATTTTAATACTTATAAAACAGCGATATCCTTTTATAACAAATTTATTGTTTCAATATTACAGTCAACAATCGGATTACTTTCGATCGGAGAACGAAGCATCGGATGTCGAAGCTTTTATTAACGAACACAGTGGAAAGAATAATTTAATGATTATTCTAGCTAAGTATACGGAATTCCTGTGTTCCAAGTGGAAACAAGAATGGCCGCAAGGATTAACAGAGATATATTTGCAAGCGTATTCTTATATGAGGTACGAAAATATTAACTATAATTTGTTTGTAATCTAGAAATATAAAATATATATAATATATTTCTTATTTTAGAGAACATATTCCACATCCTTCGCCTTTCGACGAAGAACCAGACGACGACGCTTTAAGATTGGATGCGGAAATGACACTGTTGTTCGGCGAACTTCACACTGACAGATGGATCAATGATAAACCAGATATTCTACCTTCGTCGACGTAAGTTAACATTATAAATGATAAATTAGATAAAGTATTATTAAAAACTATTTGTTCTCTCAGTTTAGATAAACTAGGCACAGGCTTGCCATCCGAAGAATTAGGCCATATTATCTTCACGAGTATTAGAAGAGATATTTTCAGCTCGGAGAATATTTATATTCTGTTGAGAGTATTGTGGCTGAAAGCGAATATCTTCTTGTGTCAGAGAGACGTCGATATTGTCATCGGAACTTTGGAACTAGTAAGCACCCAGAAAGTTTTGTTTAAAGTAGTTGTCAGGCAAATAAAACACTAAAGTTTAATATATGTTGCTAGCATATTTCTTGTACAAACAATACATACAAACGAGTTTTGTTTCTTTCGAAACTGAAAGGATTAACGAAACATTTCTGCATTATTGTTTCATGAATCCTTAGTTGCTGAGCGACATGCAGGAACTCGAGAAAACCGAGGGAAGGATCAACTTGAAGCTACCGAATTGCAAGTCGAATTCGCATATCAGTATTAAAGTAGTCGAGAAGAAATTGAAATCGATCCAAAGAAGTCAGAAACTCGGCGAAGTACAATCTCTTTACAACGAGAAGAAATACGGGGATGTTGCTGGTATTCTGCAGGATACATTCAACTTCGCTAAACAGAAGAATAAAATCTTGCCGACCAATGAGAAGATAGTTGACAGAGAGCAACAATTGTCAATGTTGTTGGATAGTTTATGGCAGCTACAACAATACGAGGTATTTCATTAATCTCATCAAACAGAACTTTAAACGATACGAAGAATAATTTAAAGTTGAGTACTTCAAAGTTAAACTGTTGTCAACATTTGAAGTTTATTAATTTTCGTTGAATATCAAAGTTTAAAGAAAATTTATAGAAAACTGTTTATTCATACCTTAAATAAATCCAGGAATGTTACATATGGGCGGAAGCGTGTCTCCACGAAGCCTGGCAGAATTACTTGAACGCTTCGAACGAGGCGGAACAAGAGAAATGGACAAAATCTGTATTATCCGCGCTTGAGAAACTCGACGCTTGTACCAACGAAGTTAGCACTTTCGTTGGTAAGTCAATTCAATCGATTTTAATATGCTTTTTTCTCATAAAGATTGTTAAATACTTGCTTTACTTTTTCCAGTTAAGTATTTACCGGAAGCACGACTTTCGAGATTGGTGCAGAACTTAGTTCACATTGTCTGCCATCAATTGGATGTTTCCGAAACGACCGTCGAGATGCCTTTGGAAACAGTTCTGCCTTGGATATTGCTTCATTATATTTTACAACAGTGAGTGTGTCTTCAAAATGATCATTTATAACTTAAAAATATATGATACAATAGTTACACATGAATAAAAAACGTGTCATCTGATAAGTAAGAAATAATTTCGTTGCTTTTATTGTTGTTTAATATAAATCTTCTTTCCAGCGTGGAGGATAAAGAAGGAGCGAAATTAGTAACGCACAAGAGCAAACAATTGAACTCACAGAATTCAGAATCGGACGACGAAGACGAAGGTGTTCCCGCATCGATAATGATTCTCTTCATCGCTCACGATTTCATTGGCAGGCATTCCTGGTGTTGTTACAACGAAGGCAAACTTCTACTCTTCACGATGAACTTGGTACTCCCGAAATTGGACACTCCACACTTCGCCAGAATGAGAGAGAAGATTTCCCGTTACTTGGAACAGATTATCTTTTGCTTATACGGTCATTATAACAAAGTTCCACGATCGAGAGTTCAACCGGACGATCATAGTGTTCCTGGAATGGATTTAACTTGGGAAGGAGCGCAATTACTCTTCAACTTCTACAAACCGAAGCGTTTACCTGAATTACAATCGTTGAAATCATCGTCTATAAGCGCGGAGACTGAGCATTTATTTAAAAAGATTATCAGACTCGTTCCTCCTGAAAGCGATCCGAATCAAATCGTCGACGACATGTGCGCTTACATAAAAGGCGAGAAGGAGAAAATGCCTTCGGTGAAGCAAGCTTTGCCACACTCCATTTCGAATATATATTATTTATTAGGCGACTTTTATTTCAAGAACAGTCGATGGAATTTGGCCGCCAGGCATTATGTTCAGGATATTTGTCTGCATCCGAAATCCTTGGATTCTTGGGCGGGATTGGCGCTGTGCACGGGACAAGTGGTGGAAGAATGGATTAACAGCTATAAAGCTATGTAAGTTCATTTAAAGTTCGATTTGATTTGTAATTGGTTATTGTTTTGATGGTCCGCTCTATTATAGAGCGATTTAATATAGCGTGATCTGTTATAGAACGATCTAATATAGCGTGCTCTATTATAGAGCGATCTAATATAGCGTGCTCTATTATAGAGCGATCTAATATAGCGCGCTCTATTATAGAGGGTTCTATTATAGATCGATTTAATGTAGAGCGATTTATTATAGCGCGCTCTATTATAGAGCGATTTAATGCAGATCGCTCTATTATAGAGCGATCTAATATAGCGTGCTCTAACATAGAACGATCTAATATAGCGTGCTCTATTATAGAGCGATTTATTATAGATCGATTTAATATAGAGCGATTTATTATAGCGTGCTCTATTATAAAGCGATCTAATATAGCGCGCTCTATTATAGAGGGTTCTATTATAGATCGATTTAATGTAGAGCGATCTAATATAGCGTGCTCTATTATAGAGCGATCTATTATAGATCGATTTAATATAGCGCGCTCTATTATAGAGCGGTTTAACCCTCTGCCTAAAATGTTGTCGATTGAAATTAGCGTTCTCAATTAGATTTCGCTATAGTTGAAGTGTTGAACGGCCAGATCCGAGCCTGTACGGATCCAGAATCACATTTATCACTTCAATTAAATACATAGTCCGAGTTCTTTAACAGTTTCATACGTTTACTTAACATGGCCAGTATTATCATAAAAATAACTGTTGACTTGTTCGCAGAAACGAAGACAAGCTGCTATCGAAAGCAAAGTTGACGCAGTCGAGTTATCAACACGCGACGGAACTTTCTCCGACTTATGTTATCATCTGGACGGAATACGGGAATTTCGCGTACATGATACATTCGTTCTGCTCGCGTCTATTGAAGCAGGAATCGGACACGTTGAGTATGGAAAGATTCGAGATCTTAGAGAATAGAAAAGAAGAGATGTTGGACTTGGCCGATCAATGTTTCCAAAACGCTGCTAGATTATTTATAGGCGCTGATAAAACACGAATACCAAACGATGAGCGTTGGCTTTATCAATATATGCTTGGCAAAGTAGCTGAAAAGAAGAATCAAGATCCTCCGATATTCCTAGGACATTATTCGAAAGCTAGCGATCTCCTCTACGAAAATAACGCACAGTATCCTAGAAGAATTAGTCACAAAGTTCCACCGCATCTTTCGATCGAAGCTTTGGAAGTCCATTATAGAATACACGCTAGTATATTAAAGTATCTAGAGCAGCACGAAGGGAAACCATTAAGGAAATCTTTAGGCAGACTCTTTCAATGGCATCTGAAGAATTGCGCGGAAGGCCCGTTCATGAAATATCGTTCTCTATTAATGGAGAAGAAAGATTACACTTCCGAAGCAGATGACAATACAAGAAAAGAATCCGAAGTTCCCGAATCAGAGAAAAGTGTAGTTACAGTGCAACAGCGTTCGAACAGTATCGAAGAGATCGAAATCATCGATAGAAGTAATCAAAACGAGCAAGTACCTCGGCCGGAAAGTCGTAAACGTTCGCCGAGCGAAACTTCGAACGAGAATACGAAGAGAATAAAACTAGGAAGTATATCGCACTTACAATTAATGCAAGATGTCGTTGCATTGATAGATGATCTTATCTCGAAAGTCTGCGATATGGTAAATCAGAAGGACAAAGATCCGGATGAAATAATGGTACTTTCCGACGACGGTGAATCGAAACCTCAAAAGAAAAAATCCGAACTCCCAAAGAACGGCGAGAAATCAAAAATGCAAAAAGTCGACGATAAAAAAGGACTCGGTTCTTTAAAAATCACCAATGTCTTCGAGAACGACGCGAAGCTTGAAAACGTACAGGATTTAATGGACGCTTTAATGAAACAAGCGATGGAAATCAGTCAGGAAACACGTCAATCATCGCCGGACGACGAAGACACTAGGAAATTCGAAGGAAAGTGGCTTCAAAACGAAGATATTCAAGATAAAGAATTAAAAGACAAATCAGAGAAGAAGAAATCATCAGGAAACAAAGAAGAAGCAATGCTGAGTAGTCGAAGAGGTTCTCAAGAAAGTACGACGACCACACAAACAACCACAACGACAACCGAAACAAATAATTCCAGTTCGAGTAGCAGCGACGAATCAAGTAGCAGCGAAGATAGTTCGGACAGCGATAGTTCCAGCGATAGTGACAGCGAATCAGCGGAAAGCGAGAGCGAGAAGAAAAAGAAAGAACCAGGATTCACTGAAAAAGGTGCGTTCTTTAATTCACACCATCAAATTCTCATTGTTACTAATTAATTATTACTTAATTATAGAAGAAAATATGACGGAAGAAGAAGTATCCAATTTGATAGCATACTGCTTAGCTGGTTTAGAGCAGTGCGCTCTAAGATTTACCGAGCATTACAAATCGTACTATCGATTGTCGCACTTCTATTTCAATAATAAACCAGCAAAGGACGCAGGAAAGTGCAGAGATCTTTTATTGGGAAGATACACGTGTCAATTCTATCCTGGCGAAACATTGCAAGGACTCTTCGCTGATAGGAAAAGCACGAACTTTTTTAGTGTGAGTTTTATTAACTTTATATTATTACAGAATTAGTTTATAATGAGATTTAATTATTGAAAAGTTAGGAGAATAATGTTAGTACTAATTGAAGGAATTCGGGGGAATTAATATCTTGGACTATCATTGTATTCGCCGGTTGACCAGTTGTGTTTGCGTAGTCGACAAGAATCGAACCACGCGCTAAACCGTCTATAACGGGTGTAATACTTTTTGTTACGATTTTTGTTATTAATTCTGGCCAAATCATTATTGCTGCTGCGATTGCGTCCGATGGTTTCCACTCGTCACTTTTTTCGAGAGATATTCTCTCGGCTTTGTCAAGGAAAGTCGTGATTGGCGAATTCAATTTGTGGAATTCGGTTTGGCGCCACTCCTGCGAGAAATAATTATTATTGATAATTAAAAGCTCTAAAAGAGGAAGATTCGGGCTATAAAATGAGTACAAAGAGATTGCTATATCATATTTTAAAACAAAGTTATAGCGCTTTAAATATGAGCAAGTTTTCGAAAGTTTACTTACTTTCGAAATCTTAGATTCGTGAACCGTTTCCCAAGGAACCAGGACCAATGGTTTCTCAGTGGAATTAAAGGTGATCCAATTACCTTCGGCATCTTGATAAAAATTAAATTCGACATTCGGAGATTTATTACCTACGCCAGCGACACTTCCGCCGAGAATGACGAGATTCTTCAATCTCGATTGAAATCCCGCGTCTAATCTTTGAGCCAACGCTATGTTGGTTAAAGGACCGATCGCCAATAAAGTGATCTCTCCTGAAATTTGGTTAAATCCAAAAAACGTGCGATTTTTTTTTATATAATAAATTCATTTACCTGGATACATTTTGGTTAATTCGATGAGAACAATAGCAGCGTGTTGGCTTTGATTAACTTTCGCGTGAATGGGTTTGGTAAAGTTAAAGTCTCCGAAGCCGTCAATACCGAAATAAGTCGAGGGTGTATATTTCTGTATGAAAGGTCTGTCGGCACCGGCGAAAACTGGGATCTAATTAATTCGAAATCATTGAAAGATCGATTTTAATCTTTCTATTCATTATAATCTGACTCACATCGCTTCTGTTAGCAATCGTCAGTGTTTTAAGCACGTTTCGTTCGACATTCTCCAGAATTGTATTGCCATATGTACAAGTAATAGCAATGGTTTCAAATCCAAGAGAAGAATTCTTTTCAGCTTGCAGAACTAACAGTATAGCCATTGCATCGTCCGCTCCGGCGTCGGTGTCAATGATAAACTTGTCCAAGCCATTCTTCTCGCACCTTGTAAAAGTTTCAAAACTCTTTGTGTAGATCGTCGCGATGAAATACGTACTGCGTAATTAGTTCACTTTCATTCCTTTAATTAATTTTGATAAAGGATTTTTCGATAGTTATTTGGAAAGATGGCTCGTAAGAGATTGTTTCATATGTTATAGAGCGCTATAGAGCGTTATAGAGCGTTATAGAGCGCTATAGATATATGATAGAGCGATCCAACAATTGGCGGGAAACCTAACCCAGACCTAACCCAAGCATCATCATTATTTCCGATGAAATAATGATAATGAAATCGATTATGAGCAATCTTTCGAAATAATTAGCAATTCTTTGAATAATTCGCGAATTTACCTGACTCCAACGAGAGCAACAACCAATAATATCGGCACCACATAAATACGTGTCGTCCACATGCTGGCTCGACTAAATCTGTAGCATAAAATGATATTCAGGAGAGTTTAGACTTCTATTAAAATTCAATCTTATCTATTCTTATCAGCGAAATGCTTATCAAGTTCAAATTCGACAGGGTGTCTGGCATATTCCTGTATCGGAGTTCGATCGTGCCGGTAATTTCGCATCCCACGTGTCGAGATGCGTCACCTTGCTCATGCAAGTGCTTAAAGAGAGTAACGACAGTCGTATGTTGATGCAATTATGTACCCAACTCGAAAGAGTACCGGAATCCGACAAGTAATTATTATAATTCTACAATCTTTCCATTTTCAACCTAGAAATTCTATTAAAATCACTAATATTTATATAGGAAATACTTGAGGGATTCGGAAAGAGAACAATTAGCGTGTCAAGCATTGACATTATGTTTACAATCGCTAAGAACAAGAGTACAAGGAATGGAACCAGGAAGTATACGAAAAGGAGTGACGATAGATTCACCGCAAGGTGAGCACACCGTTCGAACGGATCCTGGCACGCAAGTTCTATTCGACGTATACAAAATCCATCAACAAGTACAGAAACACTTCCCCGGCAAGGAACAAGCTTTCGCTACTTTGTTCACTGACGCGTACAAAACTTACGTTGGCAACAAGGTAATTATAAAGAATTCATCAACCCAAAACACAATCAAAGATATTCGATGACACTGATGAACCTCGTAGAATTTGGAAGGCAATATTTTCGACATCGCTAGCAAGTTTTGCTATCAACAACACATGGTGAATAACATGGCTGGTCTGAGGAAGAACACGCCACAGCAAATAAAGCCTCAAGTGACGCCAACGACACCGGTAAATATCACAAGAATAAATCAATTGATATTCAAAAATTAACATAATCGAATATTTTTACCGAAGGTCACAACACCACAGCCGCAAGTACCACCAACTTCGCCGCAATTGACGCAAAGTCGAAAACCACACAAAACAATATCATCAACTGGAAGGCCTCGAGGACGTCCACCGAATATGAGCAAATACTTGCAAGCGATGCAACAAGGGAATATGATGAATCAATTTGGTTCCAAGTCGAACTTTCCAAGTTACATGGGCGCTGCTAGCAATCGTTCTCTTATGAATCCTTATTTCATGAATCCATTGGTCGATCCAAATATGTTGTCTGCCATTTTAGCAAGTGGATTAGGTGGAAATATGATGGATCCTTTATCAGCGATGAATTATTTGAATCAAGTAGGCAGCTATCAAGATATACTTCGACAATATCAAAGCAACTTATCATCTCTATCAAATTTAGCTAGTGGTTTAACTAATACTCAACCACCTTCTTCTATGAGCAATGTTCCAATGAGTTCTTCTAGTACATCTATCAATACTAGCACATCAAATATGAGTAACATCGGTAATCTAAACTCCCTGACAGTTCAACAATTGTTAAATATGAGTAGCGCTAGTAGTGCATCAACATCGCGCACCACCGCTCCTATGTATCATCAGGCAACAAGCAAAAATACAACAACTACATCGATTACTAAAGATAGACCGAGTATATCTATAACTCCAGTGAGCAGTTCTTTATCGCACAAGAACAAGCCGAGTAAACAAAGCTCGCAGAATGACGCGTTACCTGTTCAGATACCGAAATCCTTGCAAATATCGCAAGCACCGAAGCCAGTGTTGCAACCACCGACGACACAAGTTTCTTTATTGAAACCATCGATAGTTCAACAAGTGAAGAGTAGTCCACCGAAACAGATGAATGCACCGATGATCAGAGTATCGAAATCTCTCACCGAACCACAACCAGCGCATAATTCATCTTTATCGTTGTCACCGTTGAAAATGGCTCATCCATCACTCGGAACATCGATTGTACCCAAGCAGAATCTTCCACCTATGAATTTACCTACTCCGCGATCGGGAACTTCTCTTCAACATAAGTTATTATCAAAGAAAAACTCTCAAAGGAGTTATCCTCAAGCTGGTGGACAAGCACCGGTGAAGAAGATGAAACCTGCGAAAGCTATGCCTGTTTTACCTAACGCTTATCCTAATTTACTTAATACAATGGCAGGAAATGCATCGATCACACCGCAAGCACCGTTTATACCACCGGAATTGAGTGGGATTTCATTGAGTCCTGTTACAACACAAGTACCGATAAAAGGAGCAAGCACGAAATATCCTGGTTATAAGAAAGCATCGACAAAGTCGAAACCATCATTGGAAATGTCAAGTTCCCTTCCAAGTTCTTTTCCTCAGGGTAATTCGGTCGAGGCGTTATCGATGCTGTCACAATTACAACAACACTCGCATTTGGAAATTATTCCACAACAGAAACCACCAATGAAAACAACTGTTGATTATGGAAAAGGAATGACAAGTTCTTGCGTGGTACAACCACAGAAACTAGCGGAACATAGAACTCCTTCCGCCGAGTGTTTACCGATGTTTGATTTAGCGCGCTCGAAACAATCAAGTTCGAGTACAAGTAAAAAGCCGGAGAAACCTGGCAATGATAGTGTCGAAATAATAACTTTGGATGATTGAAAATGCTTTTCTCTTATCGGAATAATGTTAACTATCACTATTCGGAGGCTGCGGTGGAAAGTTTTACAGACATTCACTGAGAGAATTGATCTTAGCTAAGAGAAGATTTGCGAACACTTGTATTATTTTGACAAAAGTTTAAAACTAATATAACACAGTGTTTCCTTTTCGATCTATAAAAATTCATAGCCAAGTAATCTCTCAGGTTTTAGATACGACTTGAAAGAGTTGAGAAAAATACACAGTTGGGCTGGAAATCGACTGAAACAGAGGAGAAGCCTTCATAACACTTGTGTGCCTAAAAGCCACTGAACAGCGAACGCGCCTCGATCGTAGATAATAAAGCGCATCTATTCTAAAGTTTCATGAATGATAGATCATCTAGAATGCTCTAATTGTGCGTATGTGTCCTGCGTGTATATCTGTGTGTGTGTATGAGTGTGCGTGTGTACTTTCATCGAGTTCAACGATCCTCTCTCTCAGCGCTAATTTGATTTATTAATCCCACGAACGAATGAACAAACGACTTTTTCTCCTCTTCTTTGAAATTCAATCATGCCAGAATCTCTCTTCGAGGATCGAGACGAGTTATTTTTCTACTCTGTACACTGAATGACAACCTCGGGTATATAATGTTCTTCTCCGCGTGTGTAACATATATAAAATGGAGAGAGAGAGAGAGAGAGAAAGAGAGCTAGTACTGTTAGATAGCAGCGAACGTGTACATTTTTTAAGCGAGCTGTTTATAAGAGCATTTTTTCCAGGAAAATATACGAAGAAAATCCTTGACGCTTTGAGTATTTCCTCCTTCTTCTTTTTTCTTATCTGTGATACAAGTTTTTTTTTTGTTTTCTGTTAGTTGTATATTTTGTAGATGAATAATAGTTGGACGAAAGTATTTATTTTAAAGTGCGATACAACGTAGAATAGAAATTGTGATTTATGCATTCATTTTAAAGGAATTCGTTTTGTGTCCTCGAACGCCGAGACCCTTCACAGCGAAAAGATAACCAGCGTGAGGTTGTTTCTTTAACTCCGGTTCTTTCAATCCGAAACTCGAAGTAGTCACGTAAAGGACGTCCAAATTATCACCGCCGAATCCGACACTAGTGACATTCTCAGCAGGAATTTTAATCGTTCGAATCAATTTACCAGTGGATGGATCGATGTTCAATACCTGCGAGGAAATCGACTTTTCTTTATTCCTGATTTTAAAAGGAATTCAATTAATGGAAGTATTTTAATTGCAGACTTACAGAACTGCCTTGATAAACGGCCACCCAGAGATTCCCATTTGTGTCGATAGTCATTCCATCAGGCAATCCATTGATCTTATTCTTCTTCAAATCGAAGATCACTCTTTTGTTCGCTGAAGAATAATATATTTTTCAAGTCGATCATCAGGAAAAACTGGATTAATTCGTACTTACAAATGCTTGCCGAAGAAGCGTCATGATCGAACGCTAATACTTGATACAAGAAAGAATCGATATAGTAGAAAGTATCGTTCTTCTCGTTCCAAGCCAAACCATTGCTGATGGAAACCGTTTCTATGTGTGTCTTTGGAACTAAATCACTTCCGATCGAGTAAAAAGAACCCTGATCAGGAGCGATTGTTCCATTCTTCTCGATTGCCATTGTACCTGATACAATGTACAATTCATATACAATCAAGAAATACAAAAAGCAAGGTTTGTTTATATCTACTTTATACTTAAATCGGAAACAACAAAGTATTACAATAGTTGTTATTTATACAGGATTTTTCAAGAACAATCAACAATCTTTTAAATAAATAAGGAATGTCGTTCGTACGAACCGCCCCAGAAGCGTCCGGAAGCGTCGATCTTCCCATCATTGAACCTTGTGCCAGGTCTGTCATGTTCCACTGTTGCCAAAACTTTGCCGGAATGTTTCTCCAAGTTCTCTTCGCTATTCCAATCGACAAGAACGAAATCATGAAGACAACCAGCAACGAATTTCCCTGGTTGACCTTCGACCGGTACTGCTACTCCGACGGGACCATTTTCTATCAAGATAAATATTCTATGATTTGTATAAATTATATCTTTTAAGTCGCCTTGTGTTTTACTTTGCGTATCAAAGAACACAATTATATTATTTAAAAATGAGACAAACTTCTAAGGGAAAAAAGGTTAAAAGTGATGAATAATTTACCAAGAAAGACAGAAGTCACTGTGGAAGTTTTAGGATCGAGTCGAAGTATCTTCTGTTCTGATATATCAACGAAATAGAGTTTCTGGCTCGAATGGTCCCAATGAGGCCCTTCCAAAAGACCACAACGACCAACCACTGGTTCTACTGTTACGCCATTCATTCTCCTGTGAGTTACCAACAAATACAATAACAAGTCACGCGTGCTTGAAGTGTTTCGTGCGACTGTCGTGGTTGACAACGCCGAGTAATCAACTATGCCTGCACTCACACTTGGATAAGGTATGTGCATTCTATGAATCGTAGATTGAAGAAAGTAAACGCTCGGCAAAATATTTGCATTACGATAGTCGGTGTTGATTATATAATCGTTGTGGTAATGCGATGATGTTTGAATGGAAATACAAGTCGCTTATGATAGATTGTATATTTAGTGAAACAAAGTGCGAGCAAGTTGTTATTATGATTTGTATTATAGTTTGTATTAACGAAATATTAATGCCAACTGATTTATAGTTGCGGTAAAACAATGATGTTTGAATTGAAATACAAGTCGCTTATGATAGATTGTATATTGTTAGTGAAACAAAGTTGTTATTATGATTTGTATTATACTTTGTATTAACGAAATATTAATACCAACTGATTCACCGTTGCGGTAAAACAATGATGTTTTAATTAGAATACAAGTTGTTTATGATAGATTGTATATTGTTAGTGAAACAAAGTTGTTATTATGATTTGTATTATACTTTGTATTAACGAAATATTAATGTCAACTGATTCATCGTTGCGGTAAAACAATGATGTTTGAATTGAAATACAAGTCGCTTATGATAGATTGTATATTGTTAGCGAAACAAAGTTGTTATTATGATTTGTATTATACTTTGTATTAACGAAATATTAATGTCAACTGATTCATCGTTGCGGTAAAACAATGATGTTTCAATTAGAATACAAGTTGTTCGCGAGAGATTGTATATTGTTAGTGAAACAAAGTGCGGGTAAGTTGTTATTATGATTTTTATTATACTTTGTATTAACGAAATATTAATGTCAACTGATTCATCGTTGCGGTAAAACAATGATGTTTCAATTAGAATACAAGTTGTTCGCGAGAGATTGTATATTGTTAGTGAAACAAAGTGCGAGTAAGTTGTTATTATGATTTTTATTATACTTTGTATTAACAAAATATTAATACCAACTGATTCATCGTTGCGGTAAAACAATGATGTTTTAATTAGAATACAATACTTGTTCGCGATAGATTGTATATTGTTAGTGAAACAAAGTGCGAGCAAGTTGTTATTATGATTTGTATTATAGTTTGTATTAACGAAATATTAATGTCAACTGGAATACAAGTTGAAAACAGCGAGTAAATTGTAATTTTGATTATAATATGTTAACTCTAAATTCTTATATTAAAGTCGCCTTGTTTAAATACGCGATGGAACAATGAAAATTGGAATTATAGCAAGTTTTATAGTTATTATAGCAAAGTTTGCATTTATCTTTTAACGTTTCAGATACTCACGAATGAAAGGGAAGCCAACGAAGCGTACAAGAAAGTCGATGAAGCAGCTGAGACTCGTCGCACTGGAATGACGAGCTCCAATTACTCCGCAGCGACCTTAAAAGCAACGCTTTGTGCTATCAGGATTCTAGAGCGAACGGTAGCGATAGAAATTCTTCCTAATTGCATGATTATCTCCGAGCTTGACAAGGGTTATCTTTCAAAGATTCGAAGCTCGAGTATGCGATTAAATATTATCAAATATAATCAATAGAATAACTCTTTTTTATTAACACTTTTTATTCGCAATGTTTACAGTGGTTCGATTGTCCGTTTATAAACGGTAAATCAATCGAACAGTGATTATTGCGACTTCGGCGCACTATATTCCATTCGGAATTCGTTCGAGATCAAACCTCGCACGCCAAGATTCTTCACTGCGAATATGCTACCAGCATGCGGTGTCTTCTTGCGTTCCTCCGCGCTCAGATCTCGACCGGAAGTCGCTGTGTAGAGAGTGTCCATTAAAGGACCACCGAAAGCGACGGTGGTCACTTTTGTCGCTGGGATTTCTATCGTTCTTAATAGTTCGCCTGTTGTAGGATCCACGTTTCTCACCTGGGTTTTAATGGATTCATTTATAACAGTACAAAGTATTGTAAAGTTTACTTTGTCATTTTAGCGATCAAGAAAATATCAATTTTTACCATTTTTTAAATGTAATACAAAATCTCTTTGAAAGCTTTTGTTGTATACGCTTTGGAGAATATTTAGAATTTGTTTATTTTAGCTTATACAGAAATAAAAAATGTTTGTTTCATTGTTCGGCATCGGAAATTAGAGGATGTCGAAAACAATGAAACAAAACAACCTCTAAATATTCTTCAAAGCATATACAAACAAGGCCTCTAAACAGATTTTATACTACATTTACTTATCATGAAAAATGCTGAAAATTCAAATATGTTTAACTAATTAAAGTTTGTATGCTCACAGTTCCATTGTTGTACATCGCCACCCAAAGGTTGCCTCTATCATCGATGGTCATTCCATCCGGCAAACCTTCGATGCCATGCGCCGCGAAATCAAAAACGATCCTCTTGTTTGCTACGAAAGGAGAAGTTAAAAATAGAATATTTTTAAACAGTGGGTTATTATACTTCACTTTAGGAATCAATGAATAGTAAAGCTAATTACAGATTACTCCTAAGTTCGCATCGAAGTCGTACGCGGCGATTTGGCGCGTAGGTGTGTCGATGTAGTAGAAGATATTATCTTCGATATTCCAGATGAGCCCGTTGCTATTGGTCACTGGTGAAACAGCTGTTTTTAGTTCGAGATCCGTGTCGATTCGATAAAGAGACGCTTGATTTGGTACCACTACATTGTTCATCTCCGGACCGATTGTTCCTTCGAAGAAAGATGAGATTTTATTATCTTTTATTTAGTTTCATTCAAGTTTTTATTTAATTATACTTAAATTTAATTTGTAGCTCTAAAATTTAGAGCGAGAGAAAACAACTTATTGGCGCGCGCGCTTTATTCGAGTCACTTATCTATGGTAATATTGCTAAAACAATGATGTCCTTGTCAATTACAATACTCATGAAAGCGCAAGTTTTTTTTTAATTTTAGAAGTGCAAAGTAAAGTTAAGTATCAGTGAATAAAACCTTGGTTCGTTTAAATGGTTCTTGTATACATATAGCTATAGCTACTTAGCGAGAGGCTCTATCGAGTCTAGAGCGCTTATAGGCGCCAACAATCTACAGTGAGAGAAACTTTAAAGCTCTTAAAGACGCCAATAGTAGCCAATATATTAAATTCATTATTCTCTACTCGGAGAATTCTTTAGCGCTAAAACCACGTTGAATCTACCGCTCACGGGAAATAGCGCTAGCGCACCAAACGGCCGTTTGTCCAAGTTCTAGGCGTGAAATAAAATACACGTATTCGGCATTTTTTCCTTGTTTTAATGTCAAACTTTATCAGGGAAATCTTTGTTTGGGTGCATAAAAATACTTATATGCATTTATTCCTTCGAATCTGCTTTTACAAAAGTCGCTAATATGTTGAATTTATCTGCCGAATTCGTATACGCTTGCAACTCAACTTGTGATGACTATTTGCAGCTTAAGATCCAATAAGAAATTAATATTGCTATAAAACACTTTGCTATAAAAAAATATAGCAGTTGAATTGAGTACCTTCTGCTTTTCAAAGTCGGTAAAAAGAGAGCTATATCTTCCTAGCACTTTTTTACCTAGAACAGCCACCTTTTTTTTATAAATAATTCATTTTTTTATAAACTTAAATAATACCGAGCCATCCAAAATTCCTTATGAGAAAATAATACCAATCCTATCAGAAGATAAAACACTAAAATTTAATATATGTAACACATAAAAAAAGTGCCAAGTTCGACGGTGATTATCTCAAATTTGAAGCAGAGAATTTTCTTTAGATTCTACCAGGTTGCAGACTTATAAATATACACGCGACAACTGTGTTTATCCTAATTCCTCTTTCACAAGAAGTAAGGCAATAAGCGGAAAAGTTGAAACTTGCAGATGTTTTTTCCCGTAATATTGACACATGAATAAGGCATGTCACGGCAGTTTGCAAGTGCAATAGTTTATTGCACTGTGCAAGAGTCGCGTCAATTACCATAGAAAGAAAGGCAGTAACGAGGAAAACTTTATTGCGCAACAAAACATTTTGAGACATAATATTGTACTCGATATGCAGCTTAAGTGTTAAACGTCTTAACATTTGCGCAGCCGTTGCATCCGTGATGACATTAATTAACTTATTGTTTACAATTCGAAAGAGAATTTTTTGTCGAAATTTTTAGTAAAATTCGAGTTCATTTTATGCGAATGTGTTAAGTTGTCACACAATAAACAGGAATTTATTAATTTTTTCGAAGTACTAATACTTGCATACTTTAACATATGTTCTCTGAAAAAATGTCTTCTTAATTCAAAACTACACATAAAACTTTGAACGCGTTTTTGTAAAATTTTTGTAAAAATCGATTGAATCCGTTGAAATTCATACAATATCTTTAAAATACAATACGCTGCTCCTGAACGGTAGAGATTTTCCATACAATGTTTAATTATTGTTCAAGTTGGTCAAAAAGTCGACAATTTCGCAGGAACAACACAGTTCGATGATACTATTGTTGATAACTTTGTCAAAAAAAAATGAATACAATATTCTGGCTCGTCAAGGACTAGTTTTCTCTTATTTTTTTTAAATAACAATTGACTAAAATATAATCAGAACCGTAAGATGCAATATCTAGTTTATTTTAGTTTATTTTTCATTAATCAATTATACTTTTTCAATTTCAACTATAATACCATAATAATAAAGTATCCAAAAAATTCACAAACTTCTGTTTGTTTAATAACATACCCAACATTTATCATCCCTTTAATAAAAAAAAAGCATGAATAAAAATAGTTTCGTTAAACTCACCGCCCCAAAATCGTCCGTGCGAGTCAGCCTTGCCGTCGTTCCATCGATTTCCAGGGTGATTATTGTCGACTGTGGCTAATGTTTCAATGGTAGGCCTGGAATTATTACTCTTATCGTTCCACACTATCAAAACGAAGTCTCTGCCGGCACCTGCGACGAATCTATACGGCCTATCTGCCACGGGAATGACGAATCCAACCGGGCCATTCGCTAAACATTCATGCAACAATTAATATTAAATTAGCCGAATGTTTCTTATATATTTATTTCGATAAATATATGTAAATGCTACTCGCGCGAAAGTGTATTGTTTTTTTATGGATACGCGTGAATTTGATGGAAATAAATTTATTTATAAATAAATAATAAATTTTTATTTATAAAATTTATTTAGAATTTTGCATTTAATGGCGGAGAGTTGGCAAAATTGAATATTATGAGTTCAAATTTACTGTCAGGTTTTGCAGGTCTGTCATATTTTTTTTTATTTAATGCTTTTTGGTTTTGTATATTTTTTTGAATCCAATGAGCTAAAGATCAAGCGAATAGGTTGATTTGTTTAGGAGTTATGAATTTTCTATTTTATTTAGTGCACTATTAACTTTAACATGAAAATGATAAGTAGAACATGAATGCCACTTTTCCATCAGTGGTTCGGAAGTAATGCTGACGATTTATCAGTTTTTCAAAATATTGCTGCACTTCACATTCTGTATTTTACTTTTAACGATTACTTTCTTGAAGAATTCACTCTTTTATTATATTTAGATTTATTACTGTAGTAATACTTTAATTTGCCAAGTCAATTAGCATTAATACTTATTTTACTATTCCGTCAAATTGACGTGTATCATATTTTTGCAAAGTTTAAACTGCATAAACAAATTAAACATTGCAAAATTGCAAACATTATCTGACAAACTATTCCAGGGCGAGAAATGTTCATACTTGTTATATTTATTTTAATTCAAGTGTCGAAAAACAAAGGCAAACGTTTTCTATAATTTTCGAAAATTCAAAAATGCCTGAAAATGACACGTTCCTTAAACATAGTGTTAATTATGATCACGTGTTCAGGCATTCATTTAAATAGCTTGTTATCCTTTACATACGAACGTAAGCGCTGGTCACTTCCGTAGTCGCAGGGTCCAATCTCCACACCATTTGCTGATCAATATCGACGAAAAACATTCGTTGCGATCGATGATTCCAATGCAAACCTTCTGCATGCTCGAATAAGCCTGTCACACTTTCAATCGTCACTTCTTTCTCGCATTCATTGGATCTGCAAAAATAATCCCGAAAAACACATCGAATTTTACAAAACTACAAAAATAGATCTAAATTCCTTTAACTTTCTAACGCTACTAAAACATTGATTCACTTCTCCGAGAAAAAGCGGGGTAAAAAAAACTTGCGGTTAGTACAAACGCTAGAAAAAGATTCGAAACTGGTTCCTTTCACTTACCCCGAGCAAGCGATCGCAGTGGAAGCACCGAGGATGAAGAGCAGAGTGATAAAAGACATGATTGCAGCTTTGATTTCACTGGGCGTCACGTTTGTGCGCCAGGAATGCCGGTGAATGGAAGAGCAATGAAAACGAGAGTCTTAGAGGCACGTAGAAGGCGATATAGCGGTTTGTACCTGCCACCAACTCTTTTATAGCTTGTCACACTCTCACCAATGCATGCCTCTAATACGTGAGGCGACAGGAGATTGTATAATACAACGATTCGGATGGAGCCGATTAATGGATTCGATAGGATGACCATCTAAGTCATCTTGGGATTCCTCCTTCGATCATCTCTCAGCGATAAACTGCCTTTCCGCCAGAGTGTAATAAAAATTCGTTCATTACGCGTGACAGGCTTTGTATGTCTTTTTAGAGACGTTAGAGACTTTTGTCTATTTTAATAACTTATTTAAATCGATATGTTGAATCATTTCTTCATTATTTATGAAAACTTGGACATATTTATGTCATCAATATTACATTCTTCATTATCACCGCACCGATGGTCGATAAAGTCCAACTCGAAATAAAACGCCCCTTTCTTTTCATTATATTCCATTTAATTTACTTTATCTTCGATTAAAAATTCCGACAGTAATGATTAGAAACGAGTGTCGTTGACACCAAACAGCTCAGAGCAGCTCTAGACAAGTGGTCATAAATTTCTTGCCACCTCTGATCTATTCCCTGCCAGAAGAGTGAGAGATCTCTTCCAGCGGGGTGCTCAAGGACTCAAGATAAAAAGATATAGTGTTCCTAAGAAAACATGGTTACGTGCGAAATGTTTTATCCTCCACCGCGCGTCCTTCCATCGGTAAAACTGGCATTACCATACATTTTCGTATCGTCTTTCGGGTACGAACTGTCGATAGCTGATGTTAACCGACGATATTTGCATGTTAATTACTCTCATTTAAACTCTCGGGGCAATTACCGCAAGTTTACAGCAGTTAAACATTGGTAACTGCTACATTTTGTATATTGAAAACAAAACTCACCAATTATTGTAATAAACTTGGACGATACTTTTGTTGTTCGAAGTTGTATTTTTGTATAATTATCCATTCGTGTCTAAGTATGTAATTACCATTGATCATTACGAATAAAGCTAATCGCGGGTATCTGAATTGTTACATTTCTCTGACTTTGCCGCTGTAAAAATTCCTATCATATTTCTTTCTTTATTGACTTAGCTAATCACCATGCGATTTATAACACAGTAGATTCGACTTAGTGCGTACAAAGTAACATTGTAACAACAAGAATAAATTGCATCAAAATATAACTACATCAAAAATCGCCTTAAAACCAATTCATATTTCTAATACATTAAAAACTTCCTCGATCGAAAACTTCGATCCAAACTCGCTCGAAGCGCTATCTTAGCGCGTACTAGCGCTAACTCGTAGATAGCGCTAAAACCAGAATCGAGGCCCCTGAAAACATGTAACCAACAAACTTGTTTCATGCTAGAGCGGTAAAATGGAAAATTCAAAATACACGCGTGCGCTTTATGATTAAAGAGAAAACCTAGCGTCATCTATCGAACAGATACTAGAAACACGAAGCGACGAGTGTCGGCCAACATCATCAGGTCACGTGACACTGGCATATTGATACGTGTCGTCGAAGGGAGCCACGACTCGCGTACGGCTTGCCAGTCGAGCAGAGGATACGCGGCCAAAGGCGGTGTGCGTGCAGAGAGAGTGTTCGAGCCGTGTGGGACCGTCGCTGGGAAGTTGGTCGCAGAGAGTTGTTATTGCTAAAGGAGAAAAACTCGTCATTCTAAACGAGTAGGAATCTGGCAGAGCGGGTATCAGTGAGTCGAGTCTTCCACCCAGGATCAAAATGGGTTGTAAGTATCTTTGATCGCAAGTCAGAAATCCGGCGAAATTCCACGTCGAAGCCGAGCAGGCTTCGTCGCGACAGTAACCTCTCGCTTGGCCTCCTTTTTCAACATATTGCACCTTCGATCATTCCCAAACAAATTACCAATCCGGAAACAAATCATTCCCTTCAATAATCGCATCTTTTCATTACAGTCAAATTCTTGGACGTGATAAAGCCGTTCTGCAGCATTCTGCCGGAGATCACGAAGCCGCAGCGAAAGGTGGGTTTCCGTCCACGGGTGCTATTTCCGTCTCGCTCGTCCTTCCTCTCTCGCTCCTTGCAGTTACTAGCCTCGCAGTATTTACAGTTGCGCTTGTACCGTATTTCGGGGATTCACGCGCTACCACTTGCAACCACGTGTCATCTGGCCCGGACACGAACTTATTTACCAGCTGGCTGTCTGTCAAGTAGTCCCTGCGCGTCTCACTTCCGGGCGCCGGGATGATTTGGGCCTCCTGGCCTCATTCTGGGACTCACCCATTTCATTCGCTTCGAGATTCCAGCATTACCCATTTTCCGACCCATTTGGTTCAGTTACTTTGTACTTCTTTCGTTGTAGCGCGAAATTTAGACTGAAATTTAACGCGTATAAGGCCCAAAATGGGATTTGTATAAATTGGGCCTCCTTTATTTCGTTGTACGAAAGGGAGTGTCGATTTTTTTGTACTACTTTCTAATATTGGGATGTAGAAAGAAATGTTTGATGTAAATAAGGCCCAGAAGGGCACTGGTGAGTCCCAAAGTCTGTCTTGGATAAACTAGACCTTTTGTATTTCATTATATGAAAGAGAATTTCGAAGTTTGGTACTACTTTCTAATATTGAAAACGTGGATGAGGCCCAAAGGCCCAGATGTGAATAAACTGGGCCCGTTTTGTTTCATTATACGAAAAAATTCGAAGTTTTGTACCACTTTCAAATATTAGGATGCAAAAAGAAATGTTTCATGCGGATAAGGCCCAAAAAAAGCATGTCGATTTTTTGTACTCGATGTAATCATTGTCATCGATTTCCAGATCCAATTTCGGGAGAAAGTATTATGGACGGCGATCACGCTCTTCATTTTCTTAGTATGCTGCCAGGTATGTGTTTATCGAGAGTCAGTATTATGAATTGGGACCTGTGAATGATACTGGGACTTATAATTGCAGATACCATTATTCGGCATCATGTCTTCGGACAGTGCCGATCCGTTCTACTGGATTCGTGTGATCCTTGCCTCGAACAGAGGAACACTCATGGAATTAGGTATCTCGCCGATTGTCACTTCGGGTTTGATCATGCAATTACTCAGCGGTACGAAAATCATCGAAGTCGGTGATACGCCGAAGGACAAAGCACTGTTTAACGGTGCTCAGAAATGTAAGTGATTCGATTGTTTCGAGATTTGTTTTGTTTCTTGTCGTCAGATTGTTATTCGAATGTTTTTGTTTAGTGTTCGGTATGGTAATCACCATCGGCCAAGCCATCGTTTATGTGATGACTGGCATGTATGGTGATCCGACGGAAATCGGCGCTGGTGTTTGTCTGTTGATCATCATACAATTGTTCGTCGCTGGATTAATTGTATTACTGCTCGATGAACTCTTGCAGAAAGGATATGGATTGGGAAGTGGAATCTCTCTCTTTATAGCTACCAATATCTGCGAAACTATTGTTTGGAAAGCATTCTCTCCTACCACCGTCAATACTGGTATTATTACAAGTCGATATGATAGTACAAAAATTATGTTATTGTCATTTAACTTGATTGTTTGTATGATAGGTCGTGGTACAGAATTCGAAGGTGCTGTAATCGCATTGTTCCATCTGTTGGCGACAAGGCAAGACAAAGTTCGAGCACTTCGCGAAGCTTTTTACAGACAGAATCTCCCCAATTTGATGAACCTCCTTGCGACGATCTTAGTCTTTGCTATAGTTATATACTTCCAGGTACTCGAATCTTTTATTTAACATACTTTCATTAATCTTTTGTATCTAGCATATCTTCGATTTATTTTAATACAATTATCTAATTCCATCCTTCGTTTCAGGGCTTCCGCGTAGACTTGCCGATCAAGTCCGCTCGTTACAGGGGACAATACAGCAGTTATCCGATCAAACTCTTTTATACTAGCAACATACCGATTATCCTTCAATCCGCACTTGTCTCGAACTTGTACGTGATCTCGCAGATGTTAGCCGTAAAGTTCCAAGGGAATATTATCGTTAACTTGTTAGGAGTTTGGTCGGACGTCGGTGGTGGTGGACCAGCGAGATCTTATCCGATTGGTGGTTTATGTTACTATTTATCACCGCCTGAATCCGTCGGACACATCGTTCAGGATCCTGTTCATGCCTTCCTTTATATTCTCTTCATGTTGGGCTCCTGCGCGTTCTTCTCCAAGTCTTGGATCGAAATCTCCGGCAGCTCAGCGAAGGAGGTCTTTGTTTATTCGATATTTGATCGTTTAAATGAAAGATCGTAAGAGAGTTTCTAATCGATGTGATTGATTATAGATTGCCAAGCAATTGAGGGAACAACAGATGGTGATGCGAGGACACAGGGATAACTCGATGATCCGTGAACTGAATAGATACATCCCAACTGCCGCGGCATTTGGTGGTCTTTGCATCGGAGCTTTATCAGTACTAGCTGATTTCCTTGGCGCTATTGGATCCGGCACTGGTATTCTTCTAGCTGTGACGATCATCTATCAGTACTTCGAAATCTTCGTTAAAGAACAGAGTGAAATGGGTGGGATGGGCACGCTACTTTTCTAAGCGCGCCAAAGGCCTATCCGCGCCTAGAGACTTTCAAAAGAAGTGAACTTTTTTTAATTCTCACGAACTGGTGAATCATAATTTATTGTAAAGTAAGTCCACTCGGCGTCGCAACAGGCGCCCGGCGCCGTTTAGCTCACTTGATAATCATCATGTACCCGAGAACATCAATCGGGTTACGAAAGATCGGCTCTTAATCGATCGATCAACAAATGTTGCCAGTCAACATCATCCTTTTTCTACTCTTTCTCGCGTTATACACACTTCCAGGCCGTTTTTCCACTCGATTTCCTTTTTATAATCCAGGCAAAACTTCGTATTGCCTGGAGGAACACATACATACACACATATACACACACGGCTAGTTGAAAGTTCCGGGATGAGTGAGACTCGCTCTTTGTGTGTTCGTGAGTTCGCTTTCACCCCGGAAGTTCGTTCTATTTTCTACGGCAATCGGGTGAACCGTATGCTGTTAACAGAATGTACAGCAGCAAGAACAGCAGCCAAAATAGGAAGCAGGACAAGCTCGGCGAAGCAAGTAGGGAGATGAAATTCAAAACTTCTAACATAAATATATAAATAGTAAATATTAAACGAAACGAAAAAAAAAGATGAAACATGTTCGGTGAAATTGCGTCTCGCGTGAGTTCAATTGTGTGTTGGCGCGAGCGCGCGACTGATGTATCGTCTTCGTACAGAGAAAGTCACACACAGACACACAGAAACACAGAAACACAGACAAAGACAACGAGCGCGGGTGTAAATAGTAAGAAAGTAATTAAAATATTTTCAGCATTTTTTACTAGTGTTTTAAGCCTCCGAATGATGAGGATGCGGAGAATCGCGTGAAAGAGTGAAAGATAAAAATATAGACACTCAGTGCGTCGGTTTTCACGACTATTCCTCAATTTCCAATGGAATAAACGCGAAAGTGCATCGCGAGCGAATGCATAATAACGCGCTACTCATTATTTCTTTCAGGACGAGATAACCCACCATTCGCGTGGTTTATTCGTACGTAAACACACACACACACATATTATACACAGAGGACACATGTACACGAAGCAACCAGGACTACTGATTCGAACAGTGTTCGCTCATTCTAGATAGCATCATTCCTGCGATTTAACGATTACGAGGATAAATTAAGATTTGTTTTCCCTGTATGTATCTAGGAGAATGTGCTTTTATAAAAAGTAAACTTTACTGTTCTCGATCTTTCTTTTATTACTATGAATAAGTCGCGTTCTTTACCCTGCAAATGTTCCTTCGCGATCCTTTTTGTTTTTGAGGTGGTTAATGTTGTAAAAAATTATTTTGAGAAATATATATATATAGATTTATTGTTAAGTAACGAAAAACAAAGTGGAAGCATGAATTTTTGGATATCGGTGAAAATACTTTTCGATTCTTCTTCCATGCTTTATAAATATGTACAAGGTCTTAGGAATGAACACAGCTGGTTCTATTTGTTCTCATTGTAGAACAGTGTGGAATAAAGCGAACCTAAAGTGTGAATATTAGCTAGCAACACCAATCGAAGTGTTTCCGTGAATCGAGAATTTGGTGTCGAAGTATCCGTGTCTCTCCAAGCTATATTTGCACCTTCCGTTCGCGTGAAAAGCGCTGGTGATGGTACGTTTTCTCTCATGTACGCCCACACGCACTCTTTCATTATTGTGTTGATCTGGAATCGTAATAATTTTATAGCGTCATTATAGATAATTAATTGTCCTATCCGTCCTATATTTTTCTGACTGACTAACGCAGTGTCACACGGAACATTGTATGCTCATTGTCCGCATTAGCATCGCGATAAACATCCCTGAGACTCGCGCTAACATTTTGAAATAAACCGCATCGAAATCGGTTCAGTAGTTTCCGAGATATCAGCGGACAAACTTAAAGTCGTCTCTATTTTATATAGCTAAGTATCATATCTATATTTTTATATAGCAAAGTATCATATATATCTATAACTTTGATATAGCAAAGTATCATATCTATATTTTTGATATAGCAAAGTATCATATCTATATTTTTGATATAGCAAAGTACGAACAACGTTTGTACGACAAAGGAAATACCAAACTTATGCTGAAGATACAAACGAACAAGGTTTTAAAGTGCTGAACATATTGAAAAATCAAGGATTACAAAGTCGGGAATCGAACTCGCGTCCCCTTAATTGCTGGTTACGTGTTCATCCCCCTGAGCTATTGCGTGGTTGTAGAAACTATCTAGTAATTTCATGAATATTTAAAAGTTCCAGTAAATACCTGATGCGGTTCCAATACAGGAAGTATGTCTCTTATACTTGCTAATGGCGGTGGTAATAATTGTCCAAGTGCCATTACATTTACTAATGATACACCTTCTTCGGTGTTCCAATTTGCTATTACTGTCGCAGCTATGCCACGTAATAATACAGAACAATAAGCGAGAGCCGGTCGATACCACGCGGTTAATTCTAACAATGTCCATAACAAAGGCACGTCTTTGAGAGTTCGTCGGATTTGTAAGTCTCTCTCGATTGTTACCTGAATGTTGAATATTTAATTATTGATTTGTAATATGAGAGCTTTTGTTTTTAAGATAGTTGTGTTTAAATAAATAGTTTTCTATAGATTTGGTGTAAATTTTGATAGAGCAATCTTTTATACAACTCGACTTTTAGTTAACTCGAATTAAAAAAAATTGAAATTGCCGAAAAATTGAACTAATGTTGGAAACAATCGTTGACAAAAGTCTAGATTGACTTTTGTATGATACAATACTGACACAACTACCTTAATTAATATTCGCAAATACTTTTACAGACTTTTGTGAATTCCTCATCGGGCCACGGTAATCCATTGTACATCACATCCGGAGATATCAGTTCGACTAACAATAAACTGACCATTGTTAATGCATCCAAATTAACAGGATAACGTTCCATTTCTCTGGTACTGCAGCATGCCTGGAATTATTCCTTGTTAAATATTGGTTTTATCGTAAACAGTTTAACATACAATAATTGTTCATATGATAAATTGTTTATGATAAATTTCATAGAGTGTATAAATTCTTCAACACTAGATTTACAACACGTTTGTTAAACCAGCGTCAATTAGACGTATAAACAAAATCATACAATTTCTAAAAAAACAATATAATTATAGAATATTAACTTAAACGCGAAAGTGATAAATAAAAGATAAAGTGCGTAAACAGAAACAGTTCAGATTTTTTAATCTTTTACTGTTTAAATAATGATATTTTGCCTCTTTTATTGCAATCTACTAATATTAATATGAAAATCGATATATAAACAAACTCTGTAATTTTAAATCTACTATTAACAACCAAAGAATTACCTTTATAACATCGATCAACAGTGTTTTGTTCATATTAATAATTTCTTTGTCGATCGGATTTTCCGGCGGCGGCCTCCTCGGTCCGTGTCCAATCACACCCGCGTGGAACACGGACGAATGCTTTTGCGCTAACATCGTACTTGTTACCTAAACAATCATTAATTAATTTATGTCTAATAATTTATGATCATTTCAAATTACCTGTTTGTGATTTTGATGAAGCAATAACATTTCCTCGAACTTCGGATTGAACTTTTCTTTCGCTCCGAAGTATTTCGCTGGATCATTGTTAATACTATGGCAGAGTAATTCTCGAAGTGCCAAAACTCTCGCGCAAGGTGAGTAACAAGTTAAATCCTTTAATAAATGACAAACTATTCTAACTCCACATTGTTTCTTTCCTGTGTCTGCGAAATTAACAATTTGTAAATATAATTATTTAAATGTAGTGTTTATAAATATTTTTCTTTGTATTATTATATTAACAATTTTAATTTATTGTATTTGTGATTGTTTTTATTTACCGTCTTCCGCTATGCAAAGAAAGAAGTATTGTATCACGGCCCTCGTTAATTTCAATGTTAATTCTATATTAGGCGTGTAATTATCTTTCTCAGGCATACTTAATAAATCCAGCATTCCAGCGATATCATTCGCCAAATCGAAATTCTTTGTTTTCATCAATAACGCGGAGATCTGCGGTAAATTCGACTTAATCGCACGCGTTACCATCCTCGAACGAAATATTACTGCTTTGTTCGATTTCTCCCATCTGTAATAAACAATTACAAACAATACAAAATAGTACAACAACAATTCAAGAAACTTACTTTAGTAGAACAGTTAAGTTCTGAAACAATTGTCTTGTTTCACTCTTCTGCATTCCATTTTTATAACTAATCTCTCGCAATGCTTGTTCCACCACTTGTGTGAAATAGCCGTGGCTCGCCAGCATGTTTTCAGTCTCGCATTTATTTGTAGGAAACAAAACAACATTGTTCGAAATTAATCGAATCATCGCTGCTAAGTGGAAAGTTGAGATAGCATTCACCAGCATATAAGAAGCAGCTGATATTAATATATTCGGACTTTGTCCGCCCAGGAAACACATAAGTCTTACTGCTGTTTGTACTCTCAAAGGATTCTGATTCATTAACAATGGAATTATAACAGGTAATTCTTGTTTCACCGAATTCAATAACGCGATATTAGCGGATTGCGGTCCGTGGGTTCTTAATAAAGCGTCGATTTCTTCGAGAACTAATTCAAGGATTTCTGAACAGACTGCTTTAACACTTTGCGCTGCGTTGACACTGTGATATCCAACGTTACTTGTGTTTAAACAAGTATCTAGTAATATGTTGATTATTTGTGATGCTCCTTGTTCGCAACCGAGGACTAAATGTACTGTTAAGTCGATTAAAGCTTCCGGTTGATTATCGAAGTATCGGCACCAATCATTCGCGAATAGAGCGAGTCTCGGAATAATTTCTGGTGTAACTGAAACAATACGATCATTAAAATTCGCAATACAATATGATGGTTGTTTAGAAAGATGGCTTCTGATTAGTTTCATATTTGTATGCATGAGAGAAACTTATAGAAAAAAACCAAACTTTGAGTTAGGTATTTGAAATGCTCTCACAAAACTAGAGCTATATTTACGTTACGCTTTGTATCGATTGTTCGATCGTACTTTAAACAATTGTACGATCACCAACAATCGGAAACAATGATGGCGCCAAAGTTAGGTTTGAGTTAGGTCTCCACCGCTATATTTACGTTACGATTTGTATTGATTGTTCGATCGCCAACAATCGGAAACAATGTTTATATTACGATTTGTATTGATTGTTCGACTGTTTTGTACCGGTAACACAAGCACAAACATAAAAACACTCTTTTAACATACGTGAAAATCATTGAAATCAATTATAAGTCATCTTACTAAATAATTATTATAAACTTACGTGTTTGTACAACATCGCTGGTAATAGCTTTGAGCAAAGTCTGCGACAACGACGCCAGATTCAATAGAAACGGAACAGTTGCTAATTTCTGTTTCTTTGTATCTTCGTCGACATTAACATCTTCGATCAAACTCCATTTAAACAAATCCAACAAAGCAGCTCTGATATCCTGGAAATGACTTCCAGCCAAGTGTCCGAGTATCCCAACGACAGAGTTTAATTTTGGATTCTTTACGTTCTGCTCGTATCCCATCGAACAGAAATCCTTTAAACCACAGGATAATACTCTTGTGATGACAGTGTTGGGGAAACAACTTCCTACGTGCGCGACGACCCAATCGAAATGTGGACTATGAAGAACGCTTGTATCCAACAATGCTTTTATACAAGATTCTGTATCGGAGTGCATTAAACATTGAAGACATTGCGCGGTGATGTCTATTAAAGTTCTTGTTGCTCTACAAGACATCCATTGTTGAAGGAAATCATTAATGCCAGCGTTCGCTGGTAGATTTCCACGCTTCGAAAAGTCGGTGGATAATTTGCCTGTTTGAAAGATCGATGAGAATCAATTGTAATATTAAATCATTCATAAATTAAGTATACAAAAATATACCAAGGAGTTCCAAAGACCAGGCGGATATTATTGGCGCCCATGCTTCGGGATTGCCATTAATAAAACCGCTGAGAACAGAATGAATCTCTGCGATAATACTTTCCTCGCAAATAGCGAAATTCTGTTTAGCCTGAAAGAATTAACATTGTTTAATTAAATTCAATTGAAATTCTAAAACAAAAGGATTCTAAATAAGATTTCGTTAAACATACTTCGATTTGTCGTACGTGTTTGGTGACAGCGACGAAGAAGACATTGCAGAAGTATTCGAGAACGGCTTCTCTGGCAGCTGGTACATTTCTCAGCAAGGATAAAGCAGTCCTTGTTACTTCGAGAGTGTTTGTACTAGCGGAAGGCCTGACAGCACCCGAAATGAATTTCCTAACCTCCGCGAGGATATCTTGAGGCGATAAAGGTCCAGGAGCGTGCAGCATCTTTCGATTGATTTCGTTCTAATTCTCATTGAACATCATTCTATGTTGCGCTTCATTTAAATATCGATTTGAACTTCTCCTTTGGTTACTTTTAACAGAAAAACAGAGCTCCTCACTGTGTCCGCGCCATGCATCGGTTGTTTATTTTCGAGTCTTTTCTAGGTTAAGGTGAAGAACCTTCGATGTCGAATTTAAATTCGTCTTTTATCTTACCATTTGTATAAATCGAAATACTTACACACACGTTTTGATTTATAACAATAAAATGAATCTGTGCAATAAAAATGTCTTTTATACAAATATAATAAATACAATTTATTAAAATCACTTAGGTACAAAAACGCAGATCAATAAATATCGGAGTAAATGGAATGATTGGAATGGCAAGAAAGAATGCTATTGCGTTCAGGAAGTGTTTCTTTCCGAAGGAAGTGTATTTCATCTTCTCTTCTTTTTCTCCTGCTTTCGAGGCCTGTGAGGCCTCCTTGGAGTCACTTGCGGACTATTTTCTGAGCATTCGACGTCACTCGGATCATCCTGAAAGAGAATATTTATTTATTAAGTCAATTAATTCCACCGAGACTTTGTTAATTTACTTATTTTCATTCGTTTGCTTCGTTATTGTTCAGTTTAAATAGTTTTAATGCAAAAGAGAATTCTTTTCTTTGGTCGAATAGTTACTGCAAATTTTTCTAAAAGAAATAATACAACTTACAAAACAGGAATTGTTATACTAGAATTTGAAAGTTCAAAATGTTACTTATTTAATGAAAATTGTTAATTAGCATTGCTAAGAATACTGGTTTTGGACTTGGTAAGATTTTATACCTTCAAAGCAGCGATTCCATCGGAAGGGCCAGCTTGGTAAACAACAATAGCAAGCAAACAGACAACCTGGAAGACAGCACCGATATATAAACCGATTCTGAGTAGTTGCTCGAAGGGTGTTTCTTCCGCCGGCAGCAGAAGTCTCTTGAATTGAGGATCAGTGTCCGCCATATTTCCTCTCAATTCTTCAAGATTTCTCTCTAATTCATTATAACAACTCGAATCATCGATCCTCGAATCACTCTGCCCGAAAACTGGGCAAACTTCGCCAAGCAATCATTTTCCTTGATTTTGTCCTCGATTTTTCGAACTTTACCTTTCTCAGGTTATTCTCGAAAAATACACTCAAGCTTTTTCGACATTTTCGACGCCAAGCAAGACTTCGAGTCAAACATATTTTTGTAGCAGTAAATTAGGACTGATTGAAATTCGAAGAAGAAACTCCGAATTTGACTCTCGCCACATAAAGGACTCTGCTTTATTCGGGAGATTTGGAAATCAATAAAGCTTCGACAAGTTGATGTGGCAGGTAGTACGTTCCTATAATTCATGGATTTTGACCGACTTCGAGAAATATTGCCAACATCTGAGATTTTGAATTTGTTTGAAAAGTGGCAGGATTTTCATTTTGTAATTCGTATTATCTTCATATTTAATTGTGCGAGTAAAAAGGATTTGCAGGTGGTTGTTAGAAAGTGTTGATTTTTAAAAAGAAAAATCGCAGAGAGAAGTTTCGGGAAGCATGTCGATTGAAGTTAGTAACGGATGCTTGTTATTTTTATTCCAACGAGTTGTTGAACGATACTTTTAATATTTAACTATCAAAATAAATGTTAAGATGTCGATCAGAAATTACAGGCTTATAGAAAAGTATGATACGAATACTAGAAATGTGTAAATGTTCGAAATGTATAAACTTACCTAAAAATGTCTCTCAAACAGTACAACAAAGCTGATATCTAACAGTCCGATAGTACAAACTTGATAGAAACTCGACATTACCTTAAAAACGATCGGATCTCCACCTATCGACATTCTCCAACAACTATTCCCTTCAAAATCCAAATCCAAACCGTCCAAAAATCGCAAAACCAACAAAAATATCTACTTAAATTAAACATACAAACATTCCAGATCACTTTAACATTTACAAACAAGTATCAAATCGACTGAAAGTACATGAATTTCTAAGACAAAGTTTCTCGAAATTCAAATTTGGCGGGCTGCCAGTGTCGCCGGAAAGGCCGCTGGGTTCGAGGCTCGGGTGCTCGCGAGTCCGTGGATGTGAACCTTTGTTTTGTACAGAAGAATGGCTGCCATCTTTAGTTTTCAATGGATGTTTTCCGAGGGGTACGCGAAATCTCGTGTTTATCCGGGTATTTAATCACCTAGTAATCGGCGGGCAAGTGAAGTGAGCTCGCGCGCGATGTAACCAGTGCACGGATCCCCGAAAGCAGAGCTGCCCTGCCGCCAGTTGGGTGAAAAAATGCTTGTGTTTACATCCGAGTTTCAAGCGAGCTTCTGTATTCCTGTCATATTAAGGTAAGCAACGCTCGTCGATCGCTCTACACACCTTCCGCGCGCTTCAAACTTCTAAACGAATCAACGCGAGTGAAATCCTCGCTGTAATCGTCACCGAAACACTTCTACTTCAACTTGAACATACAGCGGTATTATGAATCAGTTCTGACGTTCGATCTCGCACTCTTAACTTGTTACGTTTAGTGTTGAAAATCGTTGTTACTTGTTATTTCGAGTACCAAATAGTTTTCTAATGGAAATTCTTGCTTTTATATGGAAAAGTTTGCGTAAAATTTTCACTTAACCAACAAGCGAAGCTGACACTCGTCAGCCTCTGTTCTTTCGATCGATCATCTTTTACTTCGGATGAGTTTTTTCAAGCCTGAAACATCTTTATTACAAATTCGAAAGGTTTCTTTCGTTGGATTCCGCGAAAGCGAGAGGGTTTCGTTTGAAAATATGTGTGTCGGCATCGCGATTTTCGCGGATTGGTGGTGGCAACAATGGCTGGCGAAATGGTGATGTGAGTGCGGGTCAACCACCATTCGTGCGTACACACAAAACAGAGAGATCGACATCCAGCGAGTGTTTTCTCGCTTATAAATCCAGCTGGAACGAATCCAGCGAGTTTCGCACTGGTAGAATCAAAATGACAAAAATTCAAAATCATCGCTGTCACAGCCTCGAAATCGACAAACATTTGCGGGGCACTTTTTTTTTCGAATTTCTCGAATTTTCCATCGTTCTAATCTCGCCGAAACAACTCGTCGATCTTCCTTTCCATTAATATCGACTTTATCTTCGATTAAAACTGCAAGAACTTTCGTAGTTGTCTGGCAAAGTGTGATAAAGTATAGCAGAAAGTTGTAGTACGATTTACAACTATTTGAAGTCATTGCAATCAAAAAGAAGTACGTTCTACTTGAAACAGCAATATTGTAGACTGTTAACTAGTATTCGAAGTATCTACGACGATAACAATAAATTATTAATGACCTAAGCATTGAAACTAATGCATTCAACTCGTATTCGTTCGCTCGACTATCATATTAGCATTATAGAGTTCAACTCGTACTACGTATCTTTGTAATCGTTTCAACATACAACTACGATCTACGAGAAATGATTACCAACGATTTAGTACAAGAAACGTAGAGAAACCCTTCGAGATTAACACTTAACGAACCAATCGAATACCACTTAAAACACAACAGAAACACAAGAAGAACGTTTCTAGAATTCCGTACGCTTTAAATTTCCTTTCGTTCTAGTTATCGTTGCAGGATTTCTGACAGTGTACTTCCATTCGAATCCTCGTACATTTATATCTTTGTATTAAATCTCTCCAGAATCATTTGTATTAAACAATCCCATACAAAGCAACAACAACAGCAATTCCAAAAATATTTCAATGTATTCTAAAACCAAAATCGTGTCTCACATCTGTCAAACAGCGAGGATCAAAACAGCCATTTTTAAATGGTAAAAAAAAGTCGGTCGAAAGTCGCTCAACATATTCTAGCATAGAAATTTGAAGAAATAGTGTTGAAAGGAGTGCATTCATCGGGTTTGCAAGGGTTAAGGTTGCCAGGTAGTCTAACCTAACGGAGTCGAAATTCGTAAGCGAAACGATCGAAATCCATTTCGCGGCGGGAATAGAAAAATTCTGGTAGACGGCGCTGCTTTCTCGTGGTCGGCCATATTGGCCTCGCGCGTCTCTCTCGCTCTGCTTCCACTTCGCTCTTTCCTCTCTCTCGTACACATTGGATACGACTGTCCTTGTCACACTCGGCTTTTAGTAGAACGTTCCGTCTTCGTCCGACGTACACCCTTTCCCTTGCTTGACCCCCTTCGCCCGCTCTTTCTTTTGCACCGGATCCTTTCGAGATCCCTTCCAGTTCCTACTCTTGTCTCTCCTATTTTCTTCGCCGAGGTTGCACTGGTGTGTTCACTCGAGGAAGATCGGAGTGCTAAACTGCCGTGTTACTCGTCCAGGAATCCATCTAGCCAGTTGTACTGTTTGCCCGGACGCTCGTAAAGATTGCGAAACTAGTTGGATGCTTGTAGGATTTGGAGATTGTAAAGGATCGGTTCATCAAATTTGGAATTTAGAAAGCTTTATTTTTCATTTGCTTCCTGTATTAATAATTGCATGTTATAATATATTAACTTTATATAGAATTTCTTTTGGAAACTTGCTATGTTTTCTTTTTGAATCTCGCAAAATCGCAAACTATAAACTGTCAATAGCGATTTTCCATCAAAGGAAATCAAAGACAATCGATGCAAGTTTCTATCAGGCATATGGCGGCGGAAGGGTGGTTTCCGGTAGTAGAAGCGCAACTCAAAATCGGTAGGTGCACGCTTCTCTCTGTGGTGACGGCATTTGCTGCTCGCCGCTATAGTGTTGTGCACCGGAGGAACAGAGAGAGGGAGTAGTCAGGGAACATGAGAGGTGAAATCGTATCGACCGCAAGGGAAGTTCAGTGAGAGACTGACGGGCACGCGCGACCCACACACATACACAGGAAAACGGACACATAGTGGCAACGATTCGCACGAGGCCAAAAGAAAATGTTGCATGCTCGCGGAAATTCTTTGACATTCACCGGAATCCAAAAAGACTGGTTCTAACAATTTATTAAGGATTTTGAAATTGGAAATAGTCAAATTTGACGAATAGTATACAAAATATTAACGCAATGTTTATAGATGTTGTTAAATTCGAGAAATTTCGAGTTATAAGTATGAAGGGTCGTGTTTTTCGATGGATCATGTTGTGGCTGACCCGGTCGGGTCCTTCTACTGGGAATAGGTCATACATGGCAATTCAGGTCCCCAACCCCCCTCTAGCCGGCGGCAGCAGGTAGTCCTTTGAACGAATTTGAACTCTGCGAGAGTGCGTTCCCATTTCCAGCCAGAGCGACCGAGGCGACGCAGTGCTGCCGCCCTTTGAAGACCTCTCGTTAGCGCTCCCGTCGAGCTTTTTTATCTGGCTGCGCGCGACGCACGCACACACACACACATGCACGCGCGCGCAGACAAGGTATAATATCTCGAACTGGGTCAGAGCATGTAATTGCTTGAGGGTCCTATTGTTTTCTCGCTTTATTAACGCAGCCGCCGCTCGAAGGACCGAGCGATACGCTCGGGCTTTCGCCAATGATCCCTTTTCCTCTCTTCGATACAGGGTGACCGTTTAATTTTTGAAATATACATGTAAATCTTTGTAAGTAATGTTGGAAAGTTTTTAACGTTGGAGTTTCAGAAAATATAGTCATTTGTTATTCAGAGTGGAAGATTCCTATGAAGACTCTTTGGATTTTAATCTATTAAATAATAAAGATCTAAAGAAAACTTCGTATCTCTATTGGAGCCGAGAATTTCGGCACACCCTGTACATTGTACAATAACGTTGATCGCCACTGGGCGATCACGTTGACGTCACTGGAACCACCTCCAATCAGAGCTTAGTTACAAAGGGTGCCTGACAAGATACGACATTTTTGAAAGTAATTTAACGTCCAAATCAAAAGTGTTAGGATTTTTCTTAAAGACCTACTTCGAACTATTTCAAAATTAATCATTAATAGAAATGAAAAGAATACTTCTATCAAACCCATGACTTCCCATTCACCCAGTACGTAACGTCGATCGCCACTGGGCGATCCGACTGACGTCACTGGAACCACCTCCAATAGGAGGTTGCGTAGGCAAAGGGCGGTTGACGAGGTGGCGAATCGCTAAGCCAAGCACTCGCATTAATTATCAGCTTTTCAAGGGATAACCAGCGTCACACCTAACCTCTCTTTCTCCCTTTTCATCCGAACTTAACCGAACCACCTCATGATTCCTTCGCATACGCTCGTAGAGCGCGCGCCGAGTATTTATTCACCTGCGTTTGATATCGATGCGAGGGAAATGGAAGGCGATCCGCGTACACACATGCGTCCCTCCGTGTGTGGGTGTATGTGTGCGTGCGGTGATCGATTTACCACGGCTGCAGTTGATCGCTCTTTACTCGCCGAGCGAACACGAAATCCTCCTCTCACTCTTTCGCACTCCTCCATATTGAATTACAGCGGTTTGCCTTACCAGCCTGGCTAATGTACAGGGTGATTCAGTTATACCTTGATCGCTTTCGAGTATAAATTGCTTTTTACAAGATTATTATAAATTATATACTAATTTTTATTACATACGAATAATTTCCAACTTTTCCTGAATATTATTATACACATACAAATATCAGACATGTAAATACATTGTACACGCGTCTGATAAAACGACAAGTGCATCAACTTGTAGAGTAATAAATCATTGCTTATCGGTATAACTTTTCATAATTAAATGTTCATTAGGTTATCGGTAAAGTTTCGTTGATAGGCGCTTGCGAGGACACGTTCAGTATAGTAGTGTACAAAATAGAGTCTCGGAATAGAGCTCGTTTAGAAATAGAAGAGGTGGGATTAGTGTGCGGGGATGATCTCCGAGATGATACTGATTCATCCATCGCGGTAGAAGCGCGAGCATGAGATTTACGCACCCAGCTGCAAAGATCCGATGCATTTCTTCGCAATGACGTCAGCGAGTATTAATGGTCGCGGACGCAGCGCGCTCGCTCGCACGATGCGCCTTCTCGTAAGCCTTAAACGAACTTCGATTCTGCGAAGTTCTTCGTGTCCGGCATCTGGAATTGCGATTTCTATACTACGCGTCATTGAAGTGCAGGTTCGCAGTTATGCTATGTTGATATTCTAGTTTTTGCAATATTAATTATTCCAAATTAGAAAATCAAACTCTATAAAATTGTAGAAATTGTCTTTTCTTTTCGAAATTACTAAAACTAATTAAATCGAATTTGTCCAACATCAATTTATAAAGTTCAACTTTAGAATTGCAAAGAACTATTCTCAACAAAAATACGGAACTTCCATTCCGCGAATCTAAAATTCCCGAGGGATAATTCTCCAGCGATATCCAACTCCCAGCGCGACTCATAATCATCATAATGGGTTCACTCTCCCGCAGGGCAATTAGCGTCGCCCCCGCGCGTACATTTGTGGTCGCATAACTTTGCGGCGGTCGTCGGTGCACGCTTCTCTTTCCAGCGGAAAATCCTGTCGACGCCGCCGTGCGACTCTACTGCCGCTCCCCACTTATCGCAGCAGCAGCTTCTTTTTACCGCTCTCTGCCAATCAGCAACCACCATATATTTCATAGCTGGTCTACTCGGCTTCGGCTAACCGGCATTTCGCGTGGAAGTTAGAATCATTTAATTCGAAGAATCATAAATTATTCCAAGTAAATCTAATACCAAAAGAATTTTCATTTTATTATTTTAATAGTTTATAATCTCCAAAATATTACAACGATCGAATATTCCTAATCAAAACGGAACTCCAACAAATCCGGGTACGCGCTATATTACTATATCCACCGTCAACATAGCACACTCGGGGCTGCTGCGCAAGAGCGATATTGCGCAAACGCCGCTGCCCTACTCCGCCCGGCAGCGCAGTGCGCAGTATGTTGCACGGCCACTTTTTAATTTCTCCCCGGCAAAATTGGGATCCCTGGCGGAATATCACGGAACTGTGCTCGATGGGAATGTTGGACGCGCGATGGAGGAGGGGAAGTTAGAGGAGGAAGGAACGCTGGTGGGTAACCTTGGATGTAATAGCGGAGGCGCACAATGCTGGGTCATCGCCTGCCCCGTCGCCCCTCGCTACTCCTGGACACCCACGTGACGCGCGATTCCATTGCGCTCTCCTAACGAGAGACCTCTCTTCGCTCTGTCCTCGAATCCTCCTCCTTTTCACTTCGATCCTCCTTGTTGTCCAAAAGGATCGAAGTTACCGAGATGAAATAGCTTGGTAACGGTCATTTGATTTCAGCAATAGATTGTTGTTAATATTTTTTAATAATCTTTCTTGAAACAATTTATATAAATAATTATAAAACTCGACATCCGTTACTTTTGAAACGGCCTGTATAATAATATCACAACATTCCAATTTGATAATCAAATCGTAACACAGTGTAGAAATACAGGCATTGAACTTACCAATCCTATTTACTTCGATATTCTTACTACGCAAACTACTTTTATCCATTGCGTGGGCGTGAACGCGAAGAGGGTTTGTTTATGCGAGAATCCTGCAAAAATTTACCATGCATTTACATTGCGAGCGTGTATCCAGACGGGGCGGAGAGGGTGGTGGTGCGAGACTCGCTGGGGATCCAAGAATACCCATAGTTTCGAGCAGCTCTCCAGGCACCGCTGGCTACTAGCATATGCACAGTGAGAGGCCACTAAAAGGGATTGCGAAAGAGCTCAGCCGAGCTTCTATGCACTCGCATACACGATCGAATCGATCTCAGCTCGAACACTTGCTTCCCTGAAGGCATGCTTAAGTTAACGTCATCTTCAGTATCTCTCGAAAATGTATTTCGATTTTCGAATTTAATTTAATGTTGTATAAGTGATAAGTTTGTCCTTTTATTTATTTTAATGTGGTTTCTTTTGAAACAGCCTGTAAAATTTTGTCTATTAGTAGTGGTGGCACGCGATAAATAAAATAGCGAACATAAATAATCTATTGTAGATGTCTTAAATGGTATCTTCCTTATTGAATCTCGATTGTTAGATAGTGGAAAGAACTTTTCTCATTAGTGCTGCTAAAGAGCCAGTATAACTCTAAAAAGCAGAAGTTTACTGATGCCAGAGGTAGAAAAAAGGTCTGCTTGGCAGGAAAGTTCTCATATGGTCCAGTAAATCGTTTAAACTCAACTCCAGCAGCATCTTTGTTTTCTATTAAAACTCTCTTACTAAATCGTTCGCTTTTTACATCGTCGCGAGAACTTTTCCCATCACTATTTACTTAAAGAGTCGAGTGCCACTTGAAAAGCAGGAGTTTAATGATGCGAGAGATAGAAAGAGTTGCGCTGGAAACTGCGACTTTCAATATTTATCATCTATACAGAGGGTTCCAAAAATAATCGCTCCATCTCAACGACTAACAGAAAATTAAATCTAGTATCCCGTTACATAATTAAACTCTCCTTTTTCCAACGAGTTCTATCCTCAATGAAATAATTAACACAGTTTCTATTAACTCCTCATACATTTTCCACATCATGCAAAGAGAGCTCCGTCGCTCGTGGTAATCCATCTAAAAAGCCGGAGTTTACTGGAGCGGCGAGAGGGAGGAGGCGAGTAGTTCTCGCATGGTAGCACGCTTGGTGCAGTAGGTCGCATTGTCTCCGCTTGTATCTCGGCGTTGCAACGAGAGACCGTGTGCCTTCGTGTGTTTCTCTCCTCGGTGATCCTCTTCTCTCCTCTCGCTTCCTCCCAGTGGCTTTCTCCGTGTCCCACCAATGAGCGAAGGCGACCCCACCAATGGGAGGAGTGGAGAGGAAAAGTTGTAGGAGGGGGCAGCACGAGAGATACCGGTTATTGGCGAGGACTGGCATATTTCACCGGGTGTCCGGCAATCAGGCCTTTGTATACGGCTCACTGCATGTTCCCTGACTCTTCCTCTCTCGCTCCCTCCTGTTTGTTTTACTGTTGGTGAGAGCGAGAGGGAATTATCCTACGACGTAGAACTAGAAGCGTACAGCGACTAAAAGGCACGTTTGGTTGCTAAGTGTTTTTGGATTATGATTGGCGTTTAGTGTAAAGGGCAATCGATTTTAATCGGATTTCTGTATTGTATAGCAATATTGCTATAAATTTAATTAACGCGTGCTTGAAATATCATCCCTTATTCTCATTAATATACACGAATCACACAAGTGACTAACGTTTAACGATCATCAGAGCTTACATTCGCGCGATTGAAGTTGCCAGTCGAGACATCTACGTACACAGAGCGAAGGATTAGAGTAGAATTCGGTCGGTGGCGACGCAATTCTCTAGCATTTACTTCCAGCGTGCGGCAACCCCTTCCGCCTCCCATTCCTCCACCAACTCCAATTCCTCCTCCATATTGCTCGCCAGCAACACTCGCTCCACCGCAAGACTATTGATTCCCCGGGTCTATTAACTTCGTGCCGTGACGACCAAACTCCCCAGCGACTTGCTATGCCACTCCGATCGTGGTCGAGATCGACAAGCAGTTGTATTGCTTGGGGCTTGTTAAGTCCTCTTGGGAGAGTTATAGCAGTTGTCGAGGATCGTTCAATCATTTAAATGATGTTAATGATTCGTCAATTGTAATGATTCTTTTATGATTTTTTATCATAATCATATATTTCTATTATTAATTTATTTAAGTCCTGAAATATCATAACTCCCATCAACTTGAAATACTTCCTCGCGAAAATCGCTATAATATTTATAGCGAAATTTTGCTATAATACCATATTTTCCCACTATAATATTCTTATAATTCCTAAAACATGGGAATTCAGATTGAATAGTCATCGAATGACTGGAATATCGGTGGGATCGCTCGCAAATCGCCTAGTCTCGAGCGGAGCGGGGCGGGTTCGACATACCGGTGGAATGCGCGCCTTCTCTCTCTCTGTTTCTCTGTTTCTCTGCCTGCGGCGATGCGCGCACGCGCCCCTGTTTTCGCTGAGAGTTCGACACAGTCTTCTCTCCTGCTTGGCGGGGCTACGCAAACACTGTGCGCTTTTCCTGCGAGCGACAGAGTCAGGGAGAAAGGGAGTGAGAGAGAGTGAGAGAGGAATAGATGAGAGTTTGAGGAGCGCGAGAGGGTCAGCGGAAGCGTCAAACCACTCTCGTTCTAAGCGGCCTGGTCGCTCAACAATGCTCGATTGATAGCTTGGCAAACAGGATAACATAAGCCGCGATAAGCGAGTCGCCTTTGTCGCGTTCTATTCTAAAGTTTTCTAAATAGAATTCTTATATCTGAATTCATACTTTTCTTTTTGTTGTATGTGAAACTTAGTTTGAAATGTTATTTTAGTACTTGAAACCTGTTAGCGTTCTAATCGTCTTTCGAAATATAAAGAATTCCCGTTAGAATTCTTAGTATAACATTAGCCACATTTCAGTGGACATTTCGAAACTCGATCGTCCAATAATCGGATGAGACCAGATAATCCCATAAGACTCCCCTTTTTTTTTCGGCATCCTAAAACAAGCGTCCAACGGGCTTCACCGGCGACTCGAATATCGAACTCTTTAGCGCGAAGTACGCCGTACTCCGCCACTCGCATTAACTCTCGAATCGAAGTGATAATCATTCGGGAATAATTTCGGCTTGCATCGAATCAATGGTAAGGGTCGAGGTACGCCAAGTAGGTCGGCGCAAATCCCATTGCTGCCAACGCGACAGCTCGAGAGAGCGGCTCGCACTCAATGCACTCGCTTGATAATGTATACTCTCGCGCTAGCCGGCTACCACCAATCTTGGACGTCGTGAGAGACGCCACACGAGTTTGGTTCACAACTAATTTCATGTCGCTTCGAATCATTGCAATGTTTAGTGATGTTGTAAACGGGTTTTTTAAGAATCATTTGAAAATATTCTAAATTGTCGATAATGTTTGTTTGATGAAAAATACGAATATGTCAATAATCATAAATATGTATAACATATCGTTTGAAATATAACACATCACTAACAAATTAATTTCTTATGTTTGACGTTTCAATAATTATATAATTACAAAAACAATGTTTATCAAAGATCCAAATCTTTTAATAATCATAAATATGTGAAAAATGTCGCTTTAAATACAACCGATCACTAAGATAGTAATTTCTTATGTTTGACATTTCAATAATATACAACGCGCCAACTACCTTAACTACTAATACATTAGCAGTGATCGACAGTCTATTGACTGAATACATTGACTCAGCGTTGGCCACTCGCAGTCTAGCAAAATGAGCTTGTCTCCTGAATGAATCGTGTCTGCGAGAGCCATCAATGGGAGAAGGACGTATCAATTATAGGAAATCACGTGACCGCCTTTCCCATTAGCATTGCCAGGAGTTATTACTCCGGCGTTTAACCCAGAAAGCGGAACCAATCATTCAATTAAGCATCCTCGTCGTCTCCCGCATTTCTCTCAATTTCAGTAACTGGCAATAAGAGTGTTTCGATATTCGATATGACGCGACTTCCGTGTTGAATGATCGTCGCAATTAAAACAAACGTTTTTATAAAGTTAACATATTTAGCTTGATTCTAACATATTTAATTTCACTCAGCGTATTAAAACTAGCTTAACAAGCCGCTCTTTAAAAAGGCTAACAAAGGGCTGCGAAAGGAGCAAAACCTGGGAGGGTTCGCACACGCCCTCTCTGATAGCACTTGTCTTCAAATAATGGCACGTGCCATCGTAGCGCCACCATGCCAATACTCGGCAGTCGCTCGAAACTTTTTCTCAGCCGACTGATTATTCGAGCGGTTCGCTAACGTTAATAGAAGCGTTATGACACGATCGCACGCAGTTGCATTAGCAAAGGGAGCTGGCAATGCGCCAACCAAACACGCCGCACACACAAACTCAAACCTACTTGCCAAGTGGATGCACGAAACGACGACATTCGAATGATTCTTCCAGTAAAAAAAAAAAAACATTGCGGAGAAATGACGCTGTCTTTCGCTAGAGCTAAGAGAGTTCCATCTTACCATGGTTTTCCGAATCGATAGCCTTGAATATTGCAATGTTCGCGCGGAGTCTGAATAATAAATGGACCCTTTTCCGCAGGGTACGCTCTTCTCCGAGCTTCTCCTACAGGAAAGCTCGATGAAAGCCGACGGATTTAACCTAGGATTTTTCAATCCCGACGCGCTCTTTTTTTATTACAATAAGACAATATTAAAAAAAAATCGAGAAGTAATAAGATAATTAAATATTTGTTACAGCCTATGGTCCAGGATCCTGAAATAGCGGAATCGAAGATCGCGGTCGTCGGTCGAGGTCGCAACGGGCGAGGATAGCCATAAAGATCCTTACTCGCTCGAGTGTTCCCCCTTGGCGTGATCGTGAAAGGCCTCCAAAACGTCGACCCCGTCGGTAATCAAGTTATCGGGGGGTGGAACAGGTGGTAGTGGGGAGCAGCTGTCCCCAGGGCCTGGGCCACCTCCCTCGGTGTCCCCGAGCGAGCGGAGCGATGTTCCTGCAAGCAGAGAGGCCGATTCCGGGGCAATTGGGTCCTCCGAATGTCTCTCCAACTTTCCGCAGGCAACCGAAACCACCATGAGCTTTGTACTACAACTGGGAACCGTCGCTAGCGCCGCCCTCGAGAAAACCAAGAAGAATACGATGCAGCAGTCATCGAGTTCCTTGCGAAGTCAGGAACTTCCGGATGCCGACGCTAATGATTCTCCTCTAGGCAGCGACGAGACAGATAGCCCCAGATCCCAAGTGGTCCAGTGCCTCGAGAGCGATGTCTCCGAGTCGGCCGCTACTCATACTCTACCTTTGAAGTCCGTCAGTGTCACTTATCCAGTGGCAAAAGCCGCTAGAGATATTCAAAGGCTTACCCCACAAACCATCAACACTTCCACCACCACCCAGGTGCTTACGACACGCGTCATCTCTCAGAAATTACCGACTTCCGGATACCAACAATCTATGACTCTTAATACTTCCTCTCACATCAATGCTTTATCGGTAGGAATCACCTCGAACATCTTAAATTCGATTTATTTTAGCTTTACTTTCAATTCTAGCTCACCAAGTATCTTTTGTTGTTCACAGAATAAACAACAATCGAGGATACAAGAATCGAAATCCGCCAAGTTACAACCAGTCTCACCGCAGCAAGTCGTCAAGACTATCACTGGCGCGAGTTCTATGCCGAATATACAAAGGATACACGTGAAAGCACAGAATATCGTAGGTCAGACACAAAACGTAAACTTGCAGAAGGTAAAGTCGGTGACGAACGTGAACAATCAAGGAACATTAGGGAACACGGTTCAAAGGAATTCGGTGACAAGGATACAAACTGTACCGAAATCGCAAATAGTTGGCGCTACCGGTACACAATTCGGTAATCAAGTATCGAACAATGGTAACAACAGCGGACATCGAAATCAAGGGAATACAATTCTACAGAAAGCACAACAACAACAACAACAACAACAACAACCAGTAAACAGTGGTAACGTAGCGGCAGTGCCGCAGAAAGGAGCGGCACAAATCTATAATAGTCAGAAAGCAGTGTCCCAATTGTTAGGGAGTCATTCGAATCACAAAGCGCAACAACAACCACAACAACAACAACAACAATATCCCGGTAGTCAGGGTCAACAAAGTCTGCAGAAAGTACAGTCGCACTCGCAAAAGGTTATGCCAGTTCCAAGGCAGCAACAAACATCCTCGACTGTTGTAAACAATGTGCAAAAGCTGAACAATTCTGTAGCTGGTATACAGAAGAATCAGCAAGTACTCGGGCAGAATCAAAGCAGCCAATCGCAGCATCTTTTAAAGCACGTCCAATCACCGGGCCATCCGAGATCGCAATCGGCAGTTGGAATGGCGAAGGTACAGAATCTAGGGAGTGTGAATTCAAGCAGAGTTCAAACAATCACGAATGTCTGCAAAAGTAACAGTGTACCGAACATCTCGAAGATCCAACAAAACTCGAATGTCATTTCCGTTGGTAAACAACAAGTGATCTCGCAGTCGCAACAGTTCCATGTACAATCCTCGCAACAGTTGCAACAACAATTGTTGCATCAGAATGTATCGGCGACGCAGCAGCAACAATCGAATCAAAAAGGTAGTATAACTAATTCGACTCAGCAGACACAAAGGAGTCCTGGTGTCACGAATATCCAGAAGGTATCAGGGATTGGGAACGCGGCGAACAATCAACGCGGCCAGCTTATAAATACTAAGGTGCAACAACAACAGCAACAACAGCAACAACAAATGGTAATGAGGGTAGGCGTACAAAAGAACGCGGCTCAAACTTTACAGGTAAATACAAAGACATCTCCGACGAAGATGGGAAACACAGTGAAAGCTTCCAATTCCCCGAATTCCGTTCAACAACAACAATTGCATAGAAATGTGAATTCCCAACCGGTGAAAATCATACAACAACAGCAACAACAGCAGCAGCAGCAGCAAAATATAGGTCCGCAAAATACACAGAAACAACCGGGTTGTATAAAAACGATACCAGCGCAGAAATCTGCGGCACAGAGGAATCATACGCAGAAAGTATCAGGGATTAAAACATCGTTGAATACGAACGTAGCTGGATTAAAGAATCAAGCAGCTGGCAGTGGCCAAGTGACGCAAAAGGCAAGCATCAAAACTTTACTTCCTCAACAGACTGTTGGACCTAACGTGCTGGTGCATAAAAGTCAACCGATTAAGATACAACAGCAAAGCATTCAGCAAAAGCAGCTTATCATGACCTCGCAATTCCCCCAGCAAGTGAGGCAACAGTCTGGTCAAATAAAAACTTTACTTCCGGTCAGTGCAACCGCGGAAGCACGCAAAGATGTTGATAACAAGTTAGTATAATTTATATTTCATATTTTCTATAGTTTTGTTGTATTTGTTTCGAAATTAATGTATATTGTTTTTTTGATAGAAACGAACAGGAACTTAAAGAAGAAGAACGCTCGCAATCACCAGCTAAATCACCCGTGAGAAGAATGCCACTTCCTTACGAGGTAAAGAATAATTCTATTCTCGAGTAATATGAAATTTATTAACGATTCATAATTTTATAAAGCCTGTAATTAATTGTTTAATTACAGTGTCTTCAGTTCGTTCTACAAGATCATAATTACGGAGCGCCTCCGCCGAGAACACCACCGCCACCTTCGCCACCGCCGCATCCAAAGCAACAACCAATCAACGGAGCCAGTAGTTCGACGACGACGGTCCAGCATCCTTACATTTATGGACCAGGTATGTTAGAAATAATTACTATTGTTTTAAATACAAGTTTAATAGACAATTTCAGTAAATTTGATTGTCTTTGAAGTTGTAAGCAATACGAACGTAGAAGATGACGCTGCCAGCGCCATTAGTAGCGAACCTGGCCGAGAAGCGGAACCGGAAGGCGAAGAGACGGAAACTGCACCGGAAGGAGAAGGCGATGATGAGGATAGCGTGACGAGATGCATTTGTGACTTCGAACATGATGATGGTTATATGATCTGTTGCGATCGTTGCTTGTAAGTAACATTTAAAATAATTATACTTTCAACACCTTTTTCAATGTTTATTTTTTTTCAAATATAGAATGTTGACAACCTCTTTTTTATCGCAGGGTTTGGCAACACGTCGATTGCATGGGCATAGATCGCTCGAACATTCCCGACGAGTACCTTTGCGAGATCTGCCGGCCGCGCCGAGTGGATCGTCAACGAGCGCGAGCGTTACAGATGCGGAAACGAGAGGAACTCTTAAATTCCGACACATCCTCCGAAACATCCTCGACAAGTTCAGCTGACACTGACGTAGGTGTAAACGCAGTCCCAAAGAAACGACCTCTCCAACAACAGGTTCCTCGAAGGAAGTCCGAACCACCATCGCAAGTACGACGCTTGAATAACAACAACAACAACAATAACAATGTCGCGAAACGACAAAGAAGAGATTCACATCCACGACAATCGAGCGCAGTGCGTAAGAAAGAAGTGGTGAAACGTGGCCCAGGGAAGCGTAAAACAAAACGACGATTAAGCGTCGATGATAAAGAAGAAGAATCACAGGATGCTTGGACTTCGAACGTAGCACCACTCAGGCAGTGGATCGAGCGTTACGAAGAAGCTGTTACCAATCATTATAGTCCGGAATTACGAGCAAGGATTTCCAGTATCAAAGTCAATGGGACTCACAGCGATCTCAGGCAGAGCAACATGAACGTCATCGCAACCGGGAAATGTAGGCTCAACGTGCACAGTAATAATTTAAGAGTAAGTATATTTCTCACGATGCATTTTACTATGTAGATCTCAGGAACTTGTACTAAACGGATTGGTGCTCGTCAGTTCCTAGTGGCGACGATGTACCTTCCACCGAACACACCTGTCGTCGAACTTCGAGGCAAGTACATGTTGAGTACGCAACATCGACCGGCTCATCCTCAGGGTAGGCAACATAGTCAACGACCTGGACCTTTTGTCTTTTTCTATCGATTACCACGTGACGGGACGGAAGTCTGCGTGGATACTAGGACATATGGTAACGACGCAAGATTCGTCCGTCGTAGTTGTAAACCTAACGCGGAAGTGAAACATTGTATAGAGAAGGGGACATTGCATCTTTACATCGTGACAACAACGGCAATCGAGAAGAATGCTGAGATCACTATCAGACACGATCAACACGATCTTCTATTATCGCCTAATCCTAATTGTCCAATATCACCGGTAGTATGCGCATGCAACAATCCTCGGGAATGTCAAATCACAAGTGTTAACCAACTTAGCAGACGCGGTAGTAATGGTGCTCTCGCGGAGAATGCTGATGGTCGCGAAAGAAGGCGGAGGGGTAGAAGGAATACAGTGTCGGAGGATAGTGATGCACCGACACCAGTACCAACTACAAGTATTAGTCAACCTGCCGTTGTTCCACCGACTATAACTGTACCGCCACCCGCACCTGTAGCGGTTCCACCACCGCCTCCACCGCCTCCAACACCACCCAGGAGAGTATTACCAACGCCTGTTGCAACGACGACGAGACAGATGCCTAAGGAAGAAATACCCGCACCAATAGCAGCGCAAGCGGAAGTAACATCTCCTAGTTTAGCTCAAGCGGCAGTGCCAGCGGAGACGAAGAAGGATAAGAAGAAGATGACGAGAGAAGAGAGGAAGATGGAGGCTATTATGAAAGCATTTGAAAGATTGGAGAAAGCAGAGCAGAGGAAACAAGAAGTCCAAGCGAGAAATGCACAAAGGAAAGAATCCGGCGGTACGCACAGTGATAACGAGGATAGTACACCTATTCCTCCGAAACAACAGAAACAACAGAACTCGGAACGACCGCTTAGGCGGAAGAGGAGAAAAGGACGAGCTAGAACTACTAGTACTTCTCAATCGCACAGTACAAGGCGAACAAGATTGAATTCTGCTGATTCCGATGTATCCTCCGGCGATGAGAGTAACTCTATGCAATCACCGCCGTTGCATACTCAGAGTCACACTCAAACTCGTGAAACGTACAACTCGCATTTACGTACACCAGCGAAGAATCCTAATGAAACTACGAATAGCGCGCCTCCTGGACATCCTGGTATACCAACGGCAGCTGGGTTACTTTTAGCATTGGCGAATTCAAACGCACCCGCGCCTAATTCACCACCGCTTCAACAACCAACGCCAGTGAAGAGTCCTACTTGTGATAGCGGAGCGAGTAGTAGTTCTCAAAGCTCGACACCATCGACGCCACTGTCGTCGGCTTGTTTATTAGTAGCAGCAGCGGTAGGTCCATTAGCGCCAGGATTTAAATTCCCTAAGACGAAGAAAGTGTTAATGAACGAATGGCTTAAGGAATCTCCTGATCCTCCGGTAGTCACTGTTCCGCAGGTCTCACCGATACCATCTTTGACACCGAATCCTCTTCAGAATTCTATCAATCCTCTCTGCAGATCTACTGATTTCTCTCTACCGAATGATCCATCCGCAGAATTCCTTAGTCAGAGTTACGCAGCGAAGAGTTTAGCGACTCTCGTCCAAGCGGCGAATTCCGTTTCCGGGATATGCGATTCACCACCGCAACGGAAGCAAGCAGCAGCAGTTACAGCTGCTAATTCCGTTTGTCCTGTTTCAACTGGGTCAGCAAAGAAACGATGGTTGAGACAAGCAATCTCCGAGGAATGCGATTCACCTAATAGTCGACCGGAAAGTCCACCAGCTAGTGAAATGGTTGCACCACCGAAGAAACGACGAATAGCAAGAGAAAGTTTATCCTCTGACAATTATACACCACCTACAACTCCAACGTTACTTGTACCGGAAGTTGTTCCTAATAGTAGATCTCTTTGTCATAACGAGGATGATTTTGAACAAGCACAATCACCGCTACCGGAAGTTAACGAAGAGAGACAATTCGATGGTGAATCGGTAAAACAAGAATTCAATATGGACAGTGAACCTTTAGACTCCGATGAAACGAATTCCCAATCGAAAGCATTGGATCCCATTCAACCGGTTTTCGTTATCAATACTGATAAGATCGACGAGGTTGTTCATACCTGTAAAATCGAATCACCAGTGAAAATAGAAAGTACAATGAAGGAAGAAGTAACTATGAAAGAATTAAAACCAGAACCAAAATCGGAGGATGAAGATATGGAAGATTGTAAAGAATTTGTGAAAAGCGAAGAACATTATAAAAGCGAATCGGAAGATGTTGATATGGATGAACCTATAAACATACCCATAAAGACGGAACCGAGTATAAAGGAAGAAACAATAATCGAAAGAGGAACAGTTGAAATCATCGATCAAGATGATCAAGATACAGAAATGGAAGATGCGAGTTCACCACCCGCTGCGATGGAATCCGATGCGATCTTAAAACAACGCGTCGCTGAGATGAGATTGGAATTCGGTGGAAGTATCGCGGAAGAAGTGAATGTATCCAGTGAAAATGAAAGATCGGATGATGATAGAAAATGCGAGGATATGAAATGTCATGATGCGAGGTTCGATGATAATATGTCGATCGATGAATTCGATGTCGAAGCGCAAATGAAGAAGATTACAGGAGATGATGGAAATGATTATAAAGAGAAAGTAGATTCGAGTTCGGAGAAAGATAAAAGTATGGATGGTATTGAAGGATTAATGGAAAGTTCGAAGGAAGACTCGGAATCCGAAGATAAAGAAATGGATGATTATAGAGAATCATCGTTTAAGATATTCGACGAACCACCAGAAGAAAGATCTTTCAAAGAATTCGAGAGTAAACCCGAAGTCGTTGAAACAGTCGAAGAAGCAAAGGAACCAGATAAATCTTCGTGTCAAGAATCTCAAAAAGTAGATCAACCATCGCGTTTTATAACCTCGTCGGAGGAATCGGTATTCGAATCGACGTCTTCCAATATGGACACCGAATCGATCGTCGATCCTCCAAAAATCTTCCAATCGATTCCACCGCTGAGTGAACGGATCCGTAAGAAAACTGACGTATCAACAAAAAGCCAATTAAATTTCGAAGCAGCTATAATCGAATCCACAATAAACATCGAAGTCAACAGTATGGATGAAAGTTCGAAAAATGTCGAAGAGAAATCAATGCTTTCGACAGCACTTCGAGAATTACTCGAAGCGAAATTGGACGAAGAATCGATCGAGGAACCAAAGCACGAAATTAACAATCAAAGTAATAGCGCGTCACCAATGGAATCCTCGAAACCACCATCAACCGAAAGTAGTATGGACGTACCGGATGCGAAACAAACACCGATCCAAGAGACTCATTCCGAGAGTACATCTCCGAAGGAAGAAGAAGTGCAACAAAAGGAAGTGAAAAGATTAAAAGATCCAAGGACAGTTGTACCCAATAGTATGCCAGCTCCAGCATTTAAACCGGATGCGAATCCTCCCGTAAAACGCAAGGTATACATCGCGATTAATTAAAACTATCTTAACATTCTTACCAGATCAATAATATCTAATAAAATCTTTAGTTATCCATATCCGAGTATCGAAAGAGGAAACAACAATCATCGAGTACACCTCCGGAACCGGAACAATCGAACGATGCGTCGAACACTGAGAAGAATTCAGCTCGCGGTCGATCGGACAGCGCTAGTAGTGGAACATCCTCGTTAAGTTCGGACGAGGAAGGCACTAAAGTCTCTTTAAATCTGGATATACCAAGTCTTACCACTTTGCCGCTCTTTGCAAACACCGAGAACGAAGAGAAGAAAAGTAATAGACTTTCCATTCGCTGTTCATCAATTCCCAAGCTTTATTTTGCAATAATTTTAAACTCTCGGGTGTGTTCAGGTGGGGAAGAAGGAGCGATCGGGTGGTCAGCGGCGCCAACATTGGTAGAACGTCAACGGGAGAATCTGACAGAGCGACTGAAGCGGGAATTCGGTCTATTTTTAAGCGACGACGAGGAGGAAAGAGCGCGGAAGCATGGTAAGTTATATAAACAAACATTATAAGACTTCTTTTTATCAAACATATTTCTATATTACAATTATATCCATTGTATACGAAAGAAATGAATGAATCACTCGATAAAATCACTTGGGAATTACAGGCTTGACCGCGGAGGCAATCCTGAAAGCCAGGAAGACCTCACCGCCTCAGATTCAAGTGAACAGTACACCTCCGGGTTATCCTCTACCACAACTTCCGCCACAACCTTACATACCACCACCAGGTTCAGCGATTCATTACCCACAATTCCCGGGGAAATCCTGCCCCGTTCAATACCCTGTTTTCCCAATGCCAAGCGGACAACCAACAACACCACCGGTCTTCGTCAACGCTCCGTTACCGCTACCGGTATCTCCAGGAGGCAGCAAACCGCAACAACAACCACAACAACAGCAGCAACAACAACAACAGTTCCTCGTACCGCAAGCTTCACCGCAAGCACCACCCGGTTCGAATCCTTATCCACCACAATTCATTCCGGCGACAAACGCAAGCCTGCCGGCGGTTGTTCCAAAGTTCTCCGGCGTCACGACGCCTGTCGCCGTCGGACAGATATTCCCCGGTCAACCGGCGCCACCGTCGGCACCGCCACAACAGAAGCCGTTCTTCACGCACCCCGCGCCCAGGTCGTAACCCCCGGGAAAGGTAGCGCCTAGTTTTTAGCTAAGGAAATACGGTCGAAGGATCGATGATCCAACAGACTCGTTTATGGTATTACTGTCGAGGTTCTCCCATTGGCAGATGATTTAACCTCCGATTGTTTATGAATATCGAAGTCTTCTATGATCGATACGTGAAATATTCTAGGTTTCTTTATCCGCGATGAGAATAAATGAATCCTGATGTTTAACGATTCTATTATCTTTCGATATTCGTAAACATAGTGAGCTTTTACTCGCGCGATCTCTTCCGCACTTGGAAAGTAAGGAGGCAGGAAGAGATCAGTGATCCTAGGTGCTATTTCGCTTGTAGAGAAGAAGCGTCTACATGCTTTATTCGTGTATCTCGTGCTCGCCGGAACCCCCTCGGACGTTGTTTTATCCTTTGGTTAACGACGTACCGACGAGAAACAATTCGACGGACACACTCGCGTGGCCTAACAAGTGATATAGTTGAATATACACGTGTCTCTTCGATTTCAGCGAGGAAGTATAGGTGCATTCTTTGTAGGTAGAGTTATACCAAAAGCTATCCAAAGGAAGGAAAGACATAATTGGCATCTTAAATGAGAGAGAGAGAGAGAAGAATTTCATGGCCAAAATGAAAAAGTGAGGAAAAAGCGTAGATCATCCACGATGCTCTTTCATTATTTGGCGATGCGAGTACGTTCGCTGTTGCGCGCAGTGTTTATACGTAGGATTATTCCAATTTTGATAAATCTGGCAAAGTTGGCACGCGATCCTCGCCGACGGTAATTATGAAAAGGGGTGTTGTATGATAGACGAATTAACGTCGGCTTTGATTCGCGATAACAGTTATATTACGTATGTTATATGCACACACAGAAACACACAGACAGACACACACATACGAAAACAGAGAAATACAAGCGAAACAATTGCAATTAATCGCGACTTGTCTGTAAATATGATTTGCATATATGCATAATATAATATACTAGAACGACACACACACACACACAGACACACAATCACGGTGGAGAAGCGTATATTTAATCGTAGCTAAGCTCGACACTTTGATAAACCCGATATGAGAGAAAGAGAGAGAGAGTGTGTGTGTGTATGTGTGTGTGTGTTTGTTTGAAGGAGGAAGCGAGGCAGTATTTCCGATTCTTCAGATATTTTTTATTCCCCTCGAAAGAAAGCTCGGCCGCACAGAGAATCACACGCGAGAGATATCTTTCTCTCTTCGGGGACATGCAATACAGACACACACACACACACAGACAGACACACATACGAGTTGTACAGAGCAGACTGAGCATTTCCGGTAAATAAACTTTCGCTAATTCGAGATTCGGCCCGATATTTCGTCGATCGAGTAATATAAAAGCGACGGGCTTCTATTTTTTAGTTTGTATTATTATCGCTAACCGCGATCGGATAATGAGATATATCCTAATAAGGCGCGATTAGCGAGACTACTTTTTAATTTAGGGAAACTTAACATTCAATCAAGTACAAAAATCAATGCTTACGGCGACCGGGGGAGGAGGAGGATGAAGACACGAGTGAGAGAAAGAGTTGTGAAAGATAAATTGCAGAGATGAAAGAAAGAAAGAGAGAGTTTCTAGACTACCGCGTCCGTTCGTTGTTTAATCACTTTTACCAAAACTAAGAAGTAAATATCTACATTCTATTCGCGTTCCTTTTTGTCTCCTCCATTATCTCTCTTTTTGTCGTCGCCCTCGCCCACCCCCCCTTTTTTTTATATATTACGCGCGTATCGAGCGGCGGTCCCCATTATTTATTTCGTTTAAAATATAAGCTGTGTATAAATTTCGAGCGTTTCCCCTCTCCGCGGATTACGTTTACTTAAAAAGGAATCCATAAAGATCGAAGAGGGAGAGAAAGAAGAAGAAGAGGAAAAAAGGGGAGGGGAGGCGAGAAAGAGAACAATGCGAAGTTGTTCTTTGCGGCGATGAACATTCGGAAACCCAGTGTGTTGTAAAGGAAAAATATTAGTGTGTACAGTTCTCGTGAAAGCCTTCGCATCTCCTCTAGCGTTCTTTATATATATATATATATTATATATATAAAATATATCTGTGTCTGTATATAGGAAAAAAAGTGCGCGTTAACTTGGTTGTAAGATTTTCTCGCGAAGTCACCGGACTTTATATGCGTTTCGATTAGTTTAAAACTCCTCTTTTTCTTTTTGTACATATTCGTAGGTGATAAGAGAGCGGAACTTCCGGGAAAGAGAGAGTGAGTGAGAAAGAGAGAGAAAGAGAGAGAACCGGAAGCGAGGGAACCTCTATTTTGCTTGCCATTCGCACGCGACGCGCCGATGCACAATGAATTCCCAAGGAATTCCAGGGGTATGTGAATGTCGATGAAAGGTAAAGAATTCTTTATGGATCTTAATTAGCTGACACACAGAAGGAACATACTTTCGACCTGATCTCATTGCATTGCCAAATCCAAGTACAATAAAACCTCGAAAAAAGAAGCGACCTTTTCCTTCGATGAGAGCTTCTTTAAGATCCACTAAGAATGATTAACCTTATTAAAAAAGGTATATGAATTACGACGATGTAAGATCCAAACACAATGCTTTCGATGGAAGGTTTGAAAATTGTCCGAAGTCAATCGCTTGAATTACACATTTTCGAAAAGGGGAGTAAAAGAGAGCATCCGCCAGCAGAGTATCAAAGTTCAGAGATCTGTGATTAATCTAAGCGGGGAAAAATCCGTCTCCCAGTGTACGTGTGTGTGTGTGCGTGTGTGTGTGTGTGTGTGTATGTATGTATGCGCGCGTGTGTGTGCCCCGGCGGCGCGTTTCTCCCGAGTTTTTCCTTTTTAAGATGTTTAGCGGATACTTTTGTAAGAGAAACATCCCCCCCAAGCTGTACACTATCGTATAAGTTAAGTGAAAGAAAGGCGACGAGGAGAGGTTATATCGAAGGTCGTAATCGATGAAAAGAGGCGGCGCGCATCTCTTCTCTCTCCTCTCAAGTTTTCTCTGGCGCGCGCGATAAATTCGACAAGAGAAATTTATCGCGATCGCCAGAGAAAGAGAAAGAAAGTAGAGGACTGTAAATATTTTTGTAAGATAAACATTAAGATACAAAAAACCGTTGTCTCCTTGGTAAAAGAAAAGAAAACAAGAACCGCGCGCGCGCGACGCGACGCGTGTTTCCCACCAAGGTTAGACTACACTTTCAAAAGTGTCTATTGTGTACCGAACCCCAAGGAAGGAAGAAAAGGATGTTTCGAGAGTTGCGAGGGAGAGAGATTAAAAGATTAACCACCGGAAGTCGAAATGAACAGAGAGATTGAGAGAAAAGAAACACACACACACACACACACTACAGTGGAATCCGCTTATATTCGCTCGCGCAACCCCTCCCCTCCCCTTCTAACCACCATCAACAACAATCCACCCACATAATACATTTGTAATCGACACGCTTCGAATTCCTATCGCTCCTATGTACAATTATCTCTCTCGTTTTAGTCTCCGTGTACAATTTTGCCGGGCGTAAGAGAGAGAGAGGGAAATCCTTCTGTTTCGTTCTCCCGCTGATGCTGAAAGCCGGATCGATCGACGAGAAATTTAACACTCGTCGTTGTTGTCGTCGTCGTCGTCGTCGTCGTCGTTGTAAATACGAAAGAAAAAAAAAGGGGGGGGGGGGCGGAGAAGATTGACGTCGTCGAGGCTGATGCGAGGAGAGCGATCGTAGGCGACTCTTTCTCACTATATATGTGTATAGATAAAAGTCACGCATACTTATATGTATACATATATATATTTATATATATTATATATATATATAATACAACAAGACAGACATGAACACAGGCCGAATGAATCGCGCATTATATTATATGTATATTATACATATTATACATACTCGCATTATAATATTCGACATTATAATAGCATCGGTTACGAACACGTGTTACCCCCCTAAAACACACACACACACACACACACACACATACACACGCATAGGACACATATAAGTAAATATAAATGAATATATATATATATACATAAATATATATATATAAATAATTTTTTTATTTGCAATTTCACCGTTTACATGTATGTGCCTAGTTCTAGCCGGATACGTCGTTGCATTACCTACGATTGTATGATAATTCGATTCGTACTACCGATTTAATGAATGTAACACACAGACACAGACAGACAGACATATATATATACACGTATTACACAGGCTCGTTGAGGAACATATACACGCGTAGAAAAGGGAGACACCATTTGCAGAGACAGACATTGTATACACATATAGAGAGACAGAGTGACACACAAGTTCTTCGATATCAAACCTCTATTAATGATATATGATTATGGCATAACGTGTAAAGAGCTCATATTTAGGCATACATGAAATTTAATAAATCGGAATACATTTTACGAATTAAATGAAACGCGTTGATCTTGATGTATGTTTCTTTGTGTGTGTTTTCCCTTTGTGATTGTTTGCGATATATGTTGATCGCGTAGGTGATTAATTTGGGTTTGTTTATGATTGTTTTAGGCACTGTTGAAGAATACGTAAGTATAAAATAAAGATATTACTGTTATATATAATTCAATAGATGGTAATACAATTCTTAGAATGATAATTCCATATTTCCCCTTTTAAACAACATAAAAGATAGAATATAATTGATCGAAAGGAATTCTAGCGAAATAATATATCGCCTCGCAACGAATTTGATAAGCGAAGCGCGCCGATGGTTGGGGACGCGCTCTATAAAGAGAGAAAGAAATATGAGAGATCCGCCAGAGAGAATCGGCGCTCCACGAAGAGTCGACTACTAAATCGAGAGTATAAGTACAGGAGAGAGAGAAAGAGAGAGAAAAAGAGACGTCGTATATCGGTTGTGTGTTGGAAGAGAGAGTCGAGTCTGCGTCGCCAGAGCGAGCACACGATCAGCAGGCTGCCGTCGCCGCCGCCGCCGCCGTCGCCGTCGCCGCTACGCAATGTCCCCGCCGCAGCAACGAACAGCAGCGCAGTCTCAAGCTCAGCTGGACGCAACAGCTGTAGAGAATTTTCGGGAATACCTACGAATACCTTCGGTTCAACCCAATATTAATTATGGTAAGTTTAATAGAGAATTTCGTGATTTCGCTGGACTCGTATCCCAATCGAGAGAGAGATCTTCTTTCTTTACAAGATGAGAGAACAACGCGTGTTTCGCCGATCGACGCCGCTAAGCTCCCACGCGAGTTACGCCTCGAATCCACAGGAACAAACGCGTTTTATTCTGATTTCTAATTGAGATTGGATCAATTATGTTGTGGTAATCGTTCGAGATTTATTTCTTAATTTTTATCTCGTCGATCTTTCACCGGCGTTCTTCGTGTCGAGATACAATGCAGTTGCTCTAGAATTAGTTACGATGGTATTACTTATTTGTTATTAATATAGAACTTTGTTTAGTGTTGGTAATGATTGTTACAAGATTTTACGAAGTCACTGGAAGTTTCTATGAACTTCGAAGACGCTACACACAGCCATTGCATGCCCCACCCTCGTCGACCGGTTGTTTCTACTTTTCCGACGCTCAAGTTTACCTTTATCTCATCGAATTTCTAGTGATTTCGATTGGAAAAGCTTGTATAATGATTACTGTGAATTCGTATGATTTTAATCGAAGGATTTCGTTATCAGGAAGCGATGACCTAAATAGAGTATTCTCTATCGGTCAACCTTGAATTCGTTCGATTTCAAGGAAGAAACGAGGACGTTCGTTACCTTGACGATTTATTAGAATTACCATTTCAGTTTCTGTTATTACGCGTCCCTGGTTCACGTAACACGCTTGATTCCTTGATCACTTGATACTCATTTCGAGATTAGATAAAGAATGTCTTCTGTTACATTTTGTTATGTATTTCGTTCGAAGTCAGATTTATTACTTAATGCGAGATCTTTGAAAGACTTTGTGTTTGCATGGAGATACCATGTTTATCTCAAGGTATTTTGGAACATCTTATCTCGTCTGAGATTTATTTCATTGCGAGATTGTTTTGTAATGTTCCACTGACTGTATCAGGCAGGTGTCGAGATAGCGAATCGAATCTTGTTTGATTTGTGAGAGAGGATGTTTTGATTTCGCGAATTTTTCGTAAATATTGCGATGTAATAGTTGATTCGATTCTAGAGAAATTTGATCTTTAATGATTTATAGCAAAGTATGTTTTGATTTCGCGAATTGTATAAAATATTGTAATGTAATAGTTGATTCGATTGTTACTGGTTTATAGCAAACTATGTTTTAATATAGCAAATTGCTATAAAATATTGTAATATAGCAGAGTCTTACAATCTTAATTCGATTATTTCCATTACTAATGATTTATAGCAAACTATGTTTTAATATAGCAAATTGCTATAAAATATTGTAATATAGCAGTCATACAATTTTAATTCGATTCTGCCGACTACTAATGATTTATAGCAAAGTATATTTTGATCTCGCAAATTGCTATAAAATACTGTAATATAGCAGAGTCTTACAATCTTAATTTGATTCTTTCGATTACTAATGATTTATAGCAAACTATGTTTTAATATAGCAAGTTGCTATAAAATATTGTAATATAGCAGTCACACAATTTTAATTCGATTCTTTCGATTACTAACGATTTATAGCAAAGTATATGTTGATCTCGCAAATTGCTATAAAACACCGTCATATAAAACTCTATAATACAACGGAACATTCCAATTTAAATACAATGCTAGAAAAACTTTTGAAAATACACGACGAGGAAATATACGATCACTAATTGCGCTTGTTTCTCTTTCAGATGACTGCGTGGCGTTCCTGCACAGGCAAGCGGAGTCCCTCGACTTGCCAATCAAGGTTTATCACTGCCACCCAGATAAACCAATTGTCGTTCTCACATGGATAGGTAGCGATCCATCCCAGCCAGCGATTCTTCTCAACAGTCACATGGATGTTGTACCAGTGTTCGCTGTTAGTATCGTCGAGTCTTCTCACACGAGAATTGTAGAGAATTTATCTAGAGAAATGCTAGCAATGATCATTTGAAAATTGGAGCGAATGCCAGTTGGAATTGTTAATGATAAGTGATAGTCGTAATAAGTTGATTGGAGGATCGTTTTAGGAGTTAGATTTGCGGTCATTTTGAATTGTTAGAGTTTTGCGTTGTTTAAAGATGGTTTGGGTCGTTTTAGAATGTTAATAATAGAAGATAGACTTATTTTAATGGAAAAGAATCATTATTAGAACATTGAAAGTTATAATGGTACTTGATAGTCGTAATAAGATAATTGGAGGATCATTTTAAGAGTTAGATTTGCGCTAATTTTGGATTGTTAGAGTTTTGCGTTGTTTAAAGATGGTTTGGGTCGTTTTAGAATGTTAATAATAGAAGATGAACTTACTTTAACGTAAAATAGTCATTATTAGAACTTTAAAAGTTATAATGGTACTTGATAGTCGTAATAAGTTAATTGGAGGATCATTTGAAGAGTTAGATTTGCGCTAATTTTGGATTGTTAGAGTTTTTCGTTGTTTAAAGATAATTTAGGTCATTTTAGAATGTTAATAATAGAAGATGGACTTATTTTAACGTAAAATAGTCATTATTAGAACTTTAAAAGTTATAATGGTACTTGATAGTCGTAATAAGATAATTGGAGGATCATTTTAAGAGTTAGATTTGTGGTAATTTTGAATTGTTAGAGTTTTGCGTTGTTTAAAGATGGTTTAGGTCGTTTTAAAATGTTAATAATAGAAGATAGACTTACTTTAACGTAAAATAGTCGTTATTAGAGCATTGAAAGTTATTTCAAGAGTTAGATTTGCGATAATTTTGGATTGTCAGTGTTTAGTACTGTTTAAACATGATTTAGGCAATTTTAGAATATCGATAATAGAAGATAAACTTATTTTAACGTAAAACAGTCATTATTAGAACTTTAAAACTTATAATGATAAATGATAGTCGTAATAACTAAATTAGAGGATCATTTCAAGAGTTAGATTTGCGATAATTTTGGATTATTAGTGTTTAGCGTTCAATATAATTTAAAGATCCACTTAATTCAACAAAAAAACAGTCGTCATTGAAACAGTGAAAGTTCTAATGATAAATGACAGAATCATTTCTCATTTTAACTTAAAAACACTTGCCAAACAATTCTCTATAATTCCATTTCAACATAAAATCACACAAACTATCCAATCAACATACAAAATACTTACTAACTAATTCTTCAATTCTCCGCAGGACAAATGGAAACATCCACCGTTCTCAGCGCACATGGACGAGAAAGGCGACATATACGCGCGAGGCTCCCAAGACATGAAATGCGTGGGGATTCAATATTTAGAAGCCGTGCGAAGAATGAAACAAGCCGGAAAACAATTCAAAAGAACCATACACATCTCTTTCGTGCCTGACGAAGAAATCGGAGGAGTACTTGGCATGAAAGATTTCGTACACACCAAAGATTTCCAAGCGCTCAATATTGGATTCAGTTTGGACGAAGGTGTTTGTTGTCCAACAGACAACTTTTATATGTTCTACGGTGAAAGATCAATCTGGCACGTGATTATTAAATGCGCTGGAAATCCTGGACATGGTTCGTTAATGTTAGACAACACAGCCGGAGAGAAGATTCGTATAATCATTGATAAATTCATGGATCTTCGCGAGAAAGAAAAAGCAAAGCTGAAGGATACTAAGAAATATAAACTCGGCGATGTAACATCAATTAATCTCACACTTTTAGAGGTATATATTTCTTATATATATTTAATTTCAACTTCCTAATCAAGTTGATTAGTCGCTTATCTTTAATTCCGCATTCCATTCCCATCGCATGTCTGATTCGCAAGGATCCTACGTGAGCGTAAGTATTTCCGTTGACAAAACTTTTCTCAACGATCATGTCTCTTCAGTTTCATTCATTAAGATCTATCTTTCATTTGTAATTATGTCTTCTGACCTAGTTTCCTTTTGTTACAGGGCGGAGTTCAATCGAACGTGATACCAGAATCACTAACAGCGATATTCGATCTAAGACTTTCGCCGACAGAAGATCACGAAGAGTTCGAAGCGATGATAAAGAAATGGTGCGAGGAAGCAGGGAAAGATGTAACATATTCATTCGAACAAAAGAATCCACGAATCGAGAATACAAAACTCGACGATAGCAATCCATTTTGGATAGCTTTTAAGAAGACTTGTGATAAACTTGGAATTAATCTCGAAATCGGTATCTTCCCCGGTGGAACCGACAGTCGTTTTATTCGACAGGTACTTTAACTTTAATGATTCCATCATACTAAATCAACATATATTATAAAACTTTAATAATTAATGATTAATTCTGTTACAGATCGGAATACCAGCGATTTGTTTCACACCAGCGAACAAGACGAAGATTCTCTTGCACGATCACGATGAATACTTAAACAAGGACATCTTCTTAAAAGGAATCGAGATCTACATGGAAATCATACCATCAGTGGCGAATGCTTAAGAAAATCACCCGGCAATTATTCGCGCGAGAGAAATAATCAAGTGCCGTTTAATTAATCAAAAGCTTTCTAAACAAGTGCAATCGCAGATATTAACTACTTTCCACGCTTTATGGATTTTGAAGGGGCAGCCAAGAATTTATAATCGTTTTATCACTGTTAAATATATATCAGAGTCTATAACTGTTGATTATAAAGAAGAAGAAGAAGAAGAAGAAGAAGAAGAATAGAATATCGAAGACTGAATCGATTGACAATCGAGAAGAAAAAGAACCAAAAATCCCAAGAAGAAGAAAGTAATCAATCATCGAACGGACTTAAATACATATTCTTTATACAACATACGCATATATATGTTACTATGTTAACGGAAAAATACTCGAAATATAGTGAAAATATGAAGTGCAAAAAAAAGGGGTAAATATGGAGAGAAAAAAAAGTAATAATGGAATCATCGTTGGATCATTTCATTTACAAGGCGGGAAAAAAGGTGTTGGAAAAGAGAGGTAGTGTTACGGGAATATCGTATACACACGCCAGGGTTTACGCGCGACAAAGTCAATAAATCTGTGCCGAAAGTACGTGTGACTCCGCGCGTCTATGTGTTTCACTTCGGTGCGCAAGTGTGTGTGTGCCTCGGCAAATGGTAGTGGTTCATTCTTAACGCGTCTGACGGACTCCCCTCTCTCGTAACAGGATGGACTCGCCCATTGCCGAGAGCAACTCTTACGATTACTCTCGAAATTCAAGCAATAGGAAGTTAAAACTGATATTTAACTAAGTTAAAGGGAGAAATTATTGCATATTTTTCAAAAGATCCTTTAAACAAATCATAATAGAAATCGTGAGGAAATTCCATCTCTTTGACAGTCGCAACTCGGACGCGGCCATTTTGAAGTGGGGAAGGTTAGGGAGGAGAGGAAAACAAAGCTGTATCTTTCGTTCGATACTCGTAATCGTCATCGAAACTATATCAAAAGTCATTCCAAATGATACTCTTTGAATTACAATGGAATGATTTTGAAACTAATTCTTCAAACTATCATTGATAAAGCGAGAAGTACGCCATGTGCATTAGTGTCTTATTTAAAATGTCCTCGCACCCTCCGAGCGCTTCAACCAATAAGCGAACGATGGTAGAAGCACGTGACATAGGTCGACCAATGACAGCCTTGGGATTTGAAATCGTGCGTGGTCTTTGTTCACAAGCCCACCGTCAACGTTGGCTCAGTTCCGTAAAGGGGGCCTTGTGTCGGTGGTCCGTTTATACATGGTCGCCGCTGCCGAAAATCGCCGCCGTACCCACTGACTGCCGCCCGCGCTCGAATATATGTGTGAAAGTGGTGCTTGCCCGAGAGGACGACGTGCGTACAGGATCGTCAGGCACACGGTAGGTTCATCAAGTCCAGATTCCTTCCGGTAAAATCTTGCCCGCCTAGGAAACTCAAGGCGGCTGCTGCTGCTGCTCTGCTGGTGCTCTTCTGCCTTCCAAAACATTGTCCGCCGGTCGACGCGAAACAGAGTGAGAAAGCAATCTTCAACTAAATTCGATCCGAGTGTTATCTATGATTGTAGATTTCACTAGTTTTCTTTCGTATTACAATTTTGTAGTGTTTCGTGATTGTGGTAAGCTCTTTCTACGATGTTGACAGTGCGTTTCAGTTATTCGGTATTTTTAGGAGTATATTGCGCGCGCGATTTACACTCTTTGCTGTCGCTCTCTCCCTCTGATTCCTGAGTTTCTCTGTCTTCCGACTCTCTCGCTCTCGCGGTATATCGCCATGGAGACGGCTTTTGTTCGGGATTATCAACTAGGATGCTGATTTTTTTTCCACCAGTATAAATGTAACTAGTTCTCTTTGGTTTAGATTTAACTTCGATTAATTTTACATTGATCGCGGTATTTCTGTCGCGAGGAAAATAAGAGACGGAGAAGGGAGAGAGAGTGGCTGGACCGAGAGTTTTGGGCGGGAAGAACACACCGACGGGCGCAAAGAGAACACGCCTGTGTGTGTGTGTATCCATACATACACATGTGTGTGCGTGCGTCGTGTGTGTGTAATGCGAGTTTCCGGTGGCGAAAGGTATTGTTTTGCCGCGCGATTCTTCGTACTGGTTTTCCCGTTGCATGTTACGAACGAAAAATCTACATGGTGGAATTCTTCGCGTATTATTTATTTACCGCCGGATTTTCGACGCCGCTCCAATTCGTTGGCGAGACGTAAAGTAGAAAACAGAGAAGGTTCTCGTCAGGAATAATTGAGCCGGGAGACGAATAATTTTGTTTTCGGTTCAGTGGCCCGAATCCAGCGAGAACCGGCGGGAAAGAGGATAACTCGGTGGTAGACGGCGGTGCGACGAAGACAGACTCTGCCCGTATTGATTTCCGTTTACAGTCGTAATCGAAATTGACTGGCAAACTTTCCGCAGACACACACACACACACACACATACATACATCTATAGATATATACTGGCACGGGTTTTAGCCGCTCGTTGTCTCGTCGAGTTCATCATCCGCCGCGGCAATTATCGGTAATCAGCAATTTCGTGCCGGCGGATGTCGTCGGTGAAAACTCTCCTTTCGATTTTCCTATTGATCCACCGATCGATTCTCCTTCATATTCTCCAGAGGGATAAAAGAACACCCTGAATTCCAGGTAGAGAGAAAGTCTAACGGAACATGGATAGAAATAGTATTTCAGGATTAGTTTTCGAAGGGAGGGGAAAAAGGTTTTCCCGAAAAACCTTGCCAATATCTTGTTGAACGAAGGGTGATGCCAACGGGGCACGGAACGAAGAGGGGGGGAGAAAGGACGGGGAGGAGAAGGGCCCCTCGAGCAAGAGCACACTTTCAAGCCTCCGCACGAAAGCTATTGACCGTGGGAACCTTCTGGGAACTCTAGCCCCTCGCCATATGCCCACCGCAGGAAATATCCTACGACAGAGCGTGTCGGCGGTGGCGACACGCCGATCTTCCCTCCTCAGAATGCCCCCCGAATTCAAGCCGGGGAAACACTCGAGAGGCTTCTTGGTCAGGAACGACCACTTGCCCTTCCGAATTCTTGCGGGACATGTGTCTCTTCCGTTTCGGCCTTTGTTTTCTTTCTTTCTTTTTTTTTAAATTAGATACTTCGATTTTTAGATGACTGATGAATTAAGTTATATATTGGTAGAGAATTATTAGCGATCGATTGTTTTTAATTGAATTAAAAGGCGTAGAGGAAATACGAGCCTCGGTCGATTTGGGTTGGACATCTGGTCGAAAATAAGAACGCAAGGTGGATGTAATCGACGCCACATCCGGATGGATAGACAGGCATCCATTGCTCCTTGTCCGAGCGGTCTGCATTGAACCAGGAGAGAGGAGCTCGCTTCTCTATCCGACTTAATCTCGCGCTATTCACAGCATCCCTAATTAAAAAGGACCCCGACGGATCCAGTCCACCAGGATTCACAGCTTCCGGCAAATATTTTCCAGATATATCGCTCTCTCGTTTAAGGGGGCGAAGGCTTTTGCCGTGTGTGTGTGTTTACAGTCTCGTTATTAAAATTTTAATTGCTCCCCGTCATTAAGAGCGCTGCCCGAGAGCAACGGGAGAAAAGGGGGAGCTTTGACGCAACCAGCGTGTTTCATCTTCGACACTATTAGACTCTCGATCGAAGGATTTACTTTATTTTCGAGCCATTCTTCTGGTATTCATCGTTTACAAGAGTTGTACTTGGGGAGAAATCGTTATTCAATTGAATGTTTGCTTTTCTTGATTGGTTATTACTCGGACGAGGAAACTTGAAGGACCCCTCCTTGTATATAAGTTACATGAAATTGACGGTGAAATAAGTACGCACTTACTTTCCCAGGCTTTTCTTATCAATGCGCTAATTTTTATGTCCTTAGATTAGATAACAGCTTCTCCCACTTCTTTACTCGCCGGAGTAAAATTATACAGTACATGGCGGAATTATTTTGCTCATTTTTTGCACAAATATTTTCTGTATAACACATACAATATTTTCGACATAAACTAGCATAAACTCATACAATGGCAATTCATTACACCCGATCAAGAGGTGGAAAACGAATTTCTCAGCGAGAGTCAAGAATCCTAACCGAAATTCCCCTCGGCTCCGCGAGGAGGAGACCATTTAGCAGGATGCCGTGAAAATGTAGTGAATTCCCGGGGAAGTGAGGCTCGATAGGGCCGATTACTAGAAAATCGAGAGTCGAGAATCGTCGGGGTTAGCAGCTCTCTCCTCTTCCCCCCTTTCAAGCGAGACCGGCTGACTCTACCTTGTCTGCTGCTGTGGCATTGCTCGGTTGTCGCAAGGCGCGCAGGGGAACCCAGAGAGCATAGAGCGAGCAAGAGAAACAAGCTAGAGTCGCTATAATCAAGATAGAGAAGGAGCCGCGGGCTAGAGCGAGAAACAGAGCGTAGAAAGAGAGACCTCGGGCATTTTCAAGCCTTCTCTCTCTCTTTCTCTCTCTTGGACATCCCTGCGAGCATTCACACAGCCGTCCTCTCCCCACACGCACATGGCGCAGCCGGCTCCCCCTCGATTCTCCCTCGCTTCGTCCCTATTCGTGTTTCACAGACGGAACTCATACATTCTCTCTGGATACACGTACACACACATGTGTGTGCGCGCGTTTATACTCTTCTCGCAAACAGCAGTCGAGTCTCGGGTTTGCGGCGGGGATATCAGATCGATACTCGGCTAAAAGCGCGCGCGGATCCCTCTCGGTGGGGGAAGAGATGGAAAAAGGGGGCGGGCGGCGATGGGGTCGCGCGGGGAGGGGCGGAGGAAGGGTGGAATATAAGCGTATCTACGGTTGGTCCATCGCAAGATATCCAGACTCTCGCGCCCGTGAACGCGCGCGACGCCTGAACGAGGGGGAACGCTGAATTGGGCTTTAGCTCGCCGAGAGAGAAAGAGAGAGAGAGAGATGTGATGTTCTGAGTTTAAAGCTCTGTTTACAATTGCGGGCGTTGAACGCTCTGGGAAGTTGAGGATATTTTTTGGATTTTGGGGATTCGAATTTTTACATTTTGAACGTGTTTATTATTATATGTTTGTTAGTATATATTATTATTATGGAATGTGTGTTTGTTTACTATCGTTACAACAACCCTGGCATTTATGATTCGACCTTTAATTAACGAAAATACTGAATCAATGATAAAGCAAATCGAGTGGACGGAATTTGACGATAAATAAAAATAGACTTTATACAGGCTGATTCAGTTTACGTTGAATTGGAATTGCGTGGATTATTTGCACTATTCCTGCAATACAATATATAAAATAACATAATACTTAATCGCCCTGTATTTATTTATTTACAAATTTTTATCAAGCCTGACACGCTTATCTGCAAATGCAAATGGAGCTTAACACAAGTCGGCGGTTTCCTTCGACTGCCAGCATCGTTTCTGTACTGTCTTTTTCGCGCCTTTGAGCTCTTTAATCGACAGACACGCTCGCTCTTTCCCAGTATCGGCGAGTGGATTTTGTTACTGGCTTTGCCGCTCTTCCTGGCAAAGTTGGGGACCACTGGGCCGCGCTAGACAATCGCGCCGTTGTGTGGCACTCTCCGGCTACTTTCGGTGGAACGCTCGGGGATTGCCAGATTATCCCCGGCGGATGCTGGAGAAACTAAGATCGAGAGATTTTCGTGGATGGATTCGGTTTGGGGAGCCTTGGAAATAATTTTATACTTGAAACTAACACGACATTTATCACTTGTTTGTGTATTTTTTTTTATTCCGAACGGATTTGCACAAGTTTTAAAATAGGTTTACTTTAAACTACACATTGGACTTTGAGAGCTTTAAAATAGAAGAATTTACTCGACTTATAGATTTGTTTATACACTAAGCAGGAATCGACCGTGTTCTAAATCGGATGTTGTGCTTAGTCAGTGGAGTACAAGGAATTACGGCGGATGAGATCTACGGTTTGGAGAAGCCAGCAGGATGCTGCTGGTATCAGATAAATGATCAAAGAAACATATCACAGGCACATATTACAATTACGTTTTAATTGATGCTTTCAATTATCCTCTATGTGGATATTAATGTGAATTCTTTACTGTTTTAATTGCGCTTCTGACGTTAGACTTCAAAGATAAGGCCCAATTTGAATTCTGAGTCTTTCTAACATATTTTCTATACTCTTCCCTTCGTTTTAATACCACTTTTCTTCTCTCGAATTACTGTACTCATCCAACAACAAACATCAGTCCCAGAAATCTCGGCCACCAAAAGTTCATAAGGCCCATTTCGAATTCCACCTTTTCCAGTCATTTTTAACTCGACTTCTGCTTTCTATTTCTCATTACCGTAATTCCACAACCACCACAATTATCCCAAGAAAGGTGAGACTCCGGGGACTCATAAGGCCCATTCCGAATTCCAGTAATCCGTATTCCCAGTGTCTCTGACGGATAATTAATAGCCCGCAGTACTCCCGTCACGTCGGCCACGCCTCGTTGGGATCGGAAAATTCCCAAGGATCTCTTAGGGCCCGAAAATTTCTTTACCTGCCTGGCCCAGGGATGCTCCCAAGTCCGGGGCCTCTTTCACAACAGTTCGAAATCGGTCGTGTCAAAAGAGCGCGCCGGGAGTGAAAACCCTGCTGACTTTTGTTAGTCTCGCAATGGCTCTCGCGGCCTTCTAACACCGCTGGGACTTTTTGCTCGCGCTTACATAAGGATTAGAGAGCGCTCGAAGTAAAGAGCATCACTTTCACGGGCGGTCTTAGCCATCCAGTAAGCCTTTATAAAGTTACAATTGAAAAGGAGTTTAAAATCAGAACTTTGCCATTTTTATATCTATTTTGTTTTAACATTAAACAAGACTGGTGTTTACTAAAAAAGGAGATTATGTAACAGTTGAAAGTTGTATTTTTAAAGGGGTTTCTTAGATAAATTTGAATATTTTATTTCAATATTTATATATTTTCCAACCATGCGCGAAAATGAATATAACAGGATTGAAATTATTTATTTATATCTGTAAAAATTTGTAAGTGTAGGCATAAATGAATATATACGTGAATACAAGAGACACTTCCACCGGGCAGCGCGGAGATACGCTTATCCACCTGGATAAACGTTTCCCTGTTCCTTCTGCAAACTGCCCGCTCTTATCGGCCAACTGTCTCTCATTGTTCGGGTGTAAAGCTGTGTCCTCATTGGAGGAACACGTTTTGTTGGCCTTTCTGGGTTAAATATTCTTGATATCTGATTTCTTAATATTTAATATTGCATTTTAGAATTTTTTCATCCATTTTTTAAAGACATTTGTTTAGAAAGAAATATTCATAAATAGTGTTTCGTGATTTTATTACTAAATATTGCATTATAATAGAAAGGGAGAAAACAAGGGGCTTTTCCACGGAAAGTCCTTTAAGGATTCGATGTGGACTCCCACTTTGCATTATCGTCAGGGAGAAAGCAGTTATCTACGCGCTCACCGTCGCAGGAAGTGTCGGCGTGCATGGGAAAGAATGGTCGGGCGAGCGTGAAACAATACTCTTCCACCTGTCTTCCTTTAATGATTGGGTCTTAATCCATGAGATATCTTTGTCTGGGTCATGGATTATACGGATTCTAGTCTCATATTTATTTTTCTATGTTAAATTCAATAATTCCTGTTGAAATCTAAAATCTATTTTCTTTTGATTTCTTCAATTTTAATTGCCTTTCTGTGCATTAATCATTCGAATATAGCAAATATAAATTATTATTAACACTTTCCATACCAAGTGTTTTTAGGAGAAATCTGAGAAATATTCGTTTTAAAGAAAATTTATTCCAAAAATATCGAATTTGCAATAACATTGGGAATAATGTAGAACTCGAAATTGTAAGAGAACGCGATCAGAAATTGGCGGGCCCCGGAGTGTTCTTGTCGCGGAGAAGACTTCCGGCCGCCGACACGCTTGGACTCTCGTCTTACCTGGGCCGTAATGGCACTTGGAGAGAACAAAGGGGCCCCCGAGTGCTTTGCACCTGTGCCCGCCGGATGGCTTCGGGCCACTTCTACCTGGAAATCACCGGACTAATTCACCGTCCAGAAAAGTCTACCTAGACGTTCCTTCGAGGAGTAGAAATCCAGGAAAGGTGGATTGAGTTCGTTGGAAGCGTTCGATCATGCCGAAAGCTTTACTGCTTAAAGGCCAAGGGCGAAGTTAAATTTTTGCATTTAATGCTGACGGTTCGGTGGTGCGACAGTCGAGAAGAGATTCGTCTTGCTGTGAGATTTCGAGGTGTGTGGCATTTTGCATGATTTATTTCCATATTACCACTCGATTTTCAAACTTGCAAAATAATCATCAAATGTAGCATAAATCGTTCTAGCAATTTAAAGAGTGATCCACCCGGAGTGCTGGGCGTCGAAAGTGCATTTTGCGAGTGTATGTCTCGAAGGTTAAAGGTGCAGCGTAATTGGAGTGTATTTATAGGCCGGTGTGTATTTGCCTTTGGGGAAACGTGTTCGCCAGCTGCCGTTCTCTCCAAGTTTACCTTTCGTACCTACAAGCCACACACGCCCGTATAGTCGAGCGTAAATTCAACTAATTTCAACGGGAATCGTCGCACTCCGCGCCAATGCTTTGTCGGGCTCAATTACCTCGTTCGATTAACATGTAGACGATAGTGTTGTGTCGGAACGATAAGAAAAGGTAGGAAAAGAGCCCTGCATAAGCTGCACACTTCATTTATTAGAGGGTGTGAATCGGGGCCTTACTTTATAAGGCCCTTGTCGCAAATATTAAACACACTGCATCATTTAGAGCAAAGTACACCAGCCTGTGAAACAATAAATTCAAAAGTACTTTAATAAATTTGAATAGCAACCATGTAAATTATTTATCGGGCCCAATTACTTCATTCAATTAAAATGTGGCCGATAGTAGGGTGTCGAGACGATAAGACAAGATAAAGAAAGAGTCTTGTGTAGACTGGACACTTCGTTTATTAGAGAGACATATAAATCAGCATCGGGGCCTTACTTCATAAGGCCCCTGTCGCGAATATTACATACAGCGCCTGACTCTGAGGCAAGTACATCAACCTGTATAACGATAAAACCGAGAATACTTCGAGTAACTTTAGCAGCAGCCGTCGGGCCCCGTGCGAATGATTTGTCGGGCCCAATTACCTTGTTCGATTAACACGTGGCCGATAGTGGGGTGCCAGGCGATAAGGGAACATAGGGAAAGACAGCCGCTGGTCGAGGACTGGAAACTCCATTTATTAGAGGGACAGACAATTCAGCATCGGGGCCTCACTTCATAAGGCCCCTGCCGCGCGCCGGCAGAAGCGATTCCACTCGGAACCGGTTCTCCGGCCCCTCACGGGCCCCGCACAAAGAAACCCGGCCCCGTACACGCGAACGAGAGAGTTGGCATCTGTGGAGCACAAAGATATAGCCGCGATGAGGCCCTTCTCGTACTACGGTCCCCGCACGGAAGTTCTCATTACTGACGGCTCGATATTCCGGGAGATTCTTGCACACCAACCAGTTCGTATTAAATCTTATACGTAATGAATTTCTTCTGTTATTCTTACATCAATTTTGAAAATATCAGTTTTGGAGGGAAAGAATCAGTTTGTATTCCTAATGTGAAAATTTCGATTGTAATTCAATATCGCAGTAAATGTTAAAGTAAAAGTGAGTTGGGTTTCGAGTTTTAATATTTCACACCGGTCTCGGGAAGTTTTTGGGCCTTGTTCGTCGGAATCCCGGCGGACCGATGTTCGATAAATTAGCCAGGCATAATTAGATGGTAGCGTTGGTGGCTGGCCAAATACAGGCGGTTGAAAAAGAAGTCGATCCTTAGAGGGGTCGCCGCCTTTGGAATGTTGCATGTAGGGCCCCTCTTTCTCTCGCTCCTCACTTGCCCGGTGGACGAAGCAGTCGAAAGCAATTTATCAGCTGCATCGTGTGGCAGACATTTCGTCAGGTGTGCCAACGGCTGTGCTCGGTGAAAGGGAAACGACGATTGTTGGGCCCCCGAATGCTCATTGGGCCCCTTGTCTTTTTCAGAATGATCCAAGCACTCTTTCTACCATTAAAATTAAAGCTAGAAGGCTCAGTGGAAAGTTTTTACTGCGAACCTTTAGGGATGTCGTACTTGAGCGTAGGGCTCCTTTTCCGGGGCCCGGAGACCCTTGCCGCAGGGGGCCCAATCCCGAAATAACTCATATGTCGACTGAATGGCTTTTTACATATGCCAGAAATATTTCACAGCAGACATTTTCGCACTAGTCCTTAAAAAGGGGCCTTAAATAATAATGTCAAACATTATTATTTGAGGCCCGGCGTGTTTTTTGAACGATTAGAAATTCCAGGCTTTTTGAGAGGAAATGAGAGTCATTGTTTAGATTAGAGTAATGGGGAACGACAAGGGTCTGCAAAAAGTTGGGGTAACCCGGCTCGATCGTGCTGAGATTATGGTCGTAGGATTAGGCTTGTTGTTGGAGAGGAGCACCTTTAGGAGCAGCGTGGATTTCGGGCTGAATAGCAGCCGGGGGGTCTTAGGACGGTCTATCGGTGAAGAGGACCCTTCTGGGAACTCGAGAGCATGCTGAGGGAGGCAGATTATCCTGTTGCACTGCGAAAGATACATTTTTCGGCTCCGTCCTTCGTCGATTCTCTTAAGTGGTTCCTTAGACATTCCTTCGCCCAGTAAATTATCAATACTTTGTTAAACTTCGAATTTCACATATCTAAAATGTCTCACTTTCAAAATTCCTTACCACAATAATGTATTAAAATGTCAGAAAGTCTAAATTCGATAGGAAGTTTAAGGCTCACTGATATAAAAATGGGGCCTTATTTTAATTCTTCCATAAAACTAGTTTAAAAAGAAATTATTGTTAAGACTGGCATGTTAATTATATCAGACTAGTTCTCGGGAGGCAAGGCATCGTGTTTCCCGATGAGATTCTCGGTACGAGCAGACCCCTCTCGATCCGGACGAGCTGCGGGCCCACCTCCTCACCGAGGACGAGCGCATTCGATGCCGAGCGATATTATTACCACAATAAGCGGCCATTCTTTCTCAAGGCTGTGTGTGCCCCACACGAGTCCCCCTCGTTCTCGCTTTCGCGGTCAAGTTTTCGCCCGTCTGACATTGGGCCCCTGAAACTTGACGCCTCCTCGCAAGCCCAGAATTTCAGGGAATCGTATACTCCTATTATGGAAAGTCCCGCCAGTCTGAATGCCAATCTGTAATTAGTGTGGGACTAATCCTACAAAAGGGGCCTTATTTTTCGAAATGGGCCTTACTCGTCTAAATCTTTCATTTAATTAGTTTAATGCACATCTTTACACTTCTTTCCATTCAAAAACGTAATAATTAATAATGTTAAGGCCCAAAATAATCTTCAAAGTCCCCCATAAAATCATTCGTCAAGGCAGCGGTGGATTTTCATTTTATTGACTTTTTACTTTATCCCGGAGAGCCGATCGCCGAGGAGGCTGCTGGCGCGAGTACTCGAGGCAGCGAGAGAGTGCGAGAGGAAGCGGAGAGTAGTCGCACTCGAGGCGAGGAGGCTGCGTTCATTAAGAACAGTCGGAGCCAGACGACGACTGCGGCGCGCCGGGCGTGGTATACGTCTCTGCCCAAGTGCAGTTGGGCATTTTCGGCTCGGACTCGAAAACAGACGAAAATAAAGCCGCACGCAGAGTCCAAGGTTGCTTCTTCTACCTCGTGTACGCACAACGGTGTGCGTGTGTGTCTCGAGAACCTCATTTCACATTGCAATCTTTCGATGTACAGTTAGTTAGACAATTGATTTTATATAATTTATTTATAAAAGATTTTCTATGAAATATTTCGAGAATAAGAAATACAACCCCAAATCAATAGAAATATTTTTAAAAAAATCATTCTTGCTTAATTAATATTAGATCGAATTACATAAATGATTAAATAGACTATTATACGGATTTGCATCATAATCATCATACTACCAATGTCAATCGATACGAATCTCATCGTGCGTGGTTCTCAGGGATTTCCAGGAACATTGCGGCTCTATCAGTGGCTCGTCATATCTGGTGGGTGAAGCAATCTCCCATTTATAGACCTAGGTCGTGCGTTCATTCAGCCGAGAGAGACGTCTGCGAGACATGGAAAAAAAAGAGGGAGAACCGACTAGTCTCTCAACTCTCTTTCTCTCTCGCACAGATATAGACGGCTTTTTTTCACCCCTCCCTTGTTTCGTCTTTCGCTCGCTTTTTTCTCGCGTTTCCCTCGACGCGAGAGCAGCCTTTTTCCCTCGCGCCCTGGAATCCCCATTCAGCGGAATTGCGAGTTGTGAGACGCGCGTGTATGTGCGCGATCATTGGATTTATTATTGTGTCTGTAAATAATTTGTTTAACGGGGGAATTTTTCATTTGAAGGTGTTTGGATTTTCTGGGTGAATAATTGTGATTTTTATTATCTATAATTAATTCTAGTTATTAGAATATGGTTGAATTATATATTTCTCTAATAATTAATACAAACGATAATCGACGAATCATATTAAAATTTCTTAAAATGAATTCAACTCAACACTTGTATTTCATTTTTAATCGACCAACAAGACACACTCAAGAGAATTGCAATACTTGCCAATTCTATGAACGCATCAGCCTGCAACAGTCTACATTCGTACACAAGTGTGGGAGGGCGTGTGTGAGCGCATAGGTCGCCGAGTGCTGTTTTGTAAACGGCGCCCCGCTTGTTGCTCTTTCCTCGGGGTCGTCGACCTCGCATCGCTCGCCTCCTCCTCTTTCCTCACCCCGCGCGCGCGCGTGTGTGTGTACGCGCTGAGCGCCACCTTCGTCATTGTCGATCATCGGAATTAATTGTGTCAGCGGTATCAATCGACGCGCGCCACTCATCACCGATTTCATTAACCAATGGAATCGCTGAGTTAGAAAAGCGTAACTATCGCGAATTCATTGATGATTTGTTTTTCTTCTTGAATTTCGAATTAGTGATTTATTTTTAATCGATGGGTTGTTTAATTATTTTCTTATCGAATGGCAGTTCGTTGATCATTAATCATTTGGAAGAGGTGGGAATTATAATAACGATGATTAATCATTTCTTTTGTAACTCGACGTATTTGAAATCATCTCTTTTTATATCGTGAAAAGATCATTGTCGAATTAGTTCATGGACAGTCAAGATCATTAATCACTAATGATTTCTTTTGTTAGTGAACCAATTTAAAATGGATTAGTTAATAGATAATACGATCATTAATCACTAATGACTTGAAATCTTACATCATTAACGAATTAATTAATAGTTACTGAAGATCATTAATAATTCATCATTCCACATCATTAATCCTTAATAATTTCTTGTAATTCCAATCAATCCTTATTAATTAATTACCAATTTCTCTCAAAAGATCGACTCACGATTCACTATTTCTCGGACTACCGACATCCAAATCATTCCTTGCTGCATCCCAGTCGATTTTTGATCCACCCTGGGAAGATGAGAGTCGGAGACGCGCAGAGAGCGCCGCACGCGATTTCGCGAGACCGCAGATCCCGCAGACCACTTGCGGTTCGTGTACCATTTGCACGATACAACCGTGGTGGTGGGCGCGCCGAGCGCGGTTCATGGGAAAGATCCTTTCGATGCCCGGTTTCATCCTGGAATAATGGATTATTGCAGTTATCGTTATTGCAAATAGTTTTTAGTGACGTTCAATTGGATTGTTGTCTCTTTGAAATTTCGGATTGGTTTTTGCATTTATTAACAATTTGTCATATTTTTAATATTGATGTTTATTTAACAATTAATAAATATTACAATATTTTCGTACTTAAATCGTACGAACTCAAACATTGCTCTTTAAATTAATGAAAATTAGTGTAAAATAACTATCAAAACCTTATTAACAAAATAAGATCCAAATACAGATATTTCTTACAACTAATATTAATTACAAAATTTCGGGTTGGTTTTGGAGGAACTTGTATATGCGCAAATTGGTGTAGCTTTTGAATTTATTAACAATTTGTCATATTTTTAATATTGAAGTTTATTTAACAATTAATAAATATTGCAATATTTTCGTACTTAAATCGTACGAACTCAAACATTGCTCTTTAAATTAATGAAGATTAGTGTAAAATAACTATCAAAACCTTATTAACAAAATAAGATCCAAATACAGATATTTCTTACAACTAATATTAATTACAAAATTTCGGGTTGGTTTTGGAGGAACTTGTATATGCGCAAATTGGTGTAGCTTTTGAATTTATTAACAATTTGTCATATTTTTAATATTGAAGTTTATTTAACAATTAATAAATATTGCAATATTTTCGTAATTAAATCGTACGAACTCAAACATTGCTCTTTAAATGAATGAAGATTAGTGTAAAATAACTATCAAAACCTTATTAACAAAATAAGATCCAAATACAGATATTTCTTACAACTAATATTAATTACAATCCTTCTTAACAAAATAGAACACAACAATATTTTTATTTAACTCAAACATCGATCATTCGAGAAATGCTTGCTTCGTCGACTACGACTCCCTATAAATAGTGCAAATACGACTCCATTCACTCCCCGTAATAATAGCTGAGACACACCGCTCGCTTATGACTCTTGGGAAAAGTGCACGTGCGTGTGCTGCCGGCTGGGATCGTGGCCTTCCGATACGCGAAATTCCGTGCGAGAGACGACTAAAAATACGATGGAAACCGAGCATTGCACATTGGGTCGCGCCAGCCCCTTGTGTCTGGAATACGTCTATTTTCGCGGCTTTGTATTTATAAGTCACGCCCCATTCATGCTTCTCACGAAACATAACCTTCTAAGTGGATTTTTGGTAAATGAATTAATTTAAAAAAAATTTCTAGGTTAATTAATTTTATAATATACGAAGGATTTTGAAGGATTTGAGTATACGCTTGTTTATATTGAAGAAGTACTAAAGTTGCAAAGATTTACTTTGTTTACTATTTGTTAATTTGTAAATTCAATTTTTTAAACATTTTTATGGATTTTATGAATTTTTAAGGATTCAAATATACACTTGTTTATATTAAAAAAGGTACTAAAGTTGAAAAGATTTAGTTTGTTTACTGTTTGTACATTTGTTAATTCAATTTTTTAAACAACAAACAGAACAGTAACGCAACCCGGTATTTATATATTTTGTATCCTTTTTACCATCGTTAATTTATTCCTGATGGAAAGATTCGATTTACGACGTAGCGTTGGAACGGGCCTTATTTCCATAGCACATGTTCCAGTCACGCTCGAACTCCGTGCGCCTCCTTTATGAATCGTTTCGCTACAAATGCAAAGGCAGCAGCGCGAGTATCGGCTTTTGTATCGCGTAATTACGGGACGCACGATATTTCGATCGAAAGTGTGTAAAGAAAGTCCGGGTAAACTGGTTAGCTTCACAGAATATATGAAAAGAATATTAAATATTCGAATGGTGAATTAATGTTGTTGTAATTTTCTTTCTTAAAATTAGTCGAATTATCAATCATCAATTCAATAATAAATTCTTACAGATAATTAGAGGGACTAATTAGCAATAATTCAACCTATTACCGTGTAAAATTGGAATTTATTATTACATACAACTTTTTCATGAGAAATACATGTATAAAACTGACATAGCATCAGTTAAAGAACCATTTATCTCTAAATCGCTTGTATCGCGCAATCTAATGTCGCGCGTCGAAATTAGCCCTTATTCATTTCGCTCCGACTTCCCTTGTACGCTCGCTTGGATGCCTGGAATGCATAAACTCATACAGTTTGATCGTAGAAGCATCCAGGCGAAGGAGAATGACGCGTAAAAACTGACAGAAAGAGAGGGAAACTTGAAATACAATTTATAATGATTTCGAATTTAATTAATCCAATTAATTCACAATCTAATGTATTAAAATAAAATTACAGACTTCCAAAAACAACTCTACCATTAAAATCAGAAACAATAAAAGACAACAATAATGATTCAGAAATGAATGAACCCATTTCACAATTCGCTATGATAAACTCCAAAACATACTTTCACCATTTCCAAAACTCTCTATTTCCAACATTAAAAACAATTGAACCACCTTTAAACAACAACATAACACATTAAAATTAGAAATCAGTAAGTCAACTGACTCTTACACAACCGAGTGGAACTTACGCGCCACCGTATATGCGGTGAGGTCAGCGCGATAGAGTTAAGGCCCGCTAGAGCATTGAAGTAAGCGAGAGAAAGAGAGAGATAGAAAGGATGGAAGTACTACGAGTCTGTTCTATAGTAAATCGACTATAGTACTATGAGTCAGTCACACCCACAAGCTAACGTGAGTTCAAGACCCTCGTTGTACGAGGCGAGGAACGCGCGCGCGCGCGCCACGCACTAACACAGAGAGTTGCGCGCATACTAAAAGACACACTAGGGAATGCTGCGGGCCATGGAAGTAGGGTGGACGTACTCGTACGCGAGGTCACGCGTATGGACACGCTTGGCAATCTATTGCCCTTCCTGAGATATCCCAGTGAACATCGTAAGGATGCACTTCCTCTTACGAAGTTCACCCGTGCTTCTTCTTACCCCTTCCAGAGTTGGCCGGTGACTTGGGAATTTTCCGTTTATCGTCGGTAAACATTTCGCGTCTTCCTTTGGGAAGTTAAATAATTTATTGAAGGTTTATTATTATCGATTTTAGTGTCGGTAAATATTTCGAGTCTTGGAAACTAAGAATTATAATGAACAATTCATTTAATTTGTTGATGAGTTGATTGTTTATTGAATGTTTATTATTACCGATTTTAGTGTCGCTAAATATTTCGCGTCTTCCTCGAAACCTAACGAATTATAATTAACGATTCATTTAATTTGTTGATGAGTTGATTGTTTATGTAGTTAAAGAATTATAATTAAGAATTAGTTTAATTTATTAATGACGAATGTTTATTGAATGTTTATTATTACCGATTTTAGTGTCAGTAAATATTTCGCGTCTTCCTCGAAACCTACCGAATTATAATTAACAATTACTTCATTCTTGAGTTGATTGTTTATTGCATTCTATTTGCACCGATTTTGCCGTCGAATAAACATTTCGCGTCTTCCTCGAAACCTAACTAAATACAATTAATCGATGATAATAAATATAATTCATATAATTCATCGATGATTGTTTATTAAATCTCTATTTTGCCTTACAGATAGGTGAATGTTGGATACAGAGAGTAGACACAGTACTGGGCTGGATCAGGGACCGACGAGGGACCCTTGGCTCACGATGGATTACTACCTTGGAACGGACAGTCTCTCGCTCCAGGAGATGCTGGATGTTGACATCAAATGCGAGATAGAAGGCGTAATCGGCGGCCACTCTGAGTTAAGCTTTAATTTCACCGATATGTCGCCATTGGAACTTGACGATGATCCAGTTGGATGTCACAGTGATCTTAGCGGATGGTTTGGATCGACTAGCCTTCTTAATGGCAATAGTAATAGCTCCAATAGGTAATTAACATTATCATTAATACTAATTAAATCAAAGAATAGGGTTTTATAATTTCTTTCTTTCATTCGTAGCAACTTCAACCTTGACCTGAGCGGTAGCGACGCCGCTTCGATCATGGTCAACCCGAACTCGGTCATGCCACACATGGCTGTGCGGAGTCCGAGTCCAAACAACAGCAGCAGTACCGGTAGTAGTATCAATAGCAGACGACATTTCGCTTTTTCATCAAAGCGAGACACCCGGGAAGTCGCGAAGATCTCTGTCGAGGAAGAAGAAGACGACGAAGAGGAGGAAGAAGACGAAGAAGAGGAAGACGACGAGGATGAGACGGAACGAGAGCAAGAGGAGCAAATCATAGAACAAGAAGTAGAGAATGATCCTGAGAACGACGCGGAAAACGAGCCGGAATGCGAGAGTTACGCGGAGAACGAGCAAGAATTAGAGAACGACGAGACTGAGACGGAACAATACGAGAACGACATCACTGAGACTGAAGAAGAAACAGAAGACGAACAAGAACAACAACAACAACAACAGCAGCAGCAGCAACAACAACATCATCATCAAAGACAACAACAACCTTCATTAATGCCTGTTAAACCAATGACACCATTGAAATCAAAGGTCAATGCGATATCAGCTAGCATAGCCGTGAAAACAGTCTCTCCTCAATTGGTCAAGGGTGCTCTTTCATCACCAAAGATCGGTACAATCTCCGGCATCAGAGTACAGAATCTCAAGGTCTTACAAAGTAACAGTCCCTCTCAAACGCAACATGTACGCAAACAAATCTACAACAACAATGTTCATCATGTAAGCAGTCCAAGCGCGCAGAACGTAGCTGCGAGCATGAAACGAGACAAGGAATACGATCTTTCCGATTACGATGATAAACCATATCCGAAACCTGCTTATTCCTACTCTTGCCTCATCGCAATGGCACTGAAGAATAGTCAAACCGGCTCGCTTCCAGTTTCGGAGATCTATAATTTCATGTGGTAAGTAAAATCACATTGTATTATTTATTCATTAATGTTACAACTTATTGGAAGTACAAGAATCGTTTATAGTTCTTTTTCAATGGGGTTTGGGGATCGAACAATAAGTTATTGGATGTGTGATAGGGTCGAGTTTGACAAACGATGTGTCGGGCAATGCTTATTTTCGGCCATTTGGCCGGATGGATAAGGGTATGGATCGAAACCCTACGTAAAGAGAGAGAGAGAGAGAGAGAAGGGCAGATGGGGGACCGTGGGATGAGAAGGGCAGACGTATTGTGTACCTTCTTTATTCTCAGGATACAAAGGAGGGATCTGCCATTTTGTATTTAGGGCCCCCCTTTTCGCTGCACCTGGTTCCCGTTCAGGGTACAGTCCCCCTGGAAAAGCTGGCGAGAACCCTCCTTTGTTTATCAACTTACCATCCGCGCGATCGTACGAACCTTTAGATTTTTATAAATTGTATAAATGTTGGTGTGACTAAACCAATCACTTGGTGAGGACAGTCATTTTACCTTTAATTAGTATAGTTGTACAGAGTAATTTGAGGTAAAAACATTTAAAATCAAATCAACAATAAGGCAGTTATTAATTGTTAAACATTACAATATTAATTATGCATAATAGTACTGTGCGGATGATTTTTCCAAAACTATTGGTTCAAATGGCTTCCGCTTTTGCACAATTATTCACTGTACCACCTGTTACAGCGGGGACCACAGTTGTTATTATATTCAATCATTTAGTACATTTAGCATAAGCAAATAGTTACAGAAAATAGAGTTTTATTGGTTAACAATATAAACAATTGGTTTTAACCAACTTCCACATGACTTATCCGCATGATTTTGGTCCCTGCCTTAGCTATGATCTTAAAAAAGAACTCTGTAAAAACTGATCTTCGCTGGACCAACCGTACCAAAGAAATCCTCCGCAGAGTACTATTACGCATAATTAATATTGGTAATGTTTAACAATTAATAACTGCCTTATTGTTGATTTGATTTTAAATGTTTTTACCTCAAATTACTCTGTACAAGTATACTAATTAAAGGTAAAATGACTGTGCTCGCCAAGTGATTGGTGTTAGTCGCACCAACATTTATACAGTTTATAAAAATGTAAAGGTTAGTTGTCCTACACCCCCTTAAATCACGTACAAGTAAAATGTTGACAAATGTTTAGTGTATTTATATGTACAGGGTGATTCAGTTGCCTTTGAATCACTAATGATGAATATGTGCCGTTGAAAATGGTATAATTATACAGTGTTATTTTCCACGCACTGATATTTATTTGTAATATCAAATTGTACCAATAACGGTAATAATTGGAACTCGAGTGCGAAGGGGATGATTAAAAGGCAGGTTATGTTAGATTAGCGCGCCAGAACAACTTTGCCTTGCGCTGATCGATCAGTTTTAACCGAACATATCACTGTTTATAATCATCGGACCAAGTTTTGTTATAAAATTACGAACTATGAGAAAATATCGTAATGAAATTTACAGGATATATAGCTTGCAATGTGTACTTAAATCCGTATATAATACATTTTAGAGAAAACAATTGATAAGTAAGAAAAAAAATACGACATTTCGAAAGAGCTTTCAACATTTTGCTTGTACAAAATGAGTCACTTCCAATTATTTCCATTATTGATACAATTTGATATTATAAATAAAGAAAAGCGAATCACCCTGTACATGATTTCTATTTGACGATCTATTATATTACAACATTTTTAACATATTCTTTTCATTGTTACAGCGAACACTTTCCATACTTCAAGACAGCGCCGAATGGTTGGAAGAACTCCGTGAGGCATAATTTATCGCTTAACAAGTGTTTCGAGAAGATAGAGAAACCAGCGGGCAATGGTAATCAAAGGAAAGGTTGTCTCTGGGCGATCAATCCTGCGAAAGTTGCTAAGATGGACGAAGAAGTACAAAAATGGTCGAGGAAAGATCCTCTAGCTATTAAGAAAGCTATGATTTATCCGGATCATTTGGAATTATTAGAAAGAGGCGAAATGAAATATGCTGGAAGCGGTGATATGTCAGAAGAAACAGAAAGCTCCGGCGACGAAGCAACAGAGGAACACGTGAATTATGATGAATCGATTCATAGTCACATCGCTGCTAATTCTGTAACGGATAGTTATGATGAGAGCAGTCAAGATTGCGATATCGATATCGCTGAACACCTTTATGATGAAATCGATATCGAAGATAATAAAGAAGCTCTTCACATGCAGTTGAATATATCGAAGCAGGAGGATTTCGAATACGAATTAAGCCCAAGCACGAAGAGGCAGAAAACATTAACTGGTGCGATACAAGGGAATTATGTGTATCAGCCGGTAACAACATCACGGAGAAAAGCACCGCTTTTATTACGAGCGGGATCCGGTAGCGGATCTTTTCTTAAGATCGATTAGGTTTCTTAATGCATTTTCTATTATACTCGTCTATCTTCGCATTATCTTACAGTCTATCATTCTTAAAACATTCATGAAATATCTACAGCGAGAATCATATCCGAGTGTCTCTTGAAAAAACTGAGTCGATTGCACCTCAGACTTTTTTTCTCTCTTTCACTTGGAACAATCATACGGAATCTTTCGAGATTCTCGGCTGGAATTTTCGAATGTGTCGCCGAAAGTATTTGATGCGATATTTACAGTCAATCGCTTGTTTATTCGGAGGATTCTAGTGTCGCGTATATATATTGTTGATATATTCGAAAGACAGAACTTCAGTTGGTTTCATTAAACAAAAATCTTTCACTTCGAATTCGTACAATCTTTCTCTGTCTTTCTAATAAAGAATCAACAGAAACGACACAAGAATCTTACCACAGATTCAAGCATGATTTTTTACTTAACCGACTATCAAGTTTTGTGGCCGCGCCTGGTCGATTTCTCTTGTACATTCTGCGTGACGCAAAACTTCGATTACGATTAACGCGATCCAATAATGAAACTAGAAAGCCGCGCGAGCAATCGCGCGTCGTCGTCTATCGCGATCGAGTATCTTTTCCAATCGACAAGAAAATCTATTTGTACTTTTGTAATTTTAGCATCGATCTCCCATTTCGAATACCCTCCGCAGGTGTCTCTTAGCGAGTTTAGTCCTAGGTATTATCATTCGTATACCTAAAAAAGAAACTTCTCTCTCTCTCTTCTTCTTTTTTTTATACACACGAACGATTTTGATACGTAGTTCAATAAATGCTCGCGTATGTATGATATATACGTATCCGTTTGGAGGGCGAAAGCGAGTGCGAGATCTTTTTTTACGTATTGACCGCGGTTATTAGTACGAATAAAGCTCGAGCCAGAAATTCGCGGACATTAAATTCAATCCCTACAAAACACGAGAAATATTCTTTATCGAAATCATTCACGATTATTAACGATTATTTCTCGTGTATCGATGACAAATTCAATGTCCGCGAATGAGAAGGCGGCGGCGGCTCTAATAACTCGATCGAGTTTTAAGTAAAACGTACATGAAAAGCAGGAGAAAAAAAAAGAGAAAGGCGGACGAAGAAACGGAGAGAGGATGAAAGGGGGCGTGAATTTAGAATAGTTGGAATAAGTATTTGGCGTGTACCCCTTGGGGTCGCCAGACTGATGTATTATACTTTTTTATACACACTGTGCTGAGAGAGCGCTGCCGCATCTATACGTATATATAAATTGCGACACACGGCAGACGCGGGTCGAGTATTTGTAAATGTCTCCGCAATTGTATACCTGACCTGATATATAGGAAAAGAGAGAGTGTTGTCGTGCGTGGTTCATTAGTGACGCGTGTCGACCTTCTTCGTATACAGGTAGAGTACAAAGAGAAGACAGCTAATTAAATAGGAGAGCGATAAATAAGGAAGAAGAAGAAGGAGAGGCGGACTCTGAGTTTGTAAAATTTTGTAGCATACATACATACACACAAACGGGCGCTTGGGAATTGTATACCTGATTTAATTATAAGTTTACGCCGATTCGAAACACCGAGCACGCAACTGGGGAATACCTTGGATGCGCGATTAAATAATACGGAGAAGAGTTTGACTTTTTTTTTAGGCCAGTCGAAAGCAAAGCTGTCTCTCTCACGCGAGAAGAATGTCTCGTTAATTTTAAGCGATCCTGCTCTATTTACTTTCTCTGTCTCTACTTAATCGCTCGATGATCGGTGAGAATCCTATTCTATTTCGTTTTATCAGACTTCGAATCGCGATGCGCGTGTCTCTCTTCGACGAGAGACAACCCAACCGACGCGTCTCGAATTCTTTCCAAATTCGAAACACTTACGATCGATTACCCTTGGCTTCTTGCACATAAAACGAGAGACACGCGCATAAGCGATGAGACACGAATCGTTAAAATCAAATAAAACAGCCTTTCCATAATCAATTCTTAATCGAAGCTAGTGTTTGTTCTTTTAACTTTTGGTAGCTTACGCTTTTAAGCGTAACAAAGGCTGTTCGTTCGTTCGTTCGTTCGTTCGTTCGTTCGCGAGTACACGAAAGAATGAAATGGGACCAAGCGTATTTAGAATTCGACTTAAGCTTTTTGTTTTTTCTTTTCTCGTCGTCCACGCGTCGTATGAATTGTCCGTTGTTTGTGTACGAGTCGTTGTCCACGCACTCTCGTTTTGTACAAGTTGTGTAAGTTCTCGGCCCCCCCCAACTGTGTTTCTCTTCCCCGGCGGGGAAGAAGTAGCGATGCGTTCTTCTGTATAGACGAAACACAAGCCCACACACACACACACACACATATACACGCGCGCACACATACACACAGAGACAGACAAACACACAACCCTTTTTGTATTACTGTAAATATATTTTTCCTTTTTTAATAAACGCCAATAGCTTTTTCGAAAATCGCAGTGCGCACCAACCGATACAGCCAAATTTCGTTTCCGTCTCTCATTAGCAAGCGGATTAGGTATTTAGTGCCATAGAATGTACTTCGAGGCAATAATTAATACTGGTTTGATTCCGGATCGATTGCTATACTGGAAAACTCTCTTATACGAATCATTTCGAGGTTTGTTTTTACTATTTGAGAGTATAAAGTTCGATGATAATGATTCGGATAAGAGATGAATTGTAATAAAAAGGAGAGCGAGGAATTTCACTGCCACAATTGGCCAAAGTAGATTGGATCTCTTCTTTTTCGAAGACTGGATAATAATTGATGAAGTCGATCGAGAGCGTGATAAAAGTTTGTAAAATGGCGAATAGTAATATCGACTATCGCCGGTAGTGTGCTCTAGTTGATATTGCGACCTAGGAGTTTTTTTTTTCCTTCGTAAATGATGTACATAGAAGATATATCTCGATGACAGTGTACTTCATTCCCAACCCTGAGCAGGGCTAGGGTAGCACGTGGACTAATTCTCAATATAATCGTAATTCCGGCCGTCGCGCTGGATTGTAGACTAGTTTTTGTACCTGTTTTTGTAATATTCTCGGAAACTATAAACGATACATTATATTGCGCGAGACACACACGAACACGCGCTACGATCTTTCTCTCATCTCTCTCGTGTAGATGCCAGCAGGACTACGTACTTTTTAAGGCAACTTGTATATGTGCAATCGCAAGTTTCAGTAATAAAATGTTGGGAAATGTCGATCTTTTGTCTCTTTTTATTCACTGTACTGATAAATCAAGTTCTTCCCGCCTTTACTTTTGATTTTAACTTCGATATATCGATTACAAATGGCCGTCTTTGGCGGGAAATTAAAGTAAATACTCAGGGAATACGATTTGAATTTCCCGCCATTCTTTCGAGATATCGAATCATCGATTACAAATGGCCGCCGTTGGCGGGAGATTAGAAATTACACTTTATTCCAGTTATTTGAACTTGCGTAATCGCTCAAGTGTCGATTGCTATGACATAATAAATCAATACAATCATACGTAATCAATAAATCGATTTTTCCATAACCTCTCTCTACCGTCGGCATTACAGGTTTCTAATTAACAATATGGCGTCGCTGCCAATTTCAGGTTGCGAGAAGAACGAGGATACAACAAAGAACGATTGATCAGTCAATCGATATTAATCGACTCGAAGAATTCTTTAATCGCGATATAACAATCAATCCTGTTCGTGAAATCGGCACATGCTGGCTGTCTTACGCGGCCTTCTTCTGTCGGCTGGTCGATTTTTAACTAGTGATAGCGCGCGAACTCTGTGGACCCTGCGTAGTATGTCAAAACGACCACGGCATCTTCCACCGCAGAAGAAACTCAAATCCACTCATTCCTTCACTCCGCCCCGACAAGAATTGGAATCCGATCGGCCTAACCTCGCGTTGGCTAACAACACTATGACTGTCCAACACCTCGAAAACAATCTCGAGAAATCTAACGTGAACGTGGAATATCTCGAACTTCCTACCAAGTCGGAGAACGATAAGAAAGAATACAGGTATAAGAAAATCATTGTATTTTATAATGATTTAAGATAAATGAAATTAATATATAAAAGTATCGAAGATTGCCGGCTTCCGAGTGACACTTCGAGTGTGTGTTTAATGATAATTTCGAGTATCGGAATTAACTTTATCGCGAATATATGAAATAAATGTTGCGATATTTTATTACTTGTTCTTGAACTTTGCGATATTTCGTAATACAAATGTTATACAGAAAAACTCATAACCATTAATATTAATTACTATAAAAGATAAACAAATTAAACTAAATATCGCAATATTATATTCTTGCAAACTTTCCAACTTTATCATAAATAAACCACACTTTGATATTTGTATTTGTAATTCCTATTTATTTATTTACACTTTCTCAATTGCGCAGAGTGATCAAACTCGACAACGGCCTCACTGCACTCCTCATCGCTGACATCAGAGCTGCTGGAGAAGCCGACGAAGACGACGAAGAAGACGAAGGTACATTAAAGGCTTTGCGAAAAGAATTCTTTGATAAACGTTCATTCGTACGTTTCAGTAAGTGGAATATGTAGCTGTAATAAGGAAAGAATAACGAAGAGTTAAGTTTCGCTTTGTTAATCCTTTATAATTAATTAATTATTGTTTTTTGATTCAATGAAGAATTCACGGATTTCCATGTGGAAAGTTTCATGAAATTTCGACGGTGTTGATGTAGATTTATTAACGATAGAACGGTCGTGGATAATAAGTCATAAAAGTGTGAATGTTCGTTACTCAATTAGTGGATCCAATCAATAGTGAGAACGAAGAGAGCGCCGACGATGAGGAAGAAGAAGATGAAGATGTCGAAGATGAAGAAGACGAAGAAGATGATAGCGAAGAGGAAGACAACGACGAAGACACAGCCAAAAGTAAAAAGAAACTTAAAAGAGAAGAGAAAATGGTATGTTTTTGTTGTTAAACAAACTTATAAAGCTCAATAATAATTTATAACAATTCGTAATACTTGGTAATATTGTTTTATTAGGCTGCGTGTGGTTTGAGCGTCGGTGTTGGCAGTTTCAGCGATCCATGGGAAATTCCTGGATTAGCGCATTTCCTCGAGCACATGGTTTTTATGGGTTCGGAAAAATATCCTCAGGTATTGAAAAATATTGTTGGAAAGAATGATAATGATTAGGAAAGTATAATATTGCTTTTAATAGGAAAACGACTTCGATTTGTTTATTACGAAACATGGAGGTTCGGCTAACGCTTCGACCGAATGCGAAATGACTACTTTCTATTTCGAGATCCCAGAGAAACACCTGCTGGCGGGATTGGATCGTTTCGCCCAATTCTTTATTCATCCTTTGATGAAGAGAGACGCGATTTCTCGTGAAAGGGAATCGGTGGAAAGCGGTATGTGATTTAAGGAATTTAGTTCAGTCTTTTTGTACAGTTAATTGCTAGTATTTATCGAATAATTGATTATAAAGTTCGAGCACGTATTCCAACACAGCTCAAATAGTAATAAAATTAGAGATAAAACTGAACCCACGCAATGGCTCAGGTGGATAAACACCTGACCCGCAATTAACAGGACGCGAGTTCGATTCCAACTTGTCGCAATTGGATTTTTCAGTACATTTACATTTAAAAACAAGTTAAATACTTGGCTATCGAAAGAAAACTAGAAAACTAGAACTTAGATATAAAAAAAGGATCGAAAAAACTTAGTTGAACAAATAGAAAACATTAAAATTCACAATAAATAGAATTCCAGATGGCTCAGCCTTCGGACGACCACAGACGAGAACAACTCTTCTGTAGTTTCGCAAGACCGAATCACCCTGTAACTAAATTCACCTGGGGAAATCTAATCACTCTCCGCGATAATATCGAGGACGAAAAACTCTACAAAGAATTACACGAATTCCGTGAACGCCATTATAGCGCGCATCGAATGAAACTAGCGATTCAAGCAAGATTACCATTGGACACTCTCGAAGAACACGTGAAACAATGTTTCGCGAAAGTACCGAGCAACAATTTACCACCTGATGATTTCAGTGCTTTCAAAGGCGCGAATTCATTCGATACAAGAAACTTTCGACGAATGTACAAAATCAAACCAGTTAAGGATTTCTGCCACGTCGAACTTACTTGGTGTTTGCCACCAATGTTGGACATGTATCATAAGAAACCTTATTTCTACGTTTCGTGGGTCCTCGGACACGAAGGCGAAGGTTCTTTGATCAGTTATTTACGAAAGAAAATGTGGTGCCTCGAAGTAACAAGCGGCAATGGTGAGAGCGGATCAGAATTGAATACTATGTTTACTTTATTCCAAGTATCAATGATAATGACCGATGAAGGACATCAACGTTTGAGCGAAGTATTAGACGCGGTTTTTGGTTATATAAATCTCATGCGAAAAGAAGGTCCACAGAAGAGAATCTTTGATGAGATTCATCAAATCAAAGAAACTAACTTTAGATTCACCGATGAAGTTCCACCGGCGGAGTATGTCGAAGATTTATCCGAGAACATGCATGTTTATCCTCCGAAAGATTATATCACAGGGAATCTATTGTATTTTGAATATGATCCTGAAGAGATACAAGCTTGTATGGATTGTTTAACACCTGAGAATGTGAATATTACTGTCAGTGATAAGTTGTTTAAGGACGAAGAGTTTGATAAGGTCGAACCTTGGTTCCAAACGAAATATAGCGATTCGGAGATACCAAAGGATTGGATTGATTCTTGGCGAACAATGAAACCTTTGCCAGAGTTTCATTTGCCTGCACCGAATGTTTACTTAACGGATGACTTTAGTTTAATTACTTTACCGGAAGATGTTCCTAAATATCCAACGAAAGTTTATCAGGATAATATTTGCGAATTGTGGTATCGTCCTGATACGAAATTCCGATTGCCCGAGTGTTATATGAACTTTTATTTGATATCGCCTGTGGCTTTCGAATCACCGAAATCGTAAGTTTGTTTATTTATACATAAATGAGTTTGTTGTGATACAAGTTTGAAATATTATTTCAGAGTCGGTTTAATGGATTTGTATGTAAATACATTGAAACAATTATTGGCGGAAGAATTGTACGTAGCAATCGTGGCTGATTTGCATCATGAAATTTACACGAGTGATAAAGGAATCGTTCTTAAGTTGAATGGTTTTAGTCAGAAACTGCCTGTGAGATACTTTTCATTCTATAAAAAGCATGTTCGGGATGATTTATAATAATAATAAACTGCTTTCAGATTTTATTAACTACGATAATAAAATATATAATTGATAGTCCGAAGCTAATCACAAAGGAGTTGTTCGAAGTAATGAAGAAGCAAGGAATTAAAGAGTATTACAACACATTTTTGAAGCCTCAAAAACTTGTCAAGTAAATATCAAACTGTATTTTTATTTAAAGAAGAGAATCAATTATTACTAATTATTTATTTGTCGTTTCAGAGATGTTCGATTATCGCTTTTAATGCATCCTTTTTGGGGTTGCGTTGATCGTCACGCGGCAATTCGTTCGGCGAACTTTAATGAATTCCAAGAATTCGTAAAGTCTTTCACACAACAAATGTACATTCAAAGTCTGGTTCAAGGAAACATTTCGGAATCGAATGTGATAAAACATGTTCGAAGTGCTCTCGATATGTTAAAATGTGGTCAATTGAAAGAAGAAAATCGACCTAAAATTCGAGTCTCCGAGATTCCTTTGGGTATTAATTATTGCAAAGTACGAAGCTTTAATTCGAGCGATGTGAACTCGGTCGTTACTAATTATTATCAGTCCGATCAAGCATCGACCAGGCTTTTCATCATCATTGAATTGGTCATTGTAAGTAATAGCAGATTTATTTCTTTGGTGATTCTTTCGAAAGATTTATATCGATTCGACTTTAAGTTTGTCAATTCAGAAATAATTCTTTGACGCTCTAACTTTTTCATAAATAGAGGCGAATATTTTATAGCAGACGAAAATGCTCTAGAAAATTCATGCTATAACATCTCTAGAAATCATTGAAATCAATCTTTCTGAATAATTACTATTTCTTCATTTCTTTATTATAACTCTCAACATATAATGATAATGGAAGGATTATATTTACGTTTCGATTTATATCAATTCGACTTTAAGTTTGTCAATTCAGAAATAAATCCTTGGCGCTCTAACTTTTTCATAAATAGAGGCAAAAGTTTTATAACAGACGAAAATGCTCTAGAAAATTCATGCTATAACATCTCTAAAAATCATTGAAATCAATCTTTCTGAATAATTACTATTTCTTCATTCCTTTATTATAACTCTCAACATATAATCATAATGGAAGGATTATATTTACGCTTCGATTTCTATCAATTCGACTTTAAGTTTGTCAATTCGGAAAGTTTTATAGCAGACGAAAATGCTCTAGAAAATTCATGCTATAACATCTCTAAAAATCATTGAAATCAATCTTTCTGAATAATTACTATTTCTTCATTTCTTTATTATAACTCTCAACATATAATGATAATAATTACCAGATGATAATGGAAGGACCACTCTTCGATCAACTTAGAACCCAAGAACAATTAGGTTACAGTGTCTTCTGCATGGTAAGAGACACTTTTGGAGTGTTGGGTTATTCGATTACAGTTTGTACGCAAGCTGACAAATACACCACCGAACATTTGGATATAAGAATCGAATCTTTCCTCGAAGCATTTAAGAAAATCCTACAGGAAACCTCTGACAAAGAATTAGAGAGTGTAAAGGAAGCTCTAATAAAGCTTAAACAACGCGCTGATATTCATTTGAAAGAAGAAGTCGATAGAAACTGGATGGAAATCACAACGAACGAGTATAGTTTCGATCGTATTGAAAAAGAATTATTAATGATCGAACATATTGATATACACGAATTAAGGAATTGGATGGCTAAACATACAATCGGCGGAGAGAATCTTCGAAAATTAAGCGTACAAGTAATTACTTTCATCAAACATTTACAAAAATCCTAATTAATATAACAATCCTTTTTAAAATCGTATCTTACAGGTTGTCGGAACAACAAAATCGGAGAAAGAAACAAATGTCGATATTGACACGCAAGATTCGGCGAAACCGAACTCTGAAAGTTTACTTCCAACCGCGGCGGACGAATACTCGTTGATGTACATAAGAAAGAAAGATGACACCGAATCAAAAGAATCAAAATACATCACCGACATACGAGAATACAAATCATCATTAAAAGTTTATCCTCCGCGCGTTGTCTTATGATGATTGACGTGGCTATCGATATTAACGAAATTCTAGGAAATGCCAATCGCCACGGCTCGGATTCCCATTTAGTTGATGTATTTCCCTCTCTTTCGCAATTATTTATTGGAGCACGCGAGAAGCTTTTATATTGTAAATGTACGTGTAATCTTGCCCGGGGAAAATTGCTGTATGAAACTGTTATGTTGAATAAAAATATATCATGAAAGACAGTGTTATCAATTATTATTATAACTAACTTCACACTCGAATTCCAATTATTTCCATTATTGGTAGAATTTGATATTATAAATAAATAACAGTGCGTGGAAAAGACTCGGTAAATACTCGTTTATATGAAAATTCCTCAACACCGTATAATTATACCATTTTCAAGTGACTCGTAGTTTTTTTTTATTTTTTTAATGTTGTAAACATGGCGTCAATTAATACTATTACTACGATTATTCTAATTAATTGGTGAATGAAAGTAGACTTGGTAGGAGTTTATACTTCTTTTAATTGTATTCAAGACATGACAACACGTTTCAATAAATCATTAAACTTCCGAAAATGTCAGCCAACCGTCTCCGAGAACCTCTCTCCTCTTTCGTTTTGTTTTCTTTTTTATCTCGCCTTCCTTTCTAACCTGTCTCTTTCTCTCTCTCACACTCTCTTTCATCCGCGCACGCTTTCTCGCCATCGCCAAAAACTTTGCTGAGAAGTTTCTTCCCTTTGTTTGTTCGTTTGTTTTTTAGTTTTTTGGGTTTTTTGGTTTCTTATTTCATTGGCCAGCCGCCCTCCGGCAGGCACCGTACTCGACAGAGGATTCCGTATTTATCTTGACCGCTCTCTACTTTGCAATTGTGTGTCGTGTAATCGCGTTATACAAGAAAAATGAAGATACGTCGCCTCGATTTTTTGGTTTTTTCGTCATTGATTATTGAATATCGCTTAAAAGAAACGAACTTAAGGATATCCGATCAGCCGACGCACGATGAAGTTAACGAGTAACTTCATCCCTCGACGGCTTTTGGATTTACAGGATTAAAAATGTCGATGCAAATTTGATTACTCTAAAAGTTTTCGTTACAACATCCATTAAAGTGCAGTTTTGCATTTACTATGCTTTTTCGAATAATCACTGGAGATTATACGGGACATTATCTGTGTGAGTGTTTGATGCGTTTTTTTTCCATATACTTGTGAGCTTTTTTTTTTCGATTCTTTCTTTCGTATGTATCTATAAGAGTTTTGCCACTACACTTAGTTTAATATTTAGTTACACCTCCTACGATCTCTTTTCCCGAATATGCGTGTGTTGTCTCCTCTGTGTCTGTCTCGCCTGTGTCTTCTGTGTGTAATTCGCGCTTTTAAGAGTATTGTTTCAAAAAACTGTCACATCTTCCTCGATTTTTAGCGTTTACAAGAAATTCATCGGTGGCTTTCGCCTCTGTTCCCGCCAGATGTCGTATTCTACCAAATGGTTAACCTCACTTTCGAGACTAGAAATTTTACGATACTCTTCCAAGGTAACTAACATTCAAGTGACTTCGAAAAGGACTGGAATTGTCCTTCTGTGCAATTATCTTTCCTTATCTCGTATCAATCTCGAATTCAATATACAGCATCCAAAAAAAAATAGTTGTCGCAATCTGTAAAATGGCCGCCGATCAAAAACTAAAGTTTTGATAGCATATATCCATACCGGGTGTACAAGCTACGAAATTCCACTTCCTGTTCGACGACCATTTCGCAGATTGCAACAATTATTCTATTGGATACAATGTATGTTTAATGGTTCAACTACTAGCGGAAACCGGCCACCAATCGGAGGTCAAGCGAATAATAGATTATTAACAATACTTAACGTCAGCGCGCATACTCCTCTCTAACTTCTCTGTGAGAAGTACTCACTACTCGATCCACACTCTCTCTCTTTCTCTCTCTCTCTCTCTCTTAACCTTTCTCTCTGTCCTATTTTTATGTTTTCCTTTAATTACTGGGTTCGCCTTTAAACTGTAGTAAGTGAAAGAAAAGTGTACAAAAAAACAAAGAGAACGCAAAACTAAACGCTTTCGCTTTAACAATATTTACGGTATGAGAAGACGGGGCCCACATGTGTGTCCAACTACATCGAAGTATTATCCTTCTGTGTGATAATCTGAGAAGGTGTGTATGTGTGTGTGTGTGTGTGTGTGTGAGTTTAATTAATCATATTTATCAACCCTTCCGCGGCATCCGGGGACAGGGAAATTCTCGCTTATATTCGCTCGCCAACTCTTACTGTCTCTGGCTGCTTTTACTATATAAGTTATACTGCGTGTGTGTGTGTGTGTGTGTGTGTGTGAGTGAGTGAGTGTGTGACCGCTACTTTTTAAATATAAGTTCCGTCGTTATTAAAGTGTGTGGTAAGCTTTGAGAGAACTCTATCGGGGCAAACCGAGGGGCAAAAAGGGCAACTCAATAGAGGGCGCGCGCGCGCGCGCGCGCTTGTTCATTGAACAAAGCTTTTCCTCGCGTGAAACTCTAGCAGCGAGAAATTAGAACGCCTCTAATGCCCTTTTGTAGTTACAAGTGCTAATACTTGGTTGGTTGGTTTTTTTTTTCTTTCTTTCTTGGATATTCCGCTTACCTTTAATCCTTGCCAGTCGAGCAAATACGAAAGAAAAGTCGATCGATCCTTTGAAGCTCCCGGCGAAGGAGGAGAAGCTCTAGCTAAAGGAAACGAGCGGAGCTGGGAAACGAATTGGTGGAACGCTAATGGAGTACGCTTAAGTAGAATGAGTGTCTGCTGCATAAAGAGACACTCGACTTTTTTTTTGTTGTTGTTGCAAAATCGCCTACCGCCATCTTCTGACAGCGGATAACTCGCGTCGAGTTCTCAAAACCCTCGACTTCTAAAAAAGTGTCCCCTGTGTGTGTCTCTCGCAAGTATAATTCCCGTTTACTAAGAGGTGAACACGAGTGAATTTTCGCTGGCAGCTTCTCATTCGCTTTCTAAGATCTGTGCTGCACCTCTCCTTTTTCCGTGCAATTGCAATTGGTAGTTGTACGAGAGATTAGTTTCGAGACTCTATCATCGCACTTAATGGCTCGTATATATATAATTAGACATATATGGTTTTACCTGGCGTTCTTAAGCGCCGAAGACGAGTTCCGTGGGCCCCTCATTGGTTGTTTCGTGGTGTTTTTTCATTCTTTCTCGGTTTTAAACATTAGTTTTATCCACTTGGCTTGCTTTTTTTGACTCTAACTTGGCTTCTACTTATTATATTGTTTATAGAGACAACGAAAAGTGGGCGCGGCGAGGCGCGTCTCGAGAACGCGCTAGAGCTCGGCCCCTTTTTATTTAAAGTCCTGTTTTACACATCTCGGCGTAGTTTCTCCTTTTTTTTGTTCTATCTTCTTTAGTATGTTTCTTAAGCATTCTTTACAGTTGAGATTTCGGACTCCGTGGTGTCGCGCGTGTTCTCTCTTCACTCGCGCTCGTCACTCTCCTCTTCTTCATCTTCATCTTCATCTTCATCTTCATCTTCTTCTTCTTCCACTCGCACCTTTTTCCATCTCTTGTTTCCCTCGTGTCTGCTATCTCACGTTCGATCGTTCGTCAGTGTGCAGAGTGGTGCACGCGCGTCGAAAAGTACACGTCGAGGAAAGAAAATCTACCTTTGTTTGTATATTGTTGATGGTTGGGTTGCTTTTTTTTTTGTTGGTTATGTTTTTTATTTTCACGGAGAAGCGCAATATCGCCGCGATTTTTGCATCGCGCGAAGAATCCTTCGAGCTTTAAAGTTCAAGTCGGATATAAGTCTAAATTGCATGCTTTGTGATACACACTTCGACAAATACTTATACGGGGGAGAACTTTGCTGTGTCACACGCGCTCGGCGCACATCGAAGCTAGACGAGTTTCCTAAGACTTTGGAAGCTGGCAAAGCTGAGTTGAATGGACTTTGAAATTCGGCTCTCGTCATATTATTTATATCGTATCATTTTTGTTGTTTTTTTTTCTGTGACTTTCTTCTCTTCTGTTTCGTGCTCTCTCTCTCTCTCACTCTCTCTCTCTCCTGCCGGTCCCTTTTCATCCAAGCGAACTCGGAAACTTGTTTAATCCATCCGGCGATTTATATAAAGATTTTTTTTTTGTTTCTCATTGTCTCTTAATGCATCTGTTACGCAATAACAAATCTACAAAAATATAACATTTTCTCTCTCTTTCTTTCTCTCATCTCGCTCTGTCGCTCCTTCATTTATATTATCTCAATAAATGACTTTCCATCCGCGTCTTTCTGACTTCTTTCTTTTATGCTTCTTCTTCTTCCTCGGTGGTTTCATTTCTGTGTCTGACACGTATTTATTATGCTTCGCTTACTTTAAACTTTTATACTCGTGGTTAGTCGCTCGTGCTGTCTTGTTCTCGTTCATCACTTTGTTTTCTGGGTTTTCTTCATCTTCTTCTTCTTCTTCTCATTGTTTTACTCCCACGTTGCGGAGAAAGAGACACCCGGCTAATCGCTCTGGTTTGTACGTCTCTTTCTCTCGCTCTCTCACTTCTGGCACTCTTTCTCGACTCATCATCTCTTTGGTAGAAAGTCCTGCCGACTATTCTACTCATAAATAGTTATTATTTTTAACATAATCGTCCGCTAGATATTCCCGGGTTCTCGTTTGCCCGTCGACGTTTTTTCTCTCCTTCTCTTTCTTTCTTTCTTCCCATTTTGCTTTTGACACGGTGAAACATTACGAAACACCAGCATCCAATATCCGCGGGAAGAAAAATGGCTACCGGGAGTATATTCTCTTCGTCTCCTTCTTTCTCACATTCTTGCACGCTCGCTTCTTTCTCACTATATTATCAATCACACAAGGATCGCTTGTAAAATAAACCGCGCTCGTATGTACACTTAAACGAGGGAGACATCCTTGGATACGCGTATCAGCCGAAGATCCTCGAATAATCCAAAAAAAAAAAAAATAAGAGGACAAACCCACCGAAAGACAAAAGATAGATCGAATTTCGAACTTACCAAGGTTCTCTCGAGCGAGGAACAATCTTAGAGAGAGTTTCAATAAATTAGAAATTAAATTAATATCAGAGGACATTCGGCGAACATCCCCGAGCGTATCCATTAAACGCGATCTCCTCTAGAAAAAACACTTATGCGCACGCATAACCGAAACCGCACCCGCAGTCACTCATCCTTAATCTCCGACGCAACAGCAAATAAATATTATGTGTCGTGCTTGCCGCGAGTGTACGCTATAAAAAACACGATCAAGATGACTTGTATCTTGATTACGAGGGATTCTCGCGGCGAGCACGACTTGTAACATCCCACGTTTATGTACATCGCGTTCTCTAAGGTCTCTAAAAGGCGATATCTTCGTGCAGGAACCGCACTAACATTCTCACAGGACATTCTCACACATTCTCTCTCTTTCGCGACACATATCTGCCGAGGCACGTAAGTACGCTCCCGGAGCACATACTTAAAGAATTGCAGGCATTCAATCGTATCTCTTCTTCTCGCATACACACTCGCTCGCTCGATCTCATTCGACTTACTTGTTAATACACTATGGGAACTCTAACATCTAAATCATATATATATATATATGTATATATATATAAATATATATTTTACCTATATGAAAAGCATCAGTCTCGAAGCGCCAGTGAGCCTCTCAGTGTTCCTCGTAACACTTTCAAGTGTTTCTCTCTGTGTGTGTGTCTGAGAATAGATCTGTGTCTTTACGGGTGTCTGTGTCGACGTATCTACAGAGTTGCTAGAGCACTTAGAGGATGCTCTAATTTCACAGACCGTCGGAACGTTGAGAGGCGTCAATGGCGGGCGTTTCATATAATACCGGAAAATATATATTTGTCGTCGTAAAAAAAATAATCACACTTCTTACGAATTAAATACTTATATAGCAGCTGACGCGTCTTGTGTTACTCTCTCTCTCGCTCGCTCGCTCTCTCGCTCTCTTTCTCGCTCTAGAATTCTTCTCACGTTCCCATATTCTCTCTCGTAAACTTTTCCTTAATGCTAACACGCATGCATACTCTAGTCAGTCGATATTCATACCCAATTACGGATTGTAATCTTTTCGTCTAGAGCAGGATTTGCTCTATTTCTTTCTATATCGCGCGATCTTCTTCTCGTCTCGTAGTTTGTTTTTGTCTCGTTTTACGCATGTACGGGCAGCTCTTAGTGTAAAAGCGCCGCGGTACAATGCTTGGCAGTGAGGACACATCGTATTTTGTGTTTTTCTTTAATATACGCGTAGGTCGAAAAAGCCGGTCTTTCTAAGTTTCGATTTTCTTTGTTACTTCTTCTTCTTTTAGAGTCGGTTGTCGAGTCTCTCTCTCTTCTAGAGTTTAGTTTACTAGCTTGGCCCCATCAGAGCTTTTAAACACGAAGTCGAAGGACATTTGAAACCCAACTGTTGATTACTGCTACTCGCTCGGCGAGGCAGAGACAGCCATACTTTTTATATTGCACCCATTTTTAATACCGAAATAAAAACGATCTCACACGAATTCCCAATTATCACCTTCTCGTCTCTCTTCTTTTCGAAACACAGAACTAATCACTAAAAGAATTATCTAACCCTAGAACTTACTCTTTTGCCTGAGCGAGAAGGAACAATCCACGAGTTTCAAATGTCCGCGGCGGAATATAATTGCTCGCGCGTTATACGTGTTAATTAATAAGATTGCTTGCAGTCTTGAGTCACATCCGGGGTGTGTTTCCAAGTATCTCGTCGACGAGAAGTACGCTCACGTATCTACTCTTTGTGCCGGCGAACCTTTTCTGCTGGTACTTTCCTTCTTTCTTTTTTTTTTTGTCGTTTTGCGTTTTACTTAATAATAAATACCTAATTCTCGGCTGCGACTGGAGCGGCAAGCGGCGCATCGCCCTGACCCTTCTCGATGCCCTTGCCGTTCTCCACCGCGTCGTCGAATTGCCCCGGAATCGGCAGTGATTCTTTCGTCGAGTTCACGCTCGGAGTGCTAGTAGCCTCACTGCACACAGAGAAAGACAGGCCGGTTTTCCAGAGATACGGAGAGAAGAGTAGACTATTAACAACGAAGTGAGACCTGTTTGGAAGAGACGTACTTAAAATCGTTTACTCCGTCGATGGTACTTCCACGGCCCCTGCTCTCCTTCTTCTCTGTTGTTTCCTTACTCTTCTTCACGCTCGCTTTCTTCTTATTAGTCGCCTGAGGGAAGGACTACTCCATAATCGAACCTGGCTTACCAATCGGAACTTCACGCGCAACCTACCTTCATCTGAGTCTTCTTTCCACGCCCGGCTATCTGCGTTCGATTATTCCCTCGACTGGGAAACGTCGGTCGGCCCATTGGATTAAAGTTTCGTGGCAACGCGTATTTTAAACCGCCGATCGATGTCACCTGAGATATAAGAAAGATCTTTGTTATTTGCTAGTTTTAAGATGAAATAGAATATTTGGAGGTAAATCCGCGGAATTTGTAACTTTTTCGTCAATCGAGGTGAAAGTTTTATAGCGCTATATGAGATTTATAGCGCTATATAAGTTCTATAGCGCTATATATGTTCTATAGTGCTATATAAGTTCTATAGCGCTACATATGTTCTATAGCGCTATATAAGATTTATAGCGCTATATATGTTCTATAGCGCTATATATGTTCTATAGCGCTATATAAGTTCTATAACGCTATATAAGTTCTATAGCGCTACATATGTTCTATAGCGCTATATAAGATTTATAGCGCTACATATGTTCTATAGCGCTATATAAGATTTATAGCGCTATATATGTTCTATAGCGCTATATATGTTCTATAGCGCTATATATGTTCTATAGTGCTATATAAGTTCTATAGCGCTATATAAGTTCTATAGCGCTACATATGTTCTATAGCGCTATATAAGTTCTGTAGCGCTACATAAGTTCTATAGCGCTATACAAGTAACTTACATAGCGCTGTATAACCGAATCTCCCGATTACAAACGAATTAATTACATTTATATAAATAATACCTGCGGCGGAAGTCTGTTACGAGGATGTCCTTGCAAGGGTTGTGGTAGTCGACCGGGTTGACCGTAATTCGGTCCCCATTGTCCTACAACAACCCCTGCGATTTCCAATTGACCTCCTCTCGATGGAATTGGTCGTCGCATCAGTGTCCTTTGACCAGGTATCGTTCCACTACCACGACCACGCATTAAACCATCGTTGATTGGTGCGAGGATCGTTTGCGGCACAGGCATCCGAATACCTGGAACACCGGTTTTCACTTTTTCTTCAATGAATAAGACCGAAGAACGCAGCGTACGATTGAGCCCTATTAATAGAAAGGACAGTGTTTCTCGGGGAATCCTGAAATTGTAATTATTTGGAAAGATCGGACTTACAACCGATTTTAATGATTTTGTTTGTGTGAGAATAATGTATAGAAAGTTACACTCACTTGAAGTCGAGCAAATAGTTGAACAATCTAGAGAAATAGTAACGTAAACTTTGCTATAGTTTTGTAAAAGCTTTCCAAATACCTAACTCAGACTTAACTCAGACTTAACCCAAGCACAATTATTATTTCCGACTTACAACTTCTTCGATTTCTTGGCAGTTAAGTTTCCAGTAGAATAAAGTAACATAACTTTTATAGCATATATATATACAAAAAACTAGAAAAGAAAAGAAATGAAAATGCTAAGAAAAATGATGAAAATCAATTGTAAGTCGATCTTCCTAAATAATTATCTCTAAAACAACCCTGTAAAATCACCACGAACTTATCAACCCTTAAAACTTATTTACCTGGCGGAACAGGCATCGGTGGTCGAGCAAAAACGACTTTAACACCCTCGAGAATTGCCTTCCGCATTCGATCGACTTTCATAACCCGATCAATATGCCCGTTACACAGCTCCAAGATATTCTTCGCGACAGTCGCACGTGCCAGCGTGTGGTGAAAGAGTTTGCCGTCGAAGAAGAGCCACGGGCAACACATGAGCCATGGAATAGGCGCGCCGCACGCGTCATTTGCTAAGAGAGCTGTTTCAACGCCCGCCATGAATAGCGTTGCTAATTGCACACCGCGCGATGTCACCAATGGAAGCTGTTTTTGACATTAATCTTTGTTAGAATTTCGTACTAGCTTTTAGTGGAAAGAGAGGAATAAAGAAGTTTTTTAAAGTACCTGGAGATCTTGAAGGTATTGAGCATTCATAAGTTCGGGCGAGAATGCTTGCGCGATGAAGGCGTCGAGTTCGTGTCTTCGTAGAATCTTTATTTTGTCCGAGAACGACATGATATACCTGCAATATATTTATAAGTCTGCTGTGTTTCGATGTTTGTTAATACTAGGTTTACGGATGTTTTATTGTACAATAATTGTTCGTATGATAAACTGTTTATGACTTCACTCTTTTATTGTATTTAGATTCCATTTTACTATAAAAGGTTTTTCTTAAATAAATAAAAGTCATTACAAGTGCCAGAAAAAACAATATAAACGGTCTCAGTAATTATCCTCGCAAAATTTGAAACCCAAACTATTTTTACTATATTTAATGAACACTTAAACACGAGCCTTTCAAAATAAGGTTTTGGCAAAAAATGAATATCTACTATATAAACTAGAAATGCATAGAAAACGTACCTTAAAACGCAAGCCATCACAAGCAGATGTTGCTGTACATAGGAAGTATTTAACATAAGAGGTGTATCAGACCTCATGCAGGTCAAAAATCCTCTGAGTCTTCGGCGCTTATCATCTATATTTGTACTATAATAATTTGTCCCAATAAATAACAATAACAAAAGATAGTTCAATTAATTGATTAATTCTAAAACTCACCCAAACCAAAGGCGGTGGATCGTTGGAACGCCCCAACCAATCTGCTCCGCTTTAACTAGATCAGGAGTTTGGTATGGATTCGACTTGGACCAAACCCACTCTTTTATCACGACTTCCGGTACCTCGAGTTTCTCGCCGTCTACATTATATTTATAATAACAATTGTATTATTATAACTGCGTGTTTTATTTCATCTCTTCATTGAAAATATTTGAATGAATGAACTCACCGTTCTTCTCTTTGCTCTTGGTAGCGAGATACATTCTGTGATGAAGATTAAAGAGTATCGCATAGACCATCTGTCGAATCGGTCTGTAGATGAGATGAATCGATGGGAACTCCCGGTGGTACTCCTCCTCGAGCAATACTGGGAGCTTGATCTCCCCGGCAATGAGTATCTGATAGATATGCGGTGACATCAAACCCTTCTGGTGCCTCTCCGATGCAGTGCGCATCACTTCCGGTACAGTGCTTGGTATACTACTGGCTTTCTCCTGCTGCCTCGCCGAATCTGTGGTCGCGTGAGACGGGGATGTTGCTGAAGAACTACTACTCGAGCTCGACGAACTTATGAGTAAATTGTGGGTCCCATTGATCGCGTGACCATTATCTAATCGCAAATATACCGTGTGTTTCACATTGAATCTGTATTATATACTTCTCCATCAATCTCTCTATATCATTCTCCTTTCTTTCTCCACCCTGTTCGTACGATCCCACTTACTTTGTTCATCCTCCGTACGAACAACGTTCGCATCACCGCTCACTTGAATCCCTGGTGGATCTATCACTATCTGTGGCGCTGATTTTGCATTCGCTGTTGCTTGCTTATACGCGTTCAAACTCTCGCGTTCGCTCTCCACAGTCTCCGAAGCGAACCTTGACGTTTCCAGGGTACCGTCGACCACAACCGCTACGGGAGTCTCCACTACGCTTGTTTGAACTTGCACGTTTTGCTTTGTATCCATCTTATGAACTGAGGATTAATAATATTGTTGTTGTCCAGCTTTTTAATATGTTTTTGTTATAAAAGGATGTTGTTACCTTTGGTAGACTTTACAGGCTTGTAATGAAGGAAACCATCCTTGGTTCCGTTTATGTAGTACTGCACCGACTGTCTTAACTTCCCGCAACGACTATCGGATAATGATCCGAAGACTTTCTGTGCGACAACGTCTAATTCTATCGACGGTAATTCTCGTACGAAATTCGCGATAGTCTTGATTGTTAATTCAACATTGTTCACGGTAGTACTAATGTTTAGCTTCTTGTAGAAGTCTGTTAGATCGGTTTCCGTCAGAATGTAATTACCTAGAAGTGCTGCGAGCATGCAAAGCCTATCCGATGGGATATTTAAGGCTTTCAACACTTCCGGAATCACGTATTCTTTCGTGTCGAGTGAACCCTGAAGTAAATCTTTGTTTTATTAAGATACATAATAATTTAATGAATGATTGTATTACCTTATACGTAAGTTTCAATTGTTCCGACGAGAAATATCGGGGAGGATCGAACGCCGCGTATTCCGCGTCGTCAGCGATCAAACCATTAAAATTGTTCTCGCGACAATATGCTATCACTTCTTGATGATGGTCGTCCATACTGCACAACTATTGTACAAACAGAAATCAGAATGACGTACAACGAATAAGAAAAGAAAGTACTACGCAAACTATAACTCACAACTGCGACATTCAAATGCCTGAGTGCCATGCGTAAACTAGTACGCAAACAAACAGGCGGCGTCCACCATACTTTCGGTGGCGGTGTGCCTTTGGTTGCTATGTGTTTCAAGACATTGTTCACTTTGATTCGCACTTGCAACTGATTTTGTATCCAATCGGTTCGTCTCGGTGATTCCAAGCAACCGTTGAAGAACACTGCTAATTCGATACCTGCCATTTCGGCTTGTTGAATCAACACTATAAGGAATTGTAGCATACGGTTCCATTGTCCGCCGCAAGCCCAATCTGGAAACAATCGTACAAAGGTGTGAAAACCGTACGAACTTTATCGAAACAAGAAACACTAAATGAAGTTTTACCTGAGAAATAACCGCCGTACAATCTATCCAGACAACACTCGCCGTCTAAAACTAATCTTAGCTTAGCTGGGGAATGTAACTGCTGCGCTTTGCCGACGCGATTGTGTTGTCTTTGCGTGACGATACGTGCGATCTTCAGCAGGTCCACTGGTATCGTGCCACCCTGGACGCAATTGCTATCGAGGAACACTTGCAAATCTTGAATGCCCATCTCGACTCTTGTCAAGTTTAATACTCGTACGATTTTTTTGGATTATAAAGCTCTTAGCTTTTCTAGTTTTTCGATATTGAATATCAATGTACGATTCTTCCTTCCGCCCTGGGTTTTCACCGAAACTCTTCTCGCCGTCCGGCTTGCCAGTGATTTTACGACGTGAAGAAGCCCAGTCTGAATTTCAGCAGTTTCAACCTGTAATTCGAATGATTAATTAGATACTTTAATTAGAGGAATATGTTATTAACGTATCATTTGTAATTGTATTTCAGTTATATTTAAAGTCTTGTACGAACTCTCAAGTTATAAACAATAACTTTGTAACACTTTGTTACAATAATACTAACGCGAGGAAATACAGTAAATACAATCAACTTTTAACACTATCGTAAATAACAATCTCGCAGAGATTGATTCTCGATTCGCAAGAAAAACTACCGGAGAAACTCGAGGTGGAAGGAAAACAGAAGGAAAGACAATTACAAAAGTTACATCAATCTCGATTGGAATCATCGACGATCGACCGATTCAACAACACCAATTACTCAAGCGTGTGTCATTGAGTTTGACAGATCGAACCAAAAAGCGATCACCCATCAATAAAACCGAACACCGGCAGCCGCCGTTTGATACTTTCGCTGATGCATAAGCCACCGGAAATAGCAAGTTAGGAAACCGGTCGATCGTCGAGCTTCTCTTCTCTTCTCCTCGCTCTCTCCTAGCGTTTTGTAACCTCAAGCGCGACCTCGATCCATCCACGCGCTGCTATCCAATACGAAAGAAGAGAATCATCGGAGAATTGTCATCGGCTCTATGGAGCGCAGGATACGCCGACGCCATTTATTTTGTTTATGTGGCGATCCGCGTCCGATAGAGCCAAGAGTTAGGTTTAGAGCGCTAGAGCGCGTAGAGTCGCTCTCGGCCAATGGCAAGAGAGCGGAGGGCCCAGACAGGTGAAAAAGTTAGCCTCGGCATTTCGAGAACTTGTTAATTCTACTCTCGGTTATGTCTTCTCTCAATGAGAGAGAAAGAGAGAGAGATAGATAGATAGATAGAGGGGAATATAGTTAGGCTAGAGGGGGAGAAAGAGAGAGAAAGAGAGGGTCGAGGGAGACCGGCATGGCGAGGTCGTGTCTGGCGAGAACAATCCGGGCGAAACCTTACGCAAGGAATTCGCCGGGATTGACTAGCGCTCCTAGAGCAGCCGAGAACCAATCGGAATTCTTCGGAGCGCGCCTCCTTCTTGTCTCCTCGATATCCGGCCGGCAAGCTTTCTTCCGGAATACTTACGTTAAATTAGCGATAATCATCGTGGCCCCAAAGAAACACAAAACACACACACCACACGGTGCTGCCTTTCACAGTGGGTGACGTCGGCCTTTCGAAAACGGAAATGAGCGGCTCCGGCGGCGCGACGGCCGTCGCTCTCTCTTTCTCTCTCTCTATATATCGGCGGCTGGCGATTCGACCAACCGACCTAACTCTTATATACAAGCCTGCTCGTCTCGTTTCCTATGCATTCCCCCACCACTTCGTAAAATACGGATCCACTGGAATCCAGGGGAACCGTGGTGTCTGATTGGCTAGACCGAAAGAAGCGGAAGTGCGGGAAAGTATTTTGGAGTTCGAGATCAACGCCAGGTTTGCAACCCTTGTTTTTTTTAATACTTGCGTATAGTTTTTATAAGGTTTGTATTTGGTTGTATTTGTGGGATAAAAAAAAAGGTCAAGATGAATTGTTTCGTTTTCTTACGATTGATTGTTTCTTTAATGTGTCAATATACAAGTATACATTCATTCGCAGATATCACTCAGGCATACACCGCACATGAGAAAAAAGGAGAGAAATATGTTCTTCGATCGCGATTGATCATCGGTGATTCGCGCGGTCCGCGATAAAACAGGTGGAAGATACGAAGAACGAGAGAATAAATTATACGATGTTAAGTCTTAATTAAAGTCGTCTTTAACCCGACGATAGAGGCGGAAACACACCTTAAAAGGAAAAGTGTGCCTAGGCAGTGCATCCTAGAATAAATAGGATGACTTATTCGATGGTATCCTTCGATCAGTCGCTTAAAACGACTTTCCCAAAATATAAATCGAGATCCTACCAAGCTACTGCATCGAAGGACACGGATTCTCTGTACACTGCAAGTTTATTCTTTACAAGTCCCTTGAACCGAGCGAACACCACTTTAAAACGAAGCTGCTCGTAATTTGTTACAATCGCCGAGGTCATTTTCATCTTTGCGATTGATAACTAAGTCTTTCTTCTGTGATAGAAATTCTTCTTTACAATTCCTCGTGCTTCTCCTCGTCCTTCTCTTCATCATCAAGCGCATCCATTTCAACAGACTTCTCCGCATCCATATTGCTTTCGGTAGATTCTTCCTCCTGAATGTCATCTTCTTCCGGTACTTCATCCAAAGAAATACCTAAAGTCTTCCTCATCAATTGTTCAACGCTATCGGCGAAGCTCGATGTTTCTCTAAGCATAAATCCTGATCGTAAAGTTGCTGTACGGAACATCATCAAAGCGATGTCCTTGGCAGTCTGATCGGCAGTGTCGACTTCCACTCTTCTTAAAAGTTCCCTAATAAGAGGATGTCTCGGATTAACTTCGAGAGTCTTCTTCTGATTCAAATAATACGTCTTCTGCGGGTCGTCAGTCTTCTGGTGCGCGTTGGAGATCGCTAATCTTTCCATATTTCCTGTCCAACCGAACATACTCGCGACTAGAGCGCATGGAGAATCGGTTAAACGCTCGGATAATTGTGCTTTACTAATATGATCCTTAAGGACATCGTTTAACCATTTCATTAAAGGTTCGAAGGTTGTTTTCAAATGTTCCATTCGTTCCTTCGCTTTGTCGCCTTCCTCCAATGTGAAACCTTCTTTCGCTACGTTTTGGAATTTCTTCCCGTCGAATTCGGGTAAAGCGGAAATAGCATATTCGTCTACGGCTTCCGTTAAGTAGAGAACTTCGTATCCTTTCTTGTCCAGGCGTTCAACGAACGGAGACTTTCTTACTTCGTCCTCGGAGGAACCAGCGATGTAGTAAATATGTTGTTGATTCGCTTTCATACGCGATACGTAATCGGAGAGATTCGCGAGTCCTTTTTGAGTCGATGATTGGAACATCAGAAGTTTCGAAAGTCTCGCTCGATTCTGTGCATCTTCGATTACACCTAATTTCACATTCGTACTGTATTCCTTCCAGAATTTCTCGTATTCCTCTTTGGGGATCTTTTTGATCATATCAAGAACTTTCCTGATGAGTTTCTTCTTGATGACTTTGATGAGTTTGTGTTGCTGTAAATTCTCGCGGGATACGTTTAATGGAAGATCATCGCTGTCTACGATACCGCGAATAAAGGAAAGATAATTCGGCATCATATCAGTGAATTTGTCAGTGATGAAAACACGTCTTACGTAGAGTTTGATATTATCGGCTTTGGTACCGTAACGATTGAAACTATCGCCGGGTTGAACTTTAGGTATAAAAAGAAGAGATTTAAAAGTGACTTCTCCTTCAGCGACAAAGTGAATCTTCGCCAGAGGTTCTTGAGTATCTTTTGTCAAAGCTTTATAGAAATCATCGTAATCTTTATCCTCGACTTCCGATGGTTTTAAAGTCCAAATAGGTTTCGAATCGTTCAATCTCTCCCAATCCCAAACAGTTTTATCGATCTTCTTTGTTTTCTTCTCTTCATCTTCCTCTTCGATCTTAACATCTTCTTCCTCATCAGTTTTATCTTCGTTACTTTCTTTCTCCGTCTCTTCAACTTTATCCTCCACTTCTTCCTCAACTTGGACGACTTTACTACTCCAGAAATAAATGGGGAAATTAATGAATTGCGAATACTTCTTTACCAAATTCCTTATCGTATCTTCCTCGAGGAAATCCAAAGCTTCGTCCTTCAAATGTAAACTAACTGTCGTTCCTCTCTTCAATGTGTCCCCACGTGGATCTTCGATGATACTATAACTACTACTATCCGACTGCCAAATATATTGTATATCATCGTTATGCTTGGAAGTAACAGCGACGGTATGACAAACAAGAAAAGCAGAATAAAATCCAACACCGAATTGTCCGATCATATCGTTCAAATCTTGTGTATTCGAAGTATCCTGCATCTTACTTAGAAACTCCGCTGTACCAGACTTAGCGATCGTTCCAAGATTATTGATCAAATCGTTCTTAGTCATTCCGATTCCAGAATCGGTGATACTAAGTATTTTATTAGCTTTATCGGACTTTATCCAAATAGCTAATTCAGGATTGGTGTCCAAGACATTCTTATCCGTTAACGATAGAAGTCTGATTTTATCCAATGCGTCGGAAGCGTTGGATATTAATTCTCTTAAGAAGATATCTTTGTTTCTATAGAGAGAATTAATGATGAGTTTCATCATTCTGTTCACCTCCGTTTGGAAAGTGTACTTCTCCGCTCGTTCTTTTAATTCCTTCATTTGCGCTACATTTAGACCGTCCAATTTGATCGCTTCTTCTTCTCTTTGTAGTACTTCGTCATCTGTTGGATAAATGATAAGTTAAGAGTTGCCACGGCTGAATAAACAATAAACACTTCGTTCAAAGTGTGTTACGAACAAATATAAAACAGTTATTATTATTGCAATTAACATAAAATGAAATAGTATTTAATTCGGAGCGAATAAAACAATTATTGTTGAAAATCCGCGTCACGATCGAAAGAGTACAATGAAATGAGAAAAGGAACACGTCACCTGTCCGAGATCCTTCTCGACTCGATCCTAAATCATTCTCAATTGTGCCGATTTCCTCCTCGATGCTGTCCTCCGCTCGAGCGAACCCTAAACAATTACGATGCAACAGTTCCAGCAATCGAAACCCATGCCGCTTTGTGTTTCTCGATGTTTATCTAATTTCTAATTGTTTATTATTACTTACCAGCGACGAGGATCAATCCAAGAATCAAGAAGAATAGTTTCCTCATTGCGATGAGAAAAATATCTCTTCTTCTAATTTTCGATGAACGAAAACTCACTGCCGGCCGTTACGATTTCCGCCGATGGACTGTCATGCAATTCTAGCCACGGCGCAAAATTATACGAAGAGGGGCGTAAGCCGATCGACCAATCACGGTGAACCACGCAATGCTTGTTGGCCAATGTTGGATGAGCCGGTAACGGCATCTTCCAAATGGCTGGCGGTCATTGGTCCTCTACGACACATGGCTAACTATCATTCTAGAATGTTCACACGATTTTATCTCTTAGTTAGTTATGAAAATAGTCTTGTTTTTTTTTCTTATGGATATTTATGGGAGTTTAGTGATAATCATCGAGTATGATTGGTTGATCGTTTGTAGGATCTTGGAGAAGTTTTGATTACGATTGAATTTGTGGGGGATTTTTGTTGGACAGAGTTGCCATGAAAGCTGTGCGATGATTGTTTGGGTTCAAGGAACTCGTTTATTGGCTGTCGGTATGTTGGCAGTTATTATTTGTTATCCGTGATTCGTGGTGGTTCAATGGTAGATAACCGATTGATAGTAAAATGAAAGAATAATTGATCGATTGGCGATCAATTATTCATGCAGAAACTTTCTTTTGTCGCATTATAATTATATCTGTTCGTATTCAAGCATTGTTAATAATGTAGCCAGTGGTTTAATTAATTATATTGAACTTGCAAATTATCAATTGTATTTGAATTAAAAAACTTTCTATCAATAAAAATACTTCTACAATTCTTTTATATGTACAAAATCATTAAATCTCCAAATTTATAATTTCGTACTCCAACGATTTCCAACCCTCGAAACAGAATCTCGCCAAGCAAAGGAACATCGAACGAGATTATCCGGAATCCCTGATAACTATCGGCGATAACTAATCGCTATTGGAGTGTAGCGATGGAATCGAGATTTTTTCCTCGCGAGCGTCCATGTTGTGACCAGACGGTCGTTATGGATACTCGCGCAATGAGAGCAGAACACGAAGACGACACCACAGCACACCTCAACACCCAATGTAACGTGTGCGTGTGTGTGTGTGTGACACTAATGCGCATCGCGGTGCTATAGAATATGGGTAGTATCGTGTCGAAGGGAGAGAGCATTGTCATTCGCCTTCCGGTCCGCCGCCAGGGTGTCCCTCGTGGAAGGAGTCGTTCGGAATCATCGGGCGCAGGAAGACATCCGACGCAACTGGTGAACGCCAGGATCAGCTAGGGACTTCCTAGGGAACGGTGAGCCATCGATTTAGAACTAGAAATTGGAATTTTTCATTTTTTAACACTTAGGTTTACATCCGTCAAATTGGCGGGTAAAGGAAATCAGGTATTTTGTTTAAAACTAATTACAATCTTATATACAATTTTTAATAATTAAAAAATATCAATTGTCGCGTTTATAATCATTTGATTTGCAAAATAATGACAAACGACGATTAAATAATATAAAGTATAAGCTTAATAATTAATAATACCTGCTTTACAATAAAATAATCCTAATTCGAGTAACGAAAAACTGTTAGGGGAAATTAAACGGTCATTATACTTCGATCGTTCATAATTAATCCAGCAAGTGTAGAATTCCGGAGCGCGTACCACCAAGCAACACAGTTGCGAATCGATCGGCGAAGTCCCGTGTCAATAGTGAATTATGGATTTTGCCGAAGAACTTCATGTCAACGTTAAAAGCCAGCGGTTAACTTCACGGTGAAATAATCGCTTCCCTGAAGAAGGCGCACCTTTGGGTTTGTTCTTTAATTAAAGTGGGCCGTGCCCAGTTAACGAGCTCGAGTTATGTCATGGTTCTACATGGTTGATCGAAAATAATCAACTTAGAACGCATTACTATAATCGTTCAATTTATAGTTAGTGGCTAAATTATATTTAATTCAATCGGACATCAAAATCGTATACTCAACATTTTGAATTTATATTTTTATTTTGTTTATTATTTACAGAAATCGTTTGTATTTTATTCTGGCACTTGTATTGACTTTTTCAATACCTAACTTTGGAATTCCCTAATTCCCAATTCTTCAAAAAAGTAACCGAAAACCCGATAACTTACATGCGATAAGAGAAACCCGCCAGCACTGTTTCTGTTCTACGTTGAGTCATCAACCACTGACGGAGAATAGGCATTCATGTTCTAATTACCAGTTTCACGTTTAAGATAATACTCTATAATTACATTGTGTTTTAAAAAAATTAATTATGTCCGTGCGTCAAATTGACGCGTATTCAAATCTACAAAAGCGACATAAAAGAAAAAAACCTTGTATCAAATTAAATATAATTAAACATAATTATAATCCTTCAATATATTCAATGATAAAAAAGGAAGAAACAAGTTTAAAAATACACTTTCGCGAAACGATACGCGTCCCACTTTTTCGTAAGAATATGTCGTATGGCCCGCCAAGGTTTCGCTCGAAATGAAAGTCACGATTCTAGATCATTACGAAGTGAGGATAGATGTACGCAGAGTGGGAGCATGAGTCATGTGACGATGAATCTCCGGCGTAGGGCATGTTCAACAGGCCCCAGAGTGCCACGACCAGGCAAGAGTCTGAGATGATCAATAAGGCCCAACGGGCCATACACAGCACCACGGATTCTATCGAGAAACTACGTCTTCACTGCCTAGCCAGGGGTGCCAATGGTATCCTTGGGCTGGGTAGGTAAGTACTATTTCATAGTTGTTTGTATTAAGGTGGTTGTCGCGCGACAGTATCATGAAAAAGTCTATGGTACAGTCTAGACGGAGATCCTCCAAGTTATGAGTCATGTGACGCTAGACTTTTGATGGTACAGTCGTTCTACGCACTTACACGGAAGTTTGTGTGTATCGACGATGCGATGATCGCGTCAAAAGTTTTTTGTCTTTTGCCACGCTTTTGTATTAGTGGATTGTTTTCCATTCGAATTCGAAAATGTATGTCCTAGCGTCGGCATGGAAAATCCCCAAGTTAACCTTACTCTGACCGAAGGTCCGCCCTTTTAGAGCTTTAGGACCCCCGAATTTTAAAAAATTATAAAGTCTACTATATATTTCCAAAAATTGGAGAATCTAATTTATTATCGATAAATCGAAGAGCCTTTCGTCTAATGGACGAAGACGGTAACAAGAAGTTGAACATGGAGGAGTTCAAAGAAGGCTTGCACGAGACAGGCTTGGATGTATCGGATGAAGACATCGAGGAGATGTTTAAGAAATTCGACACCGACGGCGACGGGAATATTAGCGTCACTGAATTCCTAGTTGCCATTAGGGTAAACAAAGCAAACACTATAAAACTTCAAACATAAATATATTTCCTACAAAATTATAAAAAGTATACTTAAAGTTTAAAAAAAAGAACTTTAAAGTTTAAATATCGCGTATTTAGGAGATATAATTTATACTTCAGCCGCCAATGAATCAAAGCCGGAAGAACGTAGTGGAGCAAGCGTTTCGCAAGTTGGACAAGACTGGCGACGGTGAGATTACAGTGGAGGACTTGAAAGGGGTCTACAATGTCAAGTGTCATCCTCGATACATAAGTGGCGAGGAGAGCGAGGAGAGTATCCTGAATAAATTCCTGGGTAACTTCGAACAAGGCAACACTCGAGACGGAACGGTAATACCGATCGAGTATAGATTCTTTAATTGGAAGAAAAATAATTAGGCTAAGCTAATACGGGATTTGCCAATTCTTCAGGTGACGGAAGAGGAATTTCTGAATTATTATAGCGCAATTAGCGCGAGCATCGATCACGATGCCTACTTCGACTTGATGATGCGGAACGCCTACAAGCTTTAAGGAAGCACTGACGCGCCATCTGCATTCGCACTTTTCATTGTTAATCCTATTAAAGCTAATTAGGTGGTTGATGGTTCTGCTATTAGGGATTGCAAGTCACTCTGCTGCTTTTGACAAAATTTATTCAACTATAATCTTATAAACGTATTTGTTTTTTTGTTTTTTATTGTTATCCAAATATTGTTTATTAATAATTTAAGCTTGTGTTAGTTTCAGCACGATATGCGTGTGAAATTAAAAAGTACGGAAGTTGGTTACAGGGACCAAGAAAGTGTGCTTGTAAATAATCTGTTACTCATTTCCTCTAATGACAAATACATATAATAAAGATGTCGCTTCAAATGATGTCGTTTCTAATTATCGTTTCCGTTGAATTTCCTTATCGCAATCCTCTGAGTCATTTGCTTCTCGAATAATCATCCTATATTCCATTTCGGGAACAAGAGATGATTGCTGCATCGCTTTAAAAGGAAACTATCGAGTTACGCACACTGCCTGTTATGTGTCATCGAAAAGTATTGTAATTATGTATCGCAAAAATTCCAAAAGAAATTGCATCGGCCGGGAATCGAACCCGGGCCGCCCGCGTGGCAGGCGAGCATTCTACCACTGAACCACCGATGCTTTCGATACAGTAGAAGGGAGCCGAACTTCGGGAAACCGGGCATTCTAACCTACTTTCCTCTAAAAAGGCGGGAAAAGATGAAGAAAGAATTATTTTGAAAAAGACAAAGCGATCTTGAATGAAATTCAGTGCTTTCAACAAGTATTTCTTCAAACATAAGAGAAAAGAGAAGTATGTAACATCGTTACAGACATGAATTACGAAAAGCATTGTATGCAGACTACTAGGCATCTATTTCCGGTCTTACATTATCGTAGACTCGATAATGCGAATGATGAATAAGCGATAACTCTCCCAACAAGGCATGCCAGATATAAACTTTAAAAACACACAATTTTAAATCCATCATCCTGCATAAGAACTAAAAAAAACCCCAACTTATATAAAAACTACAACACTTTTATAACTTTGATATTAAAAATCCTATAATTCAAACCCATAAGCATATCTAGATTTGAATTTTGAAAAGAATCACTTCAAATGCACCACCCTATACAAGCCATAAGAGAGCGCCAGTTTATAATAAAGCAAAGCGCATGCGCTTTCCTAGCAGAGTGGGACAAGGCAAGTAGTGCGTGGACGTGCTGGCGTAGCACTTCAGTGATTCAGTCGCCTCACCGAGTCGCGTCTGGTTGAGAGTCTAGTTCCTCTGAATCATCGCGTTCTCTAATTGCCGCAGATCCATGCTCTTTGTTGTGAAAAGCGAGTGGCCACGATGCGTGGCTGACCTAAGCAAAAATCGAACGTTCTGATTCGTTGGGTGCGCGGTACAACTCGTACAGTTTAGAGCTGAACATACTCTAAATATTCTAAACCAGTCGTAACTCTAACGTCCACGCCTCTCAATTGGAGGGTCCTTCAGCTGGTTTACCTGGGATATACGCTCAGCTGCTTGGAATCACAGCTGATTCTCGTCAGTCCTCGTTGCTATTGGTTTTGTGTTGAGTTACAGGCTAACTCAAAATCGACATGAAGTACTTGGGAATCGTTGTGACGCTCCTATTCTGCGGTGAGTGTGTGGATTTTCACTCGCCAAGCATTGTTAGCGCGGAAAAAGCGCCGCGAGCAATTCGAATGAATCGCGAAAGTACAATAAACGTGCTTTGTGTATAGGCAGTTTCATATTTGTGGTTGTGTTTTATATATATCTATATTTTGTTGTATTAATTTGATTCTTCATGGTGGCAAATAGAGAAGTTAATGAGTCAGCGGAGAAATTCGTGAATTAATAATGAAGGAATCCATTCGTTTCATATTTGAAGTCACGGAATTAACCTTAAGTAATTTAGAATTGATTCATTCGAAGTTCCAAGTAAAGAATTCAATTAGTCAGCAGGGAACTCAATGAATTAACAATCTCCGATTGTACACAGGTTGTTTCACATTCGAAGTAGTTGTTTCGTAGTAGGAAGTAGGAAACTCACTTACCCAGCGAGAATATGAATAAGTAAACAATGTACAAGTTCCTACAGATACTTTCATATTCGAAGTATCGAAATGTATGAACATATTCATTAGCTCTAGAAAGTGCCAATTGGAAGTATACGAATTTAATGATTAAAAGAACGTATTGATTCGTAAAGTGGGATCAAGTTGAAAGTCGACGCAAAATTGTGTAGTTCCTATTCGACACTCGATACGGATTCTAAGCAGGGTTCGCCCGGGTTAAATGTCATCGGTCGCATGCGTATATTTATTCTGTGGCTTCCCATTGCCATTTTTCTTATGTGAACGGGTCCGACACTGTCGTAAGAACTTCTCGCGATGGAATTACAGTGTTCGATGGTTTTCGATCGATCCCGTTATATAAGTGCGATTGGTATCCAATGCGTGATCGATCGAGATTACGATAAATCGAAAGAACAACAATCTTCACGCTGGAGGTGAAAATAGATTAAGAACTTATCCTTCGGCTAATTCGAGTGTCGACTCAAATATTTCGTGGAACGATTATTTCTTTATTCCACTGGTATTAAAAATACAATTCTTATTACCATTTCGACAGCCAAAAAAAAAAGATTACCGGACTTTCGAAATTCAAAGTCATCGAGACGAAATAAAAAAAAACGAGTACCATAGAAAGTACATATACAGGTAAACAGAGCGAGTACATACAATCTCGAAACAGGAAGATGTCTTTATCAAGGTTGACTCTTAACGACAATAACCTGCTTTTAATCTTACATTCTACTATCCGTAAAAGGCGTTCCAAGTATGTTATCGGACCAGTTTCAAAATAAACGATACATTCTATCCGTCGAGGAGCGTTCGCGCGTGCAGGAAGCCAGGGAATGATAATGCGGACGATACAAAGTCCGCAGATTGCGCTGGCGTTTCGATCTGCTACCTCAGTCATAATGACTTTGATATTGCTGTGAGAGGGGCGCGCGCGCGCGAGCTCTTACTCATTCGACAGCCGAGCCGGTTTCCAAGTATTTGTTGCGTGCTCGCTTGAAAAATTGTGTTTGAGCAATACGAACTTTGCACTCGCGTCTGATAAATCTTGTCTTTTAAATAATCAGATTTTCAACGCTGAATTCATTCATGTATACAAAGTTTCTTTGAGTTTTTAATAGAAAAACATGTTTGGAATAATTCTATAAGAATGTTCGTACTTACCTGTTCGCTTTCAATGAGTGTTAAGCGGAAAAAGAGGAAGTCAAAGAAACGTTAATAAAAACGAAGCAGGAAAAACTAGCTGTTTACTACAACTGCCAACTGTAATTTTTATTAACACGGTTACAACCATTACGATAGGCCAATTATAATAAATTATAATAATTGTAAGAAAAAATCGATGATCTAATTAAAATTTCTCACTTTCGAGACAAAGAATTGAAGAACGGGCTTCCGAAAGCCCAACGAATCACTCACTCGTAACATGATTTCTCCACTGGCAATGCGAGGTTTCTTACACTTCCCCTTACGCGTAAATAATAAACTACGTACGAATCAGGTCAAACTTGATAATAAATCATACAAACTACACTCGATTTCTTTTCTCATTATACGAAGAAGATAAATTACCAATTAAGATCGCAACAACTTTTATCAGTTAATAAATATACCCATTTTCTTTTACAGGTTTGCTAGGATACAGTAACTCGCAGCAGGAATTACCAAGTGCCGAAGATGTCCTGAAGAATTTATCTGGCGCTGGCGTAGATACGAATGGATTGAATGCTTCGTCGATTCAAGTGGAAGAAGCAGTTAATATAGTGAAAAAGAAATGCGAGAAAAATGCAGGGCCAGGTGCCTTTGAAAATATCACCAAAGCTCAAGAACACTTGATTACTTGTCTCAGTTCTCTCATCAATGTTACACAGTTCAATGCCGATATGGAGAAATATAAACCAACTGGTGATCTTGATATTGTTTTTCGAGAATACTGCAAGAAAACACCCATTGCTAGAGCATGCATGACTGATTTCACTGACGCTCTCGAACCTTGTCTGGAACCACAAGAACGAGAGGATAAGAAGATTATTTTGAATATTACTGACTCACTGCTGGATTTTGTATGCTACAAAGAAGGAGATCGCATTGCTAGTACGTTTTGAGTATTTACTTTTTCAAAATTTCATTTATTTCCAAAGTTAAGCGAAATTACTTTGAAATTGTAAAAGAATAGAGGAACAGGTTTTTGATGATGCAATATTGGATTTTGTATGCTACAAAGAAGGAGATCGCATTGCTAGTACGTTTTGAGTATTTACTTTTTCAAAATTTCATTTATTTCCAAAGTTAAGCGAAATTACTTTGAAATTGTAAGAGAATAGAGGAACAGGTTTTTGATGATGCAATATTGGATTTTGTATGCTACAAAGAAGGAGATCGCATTGCTAGTACGTTTTGAGTATTTACTTTTTCAAAATTTCTTTTATTTTCAAAAGCGAGTTAATTTGGAATTGTAATGAAATAGTAAAAAGTCTTTGACGATGCAACGTTGGATTTTTGTATGTTACAAAGATTTTCAAAATTTGATTTATTTCCAAAAGCGAGTTAATTTGGAATTGTAATAAAATAGTAAAAAGTCTTTGACAATGCAACGTTGGATTTTTGTATGCTACAAAGATTTTCAAAATTCGATTTATTTCGAAATTTAAATGAGTTAATTTCGAATTATAATAAAATAGCAAAACAAGTCTTTGACAATACAACATTGGATTGTATACTACAAAGAAACTCGCATTACTACGTTTCAAATATGTTCCTTATCAAAATTAGATTGATTTCGAAAGTGAAACAAAGTTACTTTGAAATTGTAAAAGAATACGAGTGCAGATCTTTGTCGCTGCAACTCAAAACTCTTGAACTCGCAGCGAAGCTTCTTTTCTCTTTGCATAATTCTGTAATGATCGACTTCCGTGGAGAAAAACAGACGATCGCAATGGTGACTGCGATGGAAGACGATAATTGGTTGGAATATTCCTTTCCTCGTTTAGCAGGAATGTCTTCGTTCTTAAAAATACATAACCTTGTCGAATTATTATCAACGATTATTATCACCTACGCGCTTATTTCACGGAATCACTTATGAAACTTTGCTTCTTTCAGTCTTCATATCAGCTGGCGGACCTGAATGCTTCCAGGATAAGCAGTTAGAGTTACAACAATGCGCTAATAATACTTATAGCAATTATGTGTCGAGCACTTCCGGATTTCCTGGAATTGATAATTTACCGACACTTAAATTCGATGGGAAAGCATGCTCGTAAGTATAAACAATTCCAAAATGTTTCTATATAAATGTACATTTCGAGTATGACAAATAAAAATTAAAATTGTTGCTAATTTTTCCAGAGAAATCGTGCAACTACAAAACTGTGCGGTGAAGGTTCTAGAAAAGTGTTCGGATCCAACACCAGCGAATATCGTCGATTCGATCTTCAATTTCATCCTGAAAGTCACACCTTGCCAGAATATGCTTTACGCGGAGAAAGTAACAGCTGGTGAACAACAATCATCAGCAACGACAATATCTTTGTCGATCTTAAGCATCGCTGGAGTGTTTCTGCACATCCTCTAAAAGTTCGACTCGTGCAACGATCTATCAATGGCCTCGAAAGACCTTCCGTCTATCTTTTCTAATTATTTATATATACAAGAAAAAATGGAAGGACAAACGACGGAACAATACGAGAACGAAAAAGAAAACAAGTGCGCAGGAATGAAGTTGTTACCGTGTTTTTTTTTTTGTATAAAAAGTGATTGTACTTCGCTGTTAATAGTTGTAAGGAATTCTACGAATAACAAGACGCAAAAGTGCTTTCGCGATTTAATGCCGCGTCACTCGAGGAATTATTCGCTTCCTCCAATAAGAGTCTTTGTAAAATATTCCAATTATTATGCAACGAACATATGTGTGTGTCTCTTCTTCTTCTTTTTTTCTCTCTCTCTTACGCGGCGACGTTTGGCGAGCGTGAGAATATTATGTAAGATAAAACACCGCCTTTCATTTCCCTATGTTAATTAAGTTCTCCGTCTTTCCAGCCAAAGTAGAAGTATAGTTTGAATTTCCTAAGGAGATCTTTTTTTGTATTTTAGTTTCATATCGTTTCTTCGTGTTTTTTCTCTTTCTTTTTTGTGGAACAAGACGCTTAAGTGTTTTAACGGTGTGGTGTACATTTGTTTATTGTACCGCAGAGCCTAATCTTAAGGTGCTTTAGCCAAGTGACTTCGGAACTAGAAAGTACTGTTTAGGGACCAGAGAAGATCCTTATTTGGAAATACGATTTGTAATATCGAAATGCTTATTACAACGATTCCATTAAGATCAATTGCTGTTTCCGTTTGAGAAGAGGTACGAAAGAATGTGTGGAAAGTGGCTCGTGCCAAATTCCTAACTAACATAAGTTCAACGATATCAAAAGCCGGCCATTTCTGTATATTTCAATATTGCAAGAATAAATTCCTTCATTTGTACCAATCATATTATTCTTTTTAATTAAGATATACTTTAAATTTCCCGCTCGAAAGCTCAAGAAAACTACAACGACGCCATCATGGATTTTCGAAAAACTATACTAGCGCCTCTAGCGAGTAAGTATTCCAAAACACGCATGTGCCAAGCTCGATAGAGCCGAGTTTGCGCTATGCCAACCAATAAGAATGATTCTTCCATCCTGAAGATAAGTCCGAAGCTTCCTATTGGTAGTTATCAGGATGATCGTCAATTTCCGTAAGCGTTGGAGTGGGGCTTCGGGTTTCTTTGGTGTTCGTACGGGTTCTAGTCCGACAGCTCTGAGCAGTGCACTTGAGAAAGCCCTTGGACGGCTTGCTCGACGTGTATGTTTTGAAGATTTCGCAACATGTTAATGAGTTCTTATCAGCTTCCCATTAAAGCCGTTACATGCAGTGTATTCAGTATACGAAAAAGAATTACTAGTGCAAGACATTCACCCTCTTGATCGAGTATTCACGTTAGTACCAATTGTGCAATCGGCAAGCTGAACGATGCCAGGCAAAGGAGGCAGAAGAGGAAAGTCCGGTAAGTGGCAGAATGAATTTCTATCATAATTCATGCTATTCTAGGATTGTTATAAGAATAATTCGAAGTATTATTTAATCGTATTTACTACGAAAACTCGAGATATCGTAAAACGTTGCAAACACGTGGTTACGAATAAGTGAATTATCGATCGGGTTTTGGAGTCCATGAGTCATCCAACGAATCTTATTTATTCGTACGTTTACGTTACGATCGTCGTACTATTTTTACTGTATGCTTTCATCTTGAAATTCCTGGAATTCGATCCAGGAATCAGAAGCAATGGAAACGGGATTTCAGAGTAGGAATACGGGAATGGTCGATTCTCCCATGTGACTCTCATGCTCGCCGCACATGGCCGACGGGAAATTCCATTGCGCGAAAAAACAGCTGCTCACGATCATTGATAATCCACTTGTTTTTAACCGACTGGGAAAATGTCTGGCGTCCCTTATCGTTAATATTAAGTACGACGCGCATTCTTATCTGCGCTTGGATTCCAAAGTGAAAAGTGGATTCGTGATGTGCAAAATTGCACAAGATGCGCAACCAATGAACGACAATGACTCATGTTGCACCTGTGCTAATTTGGAAGAGCGGTTCTTTGTGCGGTTAGGATGAGTCGGGCCTTCTTTTACGCAATGGATTCCATTTTACCCATGCGATGTTTTTTCATTGGCTCCGTTATGGGGAATTTTCTTACCTTTTACGGGATTTGTTGACTGCATCACTGTGGCGCATCGAACATTCTTTGTTGATTTTCTCGTAGTTTCTAGATGCGATCTCGACGCGGAAATCAATGACTCGAATGTTAATTAGATTTCCTTTCGAGATTTTCCCGCGTAATTAGTGATTTCCAAAATGGTATACTGTTGAGTTGTTAAAAATCGTAAAAGATGAGTGTTAGGCATTATGGCGCAATGCTGGAATATTTTACAAGAAAACGGGAAACAGTAGGGAAATATTGATGCGCGAATATCTGGCACAGTTCAGATTTGTTACCTCGATAAAACTTATCTGCATTACTGCGGTTCTTTTTACTACGCGGATATATTCGCGAAAAAAAACAACTTTCCAAAAAAAAGCGCAACTAGATTTCTTTTTGACTTCTCATTCTCCTACGAATGTTTTTGTCGCTCGCTCTAAAAGGAACCGAAAAGAAAAGCAGAATTAAACCGAGACATACAAGCAGGAATGCGAACAAGTCTAGAACAGAGTACGAAAAAATGTCCTGCTCCTTTTCCCTAAGCCAGGCAGAGCGCGGTTGCTTAATGCTCGAGTTATTGTAATGAAAGTAGTTCTACCGGATCTCGAGCGGATTGTACGCCTATCGCGCAAGGACTTCTCTCTCAAATTCTAGCGGCGTAACACCAGACAATTATGACCACCGCCTTTGTCAGATTCTTGCGCAAAAAAAACAACAACAAATTAGGATATTTATTACTCTCTAACAATCTTAAAACAGGGATTCGTTAAACAAGATGACAAGTGTAACAGCCGCTTATTCTCGATGCTAACATTATATAACTTGACATTCACTTTCGAACAGCTGTTGTTTTTCCTAGCGCATTCCGAATACCAATCCTGATGTTCTATCTGATAATAGGCTTGTTATCTTAGTATTTATAGTGAATAGATGAGATAACTATTATGTAACGTTGTTTGGTATTAAATAATGCGACACAAGCAGCTTATATGCTCGCAGATGTTGTTGGTAGATTATATAAAAAATAGCTCAGTGAATAGAGCGTTCGACTAGCAATTAGAGGGTCGCGGGTTCAATTCCAGGTCTTACCTCTAAAATTATTCTGAAAAATGAAAAGAGCAGCTTATAAACATACAATCAGAGTAGTAAAAAAACTCTAAAAGTTGTGTTTTAGAGAGTCAGAAATACAATGCGACTATAAATCTATAACCAAAGAAAATCTCTATCGATGTTATTATATCTCTGAAACAGGCCACGGCGGGAAGAAGGCGGAAGTAACATCGGATGAGGACTCGGTGAACAACGATGTGTGCAGCGTGTCGAGTAGTCAATCGGATAATCGCAGTATGTTGGACGAGGTGAACAACGATGCCGCGGAAGTAGAGGAAATCTCTCAGCAAGAAGTGTTCGAAGAGAAATTAAAGGAAGCGATCGATGGCCTCACGCAAAGAAGCGCCAAAGGAAGAACCATCTGTTTCGCAGGAATCGAAAAGATCTTTGCTATCAAATATGTCCCCGACTTTGTCGAAGATCGTAAAATGACCATCACTGATTCCGTCGAGAGAGGCTTGAAGAAAGGCCGTGGTGAAGAACAGAGCACCGCTGCTCGTTTGAGTACTTTACTCTGCGTGCAATTGGGAGCCTTTGAGAGCGCGGAAACTGTCTGTCGGGAACTTAAAAACACTCTGACTTTTATTGCCAGCGATACATCTGCCTCCATCAATGCTCGCTCCGAGGTAAATCTTATATTCTATTGTTATAACTATTAAATATCAATTTAGAGGTATTATTAATAAAGAAAATATGATTTATTATTTATAGTGTTGTTGGGCCTTAAGCATGAACCAATTCCTATCGGGTAACGATGCTGCCGACACCATTGACATCACACAACTACTCTCTACGATCTTCTCAGGCTCTTTTCTCAAAGGTAATGGTGCGATTGCGACTATTCCATCGGAAGTAGCTGCTCTACACGCTGCTGCTATATCTTCTTGGACCTTGCTTCTCACTGTCATGGCACCCGTTGATGTCTATAATTTACTTACCAGCGATCGTCCGACTTCTTACATGCCGTATGTATTTATAGAAGAAGTGAAATATTAAAACGAATAATTAATTATCGATTGTATAATTGATTTCAGATCTTTGAATCGTTTATGCGAACTTTTGGAATCACCGCATTTGGATGTCAGACTTTCCGCGGGAGAAGCACTCGCTGTGATATTCGAGATGGGCCGGGAATATTCTTGCGACTATGAACAAGATTGGTCTCTCAATCTCATTGAGATTTTACGCGAGCTTGCTACTGATTGTAATAAATATCGCGCTAAGAAAGATCGCAAACAACAACGAGCTAATTTCAGAGATATATTGCGATACATCGAAGTACGTACAAGTGTTTTTCGTAATTTTAGGAATGATATTAATAATGTGATATTAATATGAATGATTTTATAATAGGAAGATGTTGTACCGGAAATGCATGTAAGATTCGGAAAGGAAGTACTTTACTTGGAAGGATGGTGCGCGAGGACACAATACAACGCGTGTTGCAGACTTCTTGGCCCAGGAATTAATATTCATCTCGCGGAGAATCTTCTATTGCGTGAAATCTTTCATCTTGGACAGAAACTCGTTCCTGTTACTGTCACTCAAAAAACGACGAAATTAGAAAGGGTGAGTCAGACTTTAAATATTCTTGATTGTTAACGTTAATTTGTTTACAAGTAATAATAAATATATTATCTTGCAGACACTGATGAACGCGGCAGCATTTAAAGCGCGTACAATTCTACGCAACAAAACTCGAGACAAACGATCAGCAGCCTTTGCGACTTAGTCACTTTGGAAAGGAAACATACTTCTCTTCGATCTTTTTACTTATCTAGATAATTCGTTTGAATGTCCAGCACTGATTCCTTCGTCGAACCCACCCCAATTTCCCCGTCCTTTTATTTATTGTCATTTGTTGAGTCCATTGAGAAATTGTAAATACAAGCGTGCGTATTAAGATCCGAGGACTGGTAAAAGGAAATGATTTTTACCAACTTGTACGAGCGTTGATTTCTGTTTTAGAGTTGAAAGAAAGAAACTCTTTCGACATTTTTAGCGCACGTTGTATTCGAATGCTACATCACTCGTTTCCCTTCTACTTTGTATGTACAGATTTGATACCGATGTATATACGATAGTTCAATTAACTCGAGATATTTCGTTTTTACATAGATCGACGTCGTTCGATAGATCGAAATTGTCCTTTTTCTTTTTCGTAAGTCAATTCTTTCCCCCTCTTTTTTCATATAAAACCACCGATTTATTATTATTGGCTGTCTTATTGATTGTCTTTCGATCGCAAAGTATTATTCTCTCGGTTCTTCTTTTAAATGTTATCGAATATCGATTGGATAAATAAAATAGACGGTATATCGGTTGTACATCGAACTGTCTTCCGATATTTACTGTTATAAATCTCGCGTAAACTTTGACTGTATAAAAAGGTTTGTAATATCAAAACTAATATTTTGATGAAATAAACCTTTTTGAATGATGGGAAAGTTTATACGAGATTTATAATTAAACTTTCAATTAATATTGGAAGTAATTAGCAGTGGATATTCGGAATACAGTTGATGTTTCATCGCCCATTTAAGCGAGTTCGCGCGAAATCCTTAGATGTAATTAATTAGTGTTAAGGCATATATTGGCATTGTACATAATTATATAAGTTATACTGTACTCGAATGCTAATTAATTCATTATATAAATATATATATAAATATATATACTTTAGATATAAGAAATAAAGTAAGGAAAGGTTACTGGACTTCTCACTTTTATTTCAAGCTTTCTCTTCGTCAAAGTCCTCCTGTTTTTGCTTTTTGTACCCTGATTTACCAACTCTTCCTTTCGGATTCCTGCTAAACACTACAATACTGCTAATTCGTCGTTATCACAAGCACATTGCACACTGTTACACTTGTAAGTAATTCGTATAAAGAACGCTGGAGCGCAAACACGCGCGATTCCAGCTGGTAAGAATACTTTCGTAGAAAGTGATTCGCTCGATTTTTCATTACCTCTCGTTTCGCACTCTTTTCATGAATTCCCACACTTGTACAACAATCTATTTACATTTGTTTGAAACAAATAATAGTTGTTACTTCGAACTCTCGTAGGAACAAGGAACACCCTTTCGTTGAAGCTCTGTTAATGAATTCAGTAATTAAAGATGAAGTTTCAATGTCTGTGCTTGAAACTCTTTCTCCGATAACATATGCCAACGGTAATTCAAGATCCTCGAAACTTCTCGTTCAGTCGATTCGTAACTCGAACTGTTCTCTTTTAACCACTCGTAATGTTTAGGATCGACCGGTTTGATTTTCGCCCAAACCCTGTCGCATCTTTTCAAAATCGCGTTTCGTCGCACGTAGAAACAACGCAGGGATTTCGAAGTCGAGACGATTTGTAAAATCGTCGCTGTCGATAATTTATCTCGAATCATCTGTAAAGAAATATGATTGAACTTTGTGATACAAAGCGTAAAAACAATCGGTATGAAATCATCGAGCTTACCAAATCATTATTAATGTTAGTTGTAATCGATTTTAATTCGAGGAACTTGGCAAGCGCGCTCCTTTATAAATGAAACTTGTTTTAAAATAACAACCCAATCGTTTGGCAATTACTATGATCAAGGATAAGCGTGAAATCAATTGGTCATTGAAACGAATCAAGTTACACACCGATTGCTTGATTGCTGACATACAATCTTTCGACTACTATTAATAGAACAGAAGGGTAATATCAATCGCGAGACGTTCATAGGTAGTTTTCTACCGTCTCTTGTAATTTTCGTACAAGATAATCAAAAATAACAATTAACAAAATTGTTAAGGATTAAAAAACAACTTTCGATTACTATTAATAGAACACAAAAGGGTAATATCAATCGCGAGACGTTCATAGGTAGTTTTCTACCGTCTCTTGTCATTTTCATACAAGAACAATGAAAAATAACAATTAACAAAATTGTTAAGGATTAAAAAAATCTTTCGATTACGATTAATAGAACAGAAGGGTAATATCAATCGCGAGACGTTCATAGGTATTTTTCTATCGTCTCTTGTAATTTTCGTACAAGATAATCAAAAAATAACAATTATCAAAATTGTTAAGGATTAAAAAGAAGAGTAAGCAGAGTTAGGTGTGGGACTTACACTCGCACAGCGGAGAGTGAAGCCCGTTTGAGGAGTTATTAGACAGAACACTTTTCTTTCACTCTCTCGAAGATCTCTCAAACGAGAAAGCGTACCAAAGTGTGAAGATTCGAACAGATTCTGCAGAATTGTACCAAAGCCTCGTCCAATCTCTCCGCGAAATTACGATGTAGGAAATATCTTGTGAGACCTTTAAAAGCATACACTCTAATCGTCCGATCGAAAAATGTCCCATGTGTGAGAATCATCGACGGAGAAATCTGTAAATTATTAGTGTTATAATAAAAATAATTACACTTTTAAACATTTAAACTCACCTGTGTGTTTGGATTGTCTAAAACAATACTGTGACAAGGAATTCCACCGTGTTCTAATAAATCGATAGGTAAAAGTATATCGGTCGGTTTAAAACTTTCCACTTCGAAGTGTACTTTTAAGTTAGGATTACTTTTACGCATCTTCACCCATGAAGATCGTTTCGGCTGTAAAGAACAATACGAATGATTGAAGATCGATAATAATTTCGAATGATTAGAATTAAATGATCGGATTTACCAATCTCATTGTTGGATCTTTCGGACTATAACGATTCTGAACAATGTGAAGATGCTCTAATTTCGTATAGCCAATTAATTCGATCACATCCTCGTCTAAATTTTGAGGACTAACCACTAACACCTTCGAACATATAAATCATATTTTAATATATATATTTCTATCATCGATAAATCTCTATTTCATTACTCACATTTAAATTAATAAAAACACCGACATGAAGAAGAGGACAAAGGAATCTCGTTGTATTAATTAAAACAAGCTTCGATAATGTTTGCGTACACTGCGCGCATATATCATCCATAAGATGTAATCCTTCTTTACTATCTAACATCAAATCAATCAATTCCAAACATTTCAAATTACCGAGATTTCTCATGAGTCTTTTCAAAGCTTCTAATAACTTGCCACCGGTACCGAATAATCTCACTCTATCAGGATCGTCACGGTTCGCCATATTACAAGGGAAAGTAAACCGCAATCTTTTGATATAAGTACCGACACCGGCGACCGACGTATTATCCGATCCTTGTTTCTCCGTGTACCAAGAAACCATATTCATGAATTCGTATAAATTATAAAAGTTCAACATAGGTTCGAAGACGAGCGATCTAAAATTCCTGCCGACTTTGTTCAAGCACGCCGAAGTTCTCATGTGATCCAGAACGTATTGCCAACCGCTGTAGTAATTAAATTTGCCTCTTGTAAGAGTAGTGTCCTCCAAAGTAAAGGTGGACCAAACATTTTGTAGTTTGAACGCTCGGTACCAATTTCTACAGACTAACGACGCGTAATAACGTTCTCTCACTGTTAAGTAAGAGAAGATTTCTTCCAATAATAAATCAGGCGTTCGATCCCAACTACTGTATACTTTCGTACGCTTTTCTTCCTCCGTGTCTTCATCTTCTATGTCTATGTACAATGCTGAAAGAAGTAGAGTTTTAATTCTAAGATAGTAATTAGCATTCTAGAGAAATCTTGGAGCAACTGTTTTTGTAACTCGACTCTTCCGACTCGTGTTACAATAATAGCACGGACTTTAATGTACACTGACACGTACTTCTAAATTTTAAGAATAGTAAAGCTGTGTTTGTCTTTTTTTGATTTTGGAATTTCTTATGTCTTTGTACGTTGGTAAGTTTGTTTTATACGAGTAAGTTCGATGATGGAACAATGCCAAGTATGAAAATTGTCTAAAAGCGTAATTCGTATATTCCGAAGAGTTCTACACGTGACGAAATTACTCTCGCTGGTTGGGTAATTCTATAATAGTTTAATTAAAAGCGAACTCACCCTTCTCGTCCTCGTCAAACTTCCAGCAACCTTGGCTCATCCTTTATCTCGTCGATAATTTCTCCAATTAGATCGATGATTACGATAAGCAACGTTGTTCGCCGACCGGGGCGATTATTGGCTGTTTGCATGCGAGGAAATCTGCTAAAAATATACTAAAATCGGCAGCGGGGACCTTGCGTGTGACCGGCGCGCTTCGCCATCGTCAATTTCCTCTCACGATACAATCACGATCTGTATATACGATTTTTCGAAAGATGTATCTTTCTTTTATGAAAATTTCAAGTCCTTCTCGTTACTTGCACGCTCCTACTGTTCTCTCGCGAGACTAACATCTTCCACGGATAAATCCTCGTCGTGGTCATCGTTGTTTCACACACTTGGCAGACCACGAAATTTGTCAATTGCGACAACCTCGACATCGCTCGGATGTGCTGCGGCATTTAAATCCCTGCTGTAAGATATTTCTACTACCAATCGTAACAGAGGATTTTAGAGTGGGGGAAATTGAATGTTGCGCATACGCGCCAATCACGTGGATCTATATGATTGCGATGTTAAGATATCTAACCTCACTTTTACTCGGTAAATAAACCGAGTGTAATTTAAGAGATTATTGTTTTCGATTTGTTGTTGATATGAGACACGTTAGTGAGAAAGTCTTTAGGATTATTCGAAATGCTCAGAGAGTTAGGTGAGGCTTTTTGTAATTATAAGTAATACTTTCTATGTTTATTGATGTATCTCGATTTTCGATGTATTGCGATCGAGTTTAATAAATGAATAATTGTTTTATTACTTGATTGTCATTTCATTATATATTAAGTTCCTGAAACAATGCGTTTTGTATTAAATTATAGCAAGTGGAAATAAAGAGCTGTCGCGACAACCGAATGCGAGAAACCAAAATTCGTCTAACTACTTAATTGGCATTTAGTTCGATTTTCGTATTTATAGTACTAATAGAAATTTGTATTTTAGGCACTTCGGCACTACGAAGCGTTGCCTGAAGGAGCCCGTCTACGATGCATCTGGAAAAACGACCGCTATTGTCCTGAATCTCATGAATAGAGAAACCGTCCTCATTAATGCCTGCGATGAGGTACGTCTGATTAAACATTAACATAAAGTTTCTCTATTAATATAACAAACAATGTTTGTCTCTTTGTATATTTAAGATTACTACGACTTTCTTTCAAAATCACCGAATCAAATTATTCTTAACATCGGTTTTCTCCACATAAGAAACTCTTCTTTTCCAGCACGGTTTCTCGCTGAACAACGACACGGTTGCAATAGGACCAATAGCAGCCTTTCCACGAACGATCCTAAGTTGGAACGTCGCCTCTGCGAGAGACATCAACGAAGCGAGTTTATCGTTATTCCTAACGCTCGAACCGAAAGTAGAACTGCTGGTGTTAGGTTTAGAAAAGAAGTACGATTTCGAAGAACTTACAAGGATAAAGAACATTCTTCAAAAAGCAGAGATTCCCTCGGAAATTTTGCCTGTTAAACAAGCAGTCGGTATTTTCAACTTCGCATCCTGCGAAGGTAGATACGTTGTCGGTGGATTTATTCCGCCGTTGGAAGAACAAAGTACGGAGCTTGTTGTAAATCATACAGCGACTTAATAGTTAGCCGATGTATATTAGACTATTATTGTATAATAATTTAATGAATTGTACGAGAAGAGGAATAAAAGTGTAATAAAACAATATTTAATAAGTAACAGTTGCGTTTCACCTAATTTGATTAACTAATAAAACCAACAATAAACGAAACTAATTCGAACAAGTATTCTATAATATTTTAATTAACTTCGATCATAATTAAATATAACTGTTATTAATTAGGTTTTTACGATTTTATTTAATGAAATACAACATTTCTGGCATGTTTACAACTTATCGACGGTTCTCCGTGTGTGCGAGTGTCGGTGATTGTACACGCGGCGTAACATAACCTCGAAAAATCAGATGTCCATCAAACGCAACCATGTGGGTAACATGTGCGCCCGCTAAATGTTTTACGAGCAACTTTTGTTAACATTTATGTTGTTTGTATCGTAAATAATAAGGAAATTACTTCTACGAATTGAACGCGAGTGTTTCGCGAGTGAATTGTTTCGAAACAACGAAGAAATGACGCTACAAAGTTTCCCGAGAGGCGGCAAAAAGCTGAGCGACAAGCCGCCGGAGTTCGTAAGTAACAATTAGAAACAATAATATTGTTGATTGTTTAAAGAAAGTCGATAGAAAATATTTGTATAACGTCGAACTCGAAATTGAAGATTTTAACGAAAATTTTACGTGTTTAAACATACTCGTATTTTTGTTATAACAATAACAACAATGTTTCCAGCGTTTGTTTAATACTGGCAAGCCAAAAAAGCGCGAGCGCAAACCAGAAGAAAGCAACGTCGAGGAAGAAACAAACTTAGTAACAAACACTGCTGACCGACTATCGAGAACCACTCTCTGCGAAGGTTTAATCGTCTTAGGATGCGTTCAAGAAGCAACCGACTGCGAATTAGTAATCTCACTTCCCGGTGGCATGCTCGGACAAGTCCCGGTTACAGAGATCTCCGAAACTTACACCAATACTCTTCAAAATCTAATAAAAACCGAAGATGACTCTCCTAACGATTTTAAAACACTCCCCGAACTTTATCAACCCGGAGATTACGTGGTTTGCTTCGCCAAGAGCGTACAAGGCACCGAAAAGAGGAATATCAATCTTTCTCTTAATCCAAAACTCGTTAATCAAAACGTCGCTATTAGCCATCTCGTTACTGGTTTAAGAATAGCTTGTATGGTAACCAGCGTGGAAGATCACGGTTGCGTGGTAGACACCGGCATTTCCAATGTCAGAGCTTTCGTTCCTAGTAAAGGACTCGACGATAAATCACAGATGTGTAAGTATTATAAATAAATTAATAACAATAAAGTACGTCTAATTGAATTACAATTTTACAGATCCTGGAAAGCAGATCTTCGCTTGTATCAAAGAGATCAAACAAGCGGAGAGTACTTGTACGATACAATTGTATTCCACGCAAAAGTACGTAAAAGGAGTTTGTTCCATCGAAATAAACGCTTTGGATGCTTTAACGCCGGGAACGAAATTAAACTTGATAGTTAAGAAAGTTCTATCCAACGGTTTGAGAGTACAATTCGGTACGGAACACACTGGATACGTGAATCAATTGTATCTAAAACAACCGTTGAATAGTTACAACAAAGGAATGGAAGTAACGGGAATGTTATTATATATTATACCAACATTTAAATATGGTTATTTCTCATTACTGATTGATAAACCAAAAGAATCGTCGTTAAAAGCCGGAGATATTATTAACAAAGCCGAATATCTTTATCGAGACGCGAATGGTTTAATAATGAAATTAAACGAAGCGGACGATCGTGCTTTCATTGGTCTGAGAAGAACAGGAATCGATTTCGACAAAATAAACAATATAAAACTTGGCTCGACGCACAGATGCAGAATTCTATCGTACAATAGAATCGAACAAATCTACATGTGTACAATGCAAAGGCATCTTTTGGAACAAAGATACTTCACACTGAGCGATTTAAAAACCGGCGATGTTACATCAGTGAGAATCAAAAGTATCAACGTTCATTCAAATTTCATTAACGTCTACGTAGAGAAATTAATGGGATACGTCGCGCCGGAGCATATTTCCGACGCAGGATTAAGCGCGTTGAAGAAACTAAAGCCTGGAATGTTAATAACTGCTCGCGTATTGGGCGTCGATAATGATCGACAACGAATTAAATTTACATTAAAAGAATCATTAATTAACAGCAAACTACCAATTCTATCAGAGATTTCCGAAGCGAAAGTTGGCAAAAAGTATCACGGAACAATTGTACAAATAAGTAAGAATGGATTACTCGTACGATTCTTCGAAGACGCGAAAGGTTTCATGCCATGCAGTGTACTTGATAGAAGAGCGGCAAGCGTGAAATGGAATTATTCGATTGGTCAAACGATAGAAGCAGAGATAAACAGAGTGGATCTATCAACGAATAAAATGTTTTTAACAACGCCTGGTTTTAAGGAAAGAACAAGCGTGCGAGATGAAGGATTTCCGGAGTACAAAGCGCAGGAAGAAATTGTTTACGATATAGGGGAACACGTGGAAGGAACAATCACTGATTCCTCGATGCACGGAGTACACGTGAAGATAAGTAAGAATGATGGAACACATTCTACAACAGCATATCTTCCCGCAGGACATATGTCACCTTGTATGGAAACAGCAGGATTATTAGCATCAAGATGCGTTCCTGGTGATAGAATATCCGCTCTAATATTCTCTGTTTCACCTATTTTAACTCTAACAAGAACATTCCTTTCGCAAGAGGAATTTCGAGACTTCGAGAAATTAAAAGTTGGAACTTGTTTACCTTGTTCCATAAAGGATATCACACCTGACGGTGTTCGTGTTATTCTGCCGATTAAGAATTATTGTAAACTCGGTTATATTCGTTATAACAATGTCAGTCATTATAATCTTCTTCGTGAGAGTCAAATGGTATTCGCTAAAATCACAAGTATTTCTTACAAAGAGAAAGTAGTTGGTTTGAGTATACTCTTAACGAAAATGTTCGAGGATATCTTTGATCCTAAAGCAAAAATGTTGCCGGCTGTTGATGTTCTTAGATTGTATTTCAACAAAATCGCTGAACTTTCCAAAGGTTCTTATTACGAGAATCGTCCTTTATCGAAAGTTTGTATCGGACAGAAAGTTTCCGGTTTAGTTACTAAAAAGACCGAGGAAGGTCTTGTTGTAGGTTTGGAAAATGGTGTTCAAGGGATTGTTCGTAAACAAAATTACACAGGAACAATTAATGTCGATGATAAAGTAACAGGTACTATTCTTTGGATTAATTATCCAGGGGAATACGCTGATTTGACACTTCTGCCAGTTGTAATGAATAGTATTCATAATAAGCAAAGTAAAATCCCTGATTTGCCGATCGGTGATTTGTTGCGTGGAGAAATCGTGATGGTGTCGAGTTGGTTTATTCTGATCGTAGTTAAAGGACATGGAAAAGGATGTTTGGCAGCTTTACCAGCGCGAAGACACACGAATGATTTACAGCCTGAATTAAATCCTTATAAAGTAGGATCGAAAATTAGATGTTACGCTGTATTGAATAAATCCGAGACGGATTTACTTCCGATTTGTGTATTGAAATCCGCTTTCGAGATGACTAGAATTTCTGCTAATGCTACGTTCGAGAAGAAGAAGAAAAAGAGGAAGAATAATGTTGAGGATAATGAAGCAGTGCCAGTAAAGAAATCGAAGAAAATCAAAGAAGTAAAAGAAGACGAATCCGATGAGGAGGAAATCAAGACTGAAAGGATCAAAGAGAAAAAGAAGGTTAAGAAAAACAAAACAAAGCCTGTGAAAGAAACGAAGAAACGCAAAAAATCGAAGGAAATAAAAGAAACAGAAAACGAACCCGAAAACAACAATGACGATTCTTCCGAAATAATAACTAATCACAATGATGACAAAGAACGATCAAGAATTCCCGAATGCGGTTTCTCCTGGGATGCAATCGATGAAAACAAGAACGCTGAGAGTTCGAGCGACAGTGAAGACGATTCTGTCGAACAACCAAAGCAAAAGAAGAAGAAATTAAACGCGACAGAACGCAGGGAACAAGAAAGACAGAAGGAAAGAGAGATTCGCGAAAGAGAAGAAGCTCTAGCAAGCAATCAATTACCAAATTCAATAGATCAATTCGATCGATTGGTACTCGCCAGTCCCGATAGTTCTTTAATATGGCTTCAATATATGGCATTCCATCTCCAAGCGACAGAAATCGAGAAAGCTAGAGCAGTGGCGCGAAGAGCTATAAAATCCATCAGTTTTCGAGAGGAGAACGAGAAACTAAATGTTTGGAACGCTTGGCTCAATTTAGAGTCGAAATTCGGCACTCCTGAGACTCTAAACGACGTTTTTCAAGAAGCTGTGCGAACCAATGATGCTCTAAAAGTATACACGCATATGTTAACAGTCTTCGTAGACGCAGGAAGACAACAAGAACTCGAGAAACTTGTTAGTACAATGCTCGGCAAGTTTAAACAAGATTCTCAAGTGTGGATCGAATGTGGAACAGCGTTCTTGAAGATGGGATTGAAAGAAAAGTCGAGACACGTTATGCAGCGCGCGTTGCAATCTCTTCCGGCCGCGGAACGTAAGTAAATCTTCATTAATAATACATAAGAATAATTTACATTATTTAAATAAATATATTTATTACAGACGTAAATTTATCAGTGAGATTCGCAAACTTGGAGAACAAACTAGGCGACAAGGAAAGATCGCAGACTCTATTCGAGCAGATTCTTAGTTCTTATCCGAAGCGAGTCGATGTTTGGTCGGCTTACGTTGATTCCCTAGTGAAATCTGGTGATACGGATCTCGCCAGGTAATTCCAGACCTTAATTACTCTTTTTTTATTTCATATTCAACAAATATAAACTGTTTTATTCTTTTTTCAGGAGAGTTCTAGAGCGAGCTGTGGTTCAGACTCTCCAACCGCGGAAGATGAAGACGCTCTTCAAGAAGTTCATCGCCTTCGAGGAACAATACGGCGACGCCGACGCGGTCCGCCGTGTCCAAGAAATGGCTGCCGAATACGTGGAGAAACAATGCAACAAATTCGATGATTAAGATTCTGTCGGAGCTGTAATTTTTAATAAGCTATTTTCCATTAAAAACTAGTATTTTCTTCATCCTTATTTCCTTATATATTACATATCACTAAAGTATAAACCATAAGAAATCCAAATACTATAAATAAATAATTAACAGATACTTTAATATTATTTAACAGATTTAAATCTAATTTAAAAAGGCGCGGGACTACCTTAACGCCATCTACGGTACTCCAGCGCCTCTAACTTAGTCTCTGAAATGAAGGTCTGTTAATAGAGGCGCTGACGTAGGATATCGACGGGCCTAGAGCAGCTAGAGCAGTGGCGGTCGGTGCGAATTCCTCGGCGGTCCATCGCGCAGACGCCCGGCGGCGAGCGGTTTTGGGGCGCGCCGCGCGCGGGGTGGCGGCCAGGGTAGCGCCGCGCGCGGAAGCAATGACTGTCAACGCGGAAATCGGCAGGGCCGATAGTCGCCATATTGTTTGCACGCACGTTGCTGCTCGCGCGAGACAGTGTGGTGATCAATCCGGTGGCGGAGCAAGTGACCGCCGCGCGCTGGACCACGAGAGGAACATCCTCCGAGACAGGTAAATGGAGCGCACCACAGACAACCCCGAAGAGAGACACGCACGACGACGCTGGCGGACGAACATCGTACGAGTTCGCACTTATCGTCCGCCACCGTCCCGGCCGCTATCTTCTTCTCTCTCTCTCTCCTTTTCTCTGAGATTCCATGTCTCGCTCGGTTGTAATTAGTTAGGTCTTAGATCTTAGAGTTTAGAGTTTAGTTCGTGGGAAATAGTGCCGCCGGCTTTGGAGCTCTTCTCTTCGGCAGACTTCCTCCGGGTAGAGCATTTTGTCGCGTTGACGTCACTCGGTTATAGTCGCCAGGGGATGACGACTAACCAGAGTTCTATTTCGCTCCTTTCTCTTTCTAGTAGTACCAGCTTCTGGTACTAGTAGCGTAGACCTCCGTGACCTCCCCTTTATGTCCCTGGCGCTCCCTCTCTCCCCGGCGCTGGAATGCTACGCCCTGCTCTTCTCTCCCTTCCGCCCATAGTACTCGCATTCCCGAGTGCTCTAGTACTATAGCGTACTAGAGTACTATAATCTCCGGGAGCGGTGTATTTCCGCGTACACGTTTTCCGGGAATCGAGTGGGACGCTCGGCAAATGGCAAAGGCCGTACTTTCGGCCTCTCCAATCGACGCCTTCGTCTCTTTCTTGTGGTCCCTACTGGCTCTCTGGGTTTCCCTCTCGCTTTCGCTCTAACTCTCGCTCTCGCTTTATCTTGTACTCCCGTGAAGCACGGGGTTAGGTTACGGGATTGGCGATAAAAATATTCGCAGTATCGGGGAAGCCCGGTCCTCTTGCTTTCTCTCTCTCTCTCTCTTGTTCGAGACTACTCTACAGTTTCCTCTGCTAGAGTAAGAGAGAGGGAGTTAGAGGCATTAGCGCAGGGCGCCCCGGGAAATCGATGCTCTCTCAGGGGAATAAGGACTCTCCTCCTGTTCCACTGCGCTCTCGCATCACGCGCTAATGCAAGCTACACTCGCTAGGCCTACTTCGATCAATGGACGCTGACCTTACTGGGATAAACCTGGCGCTACCGGCAACCCGTGACTGCCTGCAACGTGATAGGCCGAGACTATCGCTGCTACACCTGCCAGCAGAGATTCCAGGGAGAGTTCTAATCTCCGGCGCGTTTGCTTTTATTTAGAACTACGAAAGAAAGAGTAGTTAATGCGTAATTAAATTGGTATGGGAAATTTGTTAGTTCGATGGATGATTTATTTGTATGCTCTTGACTTTTACGACCTTCGAAGGGCTCGCTGTGTTATCGTTGTGAGAATGTACTACTTCTTCAGCTTTATTTAAAGCTCTCTGCCTTTAATAGGCGTAGCAAGTGCTTCAGCAGTTTTGAGTGCCACATAAACTTCGTCCACTTTGTCACGCGTACTTTAGAAATACTTTACGTTATTAAATCTGGTTTATTTCATTAGTTATTCGATCTATAAAATGGAACTTGTTCAAGAGTTATTTTCAATTGCATTACTATCACATTTTCATTATTTCGGAATTGAAAGAAACTGTTGACGATGAAAGTCAACGAAAGTACCATCGAATAACAAAGTTTCTGTTGGAGTGGGAGCCCGGCGGGGCAGACCACCGTAAACAAAGCCGGCTAATGATTCTCCGGAGCAATTAGCTGACTCTCTCGAGCTTTCTCTCTCAGTATCGATTACTCGACCCCGTAGGCCCCCCGTCTTCCCCCAAGGCGCGCTTCCGCAACCTTGAAATCATCGCAACTGCAATCTGAACCGTACGCGCGCTGCTCGGAGCTTGCGAGCTTTTCCCTTTCTATGTTGTTTCGCTTTAATTATTATTGCAAATTTATTCTCCCATAGAATTTAATAAAATTTATATAATAAACAAAAAAGATTATTATCGAAATTTTCGATGAAAAACAAATTCCCGCCAAAAATATTTTTTTGTAAAACAAAATTTACAATATCGCAATTATAATTTATGTCGTTGTATTCGAATGTGCGTGTTCAGAATACAAACGGAAGCATGGGAAGCAGATAATCGTACCACGTGTTTACATTCCGATATTACAATTCCGGTTTCAAGAGATATAACGCGGCTCTCGTGCAGCCGTTTTATCTTATGTAATGCGATGCACTCACGGTGACGCGCTCTGCTTCGACCTCCTCCGCAGCATTAGTGAACCCCCGATCGATCGCCCATTAATCCACTTATGGGCGCAGGTGCTCCGTCGTTTGCAACGAGCTGCGCTCGCACGCGCGCTTTGTAACAAACAACGCTCGTTGCGTACTGTTTGGAATATTCTCTTTGTTGGATTGCTTGTTTATTTGATAAATTAATTGTCTGAATTATTTATTATAACATAATGTTCGTGTACAAAATTTATGAACAGTCTTTGAAAGAATTCGAAAAAAAAATTCGAAAAATCTTTTTTAACTCTGACGAGTTACTTCCATTTGAAAAATTGACACTGCGACAAAATGCGCTTGGTGCGCGGCCGGCTTGACGATCGCAGGAGGGAATCTTCGTTTCTCCCACCACGGCTGGATTTCGCACAGCCACCGCACTCCGTGTCTCTTTTATCGACCCACATCCTACGGGCCACTTGCTTGCCCGCATCCCGCTATGTGTATTTCTGCGCGCTCACCGCTCCTCCAGATCCATTTACCCCTTTCAGTCCTGAGTAAACAGGATGGGAATCCCTTGGAATTATAGATAACCTTTGTTCCACCACTTTCGAAGGCAATTGGAGTGTTTCTTTTATTCGTGTTAATAGGAAGAGCGAAGGAATTATAACGTGGTTATTTTTGAGGTTATTTTTTTCGATTTCAGAGAAAGTAGTAAGAGTAGTTTTTGGCGGGAAATGATCGAATCCAATATGGCGTCGTATTGTACAGAATATATTAACACGAACCTTGAAAAGAGGTTACTTTAAAGCAACCATTTTCGTTCTAAACATTAAAGCTAAATAAAATACATTATACAAAATAAATCCTACAACCCTAACCAATAAATTCCCGCCTACCAATATTATATTATACATAATACAATTATCGTAAACCGAACTAGTTTCAGCCAATTGAAAACTAGCAACTAAAACTCGAGCGTACGAATCCCTAATAGCCAATAAAATAAATCCAAGCTCGGCGAGGTGCCACGCGCCGATCGTATTACGCAACAATCTCGATGAATCGGCAGTCGATAACGCGATCGATTTACATCTCGAGCTTGCAGCTTGCTCCCATTGAGGCCGCGCTGCCATTGGAAAGGGAAGAGACTATGTATTCGTCTCTCTCTCTCTCTCTTACTCCAACTCGATGGAGGTCGCAAGTTCACGTTGGTGGAATTAGTTACATAATTTCAATTGCACTTTATGGCGCGCTTACATAATAAATGCATCGCCATCGAGCGGCTGTAAGCTTCAATCAAATCGTCGCTCGACCCGCTACGCAGTAGGCGAACATTAAAACACGTAAGGTTTGCTACAATGTTGCTGATTTCTTGTTCCGTCAGACTGTCAGTTTGCCAAGTTTTTGCCGTGTGTCGATTTTCGAGACGCTCTTTGTTTTCTTGTTTCGTGAATTCATTCATTTAGACAATCCTTTTTATTATATATATAATTAATACAATTTATTGTTAGTTGGTAATGTTCGTTTGGTTTCACTTTAATGTTGTCCAGTTACTTGCATTTGGAAATTTATTATTAACATTTAACAAATCCTACTAAATAAATAAATAAATATTAACAAATTCAGTATTCTTTACTTTCACGTTCTTTTATTATTAAGAGAACAAAAACATTCTCACAACATTTACGGATACGCGGCAATACGAAACCGCACTCGAAGCCGATTGTTTTTAACTCGACGCTAGGAAGTGTCCGCAAGCTTTCCCATGCTCCAGTTTCCGAGCACCCGTTTGACCTACTAAACGCCTCCAGGGCGGCGGCGCCGCTTTTTCTACCCCTTTTTTTTCCTGCGACTCGAACGACACCCGAAAACCAATTGTTTTTTAATATTGCTTTGTTTGAGAATTTTATTTGTTTATTATACATTAGAAAAATATTTCGATAATAATTATCATTATTAAAAGTTAATAGTATAATTATTATTTTATTTTTGCTAAATTTATTATAAATATTCGTAACAAGAAGAAATTGTTAAACATTCGACGTTAAATTTAACGGCAATGTTGGAAGAGAGAGAATGACTCGGCAAGATAGGTGTTTCGAATTGTAAGCCAGCGGAAATCTAAGACGCCGGCTGCGATTCATATCGCGTTGCATTTTACGCCGCCGGTGAAATGTGGCGAATTGCCAAAGCGGCCGGCACCGAAAAGAGAGCGCTCCGGCCACTCTTAAGTCTAATTCACAGTACAATTCTCTCACTCGACTATTTTAGTTAATTTTTTTCTTCATTGAAAAATTAATTGTTTTATAAGAAAACAATATATTTCAATGAATTAAGGGAGTGATTTCTTTTTTAGCAGATGCGAGAAGTGAGAATACGTTGAATGAATCATCGCACCTGTGAATCAGGCTTAAAGAGTGGTGGAAGAAGCGGTTACGATTGCCCAAGAGGTTTTCGGCGCGCCGATTAATTAGCCTTCGAATTAACGAGCCGCTCGGAACATCGCCGCCGGATAGTTAATAAGCGGGCTGCCAAGTTATATCTGGCCGCCCACGAGAGAGCAACCTATGCGTCCCGACGGCTAAGCGTCGCTCGGCTGGAACTCCTCCGATAGACAATGCTAGGAAAATCTTTTACTATAAATAACAGTTCTATCTTGCTTGCTCTCACGCATCCGAGCTCTACTTTCTTCGATGCTCTAACAAGGTCGAGCGAGCTTTTTTCGCCCTCTATTGCGCACGACCTTGGTCGTCTCGAACTCTTAGACTCTAGAATCTAGAGCAAAACTACTCTTTTTTCATTGTGAGTTTTCCGTATCTGTTGAATGTTTTTACTCACATTCGAATATAGAACTTTGTAGTCGTCAAAGTATTACGATGCTTTTTTATCCGACATAAATCAGAAAGACTATTCGAGAGAAATATAGAGACGCAAATCGATATCCGTTTGATCGCATAACGCATTGCAGTTCTCGAACAACCCAACCGCATGTTTTTTCCGCCCGACGGCAATTGATGGCTCCCAGGGCAGCCAGATTTTCGGGGCCGAAGGGGGACAAGGTGAAGCAGAGTGCACTCAAGTATCAAGGCCGGTGCAGAGGGGTCAAAGCTAAACCTGGAATTAAGTTCCCCACCCCGCTAGAGCGCGCGCGCGTCCGCGTCCGCGTTCTTCTTTATCTGTTCTGGCGTTGGAAGCAGCTTGCTCCACGCTGGAACTGTCTCGCACTCGATGAGAGAGTCCCATTCCAGCATCCTGTCCGCTTAAATTGGCATCTGCGAGCCTACCAACTGACGCAATACTCCGCGCGAATTCTAGACTCCGATGAATTGGCCAAATCAATTTATAACAGATGCCTCGAAGTGGTAGATTTAATTAACTCGGTCGTTATAGAATACTTTAAGGTGTTTATTAAAGATAAAAAAAGGGAAACTCTTTATTTGACTTTATTTACCGAAAGGCCCAAAAGGTCTTTCATAAATTTGATTAAGATCTCATTTATGTCTATTTTGAGGTTAAACTTGCTTCGATAATTATTACCATCGAATATAATGATTCGTCGATTTGAATTAGCGATTTCTTGTCGCAGGCAGTCGCTAGAGAAGAGAGACTGGTGACCCGGGTGCAATGTCATTCCACCGTGGGGAGCAGGCCGGTGCCGTAGCAGTCTCGTACAGCACCAGCTCAATGGCGCCGCACTCTCCAAGTAGACGGTACTCCAGCGGTACCAGCGGTACCACCAGCTCCGCCCTGGCCAGCCCGGCCTCCAAGCTCAGCAGCTACCGGTCGACGGCCTCCTCCTCGATCTTAGATCGCCCGACAAACTTCCACTCCTTCTCCAGCGGCTCCAGCTTGCGTTCCTATACCGCAGAGTACAGGCGGTCTTACTGCCCGCCAGGAAGGTGAGTCTTCCGATGGTAATACACCCCTGGTTCTCCGGGGATTGGCAGATACTTTTGGAGAAATGAATTTTTTAATTAAGGTATCATGCAAGTTGAATTTGGAGAAGGTTAGGTTCATCTTTTGGTGCTATAAAAAATCATTATGATTGTATTTATTATAGCAAAGTCTCGTCGGTTACATAAAACTAATGTTTTATGGAAGATAAGAATCACTCGTGCAGTAGCGCAGGGGGTTAAGCACGTGACCAGTAATTAGGGGGTCGCGAGTTCGATCCCGACTTGTCGCAGCTGATTTTTCAGCATTTAATGCACTGCGCGGGTGATGGGTGGTTCGGAATCCACCTTAAAAAATTGTAGGTCCACCGGGTTTTGAGCACAAGTTTGGTGTTTCACCCTGTCGAAATGATAAAAACTCTAGAAATATAGAATATCTGAATTGGAGTAAAACAAACTCCAGTGGAATTATGAAACCCTGCCGATCCCAGGAGCGCTCTTTGAGAGCGGACGGGGCGATGACGACTTTGAATATTAAAATTGATGTTTGATCTCTGATGGATCCGCCCGCAGCTTCTACTCGTCGACCTCGGCGGGCACGAGCATCCGCAGGAACTACATGTCGGAGTACAGCCGGCCGCCCCACTGCTCACCCGCAAGGTGAGCTCTATCCTGACGCGGGCTGACCTCACTTTCATCCAAATACTACTTTACTCCGCTTCTTACTCTCGCTAGTTTTCTTGACCTTGAAAGCACGTTAACGTTTAATCGTGCCGATAATGCATTTCTTGGTTCGGCACTCTCTTCGTCCTTGAAAAGAGTAATTCGCTTGCCTTTGACGCTATAATTAGATTTATTAATGGCCTCGAAAAAACATGTTCTTTCAATTAACAATTAGTTGGACAGAAGGTAGCACTTAGTGGCATAGATCTCGAATAAAAGAACCTTAGGGAGGTCTAATCGGCCTGTAATTCGACGTAGACTTCCGGCAGCACTCGTGGCAACAGGTACTTCAATGCAGGCGTACTCGAGAGAGCCGTAAGAAAGATATTCGGCCTTTGTGCGCGTCACAATGATCCAATTAACGCGGTGAGAAAGAGAAGGCGTGTTCTCTATGCTGGATAGAGCACACTGGCGTGGAAAGGTTGAGGTCAGGGAAACGGGCCACCACGTCCAGCTTCGTACGAGTTACCCAAGAATTAGAGTGCCTCCTTTTTTTCTCTCTTCCTTAACAGTTTGCATGTACTAACGAATGAGTCATCCAAATTTAACAGATGAAAACTTGGAAAATTAGTTATCTTCGTTTGTAATGAAAGCACGCTCGCCAAGAACTAGTACGTATCGATAAAGTGTGCCGTAACACACAAACGGAGCACGTAGGTGTATCGATTGAAGAACAACCCCTCCCTCGGGATGCTACGGAATGCGGCATCCACCTTGACCTTCGCGAGAAGGACTTCCGCGTTGCACCGGGACAGGAAAGCAATGAATTATCCTCTGATAATTGACTAACTTTTATAAACCATTCATCTATTCCAAAAAAAATCCACAAAACTGACAAATTTTCTATTACATTCTTTCAACCGATTGTTTATTTTCTTAAGCGGATAATTATGTCGCGTGGGTGTCGAGACACGCGCAGATATTAGCTGACGAGACAGCAGACACGCGTGACAACTAAAAATCTACGCAGAGCCAAAACGAAAGAGAGAAAGAGAGGAGCACTTAAGCCACCCTGCTTATTCATGTTTCAAGCGTGTCGGTGCTGTTTTATCCGCAAGGTTTATACTTACTAGAAGGATTGCATAACGGGGGCAGAGAGTATAGCCGTTGGCGACGGGCCCAAGTGAAACGATTCCTTTCAGCGTGCGGGCGACGATCGCAATATTCTCACATCGACGAATTTTACAGGTCAGTCTCGTCCTCGGCGTACGGTGGCACAGTAGCTGGTAGCGGTTTGGTGAACGGGAGCGCAAGCAGATTCTCTAGTTCGAGTACATCAAGGGATCGTCAATTGGAAGCAGGATCACCAACATCCTCGACATCCTCGAGACACGAACCGGCGAGTTCTCCTGTTACATCTGCCGCGGATATCATCAGCAGATACTCACCATCGGGTTACGTGCCGAATATAAGGTCAAGCCCGAGCAGTAGTAGCAGCAACAGCAGCAGTAGCAGCATTCATCATTGGAAGCATCATCATCCTGGTTCTTCATTGACCGAGCTGTTTGGAGGAGAAGAGCGAGTAGAGCAGGATCGAAGGGATCGTCCGGAGTCCTCACTGTCGTCGTCCTCTTCGTCGTCTTCCGGTGGTGCTCTGTGGTCGAGGTCAAAGCGAAGACCAGCGGGAGCTGCTTCTTCATCCGCAGGGGGTGCTGACGGGGGAGGTGGAGGCGGCGGCGGTGGTGGTGGCGGCGGCGGCACGGTGCTCAGCGGCGGACATGTGCGCGCGGAGAGCGCCGCCGCCTCGGCTGCCGAGGTAACGATCGAGGAGCGGGTCGTCCGCGAGATTGACCGGGACGAGGACGAGGACGGCGCGGACGAGGACGTGGACGACGGTGGCAGGGTCGACCAGCACAACAACAACAATAGGAACGGACGGAACAACAATGTCGGGAGTGCGAGCAGCCTCGAGGACGTTCGTGGATACGTCGTGAATAACAACGACGACGCCGACGAGAACGGGGACCCGGACGGGCGACGCGCTTACGAGGACGACGACGATGACGATCACCTGAGTAACCGGCACCATCACCACCGCGCTGACGAGGTCTCGCCTGATAAACGTAACCTCCTCTCACCCGTCGCCGCCGGTGGTGCTGGTGCTGGTCCGATCCCAGTTAGACTGGACCTCCTAACTAACAACCACCTAGCTCAGACTAATACCAATAACACTAGCTGCGAGCTGCTGCTGATCAATAACAACGCAACAACAAGCCAAATTAAAATCAACACCCCTATTACTCGGGATTTGAATCCCGAAGGCAACGAGGACGACGAGGTAATCGAACGATCGAACCATCAGCCGGCAACCACGGCTAAACTCGAACCGATCCCAACCTTCCTCCAGGGCGGTCGCGCGCGGGACGCCGCCATCCTTGAGGAAGACGAGGATGAGGATAATCCATCATCTACCTCTTATGAGATCGAACGAGCCGGCTTCGGCGTCGGTGGCGCGCCACCCGTCATTCAAAACGGCGTTGCTGGAAGACCGTCGCACGGCGATGATCCACCTGTGCCTTCCACTTCGAGGAGACCCGATGGTCACTTCTCAGGAAACGCGAGTGCTGCCAGTAACTCGACCTCCTCGCCTACCGCACCCTCCTCCACGGCTAATCAAACACACTACCGGGCTCTTCCCGATCAATTTGTGAGTGCTTTCGTTAACTCTCGTCGTAATTAAAAGGATAGTTCATTGATTGACCGTGATTCTATCTCCTCGTTCTTATACAGAGAGTACTTTAAGTGTCTTTCTTTCCAAATGGTGATCGTATTCCACACTCCTTAAGGAAGTTTCGTTAGTGTTCATCGATTTCATTCGTCGCATTGACGCAAATCGAAGCCTTCCTAGTTTCCGATCATCATTTCAATCTCTGGAATCACAGAGTGTTCGAAGATCTTTTTCTTGATTTGTTGGAAAATTTTCCACAAGCCCAGTGCCGGGTGAAACCCATTACGAAATCGCATCCGCTCTTGTTGAAATTCTCGTGGTACAGTCTCTCTCTCTCTCTCTCTTAACCATTCGGTGACTAGTGTGTCTGTCTGTGTCCTGTGTGTGTGTATTGCCTTTATTAATAGCCCGGAGCTGTCTCCTCGGAGCTCTCCGGGGTAACGAGCGAGACAACGCACACACGGTCAACTTGCCTCGCCAATTCTCGAAGGGACGTTCGTGGCAAGATGAACAATTCTTTCCCATCGAATCACCGAAGACGTTTAAGTGAAAGAGACGCTTAAATCAGTTTGAAAAGACGGAAGTTTTCGTGGCGATCAATGCGAAGCTATTACCGAACGGTCTTCGGAACTTCGATACCTTGGCATTGCCAAGTATCAAGCGTGCTATCTTCGTGTTCTCGACTTCCGCTTGCTTTTATCCTCGTTGGATGAACGATGCGCTCGACTAAATATTCAAATGACCATCGCTGACAGATATTAGACTTGCTAATACAAGTTCGAGTATGTCGCGTAACATTTCTACGAGATGACGCTGTCTCTTGTTTGTTCGTGGCTTGCGAAGCCCCTTACTTTCTGTCGTCGTCTTTATTCAAAGTAGTCTGCTTCATCGAGAAAAACTAGAGCGCTTCTTTCAACAAGCATATCCGAGTATCTCCGGAACTCCGTTTGGACGCACTTGGTGTGCGAGCGCGACGGCTCCAACATCTTCGTTTGGAAACTGGCTTACATCCAAGTGTTCGGTTGGGGGTTGTGGTGCGTGTGGGTAGTGGTCACCCTGGTCTTCCTCTACGCTTTCTTCCTGGGCGTCGCTACCCCACTAGCCACGCACAAGCACCACGTGCGATACCCCTCTTCTTCTTCTTCTTCTTCTTCATCATCGAGTCGAGTTTATTCATTACGCGTTGAGAGTACCGTGACAACTTTGCGGCCTCCAGTCAGCAGTGGAAAGGTGAGTCTCAGGTGTTCCGTGTCCCTATCGAAGCTTCGTTCTCCAATCTTCTTCTCCTTTTACACGGTTTTCTTTTTGATATATCTCTATCTGATTAATAATCATAGAGAATCGCGTTAGACATTAGGGACCACTGAAGCCTGGACCACTGGAATCTGTACGTATTAGAGTGTGCAAGGCTGTTCTCTGCTCAATGTTAATAGACTCCCGGACGTTAACAACCCTGTGACTAACTCGTTGAGAGTAGAAGCGCGCCCTTGGAGTGGCACTGGACTGCCGCCGTCGCTCGTAACGCGATTCACGCGCATTAGAGACCTTCGAGAAACCACCTGACAGCAATAGACTCGTACCTGTAACGCCTGATTAGCCGGACCGAGAGATAACGCTCGAAATCCCATTGCAGGAGGGAAGCCCGACAAACAGAGCAGCGCGCAACCGGCTGCAAGCACATCGCGACGAACGATGTGGTCTAAATGGATTGCGGAACATTGGCAATACTGTAAGCATTAAGAATATTCTTACCTTTTTCTTTTTTTAGGAATTCAGAGAGAATGAAAGGAAAATAAATAAGAAGAATGATTAATTAAAATTGATTGGATAATTTTTAGTGTTTCATGAACAGCGTCATCCAATGTTTGAGCAATACGAGACCGCTGTTGGAATACTTGGTGAACGATCAGCATCTTGCTGATATCAACACGAGCACGTCAGGAATGAAAGGCGCCTTGATCAAAGCGTTCAGCCAGGTGATTCATGAATTATGGGAAGTCGGCGGTGACCATGTGGTGAATACAACCGCGCTCAAGTCACAGATACAAAGATTCGCACCGCGTTTCATGGGCTACAGCCAACAGGATGCTCAAGAGTTCTTGCGATATTTACTGGAAGGATTGCACGAGGATGTCAACAGAGTTACTATTAAACCGCAGCCAATACACACGGATATTCCTGATATGTACACGTACGTTTAAGAAATACAATGATTGATGTTTGTTGATGTAAATGATTGATTATTCAATCGATTAAAATTGAAACAGGGACAGCCAGAAAGCCGTGGAAAGCTGGAAGCGTTATCTCCGTAGCGAGGATAGCATGATCGTCGATGTTTTCGTCGGACAGCTTCGTTCCTCGTTACGGTGCACCTCCTGCGACCATGTCTCCGTCACCCTGGACCCGTTCTGGGATTTGAGTCTGCCGATACCCGCGCGCAGCGGCACCGTCAAGCTGAGCCAATGTCTCGAACATTTCACCAGAGAGGAAGTTCTCGATGGTGATGAGAAGCCCACCTGCTCTAAGTGCCAGATGAGGAGAAAGTGCACCAAGAGCTTCAGCATACAGAAGTTCCCCAAGATCCTAGTTATTCGTATCCTTTTATACTGTGTGCTCGATGATTCCGAGTTGTTTTTATTGTTGGAAATGTGGAAGTTCAATTATTTAGAGTTCCAATTCATTGGAATTCCAATATTTAGAGGTCCTAGTGATTGGAATTCCAATATTTAGAGGTCCTAGTGATAGGAATTTCAATATTTAGAGTTCCCAATCATTGGAATTCCAATATTTGGAGTTTCCAATCATTGGAATTCCAATATTTAGAGGTCCTAATGACTGGAATTCCAATATTTTTAATACCAAACCTTTAGAATTCCAATATTTAGAGTTCCTAATGATTGGAATTTCAATATTTAGAGTTCTTAAGCATTGGAATTCCAATATTTAGAGTTCTTAAGCATTGGAATTCCAATATTTAGAGTTCCTAGTGATCGAAATTTCAATATTTAGAGTTCCCAATCATTGGAATTCCAATATTTAGAGGTCCTAGTGATTGGAATTTCAATATTTAGAGTTCCCAATCATTGGAATTCCAATATTTAGAGTTTCCAATCATTGGAATTTCAATATTTAGAGTTCCCAATCACTGGAATTCCAATATTTAGAGGCCCTAGTGATTGGAATTCCAATATTTAGAGGTCCTAGTGATAGGAATTTCAATATTTAGAGTTCCCAATCATTGGAATTCCAATATTTAGAGGTCCTAGTGATTGGAATTTCAATATTTAGAGTTCCCAATCATTGGAATTCCAATATTTAGAGTTTCCAATCATTGGAATTCCAATATTTAGAGGCCCTAGCGATTGGAATTCCAATATTTCCAATACCAAACCTTCAGAATTCCAATATTTAGAGTTCCCAAACCTTGGAACTCCAATATTTAGAGTTCCTAATCACCAGAATTCCAATATTTCCAATCAAAACTCTCACATATTTTCACCGACGTTCCTTAACACCAACATAGACTTAAAACGCTTCTCCCCAATGGAGCGGTTCCGCGGCAAGCTGAACGTGATGGTGGACTTCCCGTTGACGGGTTTGGATCTCAGTGCCTTCGCCGCGCCACGTGTACCGGGCTGTACATACAACCTGTACGGTGTCGCGAATCACTCTGGCACAACGTATTCCGGCCACTACACGGCGTACTGCAAGCACCCATATTCGGGTGAGTGGCACGTCTACAACGACAGCCAAGTCTCGGTGGTACCGGCGCGTTCGGTCGTCTCCAGCGAGGCCTACGTCCTCTTTTACGAGCAGCAGCCTCACAGCTCGCACTTGTAACCACACGCCACACGCCTAGACTAAAAAGCAAGCAAGCAAACAAACAAGCAAGCAAGCAAACAAGCCAGCAAACAAGAGAGAAGAACGTAAACACCTCATGATAACTGGAAAGCCAACATCGAGAGCGACGAACTACTAACTACCTAGAACGAGAAAAGTACAGAGTACCATCTTGCCTCCTCACCCGATACCTCAGCATTCTAGTACTACCAATACCCTGGATAACTGCTCTCTCTCTTTCGATCTCTTTCTCTTTCCTTCTTTCTCTCGCTCTGTATCGTACCGGTATTGAAAAGCGACTAAACACTCGGCGAACTCTTTGTTTCACCCTTGTTCATCCTCGATCGTGTCCGATTAATTCGCGACGCGAGATTCAACTGAAAGCGAGGTAGAATACGACGATGGAAATCTTGGGATAGAAAAAGGAGAATAGGACATGGAATTCGAGGAGGTAATAATCTCTCTTTCGCGCGCCGGGGTTGCATAGGGTGGTGATTATCGCTCTGTATTTGCTCTAGGCTGATTTAGAGAGTACTCTTCGAGAGACAAGCTTCCTATCGAGAAAAGAATGCAAGTTTTAGAGGCTGTTTTTCTCCCTTACCCTCTTCATCACGCAATCTCCATGAACGATATCTACTTGCTCGAGAGAAATCATTACGTGATTTCTATCCATCCTCTCCTTTCCTCAGCTCCTAATCGGATAAATTATGCTCCCCCCCTTTCGATTTTACTTTTCGCGCGAGCCCCGTACACTCGTGGCAAGAATATATATATATATATACTTTTTTCCCTACCAAATCCTTCTCCCCTGCTTCGCGAGACGAAGAGGAGAGCGCTCTATTCTCTCGACTCTTGTTCCGTAGCGTGCGATGATATCTCGAACTTACTCTAGGCGCGCCAAAAAAAAAGTCCGACAGGGAAAGGCGATGATAGATTTTGAAATTGTGTAAAAGCACCGAGGAGAGCGAGCGATTGCGCGCGTCGCCAAAGAAATGTGTCCTCGTGGACGGAATAAAAGGCGCTTCGGATGTCTAGTTACTTTTGAATAGACGATATAGCAAAAGGAAAACATCTCAATCCTATCACTGTTCACTCGAGAAAATGCGCGGACACACTTATACAAAAGTTACATACACACACACACACACACATACACATACACAGAAAGAGACATAGACATTTACACGCACGACAGCACACATTCACGCATCATACAAAGTACACTTATACAAGTCAACACGCGAATGACACACAACCGGCAGACCTACCACAGCTATTTACTTTTGTAAAATATTTTGTTTAATAATCACAGTCAAGAGTTATTTATTTAATTTATGGAGAAAAGAGAAAAAAGATGAATGAAAATGTTAATATATTCGATATTGACGGAATATAATATATATTATTATACGTATTACATACCAATAAAAGTAACAGAGATTAAGGAGAAAGCGAAACGGGAGACGGGCGTGTCTTATTTATCGAAACTGCTTCCAATCAACCAGCATTCTTCATGCCAAATCGTAAGTATTTATATTACTATTTATAGTTATATAAGTTGGTATAACCTATGAATTCTAATTCAAAAGAACCGCCAAAACTCGGTCGGTAAGGACGATTTTCAAAAACTCTATCGGTAACTACACTTCGTGTGGTAAAGTATTTTTTATCAGCATCGAACTTAGTTTGATTAACTACTATCATCCTACTTTTAAAGTTCTGTATAGAGCGCGCCACAATTCGATCATTTCCAAGGCGGCAAATTCAAATTCTCTTCCCGCTCAACTGATATGCATTTTAGATTCGATGCAGACTTGCAATGATTCATCGAACAACACAACAAATACCAAAATCGTTTGTCGATTTAATTTTGCGATGTTTCAATTACAAAATCAAGAATCACACATTCAATTAACAGAAACTATTAAACGTCCTCGATAAAAAAACATTCGCGAACAGCCCAGCCTAACACTACAACGAATGAAGGAAAGTGCAACTGCATCCTGGCAGATGGCGAGTGCAGTTCGAAGTGCGGCTGCAAGTGCAGGAAGCTTGCGAGAGGGACACCTCCGTTTGTTCCTGCGTGTTCCGTCGCCGGGCGGCGTGCGACCACGGGGAAGCATAGTCTCCGATCGAAAGCTCGCCGGGCAGTACGGCGAAGGCAAGGGAGGCCGGCGAGTCTCTTCTCCCGACCACGTCTTTCTCCATCCCGAAAGCCAGCTCCAGCAATTACCACCCATTAAATTATCTCTCTTTCCATTCCAATCGAAACTCCTTAAATTAAAAACACCCAATATCTCCGATATTATATCTTATCTCGATAACTATTCCTCCAATCCTATAGATTTCTCTCATACATCCGATCTCCTTTCGATCATCCACTCGTTTTCCTAGTTTTCCCCGATTCCCTACGGAATCTCGGAGTGCGGAATCCCGGAGTTCTCGATAGTGGTGGGACTCGACCGAGGGAAATCGGGTGTTCCGGGCGGGCGTCCGGGCGCCCGGCGGCGCGCTACGTTCCTGGCCCCCGGCGTCGCGGCGGAGGGACGGACGACGTCGAACGGAGAGAGGGAGAGAGAGAAAGAGAGAGAGAGGGAGAGAAGGAGAGTCGGGCAGGGAGAAGGCCCCGTGTGCGTGCGAGGGCAGTGATCTCTGAGGGAGCGGCGACCTGACGTACCAACGAGCAACGAACGCGCGCCTAACACATACACACACTCACACATACATGTAGACATAGAGATTTATACAGAGTTGGCGTACAGTGCGATATAGAACTTTGTCTTCTTTCTTCTAATGGAAGAAGAGGATGAAAGTTTGGAGATTTTGCGAGATTTTCGAATGGACTGGAAATTGTGGAGGAACTACTTCTCGCTTTGTTGGGGAAAACGATTCTGGTTGGCTGAGCGAGAGTGATAGAGCGGAGAACCCATCGCCAAGGTAAGACCTTGATTGTCGACTGCAAGTTCGAGCTGCCGGAAGAACGCCGGCTCAAGGAATGGCAAGCTCTAGATTTTTTTTTTTTAGTTTTTGTGTTCCTTGAGTTTGTGTTTAATGATTTGTTTTTGGTAGTTTGGGATTCGGGATTTTTTCGATGCGATAGTTGGAACGTAGTTGGCGCTTTCGATACTGGCATTCCAATGGTTCCTTTCTTCGTGTTTCAGGATTTGTAACCTCAATTGTTTCGAGTCGGAATTTTCGACTTTTGGTGTTCTTATGTTTGTAAGATTCGTTTGGTGGGATTTTAAGTGGAATCTTTGGAATCCTGATATTCGAAGTAGCGAGGATTAAGAGTTCCTGTATTTGTAACCTTAATTCTTTGAAATTTCAAATGACAGAACAATGGATTTTTAGAGAACAAATCTATACAATTCTAATATTAATTCCACAAATTTTCGAATTCCCAACTTCCACAACTTCTAACCTCAATTTTTCATCATCCCAAACACTAATACCAAAAAAAATCTTTCTATTCCAAACATTCGTGAAACTAAATCGACCAAGTTCCCATCTTGGAATTTCGATTCTTTTGTACTCCCAAGATTTCTGACCTCAAATGTACATAAGTTTAGAGTTCCGACCTCGATCAGACTAGTTCCGAGAGGTGTCTGACCAGTATAGCGAGTGTTGCGTCGTTCTTATTGTTAGGCTAAGTAGTTTAAGAGCAAGAGTATTTAGTGGAGGCGGTCAGGGTTGCCTGGCACAGTCGAGGGAGCAATGCGAGCTCTTCTAGAACTTCCGAGAATGGATCGCGTCCGTCGGTGACGGAGGTGCGCGCGCGCTGTTTTGGTGCAAGGTCGACGACCGATTTCCAATGGCTCCTGCGGACCTCCCTTATCAAAACAACCTGTTATTATCCCCCGCGAGTCTCCTTAATCTTCCATTAATAATAAATCGCTATTTTTCTAGTCGCTAACCAGTTATTTCATGATTGGAATTCCAAATCTGTGAATTCCTTGTGTTGCAACTTAGTGGATTCGAAGTTAGTAATGTGGAAACCTTAATTATTTAAAGCTCTAAATATTAGAATTCCAAATGTGTGAGTTTCCATGCTGGAACTTTCAATGGTTATTTCGAACGTCTTTAACTCCAAATTATTAGAGTTCCAATATTTAGAGTGCCAAATCCATGGAATTCCAAATTTTCAACCTCCTCCATCACAAACCCCCAATTTCCATCTCCCAAAAAATGCCTCGGCTTTTCAAAATTTAGAGGAACTCCACCTGGAATTCACTGAGAACTCCACATAGAATTCTCAACAGAATGGGTGCAAAATTGGAGGGCGATCGATCGTTGAGAATTCCAGGCACCATAATCGAGCGAGCCATCGTCCCATGAAAGGGCCCACCTTGGAGGCTTTCCACTGCTTTCTATGGGGTTCCGGGGTTTTCTGGAGGGGAGGGGGAGGGGGGGGGGGAGGGGGCGGGGCCCGAAGTTAACTGGAATGGGAAAGGGATTTTTCCAGCGGATGTGCCGAGGGCCAACCCTAAGCTTCGCTCTCGAAGGGTCTTTCCCACATGAATGGCCGTCGGCTCGAAAGCGCAGGGAAAGAGAGGGAACAAGCTGCATATGGAAGAGAAACACACGGGGAGGAACTACTGCACCGTTGCAGTAGGCCTCTGGGCCAAGGTTCTCTCACCCTTTCCTTCCACTCTACCTCTTTCACTCTCTCATTAGCACACACCGTCTTCCTCCCTCCTGAACCTCGGACCACCACCTCTCCAGGAATTTCGGTATTCCCAGCGCCGAATCTTTGGGGTTCCCAAAGCGCCAACTGTTAGGTTCCTTGCACTGGGAATATTCGGGAGCTTGAATCCGACAGGGTTTTTTTTTTTTTTTTTCATTGTTTCGACCTTGAATTCCTTGGGGAATTCTAGAGGTGGAAATGGAACTCTTTTTAGAGTTCTAATGGTTGGAATTCCTCGTTTTAATGTCGGAACTCTAATTCATGGGATTCTAATTTTAGAGTTCCAATATTTGGAACTCTAATGTTTTTTTAATATTCGGAACTCTACATTTTTGGAACTCTAGTGTTGTAAGTGCGACTTTTTAGAGTTCCAATAAATGGGAGTTTCGATACGAGCACTTCCAAAATGGGAGTTTCGATAGCGTGGGAGTTGAGCTCGCTCTAGGAAGACGGCAGGCGTGGCTCGAAACGAAGGTCCGGGGTTTTTCGAAAGGGCCCGTGCGTCCTTTTCATTGGTCGATGACTCAGTGAGAATTTTTCCGATACGGCCTCACTGGCCCAGCCCCCACTCCCTACATTTCCTCCGGCAATGGCCGATGCTAACCGTTACAGCCCCAAAATTTCAAAAACCGACCTTTTTAATTTGCAACTAAATAATTAACTACAAAAAAAATAAAACATAAATAATGTGCTCAAACTATTATTCCTCCAATATATGGTTTAAATTTCACCCTTTTCTTATTTCCTTTTATTTCCATTATTATTTTCAATTAAAATTAATCTTTTTATATTAAAAATATTAATACAACGATATAAAGGATGTATCGACCGTTCCATTGACGGATGTCCCGCGTTCAAAACTCGTAACGAGAACAAGCTGTAATGGAGGATAGGCGGTTTGCGTAAAGAGGTTGCCCGCTTGACGAAGGTCCAATTAGGCGGTACTTCCACCTTGCTAGAGCCGGCCGAATAAATTACTGGACTCTCTCGGGCTAATCGGATCACCGGAGCTTCCCAGTGCCCACTGGCCGCTTCTTAATCCAGGCTTAAACACATATGCCACCTCGCGCGCGCACCACTTTCCTCCTACCAGAGTTTCCCTCGCATCCAATTCATCCCGGGGACAATTGGTTTAGTGAACATTCACTCCCCACGAGTTACGCAACTTAAATCATCTGGCCTACCACTGAAATTTCCCTCTTAAATCGACCTTTCAGTACTTAAGTACTACTTGGTAATTAATAGTGTGAATTGTGTGGGTTTAATGAGGAGACGCATTATGTGGAAGAGCCTGTAGGAGCACGTGTTAACGCTTAATGCATTATAAAGGGAGCCTGTAATATGAAACGCCCTGTAGAAGTAGAAAAGTATGATAACTATCTCTAATTATTAGAGCAACTAATTTCAAAGATACTACCAAATGATAATCTCGATTCTCAGCGCATAATGACAGAAGCCTATTTTATGAAACACCCTGTAGGCCTGCGAAAACATCATAACTGCAAGTATCCATGGCTCTAATCGTCGTTAAAGTGCAGCTATCGGCGTGCACACGCTCTCGTCCCGGGGGAAAGGGTGCAGCTCGATAGAGATCCGTCTGGAGGCCGATCGGGACGATATATGTACACACACGCAGACATACGCAGAGAGGGAGACACATACAGAGAGAGAGAGGGCTGCTGCGCCTCGCCGGCTTTGTTGCGGTTCGGCCCTCTCGAGAGAACACATAAGAAGGCTTTGAGAATCGCCCGAAGGAATGCTCGCCCGGCGCACAAGGCGACTCACAACACCCCGTGGGACGACTGGGGTGCGAGCGAGAGGGATGCTGGGAAGCAGGAGGGAGCAAGCCGAGGGAGAAGGACGACGGGAGCGAAGGCCATTTTCCGTCTCTGGCCTGTCTAGCCGCTCGCGCGCGCGACAGAAAGCAGGGAGCGAGAGAGGAGCGCACAGGGAATCTCTCTGTTTACGTCCTCCGCCCCTGAATGCCCCTGTAGCGTGTAAAGCGTCTCTCTTCCTCTTGGAGCCGGGCGATCACGCACGCGTGCACACCTGCGCCCTGCGAGCCTCCTCGTCGTCCGATTTGCAGGTGTGCGTGTCGATCCCGTCCGCAGGAGAGATCTCCTACGGGCTCCCGATGCCGGCCACGCGGGACTCCGGGAGCTCTAAGTAAGTCCCGGCTGATCGTTTCTGGGACTTCTATTTTCATATTTCGAACTGCGCTCTAGAATTTCTTTAGAGTTCCTATTTCAGTACTTAGAGTCATTAGAGTTCTTTTCTGGAACTTTAATTTCGATAGTTATACCTCTAGAATTCTTGTACTCCAGCACTCTAGAACTAGAGTTCCTAGAGTTCCAACCCCAACACTCTAACTTGCCAAGATCCAATCAATGAACTCTAATAACAGTTTAGAGTTCGAATATCCTGAACTCGAAGTGCTAGCAACCCGAAATAAACGCGCTTCCAAGCAGCAGATTGGCAAGGTACTGGAAAGAGTCTCTCGAAGAGTAAAGAGTATACTTAACTGGCTCTAACATACCAGTGGTTCTCATCGTCGCAAAGTCAATGGAAGGGAGGAGGAAAACTAGAGAGAGGGGGGGTTTCGTCTGGTGGGAGTACAGAGGCGAAGAGGGAAGCGGGAGTTAAGGATAGACGAAGGAGAAGCAGGCGTTAGAGAAGGAGAGGGTGGCGAGGCGAGTAGAGCGAGGAGAAGAGGAGGAGAACACAGCTCCTTTGCGTCCGTGGGGCTTCGGTGTCAACAGGTTTTATTTTTGCCCTCGCGAAAAGGCCAAGGTCCTCTCTCGCCCCTACCTTCTCTCTCCCATCTCACACACACGCGCTTACACTCTCCCTCTCCCTCTCTTTCTCTTCTTCTCCTCGATGTAGTGTCTCTCCTTCGAGCCCCTTCGCCAGACTTCCCAGCTTCCACTCCCTTTTAAACTCTGCTAGATCTCCTCTCCGGATTCTCTTCTCTCGCGCGATCGGAGAAAGAAGGAGAGCATCCCGGAGGGTGGAAGAAACTTGTACAGGACCATCCACTTAAGAAGTCTCCCAAGAAGAAACTCTAAATTAAAACACAGCATCCCTTACGGATGCTCTTCATATTTCGAATATATCCCAATTTCGTATTCCTCTATACAAGAATCGGATCGGTATCAGCGAACTTGTAATACAAGCAGGACTCTCGGGAGAGTCCCGGGAGATTGGTCCAGCGGCTGGAACTCGTCTGGAAAGGTCGCTGGACTCTCTCGGGGTGGAAGGTAGAGGCAACGCGCCGTCGCCGCTCTGGAAACGATCTACGAAGAGAAGACGGGCGCCTCCTGCGGCTAGAGAGACAGGAGCAGAGATGCCAATACTTCGCTCTCTCCTCTTTCTCTCTCTCTCTGCTCTCGCTGGAGGAGGCTGAGGAAGAGGACGGTGGTCCGAAGGTTCGTTCACAGGGCGCGGAAGAGGGGGAGCGGGAGAGTGCAGCGGCCTGGTAGGTTCTACACTCCTGCTATAGTCGGGCACCATAGGCACACCATGAGCCACCAGCTAGAGTCCCGTATAATGTATTCTCGAATATCGTGCACTCTCTCGTGATCAATATAAGCCCCGAGCGCCGCCGGAGATGCACGAAGAGAGCCCGCTACCACCTCCTTCTTTCTTCCCAGTGCTCTCGCTCGCTCTAACCGAACCCTTCCTTATTCCTCTCGAGTTACACTCCATTCTCGCACTCTCTCTCTCTCTCTCTCGCTCGGCGAGACTCGGTGAGCCACCCGCTCGCTGTTTTTTCGTGCGGAGTGCAACGCACGCGCTCGTCCCGCGAGTCGAAGCGAGAGGGAGAGCGAGTGAAGACTGGTGCACTCTCCGGGCCTCCGCTCCTCCGATTATCCGTGACAATGCTCTCTCGGCAACCGTGTGTTCCAGCCTCGCTCCCTCTCGCGCCGCTCCTCACGGAGGGCAGCGGAGAATGCATATTATAATGTATGTCTATGTATACATATATCCTGGGAATTATTTCGGCTACGACCCTCCCAGCCCTTGTCTCGTCCCTCCCGGTTTTTCTTACTGGAACGCAAATCGCATTTTGCTAGAAGAATTTTCGAGTTCTCAACCCTTTTCTCGTTGCTATTTCGAACTCTAAACTATATTTCATTATAGAACTCTATTTCGTTATAGAGTCGACTATAATATTATGATAAATATAGTCAAGAGCGCTATAAAAAAATAAGAAAAGAAATGGAGTACTCTTTGATTTCGATTGCTATAACTAGAGCGGAGTTACAAGGTGTGCTTAATAAGTGAAGTGAAGAGTGCCGGCTGATAGGCACAATGGTTGAAGGTGTTCTAGCGAGGCGTGATCGAGAGGGCCAGCAGCCCCGAAAGCTTCTCAGGGCCGATTGAGCGATATTCACTCGTACGAATTAAAGTTCCCTGGCTGTACAAGCTCTCGCTAATACACACACTCGCGAGCACTTAGAGTTCTCTAGAGGCTAGAGTGCGCTATATACCTCTTTGCCCATTGACTCCCAGCTGCCCGAACCTTTCGGGATTAATGAAGCCTATGCGGCGACAAATATTCCACATTTAGCACTCTTTGAGCACTCAACCGAGTCCTCCCTTCTTCGAGCTAACTTTGACTTTCGATCTCGAAAAAATTTCGCTTTCTGATCCTTGATGGTTACAAAGAAGAAGGGCTTGAGAAAGAAAAAGAAAATTGATGGTACAACCAGAGAGAAAGAGAGAGAAAGAGGAGAAGAGAGTTCCAGAAAACTGGCCGCCATCGTCCTCGAAGCCACCCTCGACTCCCACCGAGTATGCAACCCAGGTACACGCACACACACGCGCACCTATCCGTCCGTTGCACTTTTGAAGCTCGCGTGTGAACACGCACAGCCACCGGCAACGCTCCTATAAGCGCCCCCGTGTGTGTTCTCCGCTCCTCCTCCCCGCCTTTTTCTTAGCGGTACAACACACAGCCAGAAGAGAGACGATGGTCCCTCAGTGTTAAAGTCCCGCTCACACGCCAGACATCCGTGAAACTCGTGGAGTACGCCGGGCTCGAGACATATTGCGCGAGGGGTGAGAGAGGGATGCTGCGAGAAAGAGAGAAAGATAGAGAGGACTGGTCCGTCTGGCTAGCAGGGAAATAAAATCGTTAAGTGACATTCTGTTACGCCACCCTTGGTGTTGAGATTCGAGTCTAATATGTCCTGTGATAAGCCGCTTTGTTTTGAAATTGTCTCTGCAAAACGATTTTATTATAGAAAGTTTTTATTAAGTCTACTTGCTTGAAATACGAATTTATATCTGTTAAAGTTAAAAAGTTCTCGAATAAATATCATCCGTACTAGTTAGAACTAGAGGAGTCGGCCATCTTTGTCGCGCGCGCCTCCACCTCGAGTTTTCAAGTGGTTGTAAAAAAAGTTGGGCGCCATGAAAACTGAAATGAACGATCGTAAAAGAAAGAGTACGAGTGAAGAAGAGAAGCGTACGCAGTCGATCGTGTGAATGAGATCCTGTACGCGTTTGCCAAGCGATTTTTCTACCAGTAAGAAGCGAGCGGTGCAGTGAGAGAGCTCGAGTGAACGTGGTTGACCCCGGCCGTTCGCCCAGCTATCTCTTCTTCGCCTGACCGAGATTAGATCCTCCCTCGAACGGTTCACTGGCTCTCTCGCTCGCACACTGACGGTCAAGTTCGCTCGGCTAATTCGAGCCTCTTCCACCCTGCTCGAGATGCTCCGAGAACCTAGAAAAAATGAAACTTCATCCACTAAGCATCGCCGCGTCCAATCGAACGTATCCAATTGCATGGAAAAAGCATGCCAACAAAATCTCGAGTGGCAAGAGTCACGGATTCCGAAGGGAGTCGTTCTAGTACTTGTATAGTACATACTTGTACTAGTGCGTGGACCTTGTGAAGGCTAGACGTCGATTGCGGGGATACTCGCCATTGGCAAGTGGCAACGCCGACTGACACCTGGTGGAAGGGGTGAGAGAGTACCGAGCGCGCTATTCACTCTCTAGGACAGAGATGCTCAACCCACAGAATTCACTTTAAACGATCTTTATTTCAAAATCTGAATCTACATAAATCAATCTGTAATAATAAAAATTCCTCTATGCAATACAAAACGTATTAACTCGACTAAAAAAATCAAATTAAATCTAACTCGAACGAATCACAACTTACAAATCTTATACCCAACGATTGAGAACCACTTTCGTAAGCCGAACATACATCGACGGCTACGCCACTGGCACTGAATTTCGCACCGGCGTGGCCCTTTACAGCAGTGTAAGCTTGGAGGGAGCAGCGAGGGGCAGCGAGATCGAGAGGGACGAGGGACGAGGAGAATGGGATCAGTTCGAGAGAGAATCCCGAGAGAGTGAGGGAAGATGGGCCATGTGCCGGCTGGCTCGGTTGGCTCGCCACAGCAGCCGTGGACCTTCGGCTCGTTCTCGTTCTTCTTCGCGCGCCGAATTCGTGCCGGCAATACAACTACGTTTACCCTCTCGAATCCCCCACCCGACCTTTCTCCCAACTCCTCCTCCTCCTCCTCCTTCTCCTGTTGGGTGTGCGACGGGGGTAAATGGAATTGTGTGAGTACGTGTACGGCAACGTAGGAGTGCGCGCGCCCTCACTCGCCACCCCCGCACGGAAAAGCAAATTCTCTCCGTGTCACTGAACCCAACCGTCTGACCCCGTCCTTCGGTTTTCCGCACGAGGTGCCTCGACCTCGTCCGGAAGTAGGATGAGCGACTTACCCGCTCTCGACCTCACTGTCCTGACTCCCTCGCTCTTCCTACTTCGATTCGAAAGCCTTGCTTTTATGACAGACACTCGCTACTGCAGTGTGGGGTGTCGCGAGGTCAATTATCCCTGCTGGAACAAAGAAATATCAGGCCTCGCGGACGCCATTTTTAAAATCTCGCTTCCACCTCGAGAGTTTAAGGGTTGTTTAAAAAATTGTTACTAACTCGATCGTTGAACTAATGATCTTAAAACTTAAGGGGCGAGTGAACAAAGAGATTTAAAGTCAAAGAATGGAGAATACACGAAGATAAAGATGATATTTCTCAAGAAATAGCTATGACTAGCCACCATATTGGCGAAGGAAATTACCCATCGGTACAGCTAACAAGATCAGAAACAGATTGCCGTAGGGGGCAAAAACGAGATCCTCAAAGCAGTAACAGTAGAGAAGAGCGAAGTAGCCCTGAGAGTGGAAGCTGTAGATATCGGAAAGTGGATGCTCTCGAGTGTGGTGGTTCCGTCGGAGATATATCGTCTCGAAGACCTCACGGGACATTGGCCTCGCTGGGAGCCAATAAAATCCCCCTGTATCGGGTAAGCGACACTCGCCCTTCTTCCCTTTCGACCCTCCCCCGCGATTCCTCCCTCCCAGACGTGTCTGGTCCAGACCAACAGTAGAAAGAACGAACATCAGACATCCCCGTACTTAACGAAGACTAGGAAAGCCCTGTAAATTCGAGATGAATGATCGGATGCTGACTCGATGACACAGATGGCCACTTCCCCGAGATATCAGGGCATCCATCGAACCGCTCGGTATCTCTCTCTCTCTTTCTCTCTTTCTCTCCCGGGTTGCAGCAGCCTCCGTCTGCCTCCGCTCGGCGGCGAGCGTGTCTGCACGAGGAGAGGACGACGACGCCGGCGCCCCGGCGCGCTACGCCGCTCCGGGACACCACGGCACGCAGTCTGTCCTGTCTGGCGACGACGCGCGCTACTCCCTGAAGCCGAGCACGTTGCACCACAGCAACACGTACTACTTCAGTCAGTGATGATCCACGCTTTCGTGATCCTCGTGATGATTCAGTGCAGTAGAATGTGTCATCAACGAGTGTCCAGTGATTCCTGTGAAATCCTTGGGATTACTTGTGATCTTGAAGGATTATTTGTGTGATTCTGGAAGTCCTTTCTTGGATGGATTTTGGGAGTTCATAGTACTCGTTTTCCGGTGAGTAGATTTTATAATCGTGTTACACGTCATTCTGTCCTCATTTTGTTACTCTAATATACTCTAAAACATCACCTTTCCGGGGAGGTCAATGAACTCTATCGAACCTGCTATAATCACTGGCACTCTAGAATTCCGGAATTCCAGTACTCTAAAGATACTATAATTATAGCAGAATTCCAAACTATTCTCCGGTGGAAAAGACAGATCGATACTTCTGTTGTCTCTGGGAGGTTGGAAAGAGTGCCGGAGAGGAGAGAGTGACAGATCGGAGTGATGCTGTGGCTCCAGACTACGCTTGGCAAGGGTGGCAAGCTCGCCCTGTTAATTGCACATGTGATTCCGTCGGCTGAAAGGGCTATTCAATTTGTCACGGTGTGCGCCGCCACAACCCCGCAACAGCAGCAGCAGCAGCAGCCTGTATCCGAATTGGATTAGTGCTCTGCAGACGGAACGCTTGATTTGCTAGACGACGCTCGTTTGACGCTCCCGGAGATATTCAGATCCTCCGACGCAGCCTCTCCCACTCTCCGACGGACTGCGAACCTTCAGGATTCTCGGATAGTCGACCTCGAGATCAATACCACCAAAATACTCACCCTGAATTGTACCATTCAAAATTGGCCGAATTCCCAAAAAGGAATTCATTTTGAAAAGAATTCCTTGGAAATTTTAAACAGTTGTATTTCGTCGCGAAGTATAATTGAAATCTGTCATTCGAATTTGTACGAATTCAGTGAATGGAATTTTAACAGGGCTTTTTGAAATGCTTGTGTTAATCCCTTGGAATTCTGTCATTCAAAATTGTCTGTATATTATCAGATTTTAAATGACTGTATTTTGAAATTTCAAAGTTTATAAATCCGAAAGAGACGTGAGAAATATTTGAATACCAAGACTGTGATTTCATTGAACTGATCATTATTTTTTGAAGAATGAAATTGAAAGAATGGATGTTTACAGTGATTGCGTAAAATGTGATCTAAGAGAAAGCTGGGTGGCTGCCGGGTCGAAATACACATCGGGTGCTCCTCGCTCGGCGAGTTCATCCTTGCTCTCCTCGAAATTGTCAAAAGGTGCGCATGCGCCCTTCTCGTCGACTCGCGCCACCGGGGAAATGAAACAACAGAGAGTGTCATTGACCCCAGACGCGCATGTATAGTCACCGCGTGTACCGATCCGCCGAGGTTAAGGGTAATTTTATCGGCCGCCCCGCACTGTAAAATACTTCCTTCCTCCCCTTTCGCGTCCACCCGCGATCACCACTTCCTTCGTCAACCTCGTTTTCTCCCTAAATTCCAAATTTCGAATTCGGAATTCAATGGGTCCCATTTTAAAAGGAATATAGCAGAATTCACTTTCTTTGAATTCCGTATTTGGAATTCAGCGGAATCGAAGTATAATAATCGCTAAATTATGTAATATAATCGAAAGATGAATGACCTCAAAGATCCGTGTACGCTCAATGACGGAATTCCTAAAAAAAAAAGTTCCCCTCTAATATCTCACCAATAAAATATATCTCTCACACTGAGAATCATCGTGATAATAACTTATCGGATGACACGAACTTTATTTCGCGCATTCAATTCATAATAATTTACTGAACCTCCAAAAGAATTCAAGGAATTCCAAATTAGAGCAGGTGCACACGGAATTCCATGGTCGTATTTAAGAAAGCCAGTGCCACTGCTGACTCCACAAATGGCGTTCTTCGACTTAATGACTTTCCACCTCTCTCTTTCTTTCTTTCACTAAACGATGACGCAGTTGATAGTGCAGTGCACTCTCAGCGTCGGTGGGGCAGCGTGTGTTATCTCATTCAGCCAAGGAGAAACCAACTGCGAGAGAGACTACTCACTGTTTCTCCGTCGAACAAAGCAATGTCAATGGCCCTCGATCGACAGAAAGAGAAAGAGAGAGAGACTCATTCCCTGGAAGACATTATCAATCGTATTCTCGTTTTGCGGCTATCTGCGAAATAACTCATGGTCATTCGATTATCGTACTATCAGCCATTTTCGGTGCCGTGTTGATGACCCATGGGGCAGTTCGCGCTAGTGCGCCGCCGCCATTTTGGCCCTTCGTCTCTTCACCTCGAGAAAGTGGGGGCTGTTTTCGAAAGTCCTACTCAATGACTGTGTAAACTACCGATGGAAATCTTTAGGGCGCTCGTGAATAATAATTAGTACGATGCTTGGAAGTCATGGGAATTGTCATTGATAAATGACAGAAGGAAAATTCATCGATATTAAATCGTTATTAAGATTCCATTGAATTAAAACTACTACTATGGTCAAGAATCAAATGATTTACAAGATAAAATACAACGAGTTTAAATATCGATCTGTTTTCAAAACTTCCTCTTCCTTATTAGAACGACAGAAATTCCAAATCATTAACCAAAGCAATTATCTTCGTACCAAGATAGTTGTATGATTCGTTCCTGGACCAAAGCAGCCTCGGCGGCGCATGATTGCCGGGCGAACACGGAAGCCGGAAACTAGTTCCGGCCTCCTGTGTAAGATCAATACCTAAGTTGTGCAACAGACTGTCTGGCGCAAGAGCCTTTCGCCTCGCGTGCGCGCGGTGCAACCAGTGCAACCAGTGCAATGCCACCGACACACACATACACATGGATTCATGGTAGACATGAAGTGTGAGTGAGAGAGAAGGCGCACTTAACTCTAGCCGTGCATGTAAGCTCGTCTAGACTATTGGCTAGGTCAGTAATCGCCGTTAACCCGGCCGATAAGTCGCACCAACTACTGCTTACTGATTTTAATTCATGCATTCGTTAATTTGTAATATGTTTTAATTAGATTTAAAAGGAATTATTTTGAAGCGATCATTTAATTATGTAAATCGAGTTTGCATTATCTTTTAAATAGGGATTTATTTTTTGTGTTATGAAATAATAAATAAATCAGGTTTATAAATTGTAAATGTGGGAAGAGCAATGTGTCAATAACACACGTCTCTTTCTCTCTTCCTCTCGAGGAGATTAGCGAACCTTGGCTTTGGCATTGAGATAACAGCATCTCGCACTCGCAATACAATCAGTGCTTACGAGAAATTGCCACGGCTTTTCAAACGCACCAGTCAAGTACAAAGGTCGCCCATTATTAATTATTAATATTAATTATTCAACCGCGACAATTATAATTTGATACGAAACCATTACAAACTTAATAAATCAAAAACTCAACACTAACATCTCCCAACTCATTATCAATAAATTAACCATTCATAAATTAAACATTCAGCAATAAACGCCCGGCAATAACTTTGAAAAGCGAGTATTGCGCAGTACTTAATTCGCAATCGGATACGATCGTTCTCCAGAAGGGCAAGGCTGATTCGTTTGTAGGAGCGAGGAGTGGAGGGGAAAAGGCGAGAGCGGCATCGTTCTAGGCAGTGCCTACTCGCACCTCTCCGCTAGAGAGAATGCCAGTCATTGGCTGCTCCGCTCTATCCGTTCGCTCTGCTCTATGCGGTGGGCGGGCAGAACCTTCTCCCACAAAGGAAGAGAAGGGAGAGAGAGAAAGAGAAGTGTGGGCTTGCTTGCCCTTTTTTCCTCTCCCCCCCTCCCTCCACCGCCGCCCCGGCCAGCCCTTTCCCTTCGCGGCTACCCTCGGCTGCACCCCTCCGTTGCATTTGCAGCCCTCTCCACGCGGACGCCCCAAATTCGAGAGCGGTGGGGGGGGACGAATATCCTCGATTTTATTCCACCAGTGTAAAAATGGGGCTCTTTTTATTTGCAATTGTTTTCTTTGCGGTAATTCGACCTTTTTATTTAGAGCTTATAGCCCTCTAATTGTGTTGCTATATTGCTATATTGCTATATGTTGTATTGCTATATTGCTATACATTGTCTTGCTATATTGCTATATTGTATTGCTATATTGCTATAATAAGAAAACACTAGTAAATTACATAGAAAAAATGAAAGAACGAATGACAAAAGACAAGATAAGGAAGGATTCGAACCCAAGCGCGCCCGCCGCTGCTCACCCAGCGAGTGAATAATCCCGCCGGTAGTCAGCCCGATCGGCTCCGAGTGGAACTGGTCAGTCCTGTTACAGAGTGGATTCGAACCCGTGCTCGCTCGCTCGCTCGCTCGTCCCGCTCCCTCCGCATAATATTCGCATATTAGGTCGCCCCGTTCCTATTCACGGGATCAACCGCAATCGTTCGCCAAGTGTCCCGAGAGGAACTTCCATTCCATTGAACATTGCACTTTTCCATTGTGGTTAAGAAAAGGATCTCTGTGATGATTTTCTTGATGGCGGACTTTGGTACTTGATTAGGTTATGATGAAAGTATTGCAATTTTTTTGGGGACTTGTACAGGGTGTTTCAAGTTTTATATTTTTTTATTGTTGCAATACTTATTGCTTGCTAAATTTGTAAATATAATTTTCGCCATATAAAAAAAAGAGAGATAACGAAGTCTCCGACTTATTTCGAAAGGCGGTGACTTCCGATGGCAAAGCCAACGAAAAGTCATCGCTGACAGTCCCTTCGACTACCAAACACAGACGGATACACAGACAAGTGTAGAGTCGGCGATCTTCGCTCCTAACCCTTTGACGGATTTCTCGGGCCGGTGAACTTTCAAACTCATTGCGGCTTGTCACCCAATTAGCCGGCGGCCTGATCCCGTTACGAATTTTTGCGAGCGCTTCTCCATTCTCTCTCTCTCTTTTTGCCGACGGCGATCAAAAGCGAAAGCTTTTTTCGTGGAATTATTATGAAATTATTATTGTAAAAATTTATAAAAATAATAATACAATAAACAAGATAAATAGAAGAATTCAAAATTCCATTGGACACAAGTCAGGCCAAGTGTCAAGTTCTTTCGATCTCAACAAGGGTTAAAGCTGAAGTGATGATTAGCCGTCGAGCGAGGGAAGATAAAGGAAGAAGCCGAGCATGGAGTGTTCTGCCTTCCACCTGAGGAATGCCTATTCGTTTCCAGTCACTGGCATCGATTCCTCCCCCGCCAGTGGCCTTATTCGCTCCCTGATACTGCCAACCGGGTTACAATCCGCGATACACTTGCCAAACATTCCCGGGGCATCCTCCAATTACACGTGGCGGCTCCTACAGCCACGTGTCCGGGCTTCTTGTCGAGTTAAATGATGATTTTGAAGATTTCTATTTACTTTGTATTTTTATTATAGTCGATAATACATTGTTGCTTGAAGTCACTCTTGAAACACTCTGTAGTACTAATTTCTATCATTATATATTAATACAGTCATAATAAACAGGTAGATAAAGAATTAAAAAAGAATGAATTATTAATTAATTACATAACATCTTTGAAAATAATTATATCAATTAGAAAATGAATGAAAACGATCATCGGACTATAACGAATCCAGTCACGAAGGACGACGATTTTCTATCTGTACAAGAATCCTGAAAGTCCAGCGGACGTGGATAGCAGCGCGGCGCTATGCAGCCGAGCGTCGTACACATTGCGGAGAATTACTGCATACACGTAGCCATGCAACCGGACTATGTGCAAGTGTGCAAGCAATGCGAGCCTTGATCGCGCTCGTGTTGCTATGGGGACGTTCCTGTCCATTCTCTCCCTGTCCTCCTCCTCTTTCTCGCGTCGAGCGATCGCCCTTGCGCCGCTGGTGCTGCCCTCCGTCGGCCCTCTCACTCCTGGAATAGTCGCAGCCATACACGAATAGTATGCGAGTGTTGGAAAATGAGTGAACTGTTTTAAAAACAGTCCTAAATGTAATATTAGATTAATTTAAAAGAGTTTAGTTAAAACTGATTTATAGAAGACGCTATTTTCAAACATAGAATGATATTGCTCTAGAATCATTCGCTCTAGCGACTAGAGCAGACTACACTGGACAATCCTGCTTCCTCGACAGCATATCGCTCGCTCTTTTTTCTTTCCTCTTGTTCTCTGTCTCTCCACCGTTAATTAGACATCGACAGCCGATGCTATTTAAAAGAGCTGTTGTTAAAAAGTGTCTCCCGTTACTCGCGTCCACCAGGTGGAACGCCGATAAAGACAATGGACGTTTATCGGGCCGCGTGTAACCCGACTCTTGTACTACTGCGCCGCGCCGCGTGCAGCCTGATTCTACTTGCCGTGAAATCATCGGTGAAATACGCTTTTAATCGGTCGGTGTTCACGCTTGGTTTCGAGATAATTAATTTAGACTGTGCCTTAATTAATTTATTTATAACATTATACGATGTTATAATAATAATTAATCATTGCAAACCACAAAAACAATGATGGAAAATGATATTCTTTTTAAATAACTATTATATTATATTATAATAATTCTATTAACTATTCTTAATAATCGAATAGTGATAATTGAAACAATTCAAACTCGCAACACGAGCGATGCAAGTAAGTACTGGTATGCTCGGTTGCATGGGGATTCACATGTGGAAAAGGCAGGCTATCCTGCACTGGGTTAGCAGAGGACGGCTCCCGAAGGGTTGGAGGGGAAAGGGAGTGCAAAAAATGTGAGTGCACGTCCCTGGGATGTATGTAGTTCATTCACACGGGGCCCCGCGTGTGTGCCTCGCTAAATATAATATGGCGGTGACCCCACTCTTTTCCCGCCATATGTCCTTGTCCAACTGGGACCAACTGTCCCAGAACACACCCTTCTGTTTTGTTACTGTCAAAGATTCGGATTAGAATTCGTTAGGAAGTACCCTGATTTTGATCAAAGTTTTGTTTTAGTTCCGTGATCTTTTCTTAATTAACCTCCAAAAATCTATGATCTATCGTTTTGTATCGCGGTTTATTTCAATTAGAATGATTGGATATCTATTTGTAAGGGATGTGAATCACCCTGTACGAAGGGTCTCGGATGTTTTCTTGGTCCACGATGGGCCAGCATCCCTTGGACTCCACCGAGAGCAGGCCATTCAACTGTCTACGAAGGGCCGGCCGATCTTTTACCAAGATCCGGAGTAGTAGTCCACCTTCTGCCTCCCCCGGCGAACTCTTCTTGCTCCTCTTCTTCGCCCTCCTCCTCCTCCTCTTCCTGCTCTTGTTGCTTATTCTTGTTGGATGCTGCACTCCTCTTTTTCTAGGGCCCCGCTTGCCCCACTCGGCACACTGGCGTCGCACTCCGGGGACTTCTATCTTGCGAATTGTGATAACCATTGGTTCCATATCGATTATCAAATATCTCTTCATTAAATATCTTTTATTCGTTTAAATTTAATTGGGGATAAAAATATTCGTTAATTAAAAACCAATCGCATAGTTTGGTCGTGTTTGAAGAACGATAGGCAGAAAAATGACTGGGAAATGATGAGAGATCATGGTCAGTGGGGCACGAAGCGTTCTCCGGCTCACAACGCTTGCGTGCGCGTGTTAATAAAGGATCGTCAAGCCCCCACGCGGAGGTTCCGGACATATGAATGAGTTTTGAGAATAACGAAGCCGGCTGGCTTCGAGTGGCTTCGCGGGGATGATGATGATGATGGTGCCATTAACGCTCGCGCAAATGAATGCCCAGACTTGCTTCTCCCTTCGACTCACAACCGTTTATCGAGTGCCCGATGAATTCAGGGCTGAGATAAACGTAGCTGTGATACTTGTACCGGCCGTTGGAAAAACAGGGCTTTATAAGATGATTCATAAGTTTATCTAGGACAATTTTATCTGTATAATTCTTAGTCCAAGACAATTGAAAGAGGCTGTAAACGTTATACGCGATATTGCACTGCTGGGTCCTCTTGAAACTTCGCTACTTCAGCGTTCATTCACTCTCGGCGAGCCCGGCTTAATGCGCTTCTATTCAACCCGATGTAATTGAGAGGTCTGCGTTTCACTGTTTCTCTGTTTCGCCGTTGAGCCGCGCTGCTTCTGTATTGTCCCGATAAACGACGCGTCGATCGAAACCATTGGACTTTCTAATTCAATATTATATAGAAAACAACATCGACATCTATTTGATTAAAATTAATTATAAAAAGACTAAATGAAATAAACTATAATGAGATTAAAACATAGACTTTCTTTTTTGGATTACAGATCGTACAAGGATCAAGTCTTGCCGGGAATCGACGAAGCGAACCTTGTGGAAGAAGACGAAGAAGAAGAAGACGAAGACGAAGACGAAGAAGCAGAAGTCAAGGACGGCCAAGTCATCGAGAGTTCGCGATCGATCCATCTCCTATACTTGATGACACTAACCCGTAGATCCGAACTTGTGGGCTTTTTTATATGCATACCGCAAGCTCCTATCTACCGGTACATGTAGTCAGGCCGGCGTTTAAGCTCTCTCGACGGATCTTCTTCTTCTCCTCATTTACTCCCTCTCGCATCTCTTTCTCTTCCTCAATTATTCCACCCACCCCCCCAAAAAAAAGGAAACACCCTCCCAAATACAAAATAAACACATCTCCAATTTTAATACAAACACATTGTATGCGTGTGAGTGCGAGATGATTCTTTAATCGTTAACACTTGCGTGACGAAAGCTTTCTTTTTCTTTTCTTTGTTTAAAAACAAGAAAAAGCATAATAAAAGAATGCGAGTGGAGTGTGCGAACCGAATTGGGGTTCTTCCTTCGGAAGAAACGATCTGTGTAAGCTCCGATGACTTCTTCCGGTGGAAGAGAAAAATAACGCGTGGAAGAAGAGGAAGATGTCTCCATCTAGCGGTGACGCCTGGGTGAGGTAGTAGGTTGTATAGTAGGGAATGGAACATTCGCGAGATACGAAGTCCACTGTACAACTTGCTAACTTTCCCGGTCGTCGGCGCCCCGGCGACGATCTACGCTACAGGATCACAAAAACCAAGAAGAAGAAGAAGACGAAGAAGAAGAAGAAGAAGAAAAGCTGCTTTAAGACACAAGATTATTCGAACGAGAGAATGTTGTTGCTGTGAATGAAAGAAATTGTTCCTCGAATTCGAATGGAACGATCGACTAAAGCTTATTATTAATTCTGTACTTTAATTAAGAATATGCCGTAATTAATAAGACAACAGTGTCATTGAACACCACTGTAAAGGAGCGAGGAGTGCAATGGCGGGCGGGCTGAAAGATAGAATTGTTAATGAATAAAAATATATTAAAAAAAACAGAGAGTATACAAAAAAAAAAAGCCTGCCGCGTCGCCGGTACCCTGAGACCCTAACTTGTGACGTCGCGTCCGATATCTCACAGGCTAGATTCTCTGGTATTGGCGATGAGTACTGCCTTTTGTCGGATCAAAAGTCAGTCCTAGCAACAGAGAAAAGGAGCCGCTATAACGAAAAAAACAATTGCCACTACGAAAACCGAAAGAGACAGAAATATATACACACATAAATGTAAAGAGAGAGAGAGAATGAAACGAATGGAAATGTTGTTTGAACAATATATTTCTCAATAAACCTTCTCCTTCGAATCTCAACACCTTTATTCTAGCAATTGAATACAAGATATACCTTTGTTTACGCTTCTTCCTATACTTCTTCGTTTTATAGCTTTATTGCTAATTAGAGATAGTTCGCTTCCATTTACGGTTTCTCCGTTTTCCCCCTCCCCTCCCCCGCTCCCCGCTCCGTTGTAGAAAAGTGGCATCTTCGCGCGAATAGAAAAATATCCCTCTACTTTGTACTATACTAGATAATCGTCATACGATTGTTTAAAGTTCTTTAACTCTTCATCTTCGATAATACGAACTTGTGTAAATCCTGACATGGATATTTGATTGGTAATTGATTTCCAATGTCAATGATTTCACGATCGTTCATTATTGTTCCTGTACCAGTATAAACAGGCTTGGAATTATGGGATTGTTATTCTCCGATTGAAAAGGGCTCGATCAGAAATATCGTCTGCCTTCGTCGACCAAGCGACTCAATTCAGCCGCGGAATAACCCAATACTTGTTTCAAATCGCATACGAACTTATAGACAAAACGCTTACCGTGTACTTTCGATATCATATCACCGTCGTAATAATATCGAAGCGCACGACTTAATTTCTCGTAATTCATCGATGGTTTATTCTTTCGCGCACCCCATAATTGTGCCACAGCTTCTGGTTGATTCAATTTGAATTCACCTTCCGTTCCAACCCATTGAATCGCTCCTCTGTGCTCGCGATCGGTTAGAAGTTCCAAAAGGAATTGCCATAGTTGTATCTGACCGCTGTTCACCGATCGACTGGATGTTGCGATTGTTATTGGTGTTGTGTCGATGTTCTCCAATGGAACGCTAACTACTCTTGCTTGTTGATTAACCACTGGTCGAGCCTTCTGTGGTTTCTGATTTCGTACTTTTAGTTTCTCCACGTTGTTCTCTGTTGGTGATGCTAGTGTCTCTTTTTGGACCACCGCTGGAACGGAAAATTTGGGAATGGCTTTTCGAAATCAACATTATTTCGATTTGGTACTCTTACGAAAATTATTATTATGTTTTATTTGATTTATTGCTGTTGTAATACTTTCAAATAAGATTTTGCAAACAAATACAAACTTACCGACGAACTTGCACTTCCGGAGAAGCTCCAAGTGCGTCCAGAAGACTTCTCCTGGATCCAACGGTACCTTCTGCTGGAATTCCTCGAGTGTGAGATTGCACAATTGTTGTCCTGTAATATTCCAATCGGCGAGTCTCACGGAAACCAAGTTGAATTGTCTCACCGCCCATTGCAACCAATGTTTCACGTGTGTTTGCGTCCAATCTTTTGGATCCGGTGGTATTTTTAATCGTTCCTATGAATTAACAATTGTTTATTAATAACATTCTATTAATATTCCAATGTCCTTTTTTACCTGTTCTTTCTTGTATTGAGCGTCGACCATCCATCGAATGACATTACGTTTATTCTCTTCGACCGGCACAGGTGCTAATTAAAGAAATAGAAATTATTGCAATATTCTAGCTTTGTTATAATTAATTCCACTTACAAGTATTTTCTGCTAATTCGATGTAATCCTCCGCGGGTTTTAATACATCTACTATGTTGATTCTTCTTTGCGCCGCTTTTATCTGAACGTTCACTTGCACCAAACCTTCGCCTTGCACGCATTGGTCCACCAAGTTCTTGTGACTCTCTAGCTATCGAAAGATACCAATGGGTTTCTTCTAGTTCGATGTTAACGACGCTCGTTAATCGAATTCACTTACCATCTGCGCGTCTTGAAGCCAGAACGAATAATCGGTGAGTTCCAAACCGAGTCTTTGTTCGAGTAAATTGCGTAAAGTGGAAAGCGGTTCTCGGATGTCCATGTGTTGCATGAGGATGCCTTCGTTCTCGTCGCCGTTGGCCGAACCTTCCAAAGCGAAACTAGGTTCCACTTCGAGGTCGGAACTCTCTTGTTGCAGTTGTGCCATGATGTCGTCGTCTTGAGAGAGTATCGCTTCCGGCTCCATCTTGATCCGTTTGATCATAGCATACTCTGCGTCGTCGTCCTCGTCGAAACTTGAGAAATCACTTGGATTAAGGTTCTTCTAATCTTCGAGTTAGATATCTTGTTTTGTATTTTATAGACTTCTTCCATTTCTAGATTCGTTATAAACTGTATTCGAATAAATGCTTGTCGTGAATTTCTCATTAACAATAATGATTGCCATCCTGTAATGAAATGATTGTCCTAACCTATTTCCTACGATTCTTTAACTTTGTTGTTATAAACAAAGTGGTAATTTCGACTTAGAAGATTTGTGTTGCCTTTTTTCATTAAGAACGAATCTTCGAGTAAGATTTTTTAAAGCGATCCTTGGTTAAACAAGAAAAAGCCTGACAAAAGTATCATCGAGGTTAGAACGATATACAAATCAAGTTACCTTTTCTCCGAGCTCTTTCGTCGCCCGCCAACTTCCATGGACGCGACACTTGATTCTCCGTGGAGTTCGCGCTTACCAACACAAAACGTTCTCAGCAACAACAACAATTTCAAACGAGAAAAACTTTCGCTTCAACGCTGCCAGACATTTTGCCGTGACAGATAAAAAGAATCCCAAAGATGTTGGCAAATCTTCTCGATCGGTATTACAGAGTTCTACAAACATTATCATTACCGATCGAGTTCCTCTCGATTTCTCGATAGATAACCAAACATAACCTCGAAAGACTAGAATTTCTCGATTGGAGGCACTCGAAGCGCAATTCGACAGGAACTCTCGCGTTCCCACGAATTCCTCGTGACAATGCGCCGGAGTTTCGAGCTAGAAACGAGAGAAGACTCGCACTTCCTGTGAAAGAAGAACAATTCCTAACCAGTGCTATTCCTTCATTGTGTTCATGTTATGATAGTCGCAGACTCTTCCGGAGTGATTTTATTTCTCGAGAGGATCACCGGGTTATTATGAAGCGTCGTCAGAGGCGACCTGTCCTCGAGCTGAATAATCAGGGCGGCTCGCATGAAACTTATCCGCAAAGTAATATATTATTTTTAGATATTTTTTCTTCTATACTAGTTTTAATTAGTATTAATAATGTTCATTATGTTCGTAGGTATAACCGCGCAATTAAACAATGATAGTTCGTCGCAAAGCTCGCCTGCTAATCCTTTGGCGAACCTTTTGTCGCAGTACGATTCGGATAGCGATGCCGAAGAACCAAAAAAGGATGCGAATAAGTTGGACGATCAAGTGAACAATTTCTTAAAGGTATACGATTGTTGCCTTATGTAAAAGGTGTAATATTATAGAACTCGATATACTTTCGGATGTTTCGTTTCAGGAGATACAACTTATCGCGCCGAAGGAAGCTATCTCCGAGAATTCTAACATATCGCATCAATCGAGTCAACAAAGCACTTGCAGTAAGAATTTCAAAGACAATCAGATTAGTATTAAATATTTACTTTTGGCTAACGAATTAACATTTAAAGATGAGCCTTTCGAAATTAGATTTGGAAAAATATCGATATAAACAGTTTCTGTATTTTTCTTATGAAATTTGAGAGGCGTAAACTATTTTTACTATATTTACTAGATTATATCAAAAAGGTCTAATAAAAGCTGAATATATTTCAGTAATTTTCCTTTTGAAATATCGAAATATCTCGAAATAAGATGTTTCTTTCGATAGAATGGAGAGAATGCATCGACGAATCAACAGGATATCCTTATTACTGGCACATCGAGACTAACGAAGTGACCTGGGAAATGCCGAGCGAACTCCGAACCTTAAAAAGCGCAACTAAAGTCGCGAATCTTCCCGCGACTGTTCAAGAAGCACGCTGGGTCGACTTCTCATCGATTTCATGTAATTAACGAATTAAATCTTTCAAGATAATTTATATATTTATATTGTTTAAATTATCTTAGATCAACAATCGCACGAGAATATACCGGAAGGAATGATTCCAAGGGAAGTAGTCGCAAGAAATAGGAATCGATACGCTTCCGCTGATCAAATACGTAAGCAGAAAGAAGAAATCAAGCAGGAAACAGCGAATAATTCGGATGGTGTTGAAAATGATTCCGACGATGGGTAATTTGTTTAATTATAGTTCGATTTTATAAATTTGTCATCATTTTCTAAAGACAATTTCTATTTTAGGCGAATAGAAATGATTACTTCCTTTGGCAGCGAAAGTGAATCAGACACGGAGAATACAGAAAATGTGACGAATGATTCACCAGCGAGTGATTCGAAAGTCATTTCGAGGCTTAAAAGTAATGATAATGCAAGTTCGCCGAAGACGGATCATCAATTGGGTTTAATAACAAGGAATAAATTGAAAAGGAAACGTTTGAGATTGAAAGCGCGTGTTGCTCAGGAAGAATTAATTAAAGAGAAGGAACATTTAGAGGAAGAATCCTTTTCAAAGAAGGATAAACGGAAACACGAGTCTGAAATAGATTTTCGAGTTTCTTTAGTTCCTGGTTACGAAGTTGAATCGGAGAATGAAGAAGAAAGCGAGCATAGACAAGAAAGGAAGTGTTTGTTTCCTATACCGCAGGAGGAAGCCTCGGAGAGTTCTTCCTTTCAGTATAAGAAAGTTACGGGTGTATTAAAGAAAGTCTCGGAAGACAATAAAACAGATAGTAATGACAGTATAGAAAGAACAATAGATAAAGTCGACGAAGGTACTTCGAACAAAGTAGATGAAGAAGAAACAGAAGTGAAGAACGAGAAGGCGAACAAGTTTCTCGAAGCGTTACAAGAACCGAGTAAAGCCTTCCAGAGGAAGCGAAGAATAGCTTTCGATGGTAATAAATAAAATATGATAAAATCTAATATATAAAAAGAACTTATAATAATTAATTTGATCTTTCTAGTTCCTCCAGCGAAAGTGAAGGTAACAGAACACATCGAAATAAGTAAACCCAAGGTCGAAGTAATTCCAGAAACGAAGGAAGAAGAATCCAATACAGAATTGAAGAACGATATTCAAACGGAAGAGAACGAAGAAGACAAAACCGAGGAAGAAGAAAACGAAGAGACAAAAGCGGACGAGGAAGACAATAATTCCAAAGACAAGGAAATTAAAACAGAACCGGAAACGAAGGAAGAAGAAGTAAATCCACTAGCGCAGATCATTCAAGAAAAACTGAAGTTCCTTTCGGAAGGGAAACCGACTGTCTCACCTGTTCAAACAATGGCAATTCAATTACAGGTGAGAAACAATCGTAGAACGTTTTCATTATTAATCCTTTGATTTTAACTGTGATAAACGCAATTTTTAGTATTTGAAATGCTCTCACAAAACTAGAGCAGTGTTTACATTACAATTTGTATTGATTGTTCGACTATTTGGTAGTTAAATCGTCCTTTAAACAATTGTACGATCGCCAACAGTCAGAAACAATGATGGTGATTAAGTTAGGTATGAGTTAGGTCTGAGTTAGGTATTTTGAAATGCTCTCACAAAACTAGAGCTATGTTTACCTTAGAATTCGTATTAATTGTTCGACTATTTGGTAGTTAATTCGTCCTTTAAACAATTGTACGATCGCCAACAATCAGAAATCATAGTCGTGCTAGAGTTAGGTATGTTGAATGCTCTCACAAAATTAGAGCTATGTTTAGAGTTATTTGCCCTTTAAACAATCGTACGATCAAGTACGTAATTCGATTGTACACTAAAAATTTGTTAATGCTGCTATCTTAATACATTTTTAAAGCGCCAATTATCCTTATTTTGTTCGATTACAGACTTTGGTTGTCGCTTCGGAGGGCGGCTACTTAGAAAAGAATTACTTGCATAGATGGTTAACTGAGACCAGCCACGAGCTGGAGCGATTGGAACAAGACGCAGCACCGCCCGGATGGCTTTGTCAGTGGGATAGGTATAGTATTCCATATAAAATTTCTGTACTACTACCACATAAAAATAAAAGTCTCCAATTGGGTTTGTCTCTCGAAAATACGAAGGCGAGTTTCTGCTGCGAGTTCCGAACACACAAAAAGAACGAAAGAAAGAAAGAAAGAAAGAAAAAACACCGCTCTTCTCGGTCTCGATTTTTACTATATTCTTGCATGATATATTCCCCGCGCCAGTTTACGAGAATTCTTCTCACACTGACTCTGATAATCTATGTTTCGCAAGGATATTGAACTAATCATTTCTTAGCAAAAGAAAAAAAACAAACAAAAGTCGTATCGAAGCATCGATTAATCATGTCGAAACTACAATATCGAAGTTTCTCTTTCATACTCCCGGCGATAGGAAATACCAAGCCTGTATTAACCATGTATTTTCAGCGGAAAGCAGAAATTCTCTAGTGTTTAAACGCAGGTGACAAAAGCCTGTAAGTTTTGTCGGTAGAACAAAAAAAACAAACAAAAGAAAGTCATCGAGCTCTGTCGATTGTTCGTTACAAAGAAAAGAAAAAAAAAGCCAAACCAAACAAACAAACAAAAGCAAAAGCAAACCAAAAAAAAACCACCAAACACGTGTCTGCCGTCGGGTGCGCTTTCGCAATTGAAACAAAAAACAAAAAAAACAAAAAACTCTTGGTTCCCTTTGTCTGCCGCATTACTCACTCGTGCCTTTTCCAAAGTTTCTTTGGAATGTTAGATGTGATAATAATGACTCGCCGCCATCCTCTCAGGGCTCTAATGAAGTTTTTTCCTTGCCGTTTTCGAACGTAATAATAAACCATATACAATCCTGTTCGCGTGAAAAGGATATTATAGCGCGCGTGTGCGTTTTGACGAAGTGAAGGATACAAAAAGTGCTGACAAACCATTAAGATGAATGAATACTTAGTGCTTGATGAAGAGAGATCATCAGTTTAGTGATAATTCCGGTTATACCGGAAGCTTGTTAACCGCAGGAGCCAATTTACCAAGGAAGAAGAGATATTACCGGAAGGACTCTTGCGACTATCATCGTTGTTTTCTTTACCATTTATTATAATACTCTTAAAACTGAACTTTGTACAAAATACTAGCGCAACCAAGCTTGTTACGGAAAACCACTCTCCGGGGGATGCGAATACCAAGTGTTCGCTAACCTCTTGTACCACTCTTTGTAACAATAATCGACTATACACTCTTTAACGCTATTAAAAACACTATCATCCCTCGAATCCCCGATTACCATCGAGACCTTACATCCATCGGAGAGAAGCGACTACCAGTGTAACAACTCGGAGAAAGCAGACATAAAGATTGCGAGAGAGAGGGAGAGAGAGAGAGAGAGAGTTACGCACAAAGAAAAGACGAGAGCGAGTGCACGAATTTAAGCGCTAATTAGAGCACAAAGCAGACCCCGGCAAAAAAAAACAAAAAACAAATATACGCAAAATAAACGAACTTAAAAACAAAGTAAGAACCTTTTGTATTAAAAAGGTCCCGTCACACGCCAGCACGCAGGTAGGAGGTACATTCCAATTGATTTGATTTTCTTCACTTAGCTCGTAAGGCATCCTTGCGGGGATACAAGAGCATTGTTCTTCACTCTTAGAGTATCGGGGGCAGAGCTGTTTACATACTCTGCTCTTTACTTTATTACTAATTCTTTACGTCGTAATATTAACATTGCAAGTAAGAGCGGCTGGTGCGAGATTACATCCATGCTACATCCCGGCGACGGGCCCTTTTTTCCAGGTCGCATAAGCGATATTATTACCAGAACGCGAGCACCGGCGCCACACAGTGGACTTATCCGGACACAGGGATAGCTGGTGGCACTGAGGAGATGGAAATTTGCTCGACACCGCCGCCGGCTGACCAGGAAGATGTGGTTTCCTCGGGTATGTGTTAAGAATCACTTTGTATTCGTAATTGAGTCATTATTTAGAAAGATGACTTATAAACCGTCCTTTAAACAATTGTTCGATCGCTATTAATAGTTGGAAATAATAGTGGTGCTTGGGTTAGGTCAGAGTTAGGTATCTAGAATGCTCTAACAAATCTAGAGCTATGTTTACCTCAAATCATGCTTGGGTTAGGTCAGAGTTAGGTATTTACAAAACTAGAGCTATGTTTATGTTACGATTTGTATTGATTGTTTGACTATTTCGTATTTAAATCGTCCTTTAAACAATTGTACGATCGATATTAATAGTTGCAAATAATAGCGGTGCTTGGGTTAGGTCAGAGTTAGGTATTTAGAATGCTCTAACAAATCTAGAGCTATGTTTACCTCAAATCATGCCTGGGTTAGGTCAGAGTTAGGTATTTACAAAACTAGAGCTATGTTTATGTTATCGATTTGTATTGATTGTTCGACTACTTCATATTTAAATCGTCCTTTAAACAATTGTATGATCGATAACAGTCGAAAATAATAATCATGCCTGAGTTAGGTACTTGAAATGCTCTCAAAAAACCACAGCTATATTTATATTACACTTTATAATTGTCCTTAAAATTATAAGATCGATCGACACAATGAAATTATTTCAGGGGACAACGAGGACGCGAAGAAACACTCTGCCAAAGGGAAAAAGTCGAAGGAAGAGGACGAAACTCCAAATACAGAAGAACATCGTTCGAGCGAACCGGAACCACCTCCACCTCCGAAGATTTCCAATCCAAGTCCGCCTCCGCCTCCGAGGATCTTTGCGGAGGACTTAAAGAAAGACAAGAAGAAGAAAGACAAAGGTACAAATACAATACTGAATTATTAACAACAAATCTTTGTACAATTTTAATCTTAAAGATTTCTTATCTTAGGAGATGTTAGTTCGACGGAATCTAAACCGGAAGTTTTAACATCACCGTTGATTCAACCATCAGTATCACCGCAAACGACTGTGATTCCAAGTATTGCTAGCACCGAACCACTTCCGCCTGGAGTCGATCTTTCCGATGCTCCGTACGAGATCCCAGCGACAGCTTTAAAAAGGATCCTTTATAACACCGTTCAAGGTGCGACTCTTTACGAAGCTGCCGCAAGGGATCCTACAGTTCCTATTTTAGGGCATCCAATTGTCCAGGAACATTATCTTCAATATCCTGCGTATCATCAACATTTGCATGGAGTGAGTGATCCTTTAAAATGAGTAACGAACAACTTATTGTACGAAGAATTCATTGTACAACAATTGTTCATACGATAAATTGTCTTGTAAGTCTTTTAAATTTATGCTTTTTATGTTCGACGCACGAACTAAATTATATAATTTTTTGAGAAACGATATAATTATAGACTATCAAGTTTAGTCATGAAATGGACAAAAAGAACATAAATGCCAATTGTCTAGCAGTAATTTACAAATATAAATCTTCTGCAAATTAAATTGGGTTTCTATTAGGAAATCATATAATTAATAGAAAGCTTTAACAAGCGTCCGAAAAGAATATAAACAATATCTGTAATATTCTATATATAAAAAAGTCTCTTTTACAGCCAACGTTAGTTCTCCCGCACAAGCACGGCGTTCAACCAGCGATCCAATTGATCCCAGACTACACAACGATCTACACGAATCACAAAGTGATCGAGAAACCTCCGGTGAAGAGCCAAAAGGAATCTTTAGTCTCCGCGCTCGATTCATTTTACAGCGAAGTCGCTCAAATTGAAAAGAGCGAACAAACCACACAGAAACAAGAACCACTTCCCGTCGAACCACCAGCAGCGCCACCTCCCGTTGAAGAACCACCGAAGATCGAACCGGAACCGGAACAAGTCTCCGTGGAAACACCGAAAGAAAAGAAGAAGAAAAAGGTGTCTTTTTTTATATAACTGTAATACTTTTGTATTAAAAACAATCGAAATTTGAAGGGTCCGCGTACAGGGTGAGTCACTTGCCGTTTAATCAACCCCTTCGCACTTGTGTTACAATTATTTCTATTATTGGTAGAATTTGATATTATAAATAAATGTCAGTGCAATTAATCGTATAATTATATCATTTTCAACGGTCTATATTCAACATTGACGACTCAAAGGCAAGTGAATCACCCTGTACAAGTAAAAATGATTCAAAATAGTATTTTTTTCTTGCGTATCAATTGTTATTGTCCAAAATTTATTATATACATATTTGAGTAAACATTGCAAGCTATATATTCCGATAATAAAACATTTGAATTCCAGGCGAGAGTAACAATCAGCAAGAAGCACAAGGAAGTATCAAGCATGGTAGCAAAGTGGCAAAGAGCCCAGCAGAATCTCGACGACAACACGTGAAAAAAAAGAAAAAGAGAACCCCCGGAGAAATCCTGAGCCTTAAGTTCCTCGCTTTCAACCGCAAATACTCTCAAACACTCAATCCGAATTTTAAAGCTTAAGTTTTTGTAAAGATAGTGTATATAATATTTCCGACGAACCAGCGAGAGGAAAATATATTGTGGATTTTACGAGGGATTCTAAACACGATCACCCAGCATTAAATATTAATGACGCACTAACATTTTCATTAAGACTTAATCGACTTTTTCATAACTTTATATTATACTTCGAACATCCGAAAAAAGTACACACGCACGTGACCAAGGTATTATATCAGTGGGAGAACTTTCAAGACGATGTTTAGTAAGTCGCGAGCCATCCAAGGAACCGGTGACGTTTATAAAAGCGTATATACTAAAAGATGACCGCGGACACAAAGGAAACGAAACACAGAGCGATTGAAAAACGAAATCACGAATTGGATAATCCATGCGTTCAGGTTTCTATTGATTAATATCACAAAGAGAACACAGACATAACCTTTTAAAATCGTATCACGACTTTTCAGGAGATGAAAGCTTCGCTGAGATGCATCGAACGAAACTATAGCGATCAAGCTAAATGTCGAAATTACTTCGATAATTATAACAAGTGCAATGAATTCTGGGTAACGAGATAGAAATAGACATTCTATATGATTCTTTTTATATTATATATATACATATATATATATATATTTTCGATTTCTTTATATCATAGAATCGTGTGAAACGAGATCGTCAATCGAAAGGAATCAAACCAACTCTGCCAATCTTAGAAGAAAGAAATCAAATACGAGAAGAATACAAAAAAGCTTGGGGATACTGATTGGTCCGGTAAGTCTTTCTCTCAGGAGTGGGGGAAGAATTTCCAAGGAACGAACAAACTTTCAATTGAATTTGGTTTATTTCCATGGATCAATGTCATAGTAACAAGTGACTTAAAACTGTGTACCTATCAAACACTAAAAGACGACTCAACACCTTTCAACGTGGCTTAATAATGAATAATTCAAGGAAAATCTACTAATCGCCATCTAAATTCTTGTCCTCCACATTGAAAGGTCCTTTTCTTTTATATCTCTAGCTTTGAAAGTACAAATGGACACACCTTCCATTAAGACACGCACACTAATTACAATTACAATGAAACACGTGTTGTTTCGCACAATGTGTGTTTGTGTGTGTGTGTGTGTGATTCCAACGTAACTCTCGAAGGGACTCGCGCCTGAAATGAGAGGCGCTCGTCGCTTATATACACGGAGTTCGTACGAATCAATCTTATCTAATACGTTCTATATAGACAATAATTATAATAATATTAATAATAATAATAAAGGGGGTGGGATGTGAGGAGTGAAAATTCCTCGACTTTGGGAGAATCAAGTACAACGTACAAAATCCACTGTCTGTGTGTGTGTGTATCTCGCTTACGCACAATAAATAATCTCTTCTATCATAGCAGATTCGTGTGTGTTCTTCTTCGCACACACACGTTGCAAGAAAACTAGCTAGTTCTCTTTCTCTCGGTTCAATTGGAACAGAGAAATAATCTCTATAAGAGGGGAAAAAAAAGGGGGAGGGGGTTTTGTCCATCACCTGACGATACACATCGAAAGAAAACGAATGGGCATTTTGAAAAAACCACGCGCAACGGAAAGAAAAGGTACTTGCTTGCCACATGTTAGTCGTCTCCGAGGAGGACGATTTTAGACAAGTTTAAAAGAGTTCTTTTGTTTTAGGAACTCCCGAATCAACACTCTTTTCCTTTCTTGTCCTAAGATCGAGGTTTACTTTAGTGCCTCTTTTGAAATTGTACTAAATCATAGGCAAACTTACTCCGAGGTGTGATGGGTGCGGATAAAGGGGCGTTTAAGGTCGATCGTACTTGATTAGTAACCGCGTTTGAGGTCTTCCTGGTGCCAGAAGTTCTAAGTGTAGATATCACAGTGGCATAAGATTTCTCGAATTCTTCTTGATGTTTTATGATCGCTAGTTTCAATTGAAAGACCGTCTACGTTGTTACAAGAGTACTCTTTGGATATGTGCTCTCTCAGCGATGATATTCACGCGTGTTTATGAAATGTTAGAGTGCGTTTATAGGGATTCCCCGTTTTTATGATCAACGCTAGAGTTGCCCCTGTTTTTCAGTGTGCCTCAGATCTCTTCTTCCTCTTTTGCCTTCAGTGGCATCTGCTCTTCTTCTTCTTCTTCTTCTTCTTCCTCTTCTTCATCTTTTATTAGAGCAAATGGCTCACTGATCAGTGGTGTTGCTTTCACTTCGTTTTCTTAACATGTATCGTCGGCAAGTAGTCAATCGGAACTCTCCTTGATACGGAATGTATGAATACGGAAATGCCGGCACATTTGTCTCACCTAGAAGCAACAAGAGAATGGTATTCTCTTTTATCAAGTACTTTCTAAACTTGTTATTAGTTTAATTGCATGGCTTCGTAATGACACTTATTAAACTCACCACGCAACTACCGTAATGAATATGCGCGAGTAAAGCGAACGCAGATACGAAATACATAAATAGTAAGTCTAAGCTTGGCATCACGTAAGAAAGAACAGCAGCTACTGCTAAAGGTAGAAGTATCCATGGTAGAGCTTCGCATCTGGTATTACTCATTTGAGAGACGATCAAACGACACTGTGAACAATATAGAATAATCATTCGAATTATTTGGAGTTATATAATATATATAATATATATGATTGAAAATGAAAGATTTATTAGCCAGTACTACCGAACGAGTCGAAATGACTGTTTTTAACGTGGTTCGTTATAACAGAACACACGGCAAGATTTGTTGTATTAATCGGTAATTTATTGTTAATTTATTATTAATTGCTAATGCGAGGTAAATCGAAGTTTTTCGACGGATTCGAGTGATTTAGAGTTACAACTTGATCGAACTTTCATTTACTCACGCAAATATTCGAGAAAATAGTGCCAATCCCGAAGTAAATCACTCTCGGATCCTTTTCCATGATATTTGTCGGTGAATACAACACCCAGATTGTTGAAATCGAGAATAATAATACCAGAGGTATCAAAGGACGCACTGCTTCCGGGAATGATCGCATTTTGCCAGTCTTGTCTCTGTAGGATCTAAAAATATTGGGAATTAAACAAGTATCATACTTTGTTTATCATAAATATTAATCTCAACAAACTTGTAGATGTTCCAGACGACAACAGGCAAGCCGGATACCAAAGCGCTCACGTAAAGTAAAAGTTCGAACAGAATCCCTGAAGATGCACCGGCTACCTCGAATTTCCATACTTCGTATCCGCCGATACTCGAAACAATAAATACGAGAACCGTAGCCTGTAAATTAATGGTATCATAAAGTTCTTTGTATTAATACAGAAAAAACAACAATATACAAAATTCCTTACTATCATAGAAGCATCATATCCCCACGGAAGAAACAACACACCAGTATTGTATTTCTCCCAATGACTCAAATAAAAAGTAACGAAAACGTTCCAAAGAATGAAATACATTCTAAGAGGTGAAACACTATGATCGGTTCTACCAAAAACGGAGTACATGCAAACGGTGATAAGCATCGCCGTCCAACTGTCGAGTCCGTGATCGAATAATTCACCGAGTGGACCGGATGTTTGTGTCCTTCTCGCTTGTTTCCCATCAATACCATCTGTTAAAAGAGCTCTAATAAATCGTTGCTCTAAAAATGAAAGACTATAATAATTATTATTATTAATTACCAAGTGTATAAGCCATGAAAATGTTAAAGGCAGCGAGAGTAAAGACAATTTGAGGAATAGGTGTTTTAGGCCGATCGTCGCTCGATGCATAAAAATAATAATCATAGCAAGCGAACATAGTAAAATTGACGACGGTGAATAGGAACCCAGCGAAAGTCAAGAGATTCGGTGCGACCCATTTCGGACAATACTGAAAAGAAAGGATATTATTTAAATATTAACATCGATTGATTATCATTTATTTAACATACCTCGACAACTTTATTCCAAAACGGGTGCATAACATACACGCTTAGAGGGCTTGTATCCACCGAGCTATACTGTAAGTAAACCAATCATCATTCGTATAACTCCGAAATGATTCCGAAGCAATTGTAATGTTACACACCCCACCCCGGGCTGATATTGAATGGTATCAATTGGTAATATGATTTCATGATGTATTATATAATGAATATGATTTAAATATAATATTATAATACGATGGTAAACATAGGAGAGAATAAAGTCACGCGGTCGCCCGGTTTCATGAACGTGATCGTAATCATCATACGCGTATCATCGTCAGAGTTAAACCTCGAATTACTCACTTTATAATTCTCGAAGCCTGTAAGATGTTGTTCGGTGAGATACTTCGTGTCAAGATTACACTTGCGGAGAAGGAACATCTTGATTTAGAGATGTCTCTTCTAGTTTCACCAGGAAGTCACGAAACCTCTTCTCCAGGAACAACTAACCGCAAGATTTATAGCAAGTGCCCGTAATCCTATAGATTTAATATGTTGAGTCACTCTTTCTAGAGTATTTGTGGTTGATGAATAGAGCTCTCTATTCGTGATCGAGGAAGGCTCCGTGAAGCCGACTACATCCACATCACTCGATGAATCCTAGGTAGTACTTCACATGTGCTCCTACTCCGCCGTGTGTAAACTACCGCCGCCACCGCTCTGAATACATCGAAAAGAATCCCACGCCGAGAGAGAGAGAGAACAACTGCAACGGGAAGCTCGCGCGCGCGCGCGCGCGTATATATGTTAGACTTATACTATGATAAGAGTGAATTGCGAAGAGGGGAATTTGCGATCGTTTGCTAGAAACGAGAGAGAAACCAATATATTATGGATCGAGAGAATTTTTTCAATCCTTTGTTCATTGTTCAGATTCGTATACAATTCTTCGATCGATTGATAAACAAATTCTTGTATCGATTGTCTGTGATAGAAATGTTTTGGGAGTACGATGAATTGTTCGGTGATGTTTGGAATGCGAGTAAAAGGGGAAATGTTTGTATTATACTTTGCGTAGTTAGGAAATGATTCGATATGATAATCATAGTACGGAGATAAGACTTATCGAACAGGCTTTATTATGAATATCGTATAATACAATAGTAGAAGTATCGCAGCATCGTTAACAGCCCTTCGTACAGGATGTCTAGAATTACTATTCTTTGGATATCTGAAATCAAGAAACAATGTATTAACATTCAACATATCATCATAAATCTTGCTCTATTTCACTATATTATTATTAACTCAACAATCAAATTAGAGACTTGGAATACTTGATTCGCAAAACGTAATAAATCATTAGCAACGAATATTGCTTGAAAAAAACTCGATCGATAAAACAGAACTCGAAATGAATAGAAATCTTTACAACAGCGAGTGTAATAAATTCTCACAGGCTTTATTTGAGTAGCTGATAACGCATGACGAAGTAAGGCGCAGCTGCTCCCGAGCCAAGGTAGATGATAAATCCAGCGAGTAACGTGTATCGATTTCTAATGCTGAAGGGAAGATTCTGTAAATGAGAAGAGGCACAGACACATTTCTTTCTTAGTTAAACAGCTAGAAAACAAATCAGGATTATGCAATCTTTGAAAGTCAAGGTTTTTGGTAGAGAAAACTCGAAATACTTACAGCACCGGGAACTCCTTCAGGACCGTGCGACATCCTTGGGATGCTCGTGCTGAAATTCCTAGCGATTTGTCGTGCAAACATTTTTGCTGCTCTTGATTACTTGAACTCTAGTTTTCGTATGATCGAAGAGAACACGGATTTCTCACTTCCAAGATGGAGGAATATTTATGATAGTCTATTGTGTTGTTTAGCGCCTCTAGCGGCGAATCGAATGAATTATGATTTTACGCGGGAAATTCGAAATTTTTATTGAATGGTTAAGTAGAACTGTTGATCGATTTGTAAATCATCTTAATTTATATGATTAATAGTAGAAAGTAACTATTAATACAAATATATTTTTAAGATGCTGAAATTCCTAGCGAATCGTCGTGCAAACATTTTTCCTGCTCTTGATTACTTGAACTCTAGTTTTCGTATGATCGAAGAGAACACGGATTTCTCACTTCCAAGATGGAGGAATTTTTATGATAGTCTATTGTGTTGTTTAGCGCCTCTAGCGGCGAATCGAATGAATTATGATTTTACGCGGGAAATTCGAAATTTTTATTAAACAGTTCAATAGAACTGTTGATTGATTTGTTAATCATTCATAATTTATATATTTCGAACCAAATTAGTTTCTATTATGATTAATACTAGAAAGTAACTATTAATACAAATATATTTTTAACATAGTCGATTGCGTTGCCAGCGCCACTAGCGGTGAAATGACAAACTCGAGTGTGGTTCTTTTTTATCGACAATCGGTAAGAATTCGAGCGGGAAATTTGAAAATTATAATATATCCCATGGATGAGAAGATTCACTCGGAGTGTGAATTGAGCTGCGAGTCTTTTTATTTATCAAAATGGTTAAGTAGAACTGTTGACTGATCTCCAAATCATCATAATTCATGTATTTCGAACCGAATTAATTTTGATTAAATGTTTAACAGTAGAAAATAGTATTAATACAAAGGAAATGCGAAGTATATAGAATGGTAATATGTTGAATAATTTACTCGGACGAAAGAATCGTTGATGCGGCCTTTCAGGATAAAGGATACATCCTTCAAACTCCCAATAAATATCATACAAGTAACTCCGCCAGGAATCGAAGGACTCTTTGAGGTTCTTCCCGGCGATTTAAAAAGAATGTCGAAGATCTCATGACGGATTTGAATCAATCGCCATCGGAGGAAGCTGTTCTATCCGCGCGAGGATACAAATTCCTAAAAAGACTCGGCGAAGGTGCTCACGCCAAGGTTTTGAAAATTCAATCTTTCAATGTCCAAAAAAAACAACACTATTAAATACTAAAATAAAAAACTTTCTTTAAGGTATTCCTAGCAGAATACAAATCCCATCATGACCCTGATAAAAACCATACCCTCGCCTGTAAGGTCATTGACACCCTCAAAGCTTCCAAAGATTTCGTCCGGAAGTTCTTACCGCGCGAACTTGACATCCTATCGAAATTAAATCATCCGCACATCGTCCATGTGCATAGTATTCTTCAAAGACGAGCGAAATACTTTATCTTCATGCGATACGCGGAGAATGGCGATCTTCTGGATTACATTTTGAAACATGGACCGGTTGCGGAGAATCAGGCGCGCATTTGGCTTCGACAATTAGCTCTTGGTATCGAAAATATGTTGAAAATATGTTTATTAATACAAATTCTTGTTAAGTACTGATATTTCCTTTTTGTACAATTCTACTAGTAACTATAGTTGTCTATATTTTCGAATTTGTTTAAAATAACAATTAACCAAAATACATTGACAAATGTTTGCAACATACAATAAGTTTTTAAATAAGTATTTTTGTTTAATAACTTAACATATACGATAATCAAACATCATATTGCAGGGCTCCAATATCTTCACGAAATGGAGATCGCTCACCGCGATATGAAGTGCGAGAATGTCCTTTTAACTTCCAACTATCACGTGAAATTAGCTGACTTTGGTTTCGCTCGCTATATAATCGACGCCAGAGGAAAACGTGTCCTTAGCGATACGTATTGCGGATCTTTATCATACGCTGCTCCTGAAATCCTAAAAGGAACTCCTTACAATCCAAAGATCTCCGATATTTGGTCACTCGGAGTGATCTTATACATTGTATTAAACAAAGCGATGCCTTTCGACGACACAAACATCAAACGATTGTACGAGCAACAAATGAATCGCAAATGGAAATTCCGTACGAAAGTGATGGAGAGTCTAAGCGAACATGTCAAGAAATTAGTGAATTGTTTATTGGAGCCGGATGTTAACAAACGATGGAAAGTCGAGCAGATCATACAAAGTGATTGGATCGCGATGGATCCGAAATTGTTAAGTTTAACAGCCGCGGAACAAATGGCATTGAATAGCGCCGGTGAAGAAAGAAGAAAGAATGAAGAGAAGATCGCTCGAAAGGATCCTGTGAGGATCGCTGTAATTTAAAAGTATCCATTTACTTTTTACTGTGTTTGTCAAAGAGGCACAGGTGTTTGATTTTTTAGAAAGACAAGACCGACCAGGGGAAGACCTCCCATAATACACTTGGGTCCACCGATGCCGAAGAGTTCGTCGTCATTAAGGACTTTGGCAAAGTGAATGAACTCTCCGAGAAAACAAGATGACCGTTTCTTATATCCTTTCACCATTTTATTTCCTACGAAATGTAATATCTTTATAACTCATTTGATTTCAGAAGAACGAAATAAGAACTGTTTTAATAAGTTAATTAACAAAGTGAGATTTAAAGTCCGTAATATCGAGCGCGAAAGACTGTCGAATGATTATCTTGAGTTGATTTTAAGAACAAGTTGTGTCCTTCAAAGTAACTTTCGATATGTCCTTTTAAAGGAATTCCTGCGATTATCCTTGGTTCTCCCGATCCTTCCAATTTCCATATTCCATCGGAGAGTATTAATAATAATTCATTCGTCGGTGTTTTAATTGTATAAAGGATTTCTGTTCTTGGCAACACGTAATCTTGCAATTCCTGCCAGGATTCTTCGCGAAGAAGTAAAGTTTCTCCGGGTAATCGAAGAATAATCCACAAGGAATCCTTTAAAGTTTCAACAATGGCTTCTTCGATGCGTGGAATATTTAATTCTGAAAGATAGAAATATGATTAATATTCTGAGATATTAATATTCGATTTTGAAAATATTATTCTTGCCTTTCATTAAATGCACATCCTTTTTATTCTCGTCGACTTTGTAAATGGAAACTCGTTTTCTTTGGACAGAAATGACAAAGACATTTCTGTCTTTCGTGATTGATTTAATGAGAATGTAATCGGTGTTTGTTGACATTACTGTTTTTATTGATTCATTATTATTGCAATTGCTCGACATATTTCTTATTTCGCAATTATTATATTGCGGAGCAATAATATTTGTTGATGGAGTTTTGTCACTTAAATCGATCGAATTCGATGGAATTATTTCGAATTTATTTATATAAATCGCGCGATCTATAAAAGAATTATGATTATAATCAAATTATTTTATTTATTTTGTTTATACTTACTGTTTAGAGCTGTTTCGAAGGTATTAATTGTTTCTAAAATGTCGCTCGTCTTTTCAGGACTCTTTTTTACACCTTCGAAGTTCTTTTGAGTTCTTTCTTCATTCAATTTGTTTATAGTTACATTTCCAAGAATGTCGATGTTTTTCAAGAATTCCATATCAGAATAAATGATTTGCGAGGAACCGCGCTTTTTTAATTGATCATTCATGATTTCCGTTAAATTAACATCGTTTATTAAACCATCGATTATTAAACCTGGCGTTTCAATGCTACCATTGATGATTCTCGCTCCAAAAATCAATTGGTCCGTCGATTTCAATAAAGCGTCTTCCATTCTTCTACCCATTACTGTTCCAACAACACTGACGAATCACAGTTATAAAAAATAGTCTTAGAAATGGAATATTTATATTTTTGGGACTATTTTTACCTGAGATTTTGAAGTTTTATCATTCCAAATGTTCGTCGACCTTTGATTGTAATGCGTTTACGTTTATTTTCGGTGAAAGCTTGCCCTGCTAATTTATCGAAACTCAAACCGTTTAAATCTCTCGCAGATAAATCTAACACCTTTTTTCTTCCTGTTATTATATTTTCATTAACATCGTGTCGAACCACGTCTTTCTTCAAGTTCAAACCATTTACTTTTCCTTGGATTCGCATTTCTTCTGTGACAAATAAAATTCGTATTAGTTGTCGCTTTTAAAAATTAAACTTGTAATATTTACCGGAAGTATTTAAAGTCTGGAAATTCCACTTTCCAGTAATTTCTTGTGGTTCTTTGTTCGTCAGTGCGTTTTCTAGTATGTCGTTTAATTCTGGAACATCGGACTTTACTTTTGAATTTGTGCTACCGGAAATGAATGGCGCTTCGACTTTGTTAAGTGAAATTTGTACTTTGATTTTCTGATGGTTCGTTTTACTCAAAATACGATCGGCGAGATTGTTCCAATTTCGAGAATTCGGAGCAATCAGATTTTTCTATAATGAAATTTTGAAACAATGATTTTCTTGTTGTTATAATTCTTGTATAATAATATTATACCTGAACAATTGCTTTCTCGTTAACAGTAATATTTTCGAAATGCAAATTCGAGCTTGTAAAAATCGCCATTTCATTTTTCATCCAACTTTTGTTTATTATTTCTTTCAAGTTGACATCGTTTATATTGGCGATCGACGGTTCCAAATGAAACTTTGCGGAGCCTTAAATATTCTTTGATTATTATATTTCGAAAAAACTATCAAAGAATATTTTAAAATTCGTAAAATCTTACCTTCAATAGAAATAATAGGAGATTCATTATTATTGTAATCGAACGATTGTGGAATATTAATTGAGCGAGTTTCTAAGTTTCCCAAAATCCTCTTTGTCGTCCAAAGAAAGTTCGCATTGTGATTTTGAAGTTTAAAAGGAAGATTTCCAACGTAAGTTGTGTTGGATGTTAAACCACCTTCTAAAAATGAATGTTCTTAATTATATTTAAACTTTTAATATTCTATAATTGAATTAAGAACAATAGAATTACCAAACAAAGCGTTTCCAAAAGAAATAGTATCACGAACGGTAACAGCGTTATCGAAAAACTGTTTCAAGTTTGTCCCATTTATTGTTCCAACATAAGTATTTGCCTTTGATACGATTTTCCGAATTTTCGGTGGCAAAGGAAAATTCAGCGGAGCTTTGAGCACATTAACAGACAAATTTTCAATATTGATCGAACCTTTGTATAAATTCCCTTCGAATTTGTTTATAAATTGTTCTTTCCCTGAAAATCAACGTCGGATTAATTAGAACTTAAAAAAGAAAGGAATTTAATCAGTTAATTACCATTTACGATCGCATTATTTAATTTCTCGACTTTTAAATTCTTCACCGTCAATTTTTGATAAACGCGATCTTTTGGAAAATCAAAATTCTGTGATTTGGGCTTTTTCAATTGGCCAATTACTTCCGAGGATTTAATTGTCTTAGCGATTAAATAATCGACGTTCAAAATAGATGTTCTGAGTTCCGATGCATTCGCGCTTCTTCCGCACAATTCTCCTTCGATTCTAAAATACAAAAGTCATATAAAAACTTCGCTTTATAATTTAAAAAAACTATAAAATTTACAAAACTCACTTGCGAAGCATCAAACTATTATAAATATTATTCGAGACGACAACATTTCTTGGCACTTGCTTTCTTCCGGTTATTCGAACGGAATCTTTCGAATTCGACGGAACAAAATTCTTCCATGCCGGCAAAGTAATATTCTTCCAATTCTATAAAACGAATCGCCCAAATTTTCCATTAATCTTTCATTCTTTTATCGATTTTATTAATTAACTAAATCCAATTGCCAACCATATTTTTAGCTGACACTTCCAAACTAACAGTAACATCTTCTTCCAAAGGCAAAGAATGATTTAAAATATAATTAAGTGATTTCCCCGACACGGAAATTATATCAGAAGTATTAAACAAATCTTCGATAACAATATTTCGCAAATGATAATCGTTTTTGAGATAAAGCGATTTCATTTCGAGAATCGAAGGCATAGAATCTTCCAATCCTTTCAAAGAGCCTCGCAAAAAAATCAGATCTTTCAGACGAACTTTAGCTGCTTTGATCGAACCAGGCATTTCTATTGGCGAACCATTCAATGGCAATAAAAATCCGCCATCGATTACATTTAATTCTTTCACTTTCAATTTGCCAACTTCCACCATTTGCTTTGTCGATTTTATTGCGACATCCAATGGAATAACAACTCCAGTTGCGTTCATACTTTGAATAATATGTTCTCCTGCGTAATTATTTAATTATATTAACTTTTTATTTGTTTAAATAAATGAAAGAAATTAAAATCAATGAAATACCTGTAACAATTTGATCCCCGCGTGTTTTTAGAAGGTTCTCCCTCATTTCTACGAAGTTCTCATTATTAATTGATCCTTTGACAATTAAATTGTCAGTGGAAAAAGAAGGCAAAGGACAACGAAGACTCGGAGTGTCAATTATACGAAGATACTTGAACATCAAAGTCATATTTTCATCCTGCGAACTCTTCGATCTTTGAAAAGGATCGCCCGCCTTTTTAATATTCACTTGAACTGCTTTGCAAGTCGCGTTGCATTTGACATTAACTTTCTTCGCGGTGAGAGAATCGAAGATAGATTTTTCCGGCCACTTTTTAGCGGAGAGAATCTGTTTTTCATTGTTTAACTTCGAAGATAAATCGTCGAGCTTTCGAAGAATGTCCAAGGAATCGTTAGCGTTTTGTTCATTAATCTGAAAGAGATTATACATTAATTAGTTTGTAAAAATTAATTAGATCGAAGAAGATTTTTACCGAATGAGCTGTTAAAGTTCCAACGTGTCCTAATAAAATAGTTAAAGTTCCATTGAATTCCGGGATTTCCACTGGTATCCTTGTCGCTTTTATTCTTGCATCCTCGCACCATTGTTTTATTTCATCCTGTAAACCTTTCCAGGACTTTCTAATCGTCCAAGTTATCTTCGACAATTGCCAAATATTCTTCCTCTTCGTTAATAAGAATTCTTCATTCGCTAATCTAACCTTCCTTATTTCTTGAACACCGTAAACTTGAATATTAAGTTTAACGAATCTCCAACCATCGTATTGATAAACATTTAAAGTATCCTTTGCCAGTGACAATAGAATGATTGTCTTCTCGAAAACCATCGGTAAAGTATTACTGGCTAAGTCGAGTTTTTGAAAAGGCATCAATCGATCTTGTATTTCTTTATAAATAATTGTATTATCCTCCAAGGAAAGAGAAAGGAAATGATCGATACGATGTCCTTCGATGACATGGAAATTATTAACGCTTCTACTTGAACGCAAAGTTTGTACAGTCTCGAAATTATTTGTTCTCAATGAATATCTTAGAATAATCGTCGATCTTCCTGTTGCGGCGATGTGCATGAAACCTTTGCTATAAAATGGAACGAGTTTCAAAGCACCGTTGTTTAAAGTTTGCACTAAGTCGAAATGTTCGCCGAGCCAAGTATAAATGAATATGTTCTTTGGCGTTGTTACTCCTAAATATAATTGGTTCATTCCGTGCCATGTTGTTAGATCGGTTACATTCTTGCTTATGAAATCCTGGATCGATTGTAGAATGTAATTAGTACCGATTATTGTTAATCGGAATATTATTATAGCACCGTTTTCTTTTTCTAGAATGAGAAGGATTCCATTCTCGTAGTATTCGGTGATTATCTTAGCGCAATCCTTTTGTGGACGACTCGCGATCAGATTTAAATTTGTACCCTTAAACAAAACGGTATTATTGAAGATATAATTATAATATATTAGAACTTTGCTAATTTATTATAATTATTATACGTTTATTTGAAAGAGAAATAAACCATCGGAATTAATAGTCCCAGCGAACCAACTTGTTCCAGCGCGAGTTTCCACAGCACGGAAACTTAAATCTTTAACAGTGATTGATCCGAAATTCAGGATCTCTTGGAAACCATCGAGAACCATAACCCCTGAAAATGTATACTTTCAAACAATAAACCAAATATTTCATCTTCGCGAATACGCAAAGTCTGCTGATATAATAAACATATATTTTATCTTTCGCAAAGTCTGCGCCGATAACCCTGCAACTTTTTAAAATTGAACCAAGTTGATTTCCGGTTCGGAGTGACGAAGTCTAAAGTGAGATGTCGAGCGAAAGAACCATAGAGAATTTAATTGCTCAAGTGTCCGAATTAGAAGCATTGCAATCGGTATATCCCGATGAACTCTTAATTTCCGATCACGGAATTCTGGCGGATATCAATGACTTCATAAAATCGGGAACAACAAGTTGCATTCCTCAGAGGTTGGAATACTCGGTAAATCTCTGTTTCAACGATGTAAGATAAACATTAATAAACTATCGTTGTATATTTTTTATCTTTAATATCGTCCTTTTTTTTATCTATAAATTAATATATTTATCACAATAACTTTTAAAGAATATTAAAGAGGCGAAAAAAAGGGGGTAACTTTTGAAAAGAGAAATAACGAGTATTCTAATCCTTCAAGGCTTCCATAGAACTATTAATTAGTCTACCGAAGACTTATCCGTACGAGAGTCCAGAGATTTATGCCAGAAGTTCCTCCATGAATAGGAATCAACAATTATCATTGAACGATGCGTTAACTACTGTATTAAAGCAACAAGAACTTGGCGAGCCATGCATTTATTCTCTGATATCCTGGCTACAGGATAACGCGGAGAATTACTTGGATTCTCCAGCGGAGAATTTAGAGAAGCATCAGGAAATTAGTACGGAGTCCAGGATCTTCGCTAGATACTGGTTGTATAGCCATCATATTTATAGCAAATTCAAGAGAAGATACATCGGCGAATTAGCGAAGGAGAATTCCATCAGCGGTTTCTGCCTCGCTGGGAAACCAGGAATTATTTGTATGGAAGGAGCTTTCGAAGACACTGATTACTGCTGGCAGAAAGTAATGATAGAGGACAGTTTGTTTCTTATTCGTGAAAGATCTTTATGTGGCTTTGAATTGAGAGAAATTTCGTTATTTAATGTACAAATAGTTTAGAGTTAAAGTATTTACTCAAAGCTCTAAATTTAGAGTTTAGAGTTTACTCTAAATTTAGAGTTCTAAACTAGAGTACTCTAAATGTACAATTTACTCTAAATAAAATGATTTAACTCTAAATTTAGAGTAAACTCTAAACTTAAAGCTCTAAATTTAGAATAGACTCTAAACTAGAGTACTCTAAATAAAATGATTTAACTCTAAATTTAGATTGTTTATTCTTTGATTATTAATATCAGATCAAATCGTGGAACTGGAAGAAAATCCTCGTGAAATTCCTGGAGAAGGAGGAAGACTGTGATGTACAAAGTTCGAGGAAGTTCAAAGACTTTCAAGAAATCTCTTTTCCTACTTCCGAGCGTCACAACGATATGGGACAATTATTGAAGTATTTAAACGAGCATAACTTGGAATACGCTTTTAAAGAATTATTTGGAATGGAAGGGAAATACTCGGAATTACCGGATTCGTAGTTGTATAAATAAAATAAACTTTCTCGATTTATACCTTTCTCTTGCGAAACTGATCTTCTTATTCGATGCCTGCTACTTTTCATATGCTCGGCGATCTTATAATTAATTTCCGCCAATAAATCCTTACTTGGCTCTGCTTTCCCTGAAAATTTTATCATGCAACACTTAATTAAGATTTCTAATGAAATCTTTAATTCAACGAACGATATACCATAATTCTGCTTCAACTTCCAAAAGAATTCCACCGTCTTCAGCAATCCAGCATCGAAGTCTCTCGTTCTTCCAAAATCCCAACATTTCGCGGCACTTATAACTAAAACTATCAGCAATACTTTCTGTATCATCCTTCGCTCTAGAAAGCCAACATAAGACTAACATATAAACACCATCCATTCGCTCTATGTTTGCATTTTTTTTCCCTACGCAATACCAACATACAAGCCGACACACTAACGACTCGATATTATCAAACATTACGGTACAATGAAACCGAATTCCAACCGACTGAATCAGCCTGTACTTATTCCCAAACACTAAGTTTCAAGTAAATACTTTATTCTCGCGAGTATAACAACAGTGTTCGAGCGGTGCGCTGATATAAATAAATACAAGGGAAGATTCTTATCTAACGGTGGCGTATCTTAGAAACTCGTTGGTGAGAAATTGTCCGGGAACGTAAGGCGCCGGCGGTCCTAGCATATCTTGAGTAGGACTGTGAACTTTTATTTGTCTGATATGAGTATCCCTGCCGTTTTGATGATTACTGATGACTGCGATTTGTATCATAAAAGTTCTAATTGGTCTTTCGTTTATATCCTTTATCGGTATGACCACCCAACCGCTCGGTTCGTTCAAGTCCATCACGTCTACTTCTTGGAGGTCGTTGAAGTTTGTTCCTGCTCTGATACTGATCCTGTTGATAAAAATAGTTTATATTAACGGTAAAGTACTAAAAATTAAGTTAGTAAGTTGTTTCAAGTTTAAGTTCGCTAAATATAGAATTGTACAACAAAAGAATACTTCGCGCTTTTAGTACTTTTATGATACAAAAGTAAACTTAACTGGAGCAAGATAAAATAATATAAATATATAATACATCGAATAGAATAAATCGTTCGAAGTAAACAAAGCGATGTTTGTTGCGACTTTACTTGCCTACTGGGTGTGTAGCTTTCATCGAGTTTATAATCGGTGTAAATACAAATATCTCGTATAGTAGTTTTCCTCTTAAATTGGATGTTCACCAAGTGCGGTAATTGGCCGTCGGATTGCCAATAAGTTTCGGTGATGTCGTCTCGAAGTTGATCGACACCGAAACCCGGCTTACAACTGGAAAGGCTCCAAATAGCGTGATTACCAACTTCTCGAACTCTACCAGCGAGTTCTTCTTGTACGGGATCAGTTTCTCCCGTGTTCGCTGCTTTGTTACTCATCTTGAGGCCTTCTATCGTGCTGCTTTCGATGAGCAATATTAATTGCAATGATATCGATGATTTTTCGAATTAATTACGAAATTCTTAACTATCGCCTTTTTCACGAAGCCGCCTCGGAGGCTGGAATCTTTCGATCGACATCCAGGAAAGTCACTTTTCAGTGGTAGAAATGTACTTTTTTTAGGTTCTTCGTGATTTGTTTTCGTTGTTCTATAATTGTATGTTTGCGTGTGAAGTTGGCGGTGGATTGAAATCGATCGAGATATTCGAAAAGGGGATTTGAGGTTATAGAAATTTCTATATTTTTGAAATCGATCGTATTAACTACGAATTGTTTAAATTTAGTTAAGAATATTGCAAATTAATATTGTTGACTTCGATTTATTTATATCTTCTTATAAATATATTAAATTTACTAAATAAAATACTGATATATACACTTATTTATTTATACGCATTTCTAAATTATTCTCATGCAACAAATCGAAATTTCATCTTTCCAAAATATGTATGTTACAAAATTATCCCAAACATCGCGATACATATATCGACAGCAATCGAAATTTCGAATATCCCCGAGCGAACTTCAAGGAGTTCCCGAAAAGTGCCATCCGACTTTCTGTCAGCTGATAGTGACAAGTGTAAACAATCGCTATGAGCACGATTGATAGAAGAAACGATCAGATAAAAATATCGAAGGTAATGCCGCGACGACTTTACTAAAATTTCCTCGCTAGCGAAATACCAATCGGAATCGATCAATTACTCGAAAACAGTGCGTGTCCTGTAACATCCTTGACCTTGCTCGCAACCGATAATAAATATACTCGTGCATTGCGACAATATAAAGCTACGATCTATCCAGCCTCAAATTTCATTATTCTAACAACACAAAGTATTAACGATTATTTATAATAATTAGTTGATTGTCGGATTAGGTTATAAAAGCGGAGGACGAACAGCTGTTTGAGGATGAAGGGATGTACAGGGTGATTCATTTTCCCTCGAGCATACGTCGAAATATGAGAATTATGTTATCTAGTAATTTTAATTATGCCCAAATGATTTCCATCTCTTCTTTATATCCTGTACATTATACAATTCTTTTTTATTCTCACTATTATTGTTTCTACATACCAGTTCGTGGCTTTAGATTATTATTTATAGTATGATTTATTCGATAGAAAGTGGGGAACGACGCTGATTCGAAGCCGAGCGAATCACCGCGTACAGGAAGCTTGGGATTGCAGGTCGAGAATGTAAGGATCCTGGACAAGTACAGCAACAATCATTCGGTTGGAACGCTATACTTAACCGTCACCCATTTGGTATTCACCGAGCGAAGCGGCAAGAAGAAGATCTGGGTTTTGTACAGCCACATATCCAATATAGAGAAACAACCGTTGAGTACGACCGGTTCGCCGCTTTGTATAAAATGCAAGCATTTCTTTATTACCACTTTCGTCATTCCCAAAGAGAGAGACTGCCATGATATTTATCTGACCTTGCTCAAGTTATCCTGTCCAGGTGAGGATTTCATTTTAATTAATCGCTTGATCAATTATTCACAAAATAGAAATATAAGAAAAACGATAATAAATATCATACAAGAAAGCCAAAGATGCCTTGATTTAACTCGCATTAGCGATTAACAATAAAAAGAACTTGGCGCGTGCATTTATATATATTAATATATTATTCTATACTTAATTAGTTTCAATTACTTAATTAGTTGCGTTTCTCGTTGCAGGTAGAATAGAGGATCTCTATTGTTTCAGTTATCAAGGAAGCAAGGACACTCTGCCGCAACACGCTGGCTGGAATTTCTTTAATGTCCAGAGCGAATTCCAGCGGCAGGGTGTTCCTAACGATGAATGGTCTTTGACGTATTTGAACAGTAATTATGAAGTACGCAATGGAAAGATTGTTTTTCAGTCGATTAATTAGAGTTTATTAATTAAGGATTGTTTTAGGTCTGCGATACGTATCCGAAGTATCTTTACGTGCCAAGTAGTTGCGCTAATAGCACGTTGAAAGGCAGTGCGAAGTTTCGAAGCAGAGGCAGACTTCCGGTTTTGACGTACTTGCATTCTAATAAGGTGGAGTAAAGTAATACGGTAATTATTTAGAAGATTTCAATGATTTTCTTTTGTGTATAGTTTACAATCGAGAGAAATCGTAATGTAAATATAGCAATTTTTAACGATTCTACAATTGTTTCAAATCATTGAAATCAATTACAAGTAATATAATTGTTTCTCGATGATAAATAACTGTGATACTTCGCAGGCCGCGATTTCTCGATGCAGTCAACCTTTATCCGGCTTTAGCGCTCGTTGTCCGGAAGATGAACAAATGATGCATAATATTTTACGAGCCAATCCTAATTCTCAATACATGTATGTCGTCGATACTCGGCCACGTGTGAGTCTGGTTTGATAGAATTATTAAGTCGAACTTATAGAATTTATTATAGGCATTTCTTTTTATAGATCAATGCATTCGCTAATAAAGCGGCCGGCAAAGGATACGAGAATGAGAACTTTTATGATAATATAAAGTTCCACTTCTTCGGTATAGAAAACATCCACGTGATGAGAACTAGTCTTGGGAAATTAATGGATCGTGAGTTTTTGAATTGTTGTAATTAATACTAGGTTTATGGATGTTTTAAACATTTAATTATAGATTATTAATTTAAATATGAATATTGATATTTTTGACTCATTAAATCGATAAAAGTCATTACAGATGCCAAAAAAAGAAATACAAGCGATTTTTGAAGTTTTTCGACACAAAATTCAAAATGTCGTGTAAAAAAATGATTATTGACATATATTTGACAGTACAAATGTCAGGAAAACAAACAAACAATTTTTATAATTTTCGACTCAAAATTCAAAATGTCTCATAAACCTAATATCAAAGACTTCGTACGCACTTTCCACAAAATTCCAATCGAACAGCTTCTTCAATCTTTCTTTTCCTTTACAGTACAAAAAGTCACGTCAGTCAATGCATTCCACAGTGGCTTAGAAACCAGTGGTTGGCTAAAACATATTAAATCTATCCTCGAAACAGCTTGGTTCATTGCTCGAGCGATTTCAAATGGTATCAGTGTTGTTGTACACTGCAGCGATGGTTGGGATCGAACAGCCCAAGTCTGTTCTCTCGCAGCATTATTGTTGGATCCTTTTTATAGAACTATTCAAGGATTTCAAGCTCTCATCGAGAAAGATTGGTTATCCTTTGGACATAAATTCAGCGATCGTTGTGGTCATATTAGTGGCGACACAAAGGAACTCGCACCGATTTTTACGCAATTCATCGATGCTACTTATCAACTTCTTCAACAGTATCCACTTAAGTTTCAGTTTAACGAATACTTCCTACTTACTCTTCACGATCATGTTCACAGTTGTCAATATGGTACTTTCATTGGGAACTCCGAGAAGGATAGACAAACGCTTAGGTTCGATTATTCTTCATTATGATTAAATTGTTTTCTTAACAGTTGCTATAAAAGTTGCACTGTGTTTCGGGTCAAATGGAACACTATAGAACAAAACAATCAAACAATCAAACAAACAAAATTTAAATATTGGTAGTGTTGGTGTTTCGACTCGCTCGAACACAGTGTTACAGAGTGTCTTTCTGTGTTTAAATGGAACATCCATACAATCATCTCAATTGTAGACTCTCCGAAAGAACTTACTCGCTTTGGGGAGACATCGCTAACAACGTTCACGAGTACATCAATCCTTTGTACAAGTGCAGTCGATACAACGATGATACGAATTATGTTCTTCAACCGAAAATGTCACCGCAAAATATTATGTAAATTCATTATTATAGAATTCATTAATGATTCATTAACGAATCGAAAAGTAATACGGAATGGATGTATTTTAGACTCTGGCGAGGAATGTATTTCCGATTCGAGTCAGGAATTCATCCGAGAGAAACTTACGAAGACTTTCTTCTTACCATGCATGATCTTACCAGTTCATTGGAGGATCATGTGAAACTTCTTGTGAAAAGAGTTAATTCCTTGGTACCTTCGAACGCGAATACTCAGAAGAAATCGACGATGCAAGGGAAATTGAAGTTTGATAATAAATTCGCGAAGGATTCGTTATCGGAGAATATTATTGAGAATAGCGCTAATCACGAGGATAAGAACAAGTGTCAATTAAGAGTGAGTCAATTGGAGCACGAATTGAAAACAGTCGCTCTTGATTGGAAACCATCGAGGAATTTAGAAGAGTGCGCTTGTACAACAACTTTCGACGCTTTCAATCGAAAGGTTCTACTTTTCTAATATTAATTAATTCTGCTTTTAATGGAATTGAAATTAATTATTATATCTTATGCAGCATCATTGTTGGTCCTGCGGAGAAGTCCTTTGCATGAGATGCATGGGAACGCACAGTGTTCTCTCCGGTCATTTATCGCAGCGAGCTGTGCCAACCTGCGAATCTTGCAGTCAAAATTCCAGTATTCCTTCGAGCAGTCCTTAACAGGAACGGCAAGTATCTCGAATTTGTACCTAACTGCAATCAGTGTACCTCATTTCTCCCTTACGTATTAGTAAGTGCACCGGAAGTCCGGAGTTTAGCGTGTAAAATTCAGATTTAAGAGCTATTTCTCAGGATATAAATATAAACAGTCGTATTTACATTGATTCGATCATTTTGAAAGGAAGTATTTGTAAATCCTGTGAAGTGGTTCTTAGAGATAAATCTCGACGGACGGATCTCAGAAAGTACGCTATTTTAATGGAGCACCAAAGTACCGCGTGTCAATTCGACGTTCATTTATCAATTATTTCTATTATTATCTAATGATAAGCTTATAAAAGTTAATTTTTAATCGTGTTTTTCGCCCCCGCCTTTGAATTTGATTTTCTTTTTTAATGATACTTTTTGTCGAAGCAAATCTATAACGCGATCTTTATTTATTGTGATAATCGATACAATTCAATGCCGAGTTTTTTCGATTGTATGTACGATCCATGTAAATACATGAGCAGCGATTAAGTTTGTTACGGAAATAAAAGAGGCAGGATATCCCGAGAACTTTGCCAGTGTCTCTGTGTTCCTGTGTGTTTCAATACATATATATATATATATAATATATAATTCCTGAATCCAGTGGCGGAGAATTAGCACTGTTCCTTTATTCAACTAAAACCACATCCTTTTCTCAGTCGTGTTACATGAAAAATGCAAAGGACATTACAGGAAAAAGGAAAAGTCACGCTTGGAAAGATCTGAGAAAGTGTATCGAAGAAGCCTGAAATTTTCACGCGAGGAACATTTTCTTAAGATTGATAATAATATTCCTCGCGAATTCAAAAGGATTTTACCCAAACTTATTGTCGAACTACAAGAATTAAACACGTGCGCGTGTCATCCGTGTGAATACACAAATGTTCCTCGAAGAACAATTATACGCGCGCGTGAATGGTTGGCATGTAAAAAGGCACTTCGTGGCAGATATTTGTTGATAACAGCGCACGAGTATAAACGTTAATAAATAAGAAAGAAGTGTGAGAGAGAGAGATTCCTTCGCGCAATTAATACAACGGGTGATCGAGAATAATTACTCGATTGAAAGGAAACAGAAAAACAACAGATATAGCACACATAGTTACAACAAGTACACATATACACGTTACAGAGGACTAAAATTCTTCATCGTTTTCCTCGTTTCTTTTTCTCCTCCTCTTTCTCCTCTTTCTGTTTTCCCTTCGGACATGACACTTTATTAAATCTCAGTATTTCACTGCGATGGCAATCATACAACGCAGAGCCAGACGCGTGACCACGGCAAAATCTTTTAACAATGACAAGAATCGATATTGGTGTGTGGTGTTGGCCAAAGTGAGTGTGAGAACGGCGGCGCACTAACACACACACACACACACACACACACCTCGTCAATTGAGCTCTTCTTCATTATCTTCTTCGTAGGTGTAACAAAAACATCGCTACATATTACTTGTTTCCCTTTTGCTAATTATTAAGGCGTATAAATAGATTATATCGGAGAATGATCGTGTTTCATATCTCTTACGTAAAAATCAACGTTTTTTTTTTCTTTCTTTCTCGCCCGAATGATTCTTTTATTACGAAAACAATGTCTTCGTGTGTGTGTGTGTGTGGTTCTGTGTGTCTGAATGTACGCGTGTTTTGTGTGTGTCTCTGTGTGTATGTTGAGAGTTTTGATGAGAATTTCTGGTACTTCTCTTTGGATAGGCGGTCCCTCTGTCCGGCAAACGACTTGGATTCCATCGAGAAAATCCTAGCTGCGCTCGTCGTGATAAAATTGGTGGTTTTTCGAACGTGGAATGTGAGAGACTCTGCATAAATATATATATAATATATCTTAGCAATAATGAATACCTTTCGTTTCTCGCGTAGTTTCTCGTTAAATTAAAACTCTATTCTTTATTTGGTTTCCTTCGCCGTGGTCCGTCGCCACCAGCTACCGGCTTATCCTGGAATTTGGAAGAGATTTGTTGGATTCAATGAATTGTTAATATAAAACGTAATGTAAATATTGCTGTGGTTTTGTGACTATTATTTCCGATTGTTATCAATCATACAATTGTTTAAAGGTCGATTTAAATACGAAATAGTCGAACAATCAATACAAAGCCTGACATAAACACTGCTCTAGTTTTGTGAGAGCATTCAACATACCTAACTCTGACCTAACTCAAGCACAACTATTATTTCGGACTGTTATCAATCATACAATTGTTTAAAGGTCGATTTAAATACGAAATAGTCGAACAATCAATACAAAGCCTAACATAAACACTGCTCTAGTTTTGTGAGAGCATTCAACATACCTAACTCTGACCTAACTTAAACACGACTATTATTTCCGATTGTTGGCGATCGTGCAATTGTTTAAAGGTCGATTTAAATACGAAATAGTCGAACAATCAATACAAAGCCTGACATAAACACTGCTCTAGTTTTGTGAGAGCATTCAACATACCTAACTCTGACCTAACTTAAACACGACTATTATTTCCGACTGTTATCAATCATACAATTGTTTAAAGGTCGATTTAAATACGAAATAGTCGAACAATCAATACAAAGCCTAACATAAACACTGCTCTAGTTTTGTGAGAGCATTCAACATACCTAACTCTGACCTAACTCAAGCACAACTATTATTTCCGACTGTTATCAATCATACAATTGTTTAAAGGTCGATTTAAATACGAAATAGTCGAACAATCAATACAAAGCCTGACATAAACACTGCTCTAGTTTTGTGAGAGCATTCAACATACCTAACTCTGACCTAACTCAAACCTAACTCAGGCACCGCGATTACAATTGTTTCAAGGAAGGTTTAAAGGACTTTCAAAGGACATTTCCAAATAATTCTCGAATACCCTTCATACTTACATCCTCGCTTCCAATGACTTCTTCGGTCTCCCCCTTCTCCTTCTCTTCGCTCTCTTCTTCATCCTGTATATCCTCAACTTCCTCCTCCTCCACATCTTCATTAGGTCCTGATTGAGGAACATCTCCATCCTCTTCCTCCTCTTCCTCCTCTTTCTCTTTCTCAACAGGCTCATCAAAAGTCTCCGACAATGGCTGTTTATCCTCGTCCTTTAAGTCGCACTTGTCCTACAAAAATTCCTCGTGTCCATTCTCTATTCTTCTTAACACAACTATCAACGAGCAAATACTTCTCCCGAGCAATACAAAGTGTCTATGTACAAGTATCGTGATCTTATATACAAATTGTTGATTATGTACAAGTAAATGGCAGTTTGTTTAATACCTGGGCAGTAAAGCAGCAACAATATACTAGCAAGAGTATAGGAATACCAACGCCTAAGATATATACAGCCCAGATCCAAGGGTGCTCCGCGGTAAAGGTGCCGATTTGACGCCAGATGCTCCACTATACAAAAACAAGTAGTGGAAATTATAGCAACTAGCTCAGGCAAGTTTTCTTTTATTCCAAGGTTGAAATCAAGCCTTATTGTCGATCATTGACAATCTCCTGGTACACTAGTACACTCTCCAAGCTCTTTTAGAGGTCTTTCCTATTTAATACAGCCGAGAAGGGATAAAGATACACGATTCTTTGATACTTTTAGCGGTCAAAACTCTCCATTTGTATACCTCTCGAGCTCGTTTCACTAAGTACCCGATATAAATGAGGACGGGTGTCGCGCAATAGACGAAGTAGAGCGCGTACCAGCCCGGTTTGTCTTGAGTGACTCGTTTTATTCGGCCCCAAAGGGTCACCTGAGGGTCTCGATTGTTACGGATCGATGATATAAGAATCCTTAGAGTTAATTATTCATAATTAATAGTTCGATCGACTCACGCTTTCCTCAGCGATTCTAGCTTTTCTAACTTCGAAAGTATCAGCTGCCCACTTTCTTGCTACTTCCTCGTCATCGGTGATGATAATATTGTCGAAATAGATGTCCGTCGACATTGACCACAATTCGAACCCAATTGCGGACTGTTAAAGTAAATCAGATATTAATGAAATATTGATATATATATCAGATATTAATGAATAAGTAATTATAAACGTACAATAGGCGCCATTCGGAATGGATGTTCATCGTTGAAGTAATTCGGATTATGAATAAGCTTTGGTTTCCATTTCCCTTTGTAATTTGGATTATTAATCAAAGGCGGAAGCCATTTCCCTTTATAACGTGGATTCTTCTTCATCTTTTGTTTATAAACACCGCAACCAGGTGCATCAGCGCATTTTGGATTCGGTATTTCCGGTGGCTCCCATTCACCATCCATGTCGAGATCCCAATCTTCGGGTTTTACAGAATTAGGATTAGGAATCATCGGTGGTTCATCTTCCAACCATCCTTCGGGCATCGAATCATCCTCGTCAACAATTTGCGCTGGTGCTTCTTCGTCCCAGTCTTCTGGTTTCGTCGCTAATGGATCAGGAATCTTCTCACGATCGTCCCAATCTTCCGGTTGAACATCTTCCGGATCTTCGATTTCTAATGGTGGATTAACCGTCGGTGTAAAATCATCCAAAAGCGATCCTGAATTGATGATTTTGTTGTCGATCTTTATCTCGAAACTATTATCAGGACGAAGTATCAAAGTGTACAGATGCGGTTGTTTGTCCTTGAAGTAATCCTCCAAACGATCCTTCGGTTTCTTGCAATGTTTCTCTTCGATCGTACCGTTCAAAGGATTTTTATGGCGGAAGATGAAATGTAACTATCGAAGAATTGTTTCTATAATTGTTAAGAATTAATCATATATTATATTCGCGTATTAAAGTTTACCTTGTGATCGTTGCCGCATTTGTCAGGACCGAACATAATACTATACGGCGTCTTATCGTGAAACTTCTTAAGATCGTCGTGCTCGGAATCCAAGCTAAGTAACTTCAAGTAAGCGCCGCCGCATTCCTGTCCTTCTTGGAAGTTTACTTCGTATTGTACTATCAACGGTTTGTCGTCGAACTTGAACGGTTTATCCAACTTAGCGGAAACAGCGGCGTGTCTGGCTTTACTCTTTAAAACCAAACCCATGTCGCCTTCCTGCGCGTGTTTTCTTGGCTCTTCGATCGACCATATTCCTATTTAAATCGTTCTTAATTATAGACGATAATTGGATAAGTTTGATTGGATTGTTTTAATATAAAACGAACCGTCGTATTTAGCAATATCTTCGTCGGCTTCGTCTTTCTTCGCTTTGGAGAGGATCCATTTATCTTGGAACTTCTCGTCGTCAAAGGTCTCCGCTAGATAAGCATAGCCGCTTACAACCGGGCTGCTATAACTCGTTTCGACTGATGCATCTTTCGTTGGGGTTTCATCATTCTCGTTAGCGGCGATCACGCTAATTACTAGGGCTAAGTACAGCACGAGATTCGCCGGGATTCTGGCCATCTCATATTCCTGTAAGAGAATCTTTTCCTTTATCTTTAATTACTCCGACAAAAGTACCTTTAACGATTATCGTAGAATGTTGATTCGATTCGATTGAATAATGATTAAAAGCGAGTTGTAAGAAAAAAAAGGGGGAATCGTGGAAAGTTGGAAAAACTGGGCGAGGTTTTTTCACGGGTTTCGACAGAGGCGAGCGTAGCATTAATTATGAATGTCGGTTGCGTGTCGCTTTCGAGGGGTTCGATGATTGAATCAGCCAGGAAGTTGGAACGACTCCTTTTTTTTTCACTAGTTGTTATTAGAAATAGTAATATAGATTTCGTGTGAATGAAATTGATCCTCTTACCGGGTACAAGTAATCTTCAGTATCGAAGTAGTAACAATGTAATAACGAAGTATATGAATTACAGCGTGCGTCCGGTGAAAAGTCTCCTCTTCGTTCCGGCTCCGCGCTTTCTCTGTCACTCGCCTTCGGCCCCGCTCCGGACACTTTCTCGCTTCTCTCGGTGCCGAGTCGTATTTATTCGATTAGGCGATATTAGGGTTTTAATCTAATTGTTACGGGGAGAATCGCCGGCGTTCCGAAATCGAGCGAGAACGTGTCGCCGGAAGCGGCTGGGATGATGATGCTAGTAGAACTTGTAACTTCCTGTGCTTCGTTCGGCTTCAAACTATCCGCTTCTTCTTTCTGGTCTTGATTATTAAGCGGATAAAGCTAAACAGCTGCTCATAGTTTTTTTACACAGATTTAAACATTCAGAGGTCATTTCCTGTTTATAAAATGTAATAGTTATTATATAAAAAGTTATAGGCTTTGTCCCATAAATACTTTTTATTTTGTTTCGATTTTCGCGATATGTTTTTGCGATATAAACTCGAATTTGAATTCCCGCGACTTTTCCCTTTAATTCTTTATCTCTTCTACAAATAAAATATTGTAATATGTTTATTACTTTATTATTAACAACAATCGCCTATTAACTTAAATAAAATATGAAATCAAAGCACAGATTAATATAATTCATTACTATCACAAAACATAAATTCCGATATTACCTAATATCTTTTACATAAACAAACATTAATAAATAAAAACATCAAGCAACACGAACATAGCTCCAAATGCAACTAATCCTGAAGTTAGTCATCGAACTTGTTCCGGCAGCGCAGTGCAAAGATGGCGGTCTGGATTCCGAAGAACGCGATACGTTTGTGCAGTAAGTACACATGATTATTTTGAGAATTCGATTAACGTGGAGAAATCCTAGCTAAGGCAAATCAATTGGAACGAATGTCAGTGAAAGTTTCCAAAGGAAATCATCGACGACAATCAATGACATTCGACGCAGTGATAAATTATATAATCGTAACTTTTCGCGATTGAGAATTCGTGCGATTGGTTTTTCTTTAACAGGTAAGCCAGCAAGCGCTGCCAGCTTGAATCATGGAATTCAAGTTTGCGATTATTCGGACAAACCGACGATTATTAAGAATCCAACGGTGGCCAGTTTGAAACGGGGAACTGGTGGCAGAAGTTCATTCAGCGGTCACGTATGCACGGTTTTCGGAGCGTCTGGATTTGTTGGACGATATGTCTGCAATCGGCTTGGAAAGATTGGCAGCCAAGTATGTTTTCATTGGATATCATTCGAATTTATGTAAAACTTATGTTCGAAACTTTAACACTTTTAGAGTTTTATGATACAAATTTGTATGATAAATGTATTGTTAATGCTGGTTTTGAACTTTTTTGTTCGTTTAAAGTTTCTGTATTACATTATGATACTTTTAGAGTTTTATGGTTTAAAATAATAGGGAAAGTTGACTCGTAGAAAATTCTCGTATTAAACTATAAAACTTTTAAACAAGTCAAAGTTAGTTTCTGCAAAGTTTCTGTATGAAACTATAATACTTTCAAAGTTCTATAACAGTCAAAGTATAGTACTCTAGAACCGCAAGAAACGCCTTGCGTCGAAGCTACTTTTAAGCTACTTAGAACCGATCTTTATAATTTCGATTCTATTTATCTATTTATTTACAACAAATACAACGATTAATACAACAACTGATTTAAAAAGAACCGATTGTGTCTGGTTGGTCGAAGCCTGCCGCTAAAGCGAGGGTATGGCTTAATGTTCACAGTTGATTGTTCCATACAGAGGCGAACACTACGAAGTCAAGCGACTCAAGCTCTGTGGCGATCTAGGTCAGGTGCTTTTCCATCCGTTCGAGTTGTACGACGAGGATTCCATCTACAGATCGGTGAAATACTCCAACGTCGTTATTAATCTCATTGGCAGAGACTACGAAACGAAGAACTTCTCTTTCGACGATGTTAATGTCAAAGGCGCGGAAACTATCGCGCGAATTAGCAAGGAATGCGGCGTTGAAAGACTCATTCATCTTTCCTGTCTCGGAGCGAATGCGAATCCACAAGTATGTATTGAATGATTAACTAATAAACATGGATGTTTGTATAATTCTATTTGATTTTAGCCGAAAGTTATACCCGGTGGATCGAAATTCTTGAAATCCAAATGGGAAGGAGAAGAACTCGTTAGGAAGATATTCCCTGAAGCAACTATCGTTCGACCAGCAGTGATTTATGGACAGGAAGATCGTTTCCTTAATAATTACATCCCTAAAATACGGCTGAGACAAAAGTATGATTATTAATATTCATTCATTATCATTGTAATAATTATTGTTTCTCTTTCGTAGGAAACTTCCTATGTGGAAGAAAGGTGAGGAAACAATCAAACAACCGATTCACGTAGGAGACGTTGCTGCTGGTATAACAGCGATTGTCAAAGATCCCCGAACAGCTGGGAAAACCTATCAATTTCTAGGGTGCGTTGAATTACGATTGATCTTTCGTTCGAGCGTAATACGAACTTTATTTTCAAAATCTGCTTTACAGCCCGGACAAATTTACAATGGCAGATTTGGTGGATTGGTTTAGAAATTTATTGGAAATCGACGCGCCGTTTTATGGATACGCTCGCACTGACATCGAGATGGATCCACTGTTCAAGCTGAGAGTTTCGTTAGCGGAATCTATGACTCTTAGCACACCGGTGTTTAATTTGCATTGGGAAGCTATAGAAATCGTGAGTAATTTTCGTTGATAATTATCTACTATTTCCAAGCTCTAAACAATCGTTTAATTTAAAGTGTGATGAATTATAGCGTAAGTAATACACATAGCTATATTTTAGAGTCTATAATTTGACTATAGACAGACAGAGAAATGCTATAGTTTATTTAATTAACATAGTAATATTTTACAGCCTATAATTTACTTAGAGACAGACAGAAACCCTGTCTTTAACATTAACAAAGAAGATATAATATTGATTAATACTAATTACAGTTCACAAAGGTGAACAGTTGGATAAATAACGTTTAATAAATAGGATTCAACAAGCGACGAGTCAAAAGAAGGAATTCCCACTCTGGAGGACCTTGGAATCAGTCCTGCGAGGATGGCAGAGAGGGTATACTGGGAATTGAGACCTTACAGAACCGACATCAACATCATTGATGCAATACCTGAAAAGGAACTTCCAAAACCACCTCAACCAGTTGTTTAATTCTAATCACTAATTCGATAGTGTAAAATAAATTGTATCGTTACCTCAGCTAAGCTTCTTTCCAGTCTTCCATCAGTGCGAAGTTACTGGTTGTAGTTTCAGCTTGTTCATTCCTAATAGTTAATCCTTCCAAAAACATTAAAATGTAATGCGTCAAGTAGCAGTTTGGTTTCTCCAGAAAAATTGCTTCTTGATTTCCCGAGACTCGATAGAGTCTCGCGCCAAGTAGTATATAGCATGATGCGCAATAGTCGAGGATATTTATCCCGATTTATAGCGGTTTTCATCTGCTATATATATTTTTTTTAAAGTATTGAAGAATACTTACGTCGAATTTGGTGTAAATCCTTTTAGAGGGGGTGGAAACTATCATTAAGAGACTTGATAGAGTTTCGCGCCAAGTAGTATATAGTATGATGCGCAATAGTCGAGGATATTTATCCCGATTTATAGCGGTTTTCATCTGCTATATATATTTTTTTTTAAAGTATTGAAGTATACTTACGTCGAATTTGGTGTAAATCCTTTTAGAGGGGGTGAAATTGATAGAGTCTCGCGCCAAGTATTATATAGCATGATGCGCAACAGTCGAGGATATTTATCTCGATCTATAGCGGTTTTCATCTGCTATATATATTTTTTTTCAAGTATTGAAGAATACTTACGTCGAATTTTGTGTAAATCCTTTTAGAGGGGGTGAAATTGATAGAGTCTCGCGCCAAGTATTATATAGCATGATGCGCAACAGTCGAGGATATTTATCCCGATTTATAGCGGTTTTCATCTGCTATAAATATTTTTAAAGTATTGAAGAATACTTACGTCGAATTTGGTGTAAATCCTTTTAGAGGGGTGGAAATTATCATTAAGAGACTTGATAGAGTCTCACGCCAAGTAGTAGTATAGCATGATGCGCAACATCTGCTATAAATATTTTGATTAAAGTATTGAAGTATACTTACGTCGAATTTGGTGTAAATCCTTTTAGAGGGGTGGATATTATCATTAAGAGACTTGATAGAGTCTCGCGCCACGTAGTATAATATATAGCATGATGCGCAACAGTCGAGGATATTTATCTCGATCTATAGCGGTTTTCATCTGCTATAAATATTGTTTCAAAGGTATCGAAGAATACTCCCGCCAAATTTGGTGCAGAACTCTTTTATAGATGGTGGATTTTAGAGGTTGGGACCATCATCAGGAGACTCGCTAGAATCTCGCGCCAAGTAGTAATATATAGCATGATGCGCGACAGCCGAGGATACTTATCCCGATCTATAGCGGTTTTCATCTGCTATATATATTTTTTTTTAAAGTATTGAAGAATACTTACGTCGAATTTGGTGTAAATAGTGCGACAGCCGAGACAATTTATCTCGAATTTGCGGTCTTTGCGGAACATAGAAACATATTTTAACATATGAAAATTATTGTTGACACTTTGAGAATCAGGGAGTTCAAAGAAGGCATGCCACATGGGCGTAACTGTGATTTAATTGATCCTTTCGTAGTAGCTCGGGGTTAACTTCATACAATAAACGATTACAGAGTCTAATTATTGTATCCTTCAACTTTTTCGTGACGTGTTTCATTGTATGAATGATGATGAGCGTATAAATAAGTATTAACAGTTTTGAAGAATTTAAGTAAAATTATTTTCGTATACCATAATATTGTTCAATGCTACGTTTGAAAATCAATTAGTTTTTCATTGATACTATTAACATTGTTTTAGTTACCACAGAATCTTCCCATTTATACGCTCGCCATTGTGTTTCGTGTCTCATGTTGGGGTGTTAGTAAAAAATATAAGCTAGTTTGGTCCTCGGTTATTATGCTGACCGAAGGCCAAGCAGAATCTTACGTTACAGCGCGAGAACCTCGTCTTTCACCGGCTTTTTTCCGCATTGGCCGCTTTTGTTACTCCTTTACTAATCGATAAATCATTAGCAATCAATTGTTTATTGGGACATGCAAGGACAAGAGTCGCTCTCTGAAAGTGTACTAGATACGGAAACGGTAAATCCACCAAGTATTTAAGACAATTGTATCATCTAAAAATTAACTGCTAAAATTTTAATTATTAGCTTTAAAATTGCTAATGTGGTTAAATCGAATAAAATTTAGCCACCAGTTGCAGAACTTTATAAAGATTGTTCTGTCAAAGTTTAAATAAAACCTCTCTTTTTTGATACAATTATCTTAACTATTCTTTGAGTGGCTTTCTATCTAGCGGGTGGGCATTTGGAACGCTCTATCTTTACAGTTCCCTTACTTACTACGTACTTTCATGACCGATAACAATAGAAATCCTCGTCTTTCTGGTGGCAAATCGGAAATAGATGCACCGAGGCCGAGCCCAATAGGAGTGTTTGCTGGGACCGTGTGCGGATTAAGGGATCGGGCCCGGTTAAAGCTCGTATTTAGTTGATACGCGGTAAGATTGTGCGAATTACTTTGCAATGTATTCGAATATAAATCCAGATAGACGTGTTTCTATCGTGGAAATTCATGAAACAAATACTGTGGTGTTCTCACAGTTGAATGTCAATTTTTCTTTTCTTTTATTACTCACGTCTATCCGGTTAGCGAATCGCAGAGAATCTAGTTCGTACAACACGATATAATTTTCGAAGAACACAGCGTATATTAAAGGCGCGCTGCTGAATAGTCAATCGAAGCTTGGTCTTCGATCGGGAATGATAATTCAATCGCGCTTGACTCTCAAATAGAATAAAATTACTAAATAAAATTCACACGACAGTGATAATTGTTAAAGATTTTAATTCTGACTATTCGTGCAGCGTCGCCCGGCGTAGTAGTCATACAAAAAGACAGACTAGATTAAACTGACTCCTTTTTATACATCTCTTAACATGTACAGCGAGAGAAGTTTAGCTCGTGAAAAAACGTTGAAAGTATTCGCCGAAGATGAAACTATTCTTACGGAAAGTTCAAAGGCTTTTCTAAGCCTGATTCAATTCCTCGACTAGTAATTCAACGATGATATGTTTTACAAGATAATCACAACGCTTAGACCGGAGGATCCTCGATTAGCGGGAACTCATTGGAAGAGGTTAAGTGACGCGAGGATAACAAAAAGTAGTGTAGCAGGCAAAGAGAAGACACCAACGACACCTGAACCAAGATTATCTTGGACGACATTATCATGACATCTGGCGATCAGCTCGAAATCAACGAAATTCATTGCTTTCCCATTATACTCGATCGGTGAGATACAATAATTCCGATCGAGGAATTCATGGACGCTTCCATTCACGATATCACTTTCCAAGATATTATGCGCTTGGCAATCGCAAGGAAAGTGATTACCGATAGCGCTGATCGAGCTAACCTCCAAATGTATGTCCTTTGGCCTTCTTGGTGCTTCCAGCACGTGATTCCCATGGAACCTGAATATCTCCACAGAGTTCTCGTAACTCAGATCCAGTTTTTCAATAAGATCGATCTTATTATTAAGAATATTAAGTTGATCGACTTTCGATACACCTTGGAAAGCCTCTTTCTCAACAATACCAAGATCACTTTCTTGAATATTAAGTGAATGGACGAAAGAGAGGCCTCTGAAAGTATACGACTGGAGACGAGTTAAGTCCATGTAAGTCAGCTTTAATAACCCAACATGTTGCAAAGATTCAAAAGCATCAGGTTCGACCGTTCTAATCCCCGAAGGGAATATCAATCGCATGACATACGTTAGACCAGAGAAAGCTTTACTCTGAATTCGTAAAAGAGGATTATTACTCAGGAGAATCACTCTGATGTTCGATGATCCCGCGAAGGAATTACTTTCGACGTATTTGATCTTATTATTCGCCAATAAAAGAAGGGAAACATTATGAATACCCGAGAATGAGTACATCTCGATGCAAGGCAAAGGAGTATGTTGGATGGAAAGTTCCTGGAGTTTGCTTAAACCTCGAAAAGCAAAAGGACGAATCGAAGAGATGTTGTTACCATCCATGGTTAGCTTTCGAAGAACCTTCAAGCCGTCGAATGCATCCCCTTTTATTACTGGGAAGTTGTTCTTTGCTAACGACAATTCCTCTACGGTCGTCGGAAGCCGTGCCGTGGGGATGTCGTTTAGACCGCCTGTGTTGCAGAGCACCTGAAAGCCACGTGTCGTTAATCATTTATTCTCGTAACTATGAAGTAACGAAGCATAAAGAATAATATTTTCATTTACGTTTTAATGCAATTTTGTATCAATGAAAAGTGTTCTTTGGAAACAAAGCAAGTTTCTAGTTTTCTATTTTTTTGAAACTTCGTTGGCGGATGTACTGGACTTTTCTCCAGAGACCCTGTAAATTTGGTTCGCGAGCGCCTCGGATTTACCGTGTTGTGGAATGATATATCACGTGTCAAGTTCTCTTTAAAAAATCAGAACTCTGCAACTACGAACGACATCGGCAAACGGAAAACGGTATATTATTCAGAAAGCAGTCATATTTTCATGAAAAAAGTTATAATAATATCTTGGACGTTAGATAATTTATTACTATCCAAAAACTACCAATAAACAAAAAGAGGATCATATTTTCATACAAAAAGCCGAATTGTAATTACCGGTACAAAAATCCTAAATTGCAATTCCAGACTTTCCGACGATAGCCCGGCGACTCTAATCAAGTGCTGTTTATTGTTTCGCAAAGCATTATGCAAATGTTCCAAGAGAGACAGACAGAGAGAGAGAGAGAAAAGAGGGAGATCGGATCCGGGCGGAGTTCGGAAACTGGAGCAATTATGGCTTGCTTCCAGAGGCCTTTGTGCCGGACTTTCCAGACTTATCGCGCGTCCCTTGATGAGTCCTTGTTAGGATAATTGCGTGAGAAGGACGTATACGAAACCGAAGGTAAAAGAGAAGAACCTTCTTATTCTTGGCACCTGTTTCTTCCCCACATTTCTTTATCATTCATTGGCTATCGTTCTCTTTCGTGGGGGAATTTCGAGAGATGACAGAGATAATACATACCTGCTTTGGGGACAGGCAAATACATTCCGGCGGGCAGTCCGGGCTTCTCGTAGTGGTTGTTTCCTGCTCCTGGCTTGAGCGTGGGATCACCGTTGCTGTCCACAGCAAGTAATAAATGCAGATCTGCAATCGGTGAAATCAGGCGGATGTTATCGTTCCTACTAATTAGGATCATTAATGTTTATCTGATATTTAATGAAATTCTTAATTATACAATATTGTTTCGGGAGGAATTTAAAAAAATTCGAAATTATACCGTGTGCTTCTTTAAAACAAGTTATTATTAATATCCCTGTAATAATCCCTGTAAAATAGAACAGCGGTTATAAATAAATCGAACTCCAGCAAAGCATTTATTTGGAGATATTGGAAGAATTCTCCCAAGAGAAGCCGAGATTTCCGAAAGCCGGCATCGATGCTTTCTTTTTTCCAAGGTGGAATTTTACTTTGTCGTCTGCTTGGCTTTCCGGAAGGTGGTAGTGGTGGGGGAAGTGGACGTCCACTGTCCCGGGTATACGTGCCGCGAATAGCTGCTGAGCGAGCACATGATTTCGACGATAGCGATTGCAGGGTGCATCACGGCGAACCCCCAACCTCTCCCACCCCCACCCCCACCCCCCTTTTTCCTTTTAAGAAAGGTTTGCCGCCTTTTACATTCTATTCTCTCGGTGGCGTTGCTGCCATTAAGTTCGAAGAGAGGAAGTCACGTAATTTGGGGAGCTAGTCGATTGCCAAGTCTCATCCGACTCTATTTAACTACCCCGCCAGCCCACTCGACGCGGGGGTGGAAGCAATATTCCTCTTCCATCCACCCCCAACTCCCTTGAAAGAGTACTAGTATTATCACGGCCTTAATTTCGAAGTCTCTTGGAACTCTGATTTATCCCGCAAGCAGAGAACGAGCATCACCGCGCGCGGGGGTAGTTCACCCCCGGAGAAAGCCACCCCCGGACGCGCGCTCGCTCGTAGGAAGATACCCAATAACGAGGGATAACAGAATTGGAGCAAACAGGGTGAAGCGTGAGGAGAAAGTACGATTGGGACAACACATATTCGAGGGATGACTTTTTCATCCCTTAAAAATCGTTCCAGTGAAACATGTGATTTTATACGATTTATAGAAACACATAGAATGTATAAAATGTATAATTTAACAATATTCAATTTCATCCCTTATTTTCGTGGAAGGATTATTCGGATGATGAAATAGCCCGGGATTTAAAGGTGTACTGCCACATACGTGGATACACGCATACATATGAGAAAGGAGGGGTCGTCGGAGTGCACGTGCACGCGTGTCCGAGGTAGGCAATTGGATTTGTACCTGCGCTCTGCAATACATCAATCCCGGTGGGTTTAGGGCGCATGCCTCTGCATCCAGGAAAGCGTGAGGCGCCGACGGGGCGACCAGGAGGACCTTCCACCAGGAATCTAGAGCAGCGCGACACCCGGGTCGCCCAACAATTCTCCTCTTCTCTTAGAATCCTTCCTAAGAATCACTGGGAAACACTGAGCGTCACACACGAATAAAGGAATGGAAGGATGAAAAAAAATCTATCTCTGACACTTTTGAGAATGATAGATTCGGACCACGCGGAGGTGGAAGCAGTTGCTCGCTCCCGGAAGCCAGCATCCACCGGCTGGGCTCGCCGCTTTATTTCTCCCGTGAACACCCGCCTCTCCCTCCCTCTCCCTCTCTCTCTATCTCGACGGTTAGGAGAGCCAGGGTGGGATTCCAGTTGCGCAGTGCGCAAGACCGTAATTATTCCTGTGGTGCGCGCACCCAGACTGAATCAGAGGCTTATTAGCGCAATAGGATCGAGGCCGGGCTGACCGGCGCACAATTCCTCTTGAGATTCTAAAGAGATTGGGTATTTCATAGCAAAAATTCTACTCTTCTTTAGTATTGTTGTTTATAAGAATATATATCACTATTTATTCCTTTTATAAATATTTGTAACCATCGTATAAGTTATAAATAATGCAATATTTTATAGTTTGTAATTGGGGCAAATCATAATATTATTACTTTGCATAAATTATAAGAAAAACGATTTTAGACAATTAGAAAAATAAGGAAAATTCGGGTGGGATGATTAAAGTATTGTTAGAAACGTAACAGTAACTGAAATTCTTTTTGAGATTGTAAAGTATTTCATAGCAAAAATTATACTCTTCTTTAGTATTGTTGTTTATAAGAATATATATTATTATTTATTTCTTTTATAAATATTTGTAACCATCGTATAAGTTATAAATAATGCAATATTTTATAGCTTGTAATTGGGGCAAATCATAATATTATTACTTTGCATAAATTATAAGAAAAACGATTTTAGACAATTAGAAAAATAAGGAAAATTCGGGTGGGATGATTAAAGTATTGTTAGAAACGTAACAGTAACTGAAATTCTTTTTGAGATTGTAAAGTATTTCATAGCAAAAATTATACTCTTCTTTAGTATTGTTGTTTATAAGAATATATATTATTATTTATTTCTTTTATAAATATTTGTAACCATCGTATAAGTTATAAATAATGCAATATTTTATAGTTTGTAATTGGGGCAAATCATAATATTATTACTTTGCATAAATTATAAGAAAAACGATTTTAGACAATTAGAAAAATAAGGAAAATTCGGGTGGGACGATTAAAGTATTGTTATAAACGTAACTGAAATTCTTTTTGAGATTGTAAAGTATTTCATAGAAAAATTATACTCTTCTTTAATTTTATTGCTTATAGAAATATATTATTATTTATTTCTTATATTATATGTATTTGCAACCATCGTATAAGTAATAAATAATGCAATATTTTATAGCTTGTAATTGGGGCAAATCATAACATCGTTGCTCTTTATGTTAATAATAAACGAGCATAAATTATAACAAAAATAAGGAAAATTCGGGTGGAATTTTATTGGATCACATATTGGAAACGCTGACCGGAAGCGAATTATTATTATTGCTTATAGGAATATATTACTGTTTATTCCTTATATTAAATGTATTTGCAACCATCGTATAAGTAATAAATATTGCAATATTTTATAGCTTATAATCTGAACAAATCATAATATCGTTGCTCTTTTTATTAACAATAAGCGAGAATAAATAATCATCCTGTACAAAATTGGTACGAAATTCAATTTTGGACAATTATAAAAATAAGTAAAATTGGGGTGAAATTTAATTCGACCACACAGTGGGAACGCTGACCGGAAAAGAGCATGTTGGGCCGAAGTATCGTCGGATTGCGGGTAGCCCAGTAAATGTAGGGTAGCGAAGCCATTATCTTCGCCACTAGGAAAAGGGGTTGGAGGATCGAGCGGGGTAATTGGCAAAACAGTATCGCCGATAACTCGATCTCACACGACACCCCACCTATTCTCTCGCATTTCGTGAAATGTGGAAATTTGTTAATTAACATTAACAGTAAACCTGAAATAAAAATGGAAGGTAACATTTTTTCATTCCCCGAGTTAATCTCTTTCCAAACAACTCGAATAACAAAATACAAAATTCCCTTCTTTTCACAAACATAATTAACAATACCAAAATCGACGAAAAAATAATAAATAAAAACACCACCCGCATTTGCCAACCAGTTACTTTTCCCATTGCCAGGCATAAACTATGAAGTGCCGGTACGTTTAGTGTTAACTCTCTATGACGCTCATTACGAGTTCGAAACTACCCCCTACTCGACAGCGGGGTAACAGGCTTTTATTTTCCCTGCGAGGACTGTTAAAAGTTCGATTCCAGGACCATTAGTCCGCATAATTATGCGGGCGTTCGGACACTCGGCCTATCTCCGCGGAGGGGGTTGCGGCGAAGGGGGGGTGGCGAATCATCCCTCGAACAAAGAGGGAGCAAGCAACCCCTTTCCGCGAGCTGATCCACTTACCGATTGAATATCTACTTCGAAGGTTGATATTTCTTTTATAGAATAAATCTCTCGATTATTATATTTATAATAATATACTACATTATTATATTCGATGTCGCGGACTTTATAATTGAGCGTAATTAAAACTCGCCCATAATAAGAGAATTGTCGGATATTTCCTTTTTATATACGAATATCAAAATATAGACAAGCTATATTAAATAAGATGATTATAGTTAAGGGTGGAAATCAAGAATAATCGATCAGTTCTAAATGTCCTCACGATAATATATTTCAATAACAAACTTGTACAATTGTAGTAACGATACGTCCACATGGTGGAAAATTGGGGAGGTGGGGGGTTGGTTTTGGGGGAGTTTATCAAGGATTAAAAGGAAAAGGGTTGTTCGGGGGTGTCCAGAAACTTACATTAAAAATGTGCGACGGTGTAATTCTTAATATAACATATATCTCTCTCGCTCAGCCTCTCTCTGCCTCCACTCTCTCTCTTTCTTACTTTCTTTCTCTCGTGCAAATATATATCCAACGTAGCAAAAAATCAGTCTTACAAATATAATACGACGCTTAACATAGTCTAGAAAAAAGAAGGCATCTATCTGCCGGTCGCTGGACCGAGCAACTTTCGTATTTACAGCTTCCAATTAAACAGACCCGATTGATCGAGCCTGCATCACCGAATTTCATCCCTCGCCTCGCAATCGAGCGTCGAGTAAGGCATCGTGTTACACTTACTTATAGTACAGTTCCCCAACCGGAAGTTAGCACGATCCTGGAATCATCAGGAACGATAACCCAACTTCCGGAGACAGTGGAGATAATTTCTTAAGTGTCTAATGGTAAGGTTAGATAAAATGGGCGAAAAATTTCGTACAACTTCTCGCTCGCTATTGCTAATTAGGAGATCGAGATTTGCTAATTAGGAGATCGATTAAGTATTCTAGATTCCAGCTGGGAACTACTCGATATGTCTGGTATTTACAGTTGCCCGGCGAGCAAGCATTTGCGGCTGCGCGAGCCCGCCGGAATTAGCCTCTCTCGTTTACGAAGTATAAAGGGTGGGGGGAAGAAAAAACCTGGATGGGACTTATAACTAATGGGAAAATTGCTATTAAGGCCTCTCTTCGTCTCTGATACGCTAAAACTTAGTACGTTTTTAGAGTGATCTCGCATCTGCTTCGATATTACTCGTTAATCGGTAACATATTAATTATTAAGCAGTAGTTTCAGTCCTATTGGTTAGTCAGACGCACGGTATATAATTGTACTATTTGCGCAGGTACTGGTAAGTTCTCGGAACGACCGTAACCCTTTTGATAGCGCTGCGAAACGCCTCAATCGGGAACGAATGTTTCTCGATAGTGGAAGTTGTATCGAACAACAATGTATTACAATGTAAGATTAAGAGCTTCGCGCTCAACAAGTAATTCTGTGGAATGCCTTTTGAGGTAGAGATCAGTTCGAAGGCAACTTTGGTTTTTGTACTTTGTGGTTTTTCTGTCATTGATGATTTATTCCCTTTAATGAGGGAAATGTTATTTGCGAGAAGGAACCGATTGAGGTAGAAAAGGTTGTTGTTGTTTAATGGATTATTGGTTCCTTGTTCACAGCCGTTGCACGGCCATGTTTTAAAAAGTCTCTCACTCTAACTTAAAGAACTAAAAGGTTCGTTCGTCGCCGTAAAATATAATATAGAATCTCTAACTTATATAGATATTTATATATATATAATATTTTATATATATGTATACATAGAATTCTTCCTGCATATATATATATATATATTTTTTGAGTTCTGTAAAAAGAAAAAAAAAAGACGGTGCACTTGCAGGTCGCGCCTTGGTAACGTAGGTTCGGATTCTATTCAGTCTTATTGGTTGTGCTTCCTCGCAAGGAAACCAGATGGACATCCCGCATTAAAACTTTCTACACTAGGAATTCAAGAATTCGGTATTCCCCAATTGGAAAATCATCGTTCTCGAAATTCCGAGATTTCCAATTGCGGTCTACTACCAATCCCAAAATTCCTCTGGTTAGGAACTTGCACGCGATTCCATGGAATCGATTAAGAGTGGCTAATGAATGAGAGTTTAAAAAGTATGAAAAATGAACAATTGTTAAAAGTTTGATCTAGTTAAGGGAAATTCTTCCATCCGGAGGTCCTTTAGAGGGGTTGTACGATATATCCCGAGGTAGTTTCAGTGTAAATCAGGTGCCTCCTTTGCTATAATCTCGGACCCATTTGGGTCCCCGCTTCCTATTGAGCAATATTGCAGCTGTATCCCAGGGCCATGCATCAGTAACGATTTCTTAATGTACTCTTACAATTAGCAACAAATTAACAAGGCGATATCAATTCAGTCGTCAACGAAATCGAGTCGACTCTCTCTATCTATCTATCTATATCTATCTCTGCAATGATAATCCACCCGGATAGCAATCAGCGATCAGCATTTCATGCTAGGACAGGAAATATACAACTATCTCTCTCTCTTTCCCCGAAATCAAAGTCCAGCCTCCCTTCGACAGAGTACAGTACTAATTATCGTACAATTGCAAATTAAAAAAGGGGGAAGATAAGGGAACATCGAATCACAATAAGATAGAGAGAAAAAAAAAAGAAGAAGAAGAAAAAAAAGTAAAAGTAAACGCGCGCGCACTAGTCTCACTGGTCCAAATTGTTTAAAGCTCAATGCTCCGCGCGGAGTGCACACTCCTCCGTCGACCTTTCGTTTTATAATCCGTTAATTTTCCCGAGGATTTCCCAGGAGTCTCCCTCGAGGATGCTCTCGACTCCCTGACGGAAGTGCGAGAGGAGAAGAGACGTGTCAGGGCTACCGATCCACAGTTTAGCATTTCGGTAGAGAGTTCTCTGCTAACGCGAGGAAAATTCGCCCTACGTGCGCCGAGAGCCAGCCAACCCTCCCCCCAATGAGGTGGTGAGAGCGAGTCGTCCCACTTCCACCTAGTTTTTTGTTCCCCTTTCTCGAGATCGTCACGTAGCCTGGAAAGTTTTAATTAATTCTCGCCAATTCCTGACCCGATTGCCCCCGTCGACCCCGATCCAGATGTCTGCTGCTCGAATTCCCTGAGTACGAGTGAGCGAGCCCGAAGTGGGGGGGAGGAGATAGCTTTTCAAGGGTACTTAAGTTTGGCATTAGCCTTAAACAAGTTTGGAACGCGAGTGCTTTACGTTCAGTCTCTTGGCACGACTCGGCCCCGTCAGTCTCGAGCGATCATCATCCCCAGTCTCATTCCTACCGTAAAGGAGAAATCGTGGTTTTCGGGGCCCAGTCATTGGTTCTACGGTTTAAGATACGTTCCTGAGAGAATACGTTCCGTAAAAGGTTTTGACTTATCGTTAGTCCGCGTTTGACGGAATGGACGTTTTAATGAGGTAGTCCTTTATGTGGTCCCCAAGTTGGGCCTGATTGGGGCCCAACATTACCTGCGCTTATTGCTAAGATCTCTCTCTCATTTTTAATCTAGTTATGATTGCAGGCATCCGAGCCAACTTCTACTTCCTCCTCTTTCACCACCGAGGTCGGCGGTACGATCACCCGCACATCCGACGACTTACGGCTCACCGAAAGATCCTCCACTTGGTCCTCGTTCGCCTGTTGTTGTTGAAGAGAGTGAATCACTGGACTTGGACTGCAACGCGTGATGTCCAACATCGACTCGCCTTCTCTTGATTTCACGTAAGCTCCCTCTGCCATTGGCACTCCATCTCCACCGGAATTCCGCTCGTTCTCTGTCTCATTCTCGGAGAGACCACCGCTGTAAATGCTGCCATTCACATTCCCACCAATACCATATGGGAAACAAGCTCCACTTCCGTTAGATCCTCGCTTGAAAGGTCTTGATGTTGTTATGCCAAGCTTTTTTACTTTGTCGTAAAGAGTCCTGGATGGAACACCGTATTTCCTTGCGGCTTGGAGAGCGCTCATTCCGGAACGCACCGCTTCGATCGCTGACATTATGTCGTTCCGAGTGTACTGCTTGTAACGCTTCCATTCTGGTTTCTGTGCTGGTACGTAGTTGGCTATTCCTGTAATATTTATTGTTATTAATTCAAATGTAACAATAATATTTTATATAATTTTGGTTTGCCCCCTTTTGGTATTCAACAACAAACACTACAGTTTTTAAGGCATGCATGAAAGTACTGAAAAAAAGCGGGGAACGAGTTGGGATCGAACTCGTGTCCCGCGAATTGCGGTTCACGTGTTTATCCCCTGAGCCACTGTGCTGGTCAATTATAATTGAATTATTATCTAATATCTTGAAATGTTCTCACCTGATTTCACATCACCGGGATAAGATTGAGGAGAAGGTTGTTTATCATCCTCATCCATAACAGAGACATCCGTGTAAGGACTATGAGCGGGTTCACCGTGAATCAAATCGGTACTATTACGTCTATCATTTTCACTGGAAGATCCATTACTATTCGATCTAAAATGAGTCTCATGACTATCGGGATGCAACAAAGGGATTCCCTGGGAACTATCAGCGTGTCCCTGTCCGAGAACGGTCCTTAAAATCGGCGTGTCTCGATTCATCAACATATTAGAGAGTTTCTTCCGCTTGAGCGGTGAAGTTTCGAAACCATTATCATAGGAACCGCTAAGGATAGAACCATGTTGAGGATGCGGAGGTGCAGGGTGTCCGGAATTATGTTGAGAGAGCGGAAGTCCCGAAAGGGCCCACATTGGCAGTGAAAGGCGACCCTGTGCGCGATCTACCGGCGATTTTCCGTAGTAAGCGCTACCGGTTGAGTGCGGCGGTGAAATGTGGCCGCTGCTATGAGCAGCGCTGCTAGTCGTGCTAGTGCTGATCGCTGGTGGAGGCGACATCGAAGTCTCAACTTCATCGCGGCGACCCTGTGAACCGTTCTCTTCTACCAAACCCTTCACCTTCAGGACCTCGGCGACTTTCAGGAGACCACCGAGTTGTTCCTGAGCGACGTTTACTTCGCCTCGGTACATGTACTCTAGGATCGCTTTGATCTCCGAGTACTTGACGTCCTTGAGGACGACGATCGGATGTTTACAAGGCAAGTCAATGAAGAGACTCTGGAAGTACGAGGAACACGCGGCTAGTACCATCTTGTGGCACTTGACCGACGCGCCTCCGTCCACCGCCAGGGTCACGTCCGTGAAGGCCTCGTTTTGAAGCAGCTCGTCGAACACCGTCAGCAGATTCGAGCGATGATTGTTCCAGCGGAGACAATACTGCTGGGAAGCGCTCGCCATTTTTCACCTAACAAAAACAAAACCATAGAGAAAATCAAAATCGTTTCAATTCCAAACTTGCTAGGACAAACAAATACTTTTAGAAATAAGAATCATGGGATTTCCCAACGGCGAATAGTCAGAGATCGCAAAGGACGATGAGTAATCGAATTTCGTAAGGTGTTTACGCTCGCCAGCAAAACAGAGCAAGTTGTTATGCAACGTCGAGCGAGTTCTCCATTGACGGGCTGCGAAGTTAAAAGTTCTTATCGCTCTCGCTTCCATTCAGCCTTTCATTCAGCGCGCGCGCGATCTATGCTTACACGCCATACGCGCAATAAGCGAGCACACACACACACACATCCACGCACCAATAAGAATACACACACGCGTGCAACGATGGAGGTGCGCGCACATGCGGAAGTCGAAATTCCGAGGGCAATCGATTTCGCCACGAGTTCCCCCGGCGCGCGAGTGCGAGCGAGACGGAAGAGGCGTAAATAAACGGGGGAGCATTAAACCCCAGCCGATAGCAATCGTCCACCACAAAGATTACCGAATGTTCCCTCGTAGTACGAAAGCAAAAACCTATTGGATCATTAATGACTCCGTTACCGAGTTCCGAATACGGAAACTAGTCATTGCAAATTTACTTTATCGCTCTGTCGTATCTACTTTTATCATTACTCATTAAATCGTTATAGTATAACTAATACGAAACTAGTTTTTTAAATAAATAAATAATTATACTCGATGTTTATAGTATTAATTAATTAATTTTTATATACTCGCGTTAGTTAGAAATTAGTTTGAGTTTGTGTATTTTGGAGTGATTTCAAAATCCCAGGATTCCCATTTGTTGATATATTATTAATGAATGACTTACTTGTTCTAGAAGTTTTGGTCGATACGGAAAAACTAATGCGTCGGAGTCTCAAATGGCCGCCGAGGAGTGCGCCAGGAGGATGTGCCAGTTCTGAGCGCGTGTGCACTCGTGCATTTAGCCCGCCAGGATAACTTGGCGCGGCGATCTTGGTATCTGGACCACCGGGTTAGTAGTGTCCGATCAGCTGGAGTAATTCGCAGCAGCCATAGCCATGCTCGCAGAAGGGCGCAGGTTCCGAGTAGAGCGCCAATCCAACACGAGGCTTTCCGAATCACATAGAATTCCACTTGCTGTTAAAAAAGCTCTCTCCGATCGCGAAAAACTCCTCTTCGAAATTCTCTAAATTCCCGGCGAGCCTTTGCACCTTACATTCCCGAGTCTTCCACTTGTTTTCGATTCTGTTATACTCGTTGTACAATCGTTGGTGGATACTTCGAAGAGTTGGAGAGGCAACGTGGACTTGGCTGGTGGAAGTGGACACGAGTGCACACCCGCGCACGATGACAGAGGATAGGACGAGAGCGAAGGGAAACCGTCTCCTACGGGCAACTCGGCGACCACTGACGGGAGAGAGCGGTGCGCTCCGGCTTCTTCTGTGCTTTCCTCCTGTGCGCTATGTTGGCACCGACGGCGATGCCCTGTGCTGGGCTCGCATAGGGGTGGCACCTCCCTGCCCTCCCCTTCGCCTTCCCTTCGCCCTACCGCCTAGAGTAGAGTCTAGAGCTGCCTCGCCTAGCTCCGAGTGCCCTCTCTCTCTCTCTCTCACTCTCTCTCTGATACTGGGAGCTGCCCAGTGGCGTAAAACCCCGTTGCGTATCCGCGATACCGTGGCAAATTGTCTTTTTGAGTTTGCTCTAACAACTCTAATAGCTATAATAGCTCTAGTTTTATAGAGCTCATTCGGGTCGTCATTTCTTTCTGTTATTGTTGCTAGTTCCCAGTTGGAAACATCAAAGTTTCTTGGGTCTTCGCAATGTTTATAGCAGACTGCCTTTTTGGTTTTGCTATATTTTAAATTTAATTGCTATATGATAGCTCTAGTTTATAGGCCCGATTTTGGTTGTACTGCTTTTTGTATGTAATCGTTGGTATTTTGTTGCGATTATTCGAAGTTCGCAAAGATTCGTACTACAAAATTTGAATAGTATTGAATTACAATACTATACTGGGCCTTTTTTTAATAAAATGGGCCTTATTCCGAAAATCCTGGAATAAAATAATTCGAAATTCATTTGTAATACTGAACTATGCGGATTTCTATCTGAAACATACCGCGAACTAATTTAAAGGGATTGGGACCGATGCATGGCCCAATTCGCTCGGGACCAGATTGTCTGTACACCTTATTCAGCATACGCATCATACAAAACAACTATAATTTCGATCTCAGACTCGAACGAGAGTCGGAAAAGCGAGTGGATGGCGAATTCCTAGATAATAGCAAGGGCTTACGCCACTGCATAGACGTGGGGCCCGTTTCGACAGAGAGGAAAAACTTGCACACACCGAGGCGACAGAGAGACATGGCGGCTCGAGTTCCCGGTTGCACGATCGGCCAATCACGCTGCGTCTAGGCCAATATCCTGCAGCGTACCACACGCACACACACACGTGCGCGTAAGTGCACGCACGGCCAGCGTGTGTGTTTGCCCCCGCGCTCCGGCATGGAAACCATTCGTACACCCACACCGGCGCACTCGGTATCAGCGGGTGCCCCTCGTCCGTGTGCGCGCGCCCGAGGACGAAAAACACACGTGTGGCGCTCTCCGAGTCTGGCTGCGAGTGTGTGGGTTCCTCAAAATTGCCACCACGCCCTAGTCCCTGACGATGCATCCGCTGATTGCGCCCACGTTCGACTAGCTACCAGCGACCACCAATTCCCAGGCTTTTCTTCTTTTATCTTCTTTCAGTTTGATTCAGTGGCTTTGGTAATGTTTCACTTGAAATTTGCGAGTTACTCATTGGGCCCAATGCAGTTTTCAAAGGCCCCGTGTTTTTTTAGGTTTGGTTTTGTTTTGAGTTATTGGAAATTTTGAAATGTTAGATTTTCTTTGGAATTGTAATATATTTGGGGTAATTATAATATTTGCGAGGTATATTTGATTGGGCCCAATGCATTTTTAAGTAGTCCCATATTTTGGAATGTTGCATTCGATTCGGAGTTACTCTGAATGTAAACATCTATTCTCCTACGAAATACTGTACCAATTATTATTCTACTATTTGCAACTCATCTCTAATTGGGTCCGATGCATTTACAAATCTAAAACTCCACTACGAATAAGACCGAAAATAAAAACAACAATTCGCGCAGTATTTCTACAACGAATTCCACCGGCCAGCGACAAATTACTCCTCAAAAGCCGAAAAAAAAGCCTTGATAATGTTACAAAGTGACGAGAATCGTAGCGCAAAGTGCACTATGCGGGAAAAGAAAAAGGGTCTCTCGGTCGGCGCTCGCAAAGAGGCCGAAAATATGCGGCTCGATGTCCCCTTATCTCGATGAGTAGTCCGTGAAGAGCGAAAGAACGAGGAGGAGAGCGACGATAAAGCGGGACGATAGCGCGCACATCTTCGTAGTGTCGTAGTCCGCTCGTCCCAAGGAAAATTCGGCCTGGTGAGTATGCGCTTGGTAAGGTCTGCGCGTCCGTCGCTTCGTGAAAGTAGAAGCGAGAAACAGCGATAGACAAAGAGAGACGGAAAAAGAGAGAGGGTAACTGATGCGAGAGGAAGCAAGAAAGACGACGCAAGGGGGAACATCGTGCGTCGTTGGTTGGTCGCATCTGTGTGAGTGCGAGCCGAAACGAGACGTGCCGAAGCACCGAAGGGCTTTCTAACTCGACGCAGCTAGCACCGAAAAAAGGGACATGCGAACGCGGACGGGCTACGAGGAAATATTCTACGCCCTCGTCGGACACATTAATGCCTGGTTTTTCCACGAGGAATTAACTTTCGGAATTTGCATGCGACTTGAATAGGCTCTGCTTCCAGTATTTCTTTTTCGGTGAAGCCTTTCTTTCCCCCACCGGGCAGCGGTGGTGGCGGTGGCGACGAAATGTTTTCCAGCCGACCTCTCCACGTGAATAGAACCTGACGCTCTATTATTAGGGCATCGCAACTTTTCCTACAAGGGAAAACTTTTCACCCTCTGCTCGTCCCTGGCATATGTGTGCGTGCACATATGCGAGGCTCCCACCTTTTCTAGGGTTGCCTGTCCGACGATTTATCGAGTGGACGGGACTTCGGCATTAATTGCGAGGGCGGTTCTTCATCAAATGTATGATTCGTTAAAAATCGAATTTTTGCCGTCGACATTCTTTCTAATTCAAAAAATTACTTACATCCAACTTACAGAAATATTATTTACATTCTTTTTAATAAAAAGGATATCGCCTAAGATTTAATCTTTACAACATTAATGCTTCGCATTTCCTATAAATAAATATAAAAATCAGTACATCCAATATTAACAAAAAAAAAACCAATACATCTTCCATATTACGTATAATCGTGTCGAACGCTTCGATCACCAAGCGTCCCCAAAGTTTTTCCCATCACCCGTATTTGCCTTCGAGTCGGAGACTGTAGACTTTGGGAAAATCGCGTGGAGGCGAGTGTTAGCATAGTCTGGCACTGAGCTCTGTGCCAGAACGACAGAGAGAGAGAGAGACAGAGACAGAGGAAGACAGATTGTGTGTTTGGAGTAGCGCGGCTGCTCGAGTGGACGCATATGTGGCGCAGAACTGCACGTTATCCAGTGCCGTTTTTCCTGCTGCGGGTTGCCTAGGGGCCCACTTAATGGAAGCTACACGCACTCCCAAAGCACACTCGAGTTCTCTGTCTCGACGGGGCCCCCCCTCCTCCTCTTCCCGCCCCCGACGCTCCAAATTTAGCGGCGGAGATCCTGTTTCAGGCGCATTTCTCCCCCCTCGCCTTGGAAGGCGTGGGGGAGAAAAAAAGGCGACTCGATCGCCGGCAAAAAGTGTGGATGGAAAGCCACGTAGCGAGCCGAGACGCCGTGAAAACGACTCATGGAATTCCGAGTATAATATCGAAGGGCCTTAGGGCCCTGTTTGGGCCCAGAAGGGTTTCCGCATGGCAATTTTTCGCACAAGACTGCCAGGTCGAATGGGTGGGGTACGCGGGGATGAAGGGATTAGCGTTGTAAAATTTTTCGCCAACCTTTCTCCGGGGCCCAATGGGCCCCCCCTTGTTTTGCTGAGACCCTTCGTTCTATGGTTTCAGCTACCCCCTTTACTGTTCAACCCTATTCCTTTTTGGCGAACTTCCTTTGGGCCTTGTTTAATGGCGGAATTGCCGGCCCGTTAAAAACGGGAAAGTCAGCATTGCCAAATGAGGGTAGTGGGCCCCCGGTTGTAAAACTCACAGCAACGGGTGAGGCCTGACTTCCGGCAAACGGGGCCTGAATTTCGCACGCAGAACCGTTTCGAGGTTCGTGCGCCTTTCTTTTTTTGCCTCGCTTTGGGGAGGGCTTGCACCATCTGTGTATTCTCTGGAGATTGGGCCTATCGGGGGAGACGTGACCCTCGTACATCTGCACTTGTGTGCTCTGATAAGATGTTGCAACTGTGTATCGGATCTATTGCGAGCACGATAGTCGCTCTAGATATGGCGGAAAAGCCTTGGTTTTCCCCAACTTTCCCTTTCTGGTATGTTAAAAAAACAAGTGATTGAGTTTCGTTGAAAATCCCTTGTCGATTCGGAGCCCGTTGCATTTCCTGGGAGCGTAAGGCCCCGAGTCAGTAAAATTCTGGAAAATGTAGCACTTGATCGTCCTAGCTGGCATTGACTTTTGCTTACGCAAGCATAAGAGTGGTGGAAGACGAACGAAAACTTCGTCGAAAATGTTTTGCTGATAAGAGAGTTGCAAGGGGACCTATCTCTAGTTAGGCGATGATAGAGCTTGCTTCCTTATCGCCATCCAGTAGATAGGAGCACCCGGATTTTAGATTCACGCCAACTTCCTCGAAGGAAATCATCGCCCATCCATTTTTGGGCCCGCTCGGCTGCAGTTCCAGATTTTAATTTCGTTCCAGCGTTAGATTAATTTTCTAAGATGCCACGCTGGAAGTTTTTTCCTCTCTCGGCGGCCAGGAAAAAGGTAGATGGGAATCGCATGCGAACCGTTACGTCGATGGGGCCCAATGGCGGTGGTGGGGAGAATGGGCAGCATATATTCGGTGTGCGTAGGTGCAGGCTTTCTATGGGGAGGTTCACACCAGGTCTAGGCCGCTTCTTTTTCCTCGGCTAGATGCACAAGCCGCTTTTCAGGACCGGAGATAGATAGACAGGGGGGAAAGTAGGGGGGCCAGGCGGGAGAGGAGAAAAAAAAAAGCAGCGAGGAACCTGTTTCCCTTCACATGCGCTTCCCCGACCGCATCGACCCTTCTTCTTCGCCATCTCGAAATTCCCGACTTCCTTGCATCCTTAGGATTATAATGCCGTCGTCCCTACTAGATTTTCATCTAGCCGCTTTCGTTTCTCTGGCTTTCACAATTAAAACTGCTGAAATTGTTTTATAGAAATATTCGGAATATATTAGAAACACGTGTAAGGCCCAATTGGGTTGGGTCGTGTTCGATTTAAATGTCTCGTACAGTTTTTAATATTAATTCAACATAGTTTTGGATTAATATCGAATTCTTGAAAGCGGATAGAGCAGTGAAGTGGGAAAGATATGCGCATAAATATGGGGCCTTACATACGAACATGAGAATGTCATTAATAGTCCTGGACATTCCCTCCCGCGCGTTCATCTTGTCCAGGAGGGATGCTGGCGGGCCACCGATCATCCGGACAGACTTTCACCGCCCATTTCTGTGGAATAAAAATTGGCTTGAGCCGGTGGGTCCCGGGTGTTAGGTGGATTTGGGTCCGCATACGTAAGCGTATAAAAGGAGCCAGGGCATTTCGGATGGTGCATTGCAAGGCCATTGACCGTGGGGACTCCCGATCGATGATCGGCTACCTGCTGATACATTGTGCCCCGGACAATGGTCGGGCCCATTGTTCGCTCGGTGGGAAAGCCTCGGGTAAACCACCCTCAGGCCGCGTCAAGTGCAATTATTCCTTCCAGCAGGGCGAAAAGCACTTCGGTTCTGCCTGCTTAAAGATTTGCCTGACTTTGCCTTTACACGCGGCTTACGTACTCCATTCACCGTCAGTGGCACTGCTAGTCAAAGCAGGCCCATTTAACGCTTGGTAAGGCCCATTCTTTCAGGCAAGCGATTTAAAAGGCAATCGCCACCCCGTCCAAGACAGACTCAACTAGACTAAATCATTATTATCTTCACCCACTATTTCCCCTCAAAACAATAATAAGGCCCCATAACAAAACTCATTCTCGCACCCCTAAAAATCATTCGCATTTGCACTTATGCGACAAAATACATGCGGGTGGATATTGGGAGGAAAAAGAGCCGTGAAATGGTTCACTCGCAGATATGGGCGATGCGGGCCTTTAATAATCCAAGTCCCATTATCCGGAATTCGTCGTTTATTGACCAAGACTGTCCCCCAACCGAATTTTAAGCACCACACGATTTCAATGTCGAGGTGGATGACGAGTCGAAATTGTCAGTGGCTCCGGCCTCGAATTTCCCGACTTATCCTAACAACTTGTTGGGCTCCGGCGGGGGTGCGTGGGGCCCGGCGCGGGGCCCCTCGTCGAGAGGGTGCTGGGAATCAGTGGGTAGAATGGCGCAGTGACAACATCCTCTCGACGAGGGCTCGCAATAAAAAATATGTAAGGTGGAAAATATGGGCGAGATGCGGGGCTGTGTGTTGGTGGGGGCCCCGGTGTCAGTGGGTCGACACCCGCAAACCGGTCCTGATCACGTGGTGGAATGCCTGGCGGGCCCGAAATGCGAGGTTGCCACGTTAGATCGCATCATTTCCCCAAAAGTGCATTCACATCTCCCACTCTCCGTCTCTCTCTCGCTCTCTCGCCGGACTCTCTCGCTGCCTGCGCCACTCTGGCAACTCGCACGCACATGCTGGCACATTCTCCCGCACATGCGTGTGCGCGCGCGCGCGCGCGCGTATACGGTTTCGGGAAAACGACTCGCTGGCATCCTCGAAAATAACGACTGCAGCCTGACTCTAGCGTCGCGCCAACCCCATGCTAGATTCTCAAGAATTCACCGCTGGAGTTTTTCCTCCGACAAGTCCTCGAATTACCAGTGCATGATTTATTTAATTTGCAGGATGATTTTTATTTATTATATCCTACAACATTTATATTAATAATTAATTATTTAAAGTACAAAAAATTGTGCGCAACTAGGAATGAAGTTATACTAAACACGAGCTATTTTTATTGAAATTCCCTTACTCGCATTGCAACCTACGATTCAACGAAAGTAAATTAAACAAATTAGAAGGCAAACAGAAGATTTTTCGAGGAAAGGGAAGCCGAGGAATCGTACGAAGGGAAAAGTGGGTCACGTGCGTGGAGAAGGAACAACAGTTTCGCTGGGAGCAATGGCATGTGCACGTGGAGAGAGGCTGGGAAGAGAGCGCGCGTTGCAGGGAGTGCAGAGGATTCGGGCATTCAGCCGGCGTCTCTTAGGCAACCCTAGCATGCAAGGTCACCCTTCCAAGCCCTTTTCCAGCACGGCCCTTCCGAGCACTATGGGATGGAAGAGTTTTTATGGGCCTGGCCTTGGACGAGCAGAGCCTCGACAATGCTCTCGCGGTCGTTTCCTGTTGCGAGGCACCTGTTCTTCGTACAGTCGAGGTCTCGCATGCACCAGCACACTCTCTGTCGTCCTCGTCTAAACAGTAATCACTGTTTCTGCCATTTATCCATTTATTCCTATCAATTTCTATTGTCAAAGAAACGCATATCTATTACAGATACAATAAGGGAAATATAGTTAAAATTAATATTGGTATCCACAAAATATACCAATATTTATAACTCCAAAAAAAAACACTTCCAAAACTAACCAAACAAAATCCAAAAAATGATTTTTCAATCTCCATCTTTCCATATCGAATACAAGCTCGTGAAAGAAGTCCTGCAACAGGCAGTAAAGTACCGCTATCATCGACGGAGTATTAAAGGGCCCAAACAATCAGCGGGTATGCAATACAAGCAAAAAGGGTCCAAAGCAGCAGCAGGAGCAGCAGCGGTTGAAATCTCGAAAGAAAGGTGGAGGTGTCGTTGAACCAGATTGGTTGAGGGAGCATCGAACCAGGAGTCGCTGGCCTGCGAATAGAAACCTGTTTCCATTTCCTTGTGATCGCAAGCGGCCCTCTGTGGCCTTTGCCTTGCTCGCCTCGCCTTCACCTTGCTCCATCGCTGGCCTCTCGCGAGCTATGCCCGAACTGTGTTACAGGGTCAGGCCTGATCCCTTGCCGGGCGCAACTCGGCCGCGCGCTGAAAATGTCAAGGGAAATATTTCCACATCGGCCTCGAATTCATTTTGTTCGACTGTCTTCGAATTCATTTATTAAACAGACAACGTTGTATTTGTTTATAATTTTTTTGTAGATAATTTTTGAGGTATATGTTATTAAAATTCATTTGGATTCTGAAGAATATAATATAATTAAATCACTGTATTATTAATTAGATTCGACTATTAACACACTAAAAATAATCCTTTTTCTCTATCAAATTATTCATAACCAATTATCTCGAATTATTTATTTCTCTGTGAAATATTTTCAACCAAGATCAAATTAACGAAAAGAACTTCCTGTCGCAAGAGGCTCCGCTCGACTGGCCGCCGATTACACCAGCAAGGCCAACTCCAACTGAGTGCGACTCCAATCACGAGTTGTAAGATCCCGCTTAGAAATGGCCGAGCAAACCTGCGCAGAGCCGAGACGAACCAGCGGAATCGAGCGGAATTACAGAGAGAAGTCTTTGCTGGTAGTGCGAACGAACGCCAGACGTCGTGGCGAAACCTGCAGTGGACGCCTAAAAATTGGGAATCATTTTACTGTCAAGAGAAAAGTCGAGCAAGGTCGAAAACGGTGATACGCGTTAGGAGCTGGGAGCCGCAGTTGGAATCGGCTGGAAATGGAGAAGTTGGAGGGGAAAGTCAACGCTGATGATGTCGAAGTCGAATACGACGTTGTCGATGTTAACCGGCCTGTGAGTCTATTTTATCATTGATTGTTAATAAGATATTAGATTGTTCTAGTAACATTTAATTCATTATTATGATCGTGGAATTAATTGATTATCGTTGAGAGTTTATAAGCGCTCGTTACCACACGTGATCACCGCTCAGCTGGCAATCGTTGTCAGCTGTGAGTGGACTCGCGTCAGCTGGAACACGCCGCGAGGATCGAACGCGGAGTGGTTGGGAATGGGAATTGGCGGGTATTGATTGGTAGAGAATTAAATGGCCGGATGTAAGTGGGATTTCGTAAAGGAATTCGTGTAACATCCGGCTTTTTTTAAATGAAAGAATACTTCGAATTATCTACCAACTTTATATATTAAAATAAACAATATCCAAAAACGATAAAATTTATTATAGTACGAAGTCAAAACATCCCTCGACAAAAGCAAGAATGTACGAGAGAATTTATTAAGCGACATATTCACACGCTTGTCCAACGAAACTGATCCAAAGAATCGTCAGGAATGCTTGTCAGATTTACGAATGTTTAGGTAATAATTACCTTGATTATGAATATTAAATATAAAACTATGTAATAATCATTGACAATACATTATTGTACTTTAGCCGTGAAAAATCGGGATTGGACAAACTCGTGACAGCGGAAAGACTCGCAAGGATTCTTGACCTAGGACATTTGTCCGAGGAAGATGCGGAAAAAGGAGCTTATGATGAGAGTAGGCAATCTTTTATATATTTAAATCGCATGAAAAATGATTAATTAGATTTATTTCGTTATAAATAATGAACGAATTATTGAGTTATTACTTTCGTTGAGGGAGTAATAAAAAAAAGCCTGTAGAAAAATTCATCATGTTTCACAATACCGTTTTGTAGAAATTAATTATTAACTGATCAGAAAAATCAGAAAAATCGTAAATATTTAATATTGAAATCACACTTAATTAACGATCGTTAAGTTCACTATTTAATTAATTACAGGCTCGATCGAAGTCATGAAGATCCTCTGCAATTTGGTGTACAACAGCAAGAGAGTACAACAAGATTTGCCCAATACTTCTTGTTTGCGAGCACTCGTAGCGAGAATGAAGTTGTGCTCTTCGGAAACATCGCAGGAATTGAAATTGTTCGATTGTAGATTAGTCTTTCTCATAACAGCGTTCAACGACGCTGGAAGAAAGTCGTTGAGAGAATTAAAAGGTGATTGCGCGTTGATCAAAGTCCTCGCTGATATTTCCAAGCGATGCGATGGCAAAGAAAAAACCTGCAAGGTAAAGAAATTTATTTTAAGACATATCAATGAATTATTAATTAATACGAGATTGTATTTCAGGCGGATGATATCGCACTTTGTTGTGAAATCTTAAAAACCCTCTTCAACTTTTACCTCATTCCTGAAGAAACCGAAGCCGATCCTTCCGAGAAGAGCAGGAATCTTGTCTCGATTCTTTATAAACTCTTGGTTCACAATTGCACGGAGAATATCGACGAGATCCAAAAGTAATTCACAAACTATAATTAAACATACTTGAAATTAATCATAAAATTATCATTTTCTTCACTCTTTTCTAGGAATATAGCCAACTTATTGATAGTAGTTCCATTCGAATCCTGCAAAGCGATAATACCACCGGCATCGAAGACAAGTAAAATTGTTTTCCAAAACAAAGACATGTCCGCGATCGCGGTACTCCTGGATTACTTCGATCGTAGTCTAAACAGCGACGAGAATCTATCACCTCTCACTTGTACTTTCATTCGATTAGTAAAAGTGGATAAATCAATCAGGAAATATCTTAGACTTCAAATACTACCGCCATTGAAAGATGTAATGACTCGCCCGGAAGAAGGAACAACGCTTCGAGCGAAGCTTTGTAAACTTCTAACAGATCCTGTCGCTGGATTGGAACATCTCGTAGCGGAACTCTTGTTTATACTTTGCAAGGAGAATTCCAGCAGGATGATCAAATATACAGGATATGGAAATGCAGCAGGGATGCTTGCGAATAAAGGTTTGCTTGGTCCTGCGGCACCGGAAGAGTTGAAGTATTCATCGGAATCTGAAGAGAGCGACACAGAGGAATACGAGAAGATGAAGGATCAGATTAATCCTGTGACAGGATGTTACGAACATCCAAAGCCGAGTCCTTTGGAAGGGATGACCGATGATCAAAAGGAGTATGAAATGATGAAGCTTCTTGGATTGGTGGATAAATTGACGAGGTTTCTGAAATTTTAGATTCAATTCATTAATTTATAATGAATCATTAATTAATACTAATAAACTTACTTATTACAGAGATAATATTATTCAACCATGTAGAATCGGCGAGGATGGTAAACCAAAGCCGATCGAGCACGTCCTGGAACTCCAAGAGGAACTAGCGAAGCAGCATTTTAATGTCCGAGAATCGGACTCCGATTAAATCCCTTCACTGGCAACGCGTGTATATAATAACCCTGTCTATTTATGGAATAAACTCTGCTCCTCCTTACCCAAAAATCACACCAAAACGAAAGGAAAAAACAACCTACGTATTCTAAAAAGGGATAAGGGAATGAGAAAAAAGACGTATCGCGGGAAATGAAAGTGTGGAGAGCGTGGCGCGCTCGGTTGGCGTTTCCCTTTATTTTGAAAAAAGAAACAAAGAACAACATTTACAAATGAAACAATTGGCAGGAAAAATAAAAAATATATATATAACAGTTTCCAAAATCACATTGAGAAATATCCGCTTGTCGTCCTCCTCGTTCGTCCTCCGCCTCGTAGTTTCTTTTTTTTATTCACTCTCTCTCTCTCCTCTCTTTCTTTCTTTCTCCACACACATTCTCTCTCTTCCCGGTTGTTCAAACGCGTTACAATTTTGGTAAATTATGTTATGTGCTTTGTGAGCATCACAATATACTTCGCGTACGGTATGTATACATATAATTTATGTTACGAGTGTATATATAATATATTACTTTTATATTATATATAACTTATCGTAGTTTTATTTATTATTTCATTTATTGCATTGCAGCCTATGCGCAGACGAGAAAAAACACATGCACGCCTCCCGCGAGTCAAAAACTCCATCTTAACTCCTTTCCCGCCTTTTTTTTCTTCTTTCGTACAACTGATATTATCAAGAAAAGGGGTTGGCGGCGCCTTTTTGAGAGGGACAATTTTTGCTAACAGAGGGTGTTTGTTGTAGAGTGAGCAACGAGGGTGTCGAATGGCATACGAGCACGGCCGTGAAATTGACAGGTTAAATGGCGAGAGGAATGCTGATATGATAAAAACAATGACCAACACACACACACACGCGCACACAGACGTCTCTCTTTTGCTGAGTCTCTCTCGCAACCAATCCCCTTTACTTCGAATCTTAATGAATTCGTAAGGGTTTTTGTGCCTCCTGCATTCTTCATCTTCATCTTCATCTTCTTCGTTAAGGCTGATCTCCACTCGCCGGGCATTCGACACCCTCCTCGCCGACAAATACACATTCGACAAATATATTCCTGCGCTCCTCTCTCTTTCTCTTTGTAATTTACATACATACATACAATATATATATATACATACGATATATATATATATATATACATAGAAGTAGCAAACGTTTCGATATTTACGGTAGAGTAAAATATGATCTTTCTCCTTTGCTAGTGAAACAACTAGTAAAAGATGGCGCGGGGGGGGATCGGCGGCGGAGTGTTGTTTAGGTTAGAATACAATATAGCGACGATACAATAGAAAGTCATCTCCGCGGATGTTTATTTTTGGGGGGGCGACGCGATCACACACCTCTCTCTTTCTCTCTCGAAACTTCCATCTCGCGTATATTATCACATATAATATATATACTATACCCTCCACTATATTATATATATTATATATAAAATATATCGATGTATACATAGATATATACGATGTATGCGCGTGTGTATATAGATATATAGATATATTTCATATACGGTGTGTGTATATATATATATACATATATATACATATAGAGAATTTTTATGTATAGATGTATAATTCTTATTCGGTGTCCGCTTGTATAAGACTAGGCGTAACAAACTTTGGGGGGGGCGGGGAACGCGTGTTATTCGGGTTTGAGAGACACTGGTTATACTTCCGGGACGTGTGACGTTCCAATCTTTCCACGATGGCGGCGCTGCTGTTGTTGCTCTCAAAAGAATACGCGTGCGTGTTTAGAGAGACTCGCGAGAGGGACTCAAGCGGACGACTATGCGCGCGATTACTTGTTCCAAGTCTCGTTTCAAAACCGCTCGTATAATTAATCTAGTATGAGTGGGAAATCTCTCTTTCCGATGACTTCTCGCTTCTCCCAGGGTAAAACTGGTACACTGTCGCGATGTTTGTATATAGAGATATATATATATACATATATATATATATATATGTTAATGTATATAGATTCGGACGTGTAATTCTAATGTAGCGCACAGCGAGCCCTCGCAGGGGTGCTCAACGAGGTTGTTTTTTTAAGCTTTCTGTCTCTGTCTTCTCTCTATCATTCCTTTTGTTCTCACACACACTCTCTCTCTCTCTCTCTCGTTCGTGCTTTTTCGCTTTCTCGATGCGATTCTCCCCCTTGGCATATCCCCCTGGTTTTGTCAGTGTTTTATAAAAAATATATTTGGAATATACACGCTTTCCATATTGCATTTTTTTACTTTTAAACCATTCTACACACCTGCCCCCCCCCTCCACCCTCCTTTTATCTCCCCCCCCCCCTCCCCCCCACCAATCATCATCACCGCCCCCACCCCAATTCAACATATTTTTCTGTTAATACGCTCTCGGCAAAACTTGTACTATGCTTCGACACACACCTCGGAATTGCTGAGAGACTCTGCGGAACATTGCCGAAGAAGGCTGGCGAGTCGTCTTTGAATGATGCCGAATGCCTTTGTTCAGCTATTATTGTTTCAACGCATTGATAAACTGGGAGAATTGGGTCGAAGTATTATTATTGATAAACTTTGCGAGAATGATCTTTTGAACTTTCGCTGTGTGTTTTTCTTTCTCTCTCTCTCTCTCTTTCTTTCGTCGTCTACGCATATTCGTCGAATCATTCTCCATCTCGGCGAACTTGTCTTTTTCTTTTTCTTTCTTTCTTTCTTTCTTTTTTTTGATTCTGGGTGAGTATATATGCCTGAGGAACATGAGACACAAGAGGCGCAAAAAATTGCTTCGCCATCGTCCTGAAAGAGTGGTTCGCGAGACAGTGTTCCTCATCCATGCGGAACAATCGAAATTAGAGCAGGCTTTTGCACATTACTTTGTACACCTTTACTCTTTCTCTCTCTCTCTCTCTATTTCTGTCGCTCCACCTCTCTCTTTCGTATATTGTTTATTGAAGCAGAGAACAAGAGTTAGAGGCTTTTGTACTTTTTATCTCGAATCGATCCATTTTAACCGCCGCCGCTGCCGCAAGGATACCGGAACACTGTATTACGTGGATTTCTTCCAGGCGGGTTTGAGGCGCGTTGTATATACCCTGAAGAGTTGATTCAGCAAGAAGATTGTACACGAGGAACGGGCGCCCTGAACACGACGATGGAAAGCATAGCTCGCCAGGTACAGCAATATTAATAGGTATATATATATATATATATATATATTTATTTATTTATTTATATATATATATCGTATTTACGGCAACTTAACACCAACGGGCGCGCGCGACGCGAAAAAACTGACTAAACATATTATACGCACGAACTTTTACACCTTCCTTTTACACACCCAACACACACATTTGTATATTACTCGCAAGTAGTTCTCGACAAAAATATTTAATCTGAGCAAAAACGGCCGGACACTTTTGGTACCGCGTCGATAGCCGCGACGGGTGTGTGTGTGTGTGTGTGTGTGTCCGAGAGCGAGCGCGGATGATCTTTGGAAGTAGATTAGTACGATTCTCGCGAGAAAGAAAAAGGTACTGCTCTCGTGGAGAAGGGGAGAAAAGATAGCCAATGAAAAAGGGTCTCTAGAAAGAGAGCGAGAGAGAGCAAGAGAAAAACAAACCAACAAAAAGGGTTATAAGATACTACGCAAGTCAAACACTTAAAAAGAAAAGAAACAAGGGATTGTATGAGGAGTGTTCTCCCTCTCTCTCTCTCTCTCTCTCTTTCTCTCTGGTCAATAGAAGGGGGGACTAACATGTCACGAAGTAAAAGTAAAAAGAGATCCTTATCGTTGCGTCAGGTAATCCGAGTATAAAAAGGGGGCAAAGAGAACCTGGGGGGGGGGGGAAACATGGCGGTAGTAGAACACGACTCGTCCGAGAGGAGTAAAAAAAAAAGATTCGTCCGGATGAGCAAAAAAGAGTTGTACGATTATTAAAAAGGCAAAACAAAACAAAACAAAACGAAAAAAAAGAATAAAACACGCCACGAGAAAGCAGTCTGCGAAACCTAAAAAGGAGACTTGTTCCCTAATGCCTAAAGAGTAGACTAAAACTAACTACAGAGATCCTGCCATCCCCTCCTGCGCGGTTCAAAGCCTTTCCAAGGAGTTTCGAGCAGCCTCGAAAGGATTACTGATCGAATTCGATCAGGATTAAAGAGAGAATTCTCTCTGATTCGTCGCTGCCGGTGGACATACCGATGGAATGCAATGATTTCTAGTGTGTCCGGTGGGTTGCCCTTGATATGTAAGGAAAGTACCTCCGAAAGAAACCAGCGAGAAAGGATTATTTGGGAAGGCGGAGATCGCGGTGAAGAATTAGCGCGAACCTGCTTTCGAAGATCTCTGTTTTACCAACAACACAGAACAGCAACATACTGCTGCTGCTGCTGCTCTCCGCCGCGCACTCTGGCGGAGTAATAGTAGTTGTTCTATCTTTTTTTCTCCCTAGGGGAATCCTGCGGATTTCATAATTACCAAGTAAAAAGGACTAATCCGATAATGCAGAGAAATAAAGCTAAATAGCTCGATATAAGGAATGAAACCAAGTGTTACACCTGTTATCTGTGTCTCCCATACGTCTGTCTGTCTCCTCTCCTTTCTTTCTCTCTTTTCTCTCGCGTGTGTCTGATATTTCTTATATCCCTAACGATAGAATACATTAAACATTTGTACTTCAACTGACTAAGCAAGGACTTATAAACTCCCTCCGGACTCTTCCCGCGGTCAGTAATTCTCTCCTATCCGCTCTCTCTCTCTCTCTCTCTTTCTTTTTCTCCGAGCTTCTATAGTGTGCCGATCGAGAGCAATAAATACGAACACCACTCTCTTAAGCGTTACACTAGAAACGAAAAAGAAGAGACTCGAGTAGAAACACATAGAAGCCGCGTTTAGGCTTCGCGATGAAAACCGGGAAAGAAGAGAACTCCAAAAAAAAAAAGAAACCACAAGAAAAAAAAATATAGACCTACAATCTAGAATCAGGTGACTTCTCGATCTCTCATCATCCCTTTTGGCACGGAAACGAACGTACGCGCGAGGACAAAAACAAACAGGCGGCTTCTGGAATGCGAACGCGGCATTGGTTACTCACAAGCGACAAAAGAAGAAAGAAAGACACTTAAATCACTAGCTCTTATCTAAGAATAAGATTCACTCGATAAATAATCCGCCGGAAAAAAGTCGTTACGATAGATATAATTACGCGATAAAAGGAGAAGAAAAAAAAAGAAGAAGAAGATCGAACAAAAAAGTCTCAGGCAAAAAGCTTTTCTCTCTTATCTACTTCCTAAACTATCCTACCACGAAAAGTACAAATAAAAATAAAGAAAAAGAACAAAAAACCAAAAAAAAGGGGGGGGGGATAAAAAGAAACCACCACAGTTCCTCTCTCTCCTCGACACTGGCCGGTCACTCTGAGTATTCCCCGGCCACGAATCCGCCTTTCGGCCGGGTGAAACAGACTGGCGAGAAGAAGAAGAAGAAGAAGGGGAAGGGGAAGAGTGTCGCGTTCAACGCCAGGACAAAAAGAGGAGAAGAAAAAACAAAACGACTATAAACCGAAGAAGAAACACACGCACGTTACAATCCTTACTAGATACTTAACAATAAGAATAAGAAATCAGTGAGCTTCTCTCTCACACAAAAAGTGGGAAGATTATTCTTTTCTAGAGGGGGGGGGGGGGCGGGCGACGGTGGCGACGAGGGTGGCAAAAATGCAAAAAGGAGTATATTAAACTCCTGCCAGCCTTTCGTTTCCGTGTTCCGCTATTGAGAAGAACCACGGCGGCGGCGGCGGCGGCGACGGCGACGGTGGCGCTCTTTATAGTCCGCTGTATCGCCTCTAATCAACGTACAATGTATATAGATAGAGATGTGTATATAGTGGTGTATAATGTATAAATAATATGACGAATACCGGCAATACAATATAATAAGAATATAGATGATATTATTTATATCATGTATATATATAATATATATATAATATATAATATATATATATGTATGTATGTATAGATATATCGTGTGTATGTATACAAGTATATAATAAGAATAAATGGTAGGCGGCAATAAGAGACCGCGTGTAAATAGAATAATTCCCATCGCCTTGGAAGTAGTAGTTCCTAACTATCCCAGCTATTAATGCCACTATCTCTCGACAAACCATCTCTCTTTTCTCTCTCTCTCTCTCTCTCTCTCTCACTCTCTATCTTTCTCTCTGGCACTTTGTGGGAATATGTGTGCGATACAATAAGAGGGTATCCACATTCTCCACTGCGAAGACTCTCCACAAGGCCGAATAAAGATTCTCTGAACAATAAGAGGAGAGAGTGCGCGAGTGGCAAGAGATTTTCGGGACAAGCAGCGCCATTAGTACAGAAGACCACCACTACTTCACGCGGAACGCTTGGTATTCTTTTTGCGCGAGATTGAATTTTTCTTTCGCGAAGGATTATTTAATATAAGTACGCTCTCTCTCTCTCTCTCTCTCTCTTTCTCTCTCTCTTTGTTTGTTTGAAGTAGCGTGGTGAACAGCCGATAGAACACATCTTAAAGGGCTGCGAGGTGAAGATTAACCTCGAAGAGGACACACCGGCGAGGAATGAACAGTGGGAAAAAAAAAAGAACGAAGAACCGAAAGAGGACACAACTATGTGATCGCTGCTCTTTGTTTTTCTCTTTCTCGCTTTCTCTTCTGATTTGTAGAAATCGTATACGAGATACGATTATATCATTCCAATCAGCGAGAACATTGCAAATATTTTTCCCCATCCTGCCGACATGCCTTCTCTCGTTCGTTAGTTTCCAGGACACTAGGAAGACTATGATTAAACCGTAGGCTAGAGGCTCTCTCTCACGTTAAATGTGTTGGGTCGTGTGTTCATTTTAAAATCCCTTCTTTTTTTTTCTCTAGAGGAAAACACTGGGCATAAAATCCTAGCACTGCGCGCTTCCCATTCTCTCTTTCTCTTTTTATTTCGTCCTTGAAGGGACTCGCGGCGCATATATATATATATATATATATTGCTGCCCTTCATTGAATCAGAGATATATCAGGAACCATTATACAACGTGTTTCGTGTCTATCTTGTGCCACGTCCGAGCGGAGGGGCGGGGTGGGGGTGGGAGGAGAAAACTGAGACAGCCAATAGAGACGACTCTGAGACGAGTGAGCCAATCAGAGGACAGAAGCACGCAGTACTCACGGAGAGACACGACAACCCTTGACTTTGGTGACCGATTAATAACTAGGACTTATTATCGTTTAAGACGGCGCGTCAACACACGCGGCGCACCAGTCGACTTCCGGGTGCTTCGTCCTCGATATACAAATATAGTACAATAGTACGTGTGTTGTTTTCTTTATCCTGGCTGGGTTTTTTTTTTAGAGCTACGAGAAGAGTCCTCTCTTTGTCTTCTCTTCTCTTATATAATAATCCGAATAAGAGTTAATAGGATTAAGAATAATTATAATACAATGAAGTAAATCTATGAACCTAGTTCGCGTCATTTCAGGAAGTTCCACGCGTCCTCCGATTGAACTCCCTGCAGAGACGCGATTCTTTCTAAGTGAAATGAAATTGTAATACCAACAATAATTCCTATAATGGCGTCGCACCGAAAGGCAAGGTGCGACGTCGAAACAATGTAGGACAATGGTCGAACGCATATAAATCGCTAGAAAAAAAAACCAAAAAGAAGCTGTCTTAAATACAACTAGGATTAACCGGAGAAATCCCTGCAAGAAGAGCGAGAAATAATTCTGTCGTAACGCGTGTAAAGCGAGACAATACGAGAATGCGAGCGAAAACACCCAATGAACACTCCCCAAAATCTTCCCTAACCTCACTTTCTCTCTCTTTCTTTCTGTACATATGTTCGCACGGTTCTTGAACTGCTGGATAATTAAGATTTACTAGTTAGTTTTCATTCCCTGACTTCCGGAGGACCGTCGCTACTAAGAGAGGCGTACCTCTAAACTGTTTAGAGACGCTGCTGGCACCGGCGAATCTAAAACAAAGGCCCTTGGAAACTGCGTTTAGCGATAAAAAGATTTCTCTCCCTGTCGAATATCCATCCTCTTTTTCTCCTCTTTGCTCTGGTTTTCTTTTTCACGGTCTTTGTTGTCTTTGTTCTGTGTCTGTGTATATATAATATATATATATAATGTGTGTGTATATGTATATAGACCTAGGTAAATATGCCTTTTAAAAGTAATTTACACGCGGAACATACTTCCCGAAATCTCGAAAGAGTGCTCCCCCCCCCCCCTCTTTTTTTCCATTTCCAACCACTCTTTCTCTTCGTCTTTTCTTTTTCTCTCAACAATGTGTAAGCAGAGTTTCTCATGGTACATCATATATATGTATATGTATATATACGTGTGTGTGTATACATATATATACGCAGAGAGTTTCGACTATAATAATTCTATACATATGTTTAGGATAATAAGACTTTTGAGATTGTAAAAATCATCAAAAAATCTATCACAATTACCATTTACGTAACAAGTAATTCTCGTTTTTTCGCGTTTCCTTTTTTGTGTTTTTTTCAAATTTCACCGCTCTCCCCCTCCATCCCCCCCAAAAAACCCCCGCAAATCTTTATTCAATCCCACCTCTTTCCCGTCTGTCTTGTCTGTCTTCCTATTCGTTTATTCCGTGCGTCGATTTCGTCTCTTTCAGCGTTCGAACTTTATTGCATTCCGTTAATTGTCTCAGCGCGCGCTGTTACGTTCGACACTTCCGCTTCCGCCATTTCGCCCCGGTAAACCCCGCGCCCGTCTCGTCGTCGTCGTTTTAAACATCAAGGCAAATAAGGGGTGAATTTCAACAGTGGCCTAAATCAGCCAAGTAGTCTTCCACAGATAAAAATATGTAAATAGAGTAAATCTATACTAAAATATTCAAGTATTATATAAGGTGTGAGCGTAATATAATAATTTTGTGAGGTAAAAGATCCTCCTCCACATCTCTCCTCTCCTTCTTTCTCCTGCTAAACTCTTCTCCCTCTCTTTCTTTCTTTCTCTCCCCTCCCCTACTTTTTCATCAGCTCAAATGGTCATCCATTGTAGTGTTAGCGTCGTCTTATTTTCTCCTCCTCCATTAAATACGACTGGCAAAAATTTTAGCAACAGATTTCGCCTGTCTCCAGTTAAACTCCACAATATCAATTCTACTCTCTCTCTCTTTCTTTCTCCTTCTGTGTGTATTTTTTTTATATTTAAACGTCCTTTTCGGTTCTTAACTCGGTTTCAGCGCGTTTCTTCGTCGTCTAGCGATTTGGTATTACAGTTACGAATCGAACTACACCCACTGGAGACGCAATCCTGATGGCGCTAGTGTCGCGGGTGGACGAATCAGCGAAGAGAAACCTTCGCGCAAAATACTGCCAACCCGAAACACGCACCCTTTTGCTAATAGAACAGCGTGTACTTGTCTCTTTCAACGTGTCTGTGTTACGTGTATGTGTATGTGTATGTGTCTGTTTATGTGTGTGTGTCTGTCGATTATGCGCGCGCGTGTATTCGGTGTTTCTGTGGTGAGTTTACTTCCGCGCGAGATTGGTACCACTAATTAATATTTACCTAGCAACAACATCAGAGACTCTGTAAGGACACAACTTATCCTGACGATACTATTATCACAGGCATTAATATATTAATAATAACTCTGCTAACCAGGACTATTAAATACTTCAGAATTATTACGATGCACTCATCATTATCGATCATACAATCATCATCCACTCACTTTCTCTCTCTCACTCGCACATATACGCACGCTCGTTCTAATCTCGCACGCCACTTTTTTTGCTTCTTTCTGTATATATAAAATTAAAGACTTCTAATATTAATAAAAGACTGATTACGACTGCGTGAGAAAAAGTTAGCTTAGGTGTATATGTACGTAGGCTTCGTGCAATCCTTTAACTACGAGTGTTATGCGGCGAACGCGACTCTCTCTTTCTCTTTCTTTCTTTCTTCCTCGACTCCCATTTATGTTTTTATTGAAATTCGGACACGCTTTAACAGCCGGTCCCTAAAGAGATCCTCCGAGACTCTCTCACATCGAGCGGAAACACATACGTGAACATCCGATTAACACGTTGGGGACAAGTAGAAAAAGCAATTCCGGGAAGATCTCTTCTCTTTCCGGAAGTGTTTTCCACTTGGAAGCCGGTTTATCCGGCGTGCATGCGACTGCGAATATTTAAATATGGCAAGAAGTTAGGTTAAGTTCACATTTACGCCCCTCTCTCTCTCTCTCTCTCTCACCCACCTTTCCCTCCTCTCCGCCATTCCTCTTTCGATTACGCGAACCGGGTGTGTGACTATGTGTATATAGATATAATATATATGTATGTATTGTGTATATATATATAATATATAGATTTATGCGTTGCGTACACACTGCATATTAGTTCTCAAATCGTTAAGGCTGATCTTGTAAACAACCCTAAAAAATATGTGGCATTTTCTATGATGTATAATTATAGAGAGACCGGCGTCGCGGCGCCTAAAACTCTCCCACCCATTCCATCTCCCTCCCCCCACCCCTACCCTTCTCTCTCTCTCTCTCCCATACACAGAAAACCCTCGAATTCTAAGTGTACACACACAACATGCACACACGAACTAATCGTTCCGGCGCCATTTTTAATTCGTCGTCGTCGTCGTCTTTTTTTGTCTTTCTTGGGTTTATGCTTCCCCTTTCCGCGCACGGTACACAGGTAAATAGAAGTTGTTTAATAGCAAACTTGACACCCTTATAAGGTAGATCTCGAGCTTTTATCCCTAATTAATAGCGGTGGTACATTGTATGATACATATATGCTTACTCTCTCTTTCTTTCTATCGTAATCCTTTTATCCCGATGCTCTGTGTTTTGTATCCTCGTAACAAGTTTGAGACACAGCGCGATTCTCTTCCCTTTATGGATTTGTTAGTCACTAGCACCACGAGAACCAACACGATTCGCAGGCGCATGCAGTGTGTGGTTTATTTTATATTTCATTACACGTATGTGTCGGAGAGTTCTGTTCATTTTTTTTGACTCTCGGAGGATGAAAAGATGGAGTGTGTGTGTGTGTGCGGTCGAGAAAATATTACGTTGGATTTTATTGGTAGTTCCCCTTATTTCTTTTTTTGTTGCGACGCGTATATACACACACACACACACACACACACATACCTGTGGCCGGTGATCGAGCGAGAGATACTTAAAGTGTTTGATTTGTTCAACGAATCGATAGTCTATCTGTTTTATATATATATGCCATTGATCATTCAACACACACCTCTCTTCTTCTTCTTCTTACTCTTTTTTTTTTCTTTTCTTTGTTTGTTTGTTTGTTTTACTAATCGGCGACGCGAGCGCGCATCCGCCGACTATGAGAAAATACCTTACCAGGAACATAGCACTTTCTCGTGAACTGTTTTGCCACCCGAAACCGTGATTAAAATTACTCTTTTTCGTCGATTTTGTTGTGAGTTAAGCATTCGCCCCGGTGAGAGACACTTGTTTCCTTTCTTTCGTATTTGTTTTTTTTTTTCGGTTTGTTTCTCTCTCTCTCTCTGTGTGTCTGTCTTGACTAATGTTTCTCTTGACTGAGATATATGATATGATAAGAGCAGTAAGTACTACCCATGCATTGATGTGGTTTCCCTCCCTCGACTGTTTCTAACTCGACCAACTCGCACTTTCGCGAGCTTTATGTTCGCACTGATATATATCTCGGGTTGCATGCAACTCTCAACGAAACCTTAGATAACCTTAGCGTGTCTACGAATGCGACTGAAGGGAGAAGAATCGAATAGCCTTGATGAGCTATTCTACGAGTGTGGTTTGTTTTGTTGCTTTTGTTTTTGTTTTTTTTTGTTGTTGTTGCTTTCCGGCTCTTTCGATTCTACTCCCAAGAGAAAATCCTCGAAATCTTGACGACGAAGTAGAGTGCCCGGTGGTTAAATAGGTACACACCATTATATATCACGGGCGGATCCAAAGTCAGCGTGTAAACGGTGCTCGTCGGAGACTAGAATAATTTGATTTGTAAACGTACCTAAAATACTGACGTGTCGAAGATGATGAGTGGCGACCGATAGGTGAGAGAAGTCCGCTGATTAAACTCTGGCTTCTCCTAAGGATACACTCTCTTTTTCTCCACTGTCTCTTCGATTCTTCTGCATCTTCTTCTTCTTCTTCTTCTTCTTCATCATCATATTTTTCTTCATTTCTACTTCTTCTCCACTGCTGCTGCTGCTGCTGATTCCTCTTCATGCGCTTTTGAATTTCTAAGTTTTTGTTGTTGGTTTTTTTTTTTTCTTATATCTTGGCAGTTTACCAAATGCAACTCGCTAAATTATTATTATACTGGTTTGGTCGGACTGTTGATTCTCTCTTCTAACTTCCACTTTCGGTATTTCATCTTGCTGTGGCTGCTTCTTCTTCTTCCGCTGCTGCTGCTGCTGCTGCTTTTACCTCTTAGTTTGTTTTTGTTTTTCCTTGTTGCTGTTACTTTCATGAGACGGGGACGCGTTAGACTATTAAAGCTGCATGCTGCACTATTGCTTCGGGTAGGCCCAATCCTCGGCGAACCTCTGAACACACAGATGCCTCGGGCATCTCTTTGTGCCTTTGGCTCAAACCTGAGACAAGCCCACAGTGGATTCCCAAGGAACCTCCACTCGAGCCTGCTTCTTCTCTCATCCACAAAAAATACTTTAGTCGCTCGCCCGCTGCTCACTTCATAATATGTACAGAGTGTTCAGCACGAGAACGTGATGGTTGTTCTTCGCCAGTGTCACTATGTACCCCTCCGACGTTATCTTCAAGCCACAACATCGAGAGACCTGTGCGTTATGTGATATTAAAGGCAATGTTCGTGCACGAAAAGATCATTCGTAATTATTTATCAAGTTACAATTGATTTTCATGATTTTTATGTATATATAGAGCGATTTAGAGCTCAGGTAGAGCAACCAGGAACGTAAATATAGCGAATATAGCAATATATAGCAATATATAGCAATATATAGCAATATATAGCAATATATAGCAATATATAGCAATATATAGCGAATATAGCAAATATAGCAAACATAGCAAACATAGCAAACATAGCAAATATAGCGAATATAGTAAATATAGCAAATATAGCTGTTTATAGAAAAAATATATTGTTTGTTAGATTATTCTGCTTTTATATTAAATATAAAAATGCTGAGGAATCGATATTTCCAAATAATTACGAAACAGTTCAGTATATTCGATGAAAGTTCTGCATTTACCTTGACATGTGGACATTCGAACTCGGATATGAGAGAGCCATTCCTGTTGAAGACAGCCACGTGGAAGCGATTACCGTGCGAATCCCCGATGAGAACATCACCGGCATCACTGATATCAATGCCGTTCGGGAAGTTCGTCACTTTCTCCCAGCCGATGCGTCTGAGGAACTTGCCTTGCTCGTTGAAGACGACGACGCAGTGTCCTTTGAAGTCGCAGACGAAGTATTCTTTACCTGTCGGAGCGAAATTAGTGGTGAAATAAAAACAGGATTGAGAGTTATTAACTTGGCAGACTTGGAATTAGCTTTCTACCAACGAATTATTGGGAATAACGACATTTCCGTAATTGCTTTGTTAGTCTTTAATAGAGCTACTAATAGAGCTGCGACTTAGCTCCATTAAAGTCCTAATAGAGCCTTTTAGAGCTATACTCTAACAATATAGAGCTTATAAAAAAGCGTTAATTGCTGAAATTGGAACATGTTCTGTGGAATGATTTTTAAAATCAAGACAGTTATAAATATCGATCGTTACTCACCACTAATGGCAATGTCACTGGGTTCTCGCATGTAATCACTGCAATCGAACCACCTAAGGAGATCGCCATTATCACTGATGACGAACACAGTGGGCGATACGCTGTCTACAGCCACGATGTGGCCGAGGCTAGTGACTGCTAGGCCAGCTACAATGTCGATGTAACGAATCGCGATCTTCTTAATGAAGTGGCCATTCTTCGTGAAGATCTGCATGCGCGAACGCTCGTTTCCACGATCGCACACTACGAACTTCCCATTGTTCCTCATCACTGCTACTTTCCGGGGATACCAGAGTTGACCCTCTTCTTTCCCGGGAACACCGAATTGGAACTTGAAGACGCCTGTCTTCTCGAATATCTGTGTTTCGAGGAAATAATACGGTTGAAAGAAGTGGTAATGTTATTAATGTGGATTCTTTCAAAGAGGTTTTCTCGATAGTGTCGAACAAGAAGTATTTTCCATATAATGTTTAATTTTTGTTTAAGTTCGCTAAAAAGTCTCCAATTTCGCATTTCACAATAATAATAATAAATACAATACAATAATAAGCATATAATAAATACTAAAAAAAGCAAGTATTAGAACTTGAAAGAAATGAATAAACTCTAGCTTACTTAATACCCTTTCAAATCAATTGATTAATAAAGAATTCAATTCTAAGTTTTATTAAATTACCTGAATCCGATGATTGTTCGTGTCAGCAACAATAATATCCTCGTCGGTACCCAAACAAAATCCATGCGGCGAATTGAACTGTCCTCTGCTTGAGCCCAGCTGACCGAATTTGCTTCGTATCTGCATGGGTTTGGCATTGCTCGAGCGAGAGTGCGCATAGTTGCCGGCTCTAGAGCCGCTGACATTGACGGAATTCCCTACGACCACCGGCATATTATGCATCGAATCCCCCATCAAGTCATCTGGAAAATTATAGAACCCTTGGAAACTCCTATTTCAGGAATCGAGAAATATTGAGAAAGGAACTTTTGTTAATGCCTTGTTTAACATTAAACGTACTAAATATCAGTCAAATTGATTGCTATACAAGTTTTGATAGATTTAGTGTTAAAAGGTGTTCTTAATTCCAAAATAAACGAATTTATACAACGTATGCTGCGAAAGTTTAGCTTTCGAAGTGTGCGTATTATAGCATTATAGCAGAATATAATATTCTGAAATTATAGACAAATTATAGAGCCCTTTCGTGAATGCCTTGTTTAACACTAAACCTACCAAATGTCAGTCAAATTGATTGCTATAACAGTTTTGATAGGTTTAATGTTCGTAGGTGTTTTTAGGACAGAAAAAATTGTTACGTTCTTCCTAGAATTCCAAAATAACGTGCGTATTATAGCATTATAGCAGAATATTATAGCAGCATAGTGCAGAAATAATTCAGGAAAATTAGACGAAAGTTTAGCTTTCGAAGTGTGCGTATTATAGCATTATAGCAGAATATAATATTCTGAAATTATAGACAAATTATAGAGCCCTTTCGTGAATGCCTTGTTTAACACTAAACCTACCAAATATCAGTCAAATTGATTGCTATAACAGTTTTGATAGGTTTAATGTTCGTAGGTGTTTTTAGGACAGAAAAAATTGTTACGTTCTTCCTAGAATTCCAAAATAACGTGCGTATTATAGCATTATAGCAGAATATTATAGCAGCATAGTTTATCGATTCTCTCCAAGTAAACTTTCGCATTGATCGCATAAAATATACTATTCTACTAATTCGAAAGCCAACCAATCTCCAAACGCGTGAATTTATTCCTCTTAATGTACACGGCATTGACACGCGTCTGGAAATTGCTCACTTTCCGCAATTATATCACAATCTACTATTCTGATTAGTCAATCGCGATTCGTACCAGCACCCTGCGAGAGTATAGGCGAAGTGGAGGATGACATGGATTGAAATCCTCCATTCAGGATACTATTAGCAGCCAGAGGACCAAGATTGGGTGGTTCAACCATCGCCGGAGAAGGACCACGTCCAAGTACCAATCCACCGCCTCCGTTAATCGCTGTGTTTCCAAGATCTGGAAAGACCAGGTCGTCTTTAAAATTGAACTTACGATAATCGACTCTATCATTCACTACATCTTCGAACTAACTTTCGTATATGAATTTATTACGACTACTAACAATGTTTAAAATGGAAAGAATAAATATCTGCTGGCAGGATTCTCTCCGCGACAGATTATCGCGATAGTGGGAATATCTTGAATGGAAATTTAGAGTAGGACAGTTAAATCTATACCAATCTATACTTCAGTATGTGTATCTGTATTTATTATGCTTTGTGCTTTACAAATATATGACGATGTTCGTGTATACCTTATGTTAAGAAACAAAATTAAGCTTCTAACATAAAGAGATATCTTTTCCAATCCGTTCTCAGTAATACCAGAGATTACTTATTACATTTGAAAGAAAACAACCAAGAAACAAACACACTTTGCGGTTTTTTTTTTATATATTATTATAGAATATAGATTCAAAAGAAAAAGGATTCGAGGAATGCCGTAGCTGAAGCTCACCTTGATTGCCGAGGCTATTGCCAAGTTTGGCGAGCGCCTGAAGGTTGTTAATGGCATGGCTGGTAGAACTGAGGTCACCAGCGAATAGATCAGCCAATGTAAATGATGGTGTCGGACTAGGATTCGAACTTGGACCAACCACGCTTGAATCACCAACCATCTCAACTTTCTCTGCTAAACTTGCCAGTTGTTGAAGATTGTATTCTTGGATACTCGTCAAACCATGAATCGGAGGACCTGGTGGAAGCGAAACTGGAGGTGGCGGAGGAGGAGGACGCGTTGTTGGTTGCGCTACGAATGAAGGTTCACCTTCGAAAGAGGATTGCATGGATGCTGGGAGGGAAATTGGAGAACTTGTGCTTATAGTGCTTGGACAACCGATCGATGTATGGACAATCGGTTGGGTCGGAGATATTGCTGGCACACTACTTGATACTGGCTCTGATTCTGATTTTGTTGTTGATGATGTTGTTCTCTCTGTTCGGAACTTTCCAAATACATCCTGCAAATATTACATTGTATCGATTAATTAAAGAATCGATTTTAATAGTTCGATATTGAAAATCATTCGTACCTTGACAGTCCTTTCGAAATGATCGAAATCTGTTTGGAATTCAATGGAGAAATTGACGTTTGGTTTCGGAGTGTTTTTTATTAGATTCATCAACTGATTGCCAACGATACGCCAGAGTGCGAGGATCTCAACAGCATCGCCGTGTTCCAATAGTCTTGATGTGAAACGACAAGCGTCTTCTATCTTCTCCGCAGTGTTCGCAACGCTGTTATTATAAAATCATATAAATCAGTCATTCGAGTACTTACTGGTAATTTAATTATATGATAATTACCTATGAAAGGTGTCCATTATTTCTAATTCCCTGTCCGAATGAAGTTTCTCCAATTCATCCAAAGCACTGTCCCGACACTTCTCCAACACAGCTTTGTAACTTTGGAAAGTCTCGATTATCAAATCTTTCGCTTGGTCGTGTTGAGCTTGCAACTCGCTAAGAGCATTCTCTAATTGAGTGGAAACATTATCGCAATCGACTATTCTCGATTTACTCTCGTTCATCAATTGTTTCAACTCTTCCTTCTGTCTCGGCTCTGCATCGGCTATTCTTTCGTATCTATGCTCCGGTGCTTTATGCTCGACGAGCAAACACTCGTTGCATATCGGTTCCTACATAACAATCTTCGTTATAACAAACAACGACAATAATAACATCATTGTACGTTGTACTTACCTGGCAACTATAACAATAGAACTTCATATTCTCCGCCGGATGAAACTCGCAGAAGATAGGTTTGTGTATCGGTACGGCTTCGCTCGCTTGTTTCAAGTCTTCGAAAGCTACTACTTTATGACTCTCGAAGCATCGCATAAATTGATGCGCGGTATTACAATTGGGACAAAGGAAATTGGCGCAATCCGAACAACGCGCCACTGCGCTTTCCTTAGCTTTGCAGGAGGTGCATAGAACAGCCATGCTTTCGATAGCGGACATATCGAGAATATTAGTAAGGACATAATCGCAGGTAAGAGACGCGGCTCCTTTAGCCGTAACCGGTGTCTCTTGGCTGCAAACCGGACAGCTGATACGACTGGCAGTCTTAGTGCTTTCGTCGGCTTCGTCGGTGAGCCTTTTATCCAAGCACGCTTCGCAGAATACATGCAGGCAAGTAAGGACTCTTGGTAAGCAGAGTTTATTCATGCAAAGCGTGCATTCCTGGTCCCTGGCCTCGTTGCTACCGCAATTCATATCTTCCAATGCTTCTCCTTCGTTGCTACAATCGTCGCCACCGGTCCCATTAACAGTTCCTAATCCGTGTTCACCGAAGAGATCTCCACCGTCGTTCTCATCTTTCAAGGCTATTCCACTGGAATTGGAAACCGTAGTAGTAGTAGCTGCTGCTCCTGTTGGCACGGCCACCGTCGACGATGCCATGACGACGCTTCGAAACTATATCTTCGTTCTTTCCCTCTGCTCGTACTATCTCCACTCGTACAACGACAAATCTATCGAGATCACTCCCAAGGGCGTCGTAGCCGCTCGTGGAAGAAGATCGGCGGCGGCACTCTCTTGTTTCAAATAGCTACCGCGCGTCCGCCAGCCGAAACATGCTAGCATCGATCGTCCTGGAAAACAAAGCAGTTGCGACAACGAATACCTCGTGTCGGTGGATTCGATCGAGACTAGATAAAATGGTATCTTTCGAACTTACAAGGGAAGCTTCGGTGCTTGATTGTGGAAAATACGTATCTCGTAGACTTCCTCTCTTTTGGCTAACGTAATACTCTGGGGCCACCTCTTCTCTCTTCCACTAGAGCTGCTACGCTCCGTCCTCCTCGCTCCTGATTGGTCGACCACTCTCGCACTCTCTAGAGCAGCCCCCCTCTCGCCAACTTGCCCCCGCCCCCCCTCTCTCTAACCACCCGCCCCCCGCCAACCCGCGAGAGCGCCGCCTGGGCAATCGCACGCGGTCAGCTCGTCGATTGCGCGCTTACACCCGCTATTTACATTGGAGAAACGATCGTCGCCCACGAGACGATCTTCCCCTCTAGATTGCTCTAGAATCGAGTTAACACTCCGCGAGAAGGAGATCTTCGTGTGGTCCCCGATAGGCTGCGGACTCGCACCACCAACATTATTGATCCTCTCTTACGATGACTCTCTCTCGCTCGCCTGCGCTTAGAGTTCGATGCTGATTGCTCTAGCCACGGAGCGCGATGCTCTAGTTTCCTTTTGAGGTTTATTTGATGGTGGATGTTTTGGATGCACTTGATATTGTAGTTGAATCACTGGATGGAGCGACTCGACTCGCTGAGTCTTCGACACCCACGAATGCTGCGTGCTCGCCAGTTGGTCATTCGAATGTGTGGTTCTTGATATTGAAGGAAATTAGAGCTGAACGGGCGCAGTGTTCAACCTCGTGTTGGAGTCGCGTTGGTTTTTTGGTGGTTCGTGGATTGGTCGGTGAATGATCGTCGTTGTGCCTGACTGTCCGTTTGCGATGTCTTATAGATCGCGCTTGTCTCTCTCGCCCGGACTTCCCTCGGTTATTCCTCGGCGACTGCTCGTTGCTGCCCTCTAATTCCGATGCCGTTCCGCCGCCATGTGCCGCCAGCTTTCGAAATGCCGCTCTAGAGGCTCCCTCTGCTTCACTTCGACGCACGGGAATATATATTTGTCGATATGTTTTACTTTTGTAGTTTGTTGAACTGATTGTCTTCGTGCCTCGTGTTGCGAGCTTGTTGAAAGATTTTTCGTTTGATTTAGTCGATTTTTATTCGATATTATATAGCGCTTTAAGAGAAATCTCTTATGTAGAAGTGCTATAATTCAAGGAAGCACGTAAGAATACAATTGTGTTGCTTCACGAGTATAATTCCCTGTATTCAATTGAAATGTACAACGAAACACACAATGTTTACAGTTGGTTTGTTTAAAAAAATATTTTAGAAATATAGATTTATCGAACGAATTTTATTTTAATTCGACTTTGGATTATCAAATTCTATTTTAAGAATTAATGGAGGATTGAGAGAAAAAGTTCTAACGAGAAAGTTCGGACGCTAATGAGCCGAAGTTCCCCGGGGCGGACTCTAGAGTTCGCCGGGGCGGCTCAATCGATAGAGCCTTTCAAACATTTACGGAATAACGATTGGAGGAGCGTTGGTCGATTGCGTGCGAGCTTTCGAACCGACTGACGAACGAACTGCTGGGTGAGTCCGATTGGGAAGCGAATGCTATCCCAGAATGCTCCTGGATCGCCGGGCGAGCTAAAATGGGTCAGGGACGAAGGACCTGCGATCGAAGAGGGTCAGCCGGGTCAGGGTCGAAGCAGAAGCTACTTTCCGAACACGAACTATATATATGTTTCACCTTTCTGTATGAATTTTCTATAAATTTGTATATAAATTTGTATATAAATTGTGTATAAATGCATTTATTATATATATTTAATATGTTTATTATATATTTATTATATATAATTCTTCCAAAAGTAAATTATCTACTTAATAATTCGTAATTCTTTCTACGTAAGCGTTCTACTTTGAGAAACTTGGAAATATCTAAAAAATTACCATTAGTGAAAACAATTTCACTTGATTCTTTTAAAGCAAAAGGAACAACTGACTTTATTATTATAGAATGAAAGACTGATACAAGTTGAATGGGACAGTCGAACAGGAAATGAGCAATGGCTGCCATCTTCTCGAACCCCCATTTCCGGCGGCTCGTTCTCGCTCGATTTCGGAACGCACAGCATCGAAATTCTTATAATTAAATTAAAACTCTAATATCGCTTAATTAAATAAAAACGACTCTATGAAAAAGATGGAAGAGAGTATCGCAAATATATACACGAATGTGACGCAACGTTTATCATTCGATTAAATTCGCCACCAACTTTTTGAATATCGCGCTACTTTCAGTGACATCAACGCCCGCCAGAGGCGCATGGACAACTACCTTCAACCCCATTTACAATTCTCGATGTATCATGAACTTGCAGTTTCACTTTCATATGAAATTGTGAACAAGGCAAAAGGAAGCTGCGCTTTTTGTATTTCAAACAGGAAAACAAAAAGTGTGTTTTACTATAAATCTAGCTGCCTATAAAATACATTGTTGTATTATTATTAGTTATGTTATTTGTTATTGTATATTATTAAAATCACTTTAATAAATAAATAATTAAATCCTCTGTTTATACTTTAGTTTCAACATTTCTATAAACCAAGAATTCCTGTCCAATTAAAATCACTACCTAATTACTACTAATCACCCAGCTATTTATATTCAAACACTCCCAATTTAAAACCCAACTGAATCAACCTGTACAACGACAAAGAGCAAAAGAGAGACAACGTAAGACGAAACTCTAGGAAAAAGGGGGGGGAATCGGCGAGGGAGGAGGAGCGGCTACAAGAATCGTGTCGGCAATAACCTTCGTGAAATCAAGCGATGTGGCAGTCACGGCTCGAAACGTGCTGCTAAGCCACGCGAGCACCTCAACAAGCTTCCTCGATCGAGCACCTTCTTCGCACTACCAGCGAGTGAATCTCTAAACTGGCATGTGCTCGCCAATTAGCAACTCCGAGCGCGCCGGACGATAAACAAGCAACTATGCACGTATTGGTAAACTAGTGTACGATAAGAGAATTAGAGATTAGAATTAACTATGCGAGTCGCGGATATAATCCTTGGGATCCTTTGCCTCCTCGGGAGCACCGGTGCCTGGGACACCGAGGAACTCGAAGTCTTCGATGTCGTCGAAGAAGTCAATCAGAACTTCTACGATGTCCTCGGAGTACCACAAGTTTGTATTAAAGTTTTAGTCTTTATTATTATCATGATTTATTGTTCGTTAATCGAATCGATTGTAATAAGAAGTTATTACGTTATAGGCGGCGAATGCTTCCGAGATAAAGAAAGCGTTTAGGAGATTGTCGTTACAGTTGCATCCGGATAAAAACTCCGCCGATGATGCGGAACAACAGTTTCGAACGGTAAGTTTTCTCGACGTTGATAGAAACATATTGTTACTATTTTTGTATTAACAATTTTGTAATATTTGTTATTTATAGTTGGTGGCTGTTTACGATATTCTCAAAGACCAGAATAAAAGGCAGAAGTACGACAATGTTCTTGTCAACGGTTTGCCCAATTGGCGGTCAGCCGTTTATTATTACAGGCACGTTAGGAAAATGGGACTAATCGAACTTGGTATCATTCTCTTCCTTGTAATTACTGTCGGCCAGTATCTCATCGCTTGGGCAGCTTATTTCGAAAAGCGATACACTTACGTAAGCTTTGTCGTATAGAAAAGTATTCCTTCGCAATGAAAGTATTAAAAAAGAAATCGTTTATAGGAACAAGTGCTCGGCAGTAAATTGCAAAAAATGCAGAAGAAGAATAAAAAAGGTAAAATGGACGTTCCTGATTTGACAACGATATTAGAGAAAATACCAACACCGAGTGTATGGAATACACTTCCGTTTCAATTGCCGCGTTGGGTGATCGCGTTCACTTTTGCTATTCCCGAAATCGTTCGTATTGTTAACGGTGCCTTAGAAGAGCGCAAGCGGCGGAAGAAACAACAAGAAGAAGAAGCATTGTGAGTTTCGAGAATTCAACAAAACCAAATCTAATTAATACTAACATATTAATTTCGATAGAGCCCAAGAAAACGAACAACCGGAACCAGAACCGATCGCGAGAACCACTCGTAGAAGACGAACAGGTTTCACCCCGCAAGAGAGAATCGGCGGTGCGAAAGAACTCCCAAGAAAAGAAACAAACGAGACGAATCATATTCATCAGAAACCATCAGTGAGTGGTGGTTTATGGACCGACGACGATTTGATTGAATTAATAAAGCTCGTCAACAAATACCCGGGCGGTACACCGGATCGTTGGGAAAAAATCGCGGAAGTGATGTGTCGTTCCGTCACGGAAGTCACTCACATGGCGAAAAAGGTAAGTGATTTTTAAACAATTAAATAATATTATAAACCACAAATCTATAATATAATTTACAACAGGTAAAAGACGAAGGTTTAAAGCCCGGCGAGCAATCGGACGAGGCTACAACGGAGGAGCGACCAAAGAAGCAGAAGACCCGCGGAGAAATAATCGAACTATCCACGGATTGGAGTCAGGATCAGCAGCGTGCTTTGGAAGCCGCTTTAGTTAAATATCCTAAAACTAACGCGTTGGATAGGTGGGAGAAGATAGCGAATTGTGTGGAAGGCAAATCGAAGGTACGCTAAACAAATATCAAACAATGTCTATAATCAAAACAATATGATTAAAGAACTCTAAATTTATAGGACGAATGTAGAGCGCGTTATAGGCAATTGGTAGAACTCGTAAAGAAGAAGCAACAACCGCAATGATCCATCATTGAACTTCCAAACAACTGAAACTAATGATCGAAGAGCGATAAAGGACAGAAAGGAAAGTATTACTATTTCGTCCAAGCCGCAAAATCGCACTAAGGAAGAAGACCGAGCGGGTAAAAAGAACCTCGAGAAGAAAGAAAAAAGATGCTGACGTCATTAAATGTTTCTGGAGCATGTATTTATTTAATAAATTTTATTAATTAATTCAGAGACGAAGACTGACCACGAATATATGTATAAAAACAAAACACAGACACACACACACTCTCTCTTTTTCTATCCTGCACACTCGAGACTGATACTTTTTCTGTTAAACATTGAATTCTCTTGAAAACGAGTATCATTGTACAGCACCGGTTAAAACTAGCAACTAGGATGACAATGTACAGATTAGTACTTCCTACCAAGACCACAAGAAACTACTTCCAGAATCAATGCAATTGGACCTGTAAATATATATATGTTCGACGAGCTCTCGAAACATCGGTCACCGAGTGTTTAATTCTAAGTACAAACCTCTAATTACTTCCAGCGAGTATATTTTGCCTAGAGCAATCCGATATTATAATTGGTGTCGATGAAAGAATTGTCTGATAAATGTGTCATCAACATATTGTGTACAAATGGGGGGGAGAAGAATATGATGGATAATATAGACAGCTCTATCATAGAGCCAATTATAGGATAAACTGTTATGAGAAAGCTGCTCTAATTGTAACTATAATCATCGGAGACTGTGCAATGTACCAAGTATATCTGTTCACTATTAATGACTGGCATTAAAACGTACTCTCCCATTCCTCGTTTATTCATTTCTTAGTCTTCTTTAATCAATATCGATCATTAAAATCGATAGAACAATGCATTCTGTACAAAATTCCTATATACAAACCAACAGGAGTATTCTAATTACGCCTCCTGCGGACTCTGGATATACGCCAGGCGTTTGGTTCCTCGTATTTGTTGTAGAGAGGTTCGAGTCGTTGATTCTTCTTGAATTTACTTAATTTCGTTGGGTCACTGAACTTGAAGAAAGCTGGAGCGAATTCGACCAACCATTTAGGATCGATTGTTGTCACTTCTCTCATGTATTCCTTTGTAGTCTGAACTAATTCGTGATAGATGACCTGTAACAACAAAAACGTTAAACTATTCTTCAAATAAATGTTTTAAAGATTGTAAATTGAATTTTAATTACCCATTCGGGTTGTCTGTTGAAAAGAGCACTGCTTGGATGAATATAAACCACTTGGCTGTCTACAAGAGTCCTGTATCCTTCCTGAGGATCCTTTTTCGCCGCGTTTCTAAAGAAACCCGAGCAAACAGCCTTCTGAATGCGAACTGTATTCTTTCCCGCGGAAACTACGTCGAGTTTATGCCTGTAAAATAATATTTATTTGTTATACTGTCTTCTTAATGATTTAATTAAGGTTTAACTTTAATTAATACCTGTCCATAATGCCGAGTAATTGTTTACGAACATCCTGAGCTCGTTTGAGTGTACGAATCTGAACAAAGTTCTCGTAACACCAAGCATTACTGAATTTATTATTCCTCCAGGAATTATAAACTGCTAATAAAGTAAGATGATCGCCTTCCGCTTGATTAAACTTCGCTTTCTTTTGATCAGCCAAAGCTTGCTTGTCCTTTGGTCTGTAAAAGACATTCTGCACGGAAAGCATACTAACGATCGTCAGAATTTCATCGGAGCATTGAAGATGAACGCTCATAATTAACATTTTCGATAAGTTTGGTTCGAGTGGGAATTCAGCCATTCTTCGACCAAGTCTTGTTAGAAGACCTTCGTTGTCGAGCGCGCTCAAACTATGCAAGGATTCCAATGCCATTATCAATGATTCAACAGGTGGAGCGTCCATGAAATCGAAATGCAAGAGATCATTAATCCCCATTGTTTTCAATTGTAATACTGTCGTAGCTAAATTAGTACGTTGGATTTCTGGCACTGGTGTTGGTAACATTTCATCCCTGTACGCTCTTTCCGTGTACAATCTATAACATTTTCCTGGCCCTGTTCTTCCGGCTCTACCTGCTCTTTGTTTCGCTGCTGCTTGACTTATAGGTGTGACGATTAAACTATCCATCCCTGTCTTGGAATTGTACACTTTTTGTTTAACAAAACCTGGATCGACCACGTAATAAATACCATCGATTGTTAAACTAGTTTCAGCGATATTCGTCGCAATAACAACCTTCCTCGAACCAGGTGGCGCAGGCTCGAAGATTCTCGTTTGCATCTCCGAAGGAAGCGCGGAGTAAACCGGAAGGATTATTAATTCCGGTACATCCGGTCCTAATGATTTCATACGTTCGTAAAGAATCTCGCAAGCTGTGTCGATTTCTTCTTGACCAGTTAAAAACAATAGAATATCTCCTGGCGGTTCTCTCAAATGAATTTGCATGACTGTTATTAAAGCCGCGTCGAGATAATCCGTTTCAGGCTCTTTCGTGTACATTACTTCAACTTCGAAGGTTCTTCCAGGAATTGTAAAGATCGGAGCTTCGAAGAAATACTGCGAGAATTTCACTGCGTCTAATGTCGCACTAGTTACGATCAATTTTAAATCAGGTCGTCGACCAACTGCTTGTTTCAATAGTCCGAAAAGAACATCCGTGTGAATTGTACGCTCGTGAGCTTCATCCAACATTATTACCGAGTACATTTTAAGATCAAGATCCATCAGACATTCTCGTAGCAACATACCATCCGTCATGTATTTTATGCTTGTTTCAGGTCCTGTACAATCCTCGAAACGAATAGTATAACCTACTTCTTGACCCAAACGACAACCAAATTCTTCCGCTACTCTTTTAGCAACTGACATCGCAGCTACTCTTCTTGGTTGAGTGCAACCAATCTTTCCTCTCGCTGTGAATCCAGCTTCAGCTAAATATTGTGTTATCTGAGTAGTTTTTCCTGAGCCAGTTTCACCGATAATAATTAGAATTTGATTATCAGTGACTGCTTTGACTAAATCATCTCTGAGTTTATAAATAGGTAAACTCTGACGTTGTTCCAATAAAGTAAGGTTAGTCTTTTTCCCGAATGATGATTTCTTCCCACCGATTACATGTTTCTTCCATTCGGGAAGATCTTGCGTTTGTAAACCGATTCCTCTCATATTTGCCGCGAGAGTTCTACTTTCCGCTTCTGGTAAAGGATCGATCCAATTCTTGTTTAAACCCGTTGGTACCGAATCCATTTCTTGTTCTCGTTGTAACATCTTTTGTTCGCGTCTTTCTTTCGCTAGAGCACTTTGCATCATCGCTGCTTGAGCTAAAGAACCATCAGGATTCTTTACTATTCGAACAGGACTCAAATCGCCAAGTGCTCGTCCATGACCATGAAGGAATGGTGGTTCTTCTTCGACTAATTCGATTTCAACATCTTCTTCTTCGTCATCTTCTCGCGGAAGTATTCCTGTTTCCGTGTCGAATTCTGGCAGTTCGCTTCTATCAATGCAAGAAGCTGCTAACATCTGTTTGATCTCCCATTTCTCCGGAGATGATAATCTTTGGACTCGTTTTCTCGAGTATGTTTCATCCTCGTCCCAATTACCTTGTAAATCTAAGAGGGACGTAGGTCTATCAGGATTCCTTAAATGTTTCTCATCCTCTTCCGGTTTGGCTATCGGAACTACTGGATTTAAATCTCGTCCTGTTTCTTGATCGACGTCCTTCATACTTAAACTCACCTTTTGTCCTCCGACGTTTAATACTTTCACTAGGACTTTCTGCCCTCTGGAAACGACGTCGCTCGCGCTAGCGACGCGTCCTTCTCTTCTCAATTGCGAGATATGAACTAAACCTTCCCATCTTCTTTTTAAACCTTCCAATTGAACGAAACAACCAAAAGGAACGATATTAGCGACTTTTCCACTGTAAATCTTGCCGACTTCAGGATCCATCGATAATTCTTCGGGTGATTGTGATCTTGATTTATCGGAAGTGTGTTTCGAGTGTCTTGGTTCTCGATGATCTCTCGATCGACGATCTTTTGATCTGGATCTTCTATCTCTTGATCTTGAACGAGATCTTCTTCGTTCTCTTGATCTGTGTCTTCGTCTGTCTTTGGAACGCGATCTTGAACGTGTTCTTCTTCTTCTGTCTTTTCTGTTGGATGATCTCGAACCGACTCTTCTTCTGTCTCTCGATCTACTTCTTTTCTCTCTTGATCTGCTTCTTCTTAAATGTCTCTTTTTCTCTTCCTTTTCTACTTTCTCTATTTTCTCTATCTTCTCCACCTTTTCTATCTTTTCTTCCTTCGCGAAGATTTCCTCTTTCTTTTCTATGCAAGGTTTCTTGTGGGACGGCGCGAGTTCCTCTAAACAAGCCATCGCGTTGCTTACTATGTCGTCGTCGGTCTTTTCTATCTTGCACCATTGTTCCCTTGGATCTTCGTTGGCCATCGCAAGCGCTGGGAACTTCTGCGCGAGTTCGTCTTGCTTAGCTTTCGGTACGGATATCTCGTTATTGGATTTCGATGGTTTCATGTGTTGGATAATTCTAAGTAGATTTCCCATAAAAGATTCCTGTTGTAACGAACAATGATTTGTAAGAAGTGTTATTGAAAATGTAATGAAATAAAAAGAGTTTTGTTATTTACAGAAAATTCGGCGCCATTTTCCAGTAGAACTTTCTTGAACTTCTCGAAGGTGTTGTTTTTCTCGGCCAAGTGAATTATAAACTCCGCTGAAAGTGATTTGGATAATTAGATCGAGTTAAATGGATAATTATTGAAATAAAAGAAAACGTTGTTAACTCACCGAGATCTTTGTCGTTTAGACCCAAATGATTCTCCAATTCCGTGCAGATTTTGGAGACCAGCGACAAATGTTCCAATTTCTCTACTTCGTCCATTTTTTCTTTGCTTTCGATTAACAATTAAATGATCAAGTAATTCCTGAGAACAGGAATACTAGAAATATCAAGGTTGATTTAGTGTATTTTATGTTTGTTAGGTTAGATCGATGACGCTCGTCGTCCGACACTTGCGCGATGCTGTAGCACTTGTTACAATCATTAATTCATTAATTAAGTTAATGGTAAACGGAAAATATTCGGATGCATTTTTTTCGATTGACAAAGCTACACTTTTAATGGGAGAATCACGAATCCTAACCTGGTAGTGAGACACATCAAGAAAACACACGAGCTACGTAAGAGTCATCATGATGCGCGGATATTTCATGAACTATTAATCGAAAAGTATCGAATTTTCAAATGTACAGTCGGTAGTAATGATTTCTGCTTTTATAGATTTCTATTTTTACAGTTTAGTAATATTTATAGTTGCTAGATAAAATGTACTACTATTTTGTCATTATATTATTTATTGAATATCAGGAATTAATTATTCGATGGTAAGTGTACGATCGAAAATAATAATTTCTGTTTGAAAGGTTTCTTTAATATCAACTGTTTCAATTACTAATTTATTAATATTGAAACTAATAATGTTTATTTTCAACATTCGGCTTATTAATTTCTACTGCTCAATACTATTTATTATAGAATTATTTTCTTTTCTTGAGTGGATATTTAATTTCTACATTATCATTTACTTTAAACTACCGATTTTCTTAGGCATTGGAAAACAGTAATAATAATTTATTAATCATTATTATGCAACTGTTGGAACTATTTCATTATTAATTTTCAATCAACTTTACACAGAAATAACACAATTCAAAGCCCCGCCAAGTTGTGCTGTTTCGAGCGCCAACTAGCGACGCCATCTTGAACTCCGAAGTGCAGTGAACGAGAAAGACGCGTACGTTTGAAAAGTTTCGGGAAAGTGCGATTTTCCAGATTTTGCTGAGGGAAACATCGAACTGTGAGCCAATATTGTACTAATTATTTCGATTATTACTTTCTCTTTCGTATTTTCACTTTCCATTGATTGGATAAGTCGAATTGTATTTGCAAAGACTGAAGGAACAATCGCGAACTTTTTGAGGTTGCTTCTTCTTTTTGGAAGGCAACGGTTTATACCGAATAGTTCTCAACCCTTCTTTATTGTTCTGTTGCCAACAAGAATTGTTGGGTGTTGTTTATATGTCGATATTAGAAACAAAATACTGTTAAAAATGAATCCTAAATATTAGGAGGAACGAGTAACAAAAAGTTGCTGATCATTGTAACAGTGAGGACAATGAATAATTGCGATTCTAATCGCAAGCCAATTAGCATGACTCGTATCGATGATGATCGATCATCGAAAGATTGATTTACACTAATATTGTTGATACAAACAAATATTTATGCATTTTACTACAAATAATATATTTGTATCTCTGATTTCATATGTTTTAAAGCATCGAATACACTTCGATGACAATTTACAAGCATTAAAAGCACATTTCGTTTTAATGCAAACATTGCACTTATCTTCAAATGATATTTTTACACATTATTATGCATTCATTGTTTTTCTAGGCGCTTCTAAACATTTTTCTCAATTTCCCGTCAATTAACAATGACTAATTCACTAGGGTGCGTCAATTTAATCGCGCCGGTCTCTTTCTCGCCGGGCAAATCGCTTATTGACGAGCACTCACAGCTTGTCCATGCATTTATTGCTTTTTTACCGTACGTTCTTACGCTGCTCATGTTACGCATCGCATTTTACGAAGCCGTCGAGTTTCATTGCGGAACTTCAATGATACGCTGCGGTGAATGTAAAGCTGCGTCCTCGACAGTGGAACATCGTGGCACTTGTTGATATCTTGTTGTTAACAATTGCCCGATAAGTTTATAACAATTTATTATAATGATTATATTCGAATATATTAATTATACGAAATATTCAATATATATTAATACGATTTTTTCTTTGGTGAAAAGTTGCATAAAATATTGCAATATTAATAATTCTACAGGGTGTTTCAAGAGTGAAGTGAAATATTTCAAGATGAAGATATTTCCAACAAAGATAGGTGCAACAATTTATTATAATATTTATTAGTTACACTGACTTAAAAAAAAAACTATTTATAAAATTAAATTGTTATTAACATAAACTAAACTTCTTTTTAAAACGAACTCTTTCAAAATTCGCACAGAAATCAACGAGATTAATAACAATCGGCGAGGGTTAAAATCAAAAATTAACCACGCCTTGGGAGATGTCGAAAAAAATCGGCGCAAGGGTGTGTATATTTAAAACTGGGGAAGCGTGGAATCAGGCGCGAGGCACGTGCCAAGTAAAAGATTCCAGCTGCCGGAACATTAATCCTCCACGGGTTCACGTGGAATCATCGAAGATGGAGAAACAGGCGCGGGCCTTCTGGGATAACTCCATGAATGTTAGTTTGTCCGCTTTCATCCCATTTCGAGTGCAAGAGCCAGTTGTTTAAATATTTGAATGGGTTTTTGGAAAACTGGTATAATCATTTTGAGGGGATTTCCGTGGAAAATGTTGGAACGTTTTGTAAATTATTTTGTAAAATAATAATTTTGAGATAAATTCTGTAGAGGATATGATAAATATTTGAATTTTACTTTATGAAATATTAGCTTCACGGAATCTTTTTTTATCGACAGAATTCTTTGTTCTACTATTTCGCCCGAAAGCAGGATACAAACCTTCTGCTTCTAACGTTTAGTAAATAAAAGAGCAAAAAACACACACGGATCTAAATTGTAGAAGGGAATCCTAAAAAGTCAAGTCTGAAGGCTCTGCTCGAATATTTCAGGGGCGGCGGAATGAAGTCATGTGCGTGTCGAGAGTCTTTCCAACGGGTGACTAAAGAATTAAAAGGAATTAAGGAGTAGCATCGTTGACAAGTGAAGAGGATGACTCCCAATTTTTTGGCAGGCCCGAGACTCCACTGAAAGTCAACGAGCCAATTAGTCGCTGTTGGGAGTTCGCATCCGGCCAATGCGCGCGCAATACTCGTCTCGGCGACGATTAGTCTCGTCTTCTTGGCGAACAGATGCATCTCATTTGTCCGACTGGTAGCATTACTCGCTTTGACCCCTTTTAAAAAACGATAGCCCTCCCAGCAACACTCGAACTTGGAACCTTCCTGGAGTCTGTATTTATAGACGCCCACGATTCGAATATACTGATCACGAGACTTGCTAGAGTCTCGCGTTAAATAATACTGAATATACTATTTCATACGATTTTTGAAAAAGTTACAGTCTGAATTTTTTATTTTTATTTTCTATAGAATCATTTCTTTTCCCGAATCAAATGAGCCAAGAATCAAGTAAATCGGTTCAGTAGTTCGTCAGATATAAATGTCAAAAGATGTTCGTTTTACATTTCTCACACTGGCGGCGCTGCTGTACTTCCAACAGCAAGATGGCTGTGTTACACGAACACAGCATAGGTTATGTTACATCAATTACAACTTTCTGATTAACAATACCACTTACAATAAAGATGAGGACTCTATTTAGAGTCCATTCGCTAATACACTATTCCTCCAAAGAAGAATTTAAATACATCCACAAGAACAACCGATAAAAAAAGGAATCAAGTTAAACAAAAGATGTTAGCTTTCCTATATCCCAGGTGTCCACCGCCAGAATCCTGACCGTCCCACTCAGCGATCGCATCATCGTTGTACCAAGAGAGATCCGCCTGGCGGGAGAATGTTCGTCTGGTAGGGGAGGTCACAGTTCTCTCTCTCTCTCTGTCTTACTCCGCTAGTCATCGACTAAAGCAAGAGAGACATATTCCTCTAGCTATACTAGAAAAGAGAGGGTAAACTCTACGAAGAGTAAGTGAGACAGAACGCGCCGGGTAGCGTTGCGTGAGAGCATCGGAGAGTATCAACTCCCAGGAAGAAGGAGTGGGATGGAATATCAACTGACTAGAAAGCAGTGGGGGAACACGAACAGAGAGAGAGAGAGAAGGAGAGAAAGATAGAAGGAGGGAGAAACACAGAGAGAGAGTGGTGGAAGGTGGATCACGAAGAGGTATGAAACGTTGGCTGGCGGGTGCGCGTGCGAGCAAGTGGAGAGGGAAAAGCACGGCGGTTTTGAAAAAGTTTTATCTTGCCGGCGCGCTACGGCTCTCAGACGCTACCGAACGCCGGCACGGTGTTCTCGTAAGCCTCGTTCTGTGTATCCTTCTGTCTCTTTTCGTACTTTCGTCTAACCGTCGCTTTGTTTCCTTTTTCTCCTTTCTTTCTTTCTTACAACCAATCCGAGTAAAGGAAGGATCGACGATCAAGGAAAAGAAAAAGAAGGGACTAACGCGCGCGTTACCGGGTTATATTTCTGTGTGAACATTGAAGAGTGCTTTTTGGGATTTAGTCATGTGTCGGAAAACCTGAAGAGAAAAAGACGTCTTGAGAATTATACGTAGAGAGAGAGAAACGCCACACATACGCACACACACGTTGTGTGAGGTGTGCGTTTGTGCCACGCGGCAAGGATTCTCTCTTAACGGAGAGGAAGAAGGAGCGGCGGGGAAGAAGTGCGCGCTAGTTCCAGGATGAAGCACCGGCTGATCCTTGCTGTACTCGTCGCCGCGCTGTGCCTCGCACATGCTGCACAGGTATGTGTCTTTAATGATTACTAAGATATTGATTACTAATTAATGAATAAACAGGTTCATGGAATATATTTGATTCTTGAATGATGAGATTATAATTATAATAAAGAAAACTAGTTTTTGAATTCGATGAATCTTTTGATTACGCGTTTTAAGTAATTAATGACCTTTCGGCGAGGGTCATTGAAAGCATATGCAAAGTAGTAGAAAGCATAGGAAACTCGAGGAGCACTTAATCCTCTTCAGGGTGGTGATGGTGTGTGTTTTTTAATATACATCGAATTTAATTAAATAACGTTGATCATTAAGTGAAAATTCATAATGATAAGATCGTACATGTGCGCCAGCTTGTATGTACATATTTGGCATATTTTCGATCTTCCACTTCGCCGCACCCCACCACTCTTCGTGGCGAGAGAGTGTGTGTCATCAGGGTTGCGTAATTGGTCGAAGAAAGGAGAGAAATTGGTCAACCCAACTGATGCTTCCGAAAGTTTGTAAAGCTGGGATTGTACGTTTAAATGAATAGGAATTATTCGCGCATTCACTCACTAACAAATTCTCTTAACGCCCGATAAGAATCTCCGCATTCTTCGACTCTTATCTAGTCGGCAGACTCTATCGCGTCTCTGATAGGCTCGTCAACCACTTGGTGCCTTGCTTCTGGTAGCGCAATTTCTAAGTACACCGTGAATGATGTCATGAAATCACTCGCGAATCACTTAGCGAGAGTTAAAGTAGTTGTGGAGAAAGTTGGGAATAATTTGATTTTGAGGGTTTTTTTTTAGTTTTGTAATATAGTAATTGTTGGGAGTGTGAATTTTGGGAATAATTTGATTTCAATATTAGAATCTCTATTATTTTTTATTTTTATAATATTATAATTCTCGCGATTGTATATTTAATTTTAAATGATGTTACAAAATCTGAGAGAAATTTGGGAATTTCATTATTCTCTATTAGAATTTCTATTATTTCTTATTTTTGTAATATTGTAATACTCGCGATTGTATATTTAATTTTAAATGATGTTACAAAATCTGAGAGAAATTTGGGAATAATTTGATTATTCTCTATTAGAATTTCTATTATTTCTTACTTTTATAATATAATAATATTCGCGATTGTATATTTAATTTTAAATGATGTTACACAATCTGGGAATAATTTCATTATTCTCTATTAGAATTTCTATTATTTCTTACTTTTATAATACAATAATACTCGCGAGTGTACATTTAATTTTTGCAAGTAATTATTACTTGTTTCGTATGTCACTTGGTTCGGAAGGATCGATGCCAATTGTTATTCCATAGCGATAGTTGGGAGTTGCAGAATTATTCCTCTCTGTCGATTATATTCCGATCACAGCGTCGAACTTCGCCGAAATTTCGCGCGTATACGTATTGCGGCGTCGGAAGAGTTCTCCGTGTCAGCAGAGTGGAAACTGCCAGTCCATCGAAATAGCAATCCGTCGGTCGAGGACAACAATCCACTTTGTCCGTGGAACTAAGAAATACCTAGAGTTGTCGAGAAAATTCGATTACAGTCAAGTTGGATTTTGAAAAACTCAAGAAAAATGTCTAAATTACAAGAAGAATTATCAACAAAAATAAGACGAGTGAAAAATGCTAAGAAAAATTCGACAAAATTAGAATTTCTCAGGTATTTCCCGTGTTTCGATTTTTCGTCGCAGTCTATTATCAGCAACAATATATGTTAATTGGATTTCATGAGCAAAACGAGCGAGGGAGATAGGATGAAGCGAAGAGAGAGGAGAGGGGTGGTGGTGTGGCGCGAGATAGATCGAAAGGGAGAGAGCGTACGGCCGTCAAAGTGGTTTACGTACTTAATTAATTAATCAGTTAATTAATATCAGCCGCTCGCTGAGAGTATCCGCGTGCGCGCATCTCTCCTCGCCGGTGTATCGGCGTTTTTCGTGATTTAATTAAACCTTAAAATGGCCCCCTCGATATGTATTTCGGATATGCATCGTCCAACTCCCCCCGCAACACCCTCCAATCGAATTTCAAAACCCATAGTGAAGCTTGACCCACGCCAATAATCCAGGAATTCCCATGTTTTCGTATCACGCTTTAAGAAAAAAGGCTATTTTGTTTTTTATTACAATTCTATTGAATTAAGAAAAATATTTATTTCACTCGAAAACAATAGAATTGTACGAATCAGGAATGTTAAAATCCCTAGAAATCAAGGTTTCCCCGATAGCGGCTGTCAAACAACACTTCCACTTATGATTCCCTAGTCGAAAAATCTTTTCAAAACACTACTAACAAAACACTCCTTCTATCTAATCGCTACGATCGATAATAGAAATCTTACTAATTTTTAACTAGTATTCGTTACAAGGATTAATCGAAGAAAAACATCGACCAAGCCACCACCTAACCTAACTTTCAATACTTCCGAAAGACTACAACCAATCATTCTTTCAAAATCTGTATTCTTCATTACTATAAGTAATTAGAGTGGCGCGGTCGAAAAGGGTTGCCACTCGATATCGAAAGGGTTGATTCTAACGGGAGTGTATGGTCCAGTCGAATTTCGCCCTTTTAGTCCAGCGCGCGACGCGCCACTCGAGAACCAATTTCCCGGCGGGCACTGGAAGATTGACATTACTTTCGAGTTGACTGGAATACTGACCCAGTTATGCCTGCCGTAGTAAAGTGCGTGTATCTTTCTTTCTCTCTCTCTCTGTGACAGGTATACATGTATGAAGCACCTCAGAGTTGTCTGTGTGCGATTGGCGGACTATCGATTTATCACGCTAATTATACGCCTGTTTGCTTTATCAGTTTCGCCAGGTAGACTGTTGCAGTTGTTGATTTCTGTCGAGTTTTCTTGCTCGGTGTCATCGACTGTCATTTGAATGTCGTTGGGAATTCTTTAGAGGGGAATTTTGATGTTTTTCGTAAATTTATTGATTAGTTTTTTTATGGGGAGGAAATATTGTTGAGATTTTTATAATAAAGTTATATGTCTCATTTATTATTTAATTCATCGTCATTGAATTATTTGAAACTAAACATCCTGTTTATTTAATAATTCCATCCCCTATTTCGCATGAACTATCAACGATCTAAAATTTTTGATCTTTTTCTTAAATTTATTGATTACTCCTTTTTTTATGGGGAGTAACTATTATTGAGAGATTTTTATAATAAACTTATTGTTATCGCCATTGAATTATTTGAAACCAAAGATCCTGTTTATTTAATAATTCCTTCCCCAAGGAAGGATCGATTATTGCTCGACCGATTTCGAGGAATCGGATCGTGTCGAGTTCGCGATAAATCGAAAATGTATATCAAGGTCCGGAGATACCAAACAGGCTGGATATATATACATATATATATATATATATATATATATATATATATATATATATATATATATATATATACGTGTATGCGTAACAGATAAGTCTCGGATGACGATGCCTTGGATGACCAAGATGCGATAAGCAAGAGAAACGTTGCGCGACAAACTGTTCCTGTAACTCGGCACTTTCGTACGCGCGTAGCATGCGTGTCTCTTGGCCATTAGAGTATGCTAATGTCCGAGGGAATCCAGGCTCTCCTTGTCATCGATGATCCGTGACTCCGTCACTCCCAGTTTAATTGAATTTCGACTAGTAGACAGTTTATATGAATGGAGAAGAATTCGTTGTGGTTAGTTTGTTGCAAGACTTTTTTACGTGTCATATATTTTATAGTTTATAATTGGATGAAATGGGAATTTTGTGTGAGGTGGGGAAATATTGAAATTCGAACCGGCGAACTTTGGATAATATTGATCAATAAAAATATCGTGTTATTATGTACAATAAAAAATTGAAATCAAAACTGGCAAACTTTGCAAAATGTTAATAAATAAAGGAAATATTATTCTCTTAAAAATACCGCATTATTATGTACAATAAAAAATGGAATTCGACAGACACTTATACGAATGGATAAGAAATTTGTACAAGCAATATATTTTATAGTTTATAATTGAATGAAATAGCAATTTTATACATGAAAAAAAATTGAAATCGAAACAGGCAAACTTTGCAAAATATTAATCAATAAAAATACCGCATTATTATGTACAATAAAAAATGGAATTCGACAGACACTTATACGAATGGATAAGAAATTTGTACAAGCAATATATTTTACAGTTTATAATTGAATGAAATAGCAATTTTATACATGAAAAAAAACATTATGCACAATAAAATCGAAAAGGGTGGCCCGAAACAAAATAATCAACAATATAGATAATATAAATATTTGGTAGCAATAAGAATAAGTGATCGACAAGGGGGTGAATGCCCGATTCACCGATGGCGCGTTCTTCTTCGTATTCACCATAGTATTATGGTGAATTGTATCGTTCGGCTGTCTCGGCTTTATCGCTGCGTCCCTTCTCGCCCCACCATAGTTCTCCGATTCTCGGACGATTGCGCCCTGAATTGCCGGGGATTTTGCCACCGTGGCCGTGGAAAGGGGTGATGGGTGCGCGCTCCAAAAAGATTTGTACCTTATGAAAAATATGGTAATGCACCCGCGGCGAGCAACGTTTTGTATTTATACGTGTATATCCTGACACGTGAAATTGAAGCTACAGTTGTGTAAATAGTGGACATTGTGTGGGAAATGGTTACGATTCTATATATTTGTATATATTTAAAGGGCAAAATTTTAGTATTTATTAATATTATTGTAGATAAAATAGACTGATTTTTGTTGCAAGTGTTTTTTTAATAATATAGCGTGGCTAACAATGTCTATTAAAATTTTTTTGTGTTACTTTCTGAGAAAAATTGATTCAGTTTAGGATTTTCTTACCTCTAAAATTTAGAGTCTAAATAGAGCAATCGAAAACGATCGTATTCAGAATAATTTCGACGACTTTACAAATAATTGTGTTTTCACATTCAGTGTTTCCCTTGTCCACCCTTTTAAGAAAAGAAAGGGGCATCTTCGGATTGCGAGGGACTTTGTCCGGATTCCTATAGGATTTCATATGGCGGGCCTTAATTTAAAAAGTTCTCCTGTCGGATTTATTAAACATCCTCTTGCGGGTCTTCGCTTCCTCGAAGAAGTCAAGAGAAGTGCGCTCACGAAGCCTATTTCATCTTCTTTTTCATGATTAATTAAAAGTACATGCAAGACCCGATAGTCTCCGAACGATTGCCAACGCCATGAAACGAGCACACCTTGTTTAAATGACTATAGGGAAAAAAGTGATAGTAAAAAGTGATCGGAACAGTTAGCGTGCTGATTTGACCCTGACCAATCGCTTACTTGCTTAGTTCATACTACGAAGTCTAGCTTATATCATGAAAAGTCTATTTTTAATTCTTAATTCTGCCTTTGTTGCATACTTTGTAATTTATACAAATTTTTTAAACAGCTATTACGAAATTTGCAAAAATACTCTTTTTCATACGTATACTAATTATTTCGCATCACTTAAATTTTCCAAAGTATTTCTTTCCCTGAGAAAATTTCAAATTCATAATTTATTCAAATTTTTTAAACAGCTACATATTACGAAATTTTGCTTTATAAAATTTGCAAAATACTCTTTTTCATACGTATACTAATTATTTCGCATCACTTAAATTTTCCAAAGTATTTCTTTCCCTGAGAAAATTTCAAATTCATAATTTATTCAAATTTTTTAAACAGCTACATATTACGAAATTTTGCTTTATAAAATTTGCAAAATACTCTTTTTCATACGTATACTAATTATTTCGCATCACTCGAATTATTTCCAAAGTATTTCTTTCCCTGAGAAAATTTCAAATTCCATATAAAATCGTGGAAACACTTTATTTCCGGGGCTGCCAAAAGAGTAAACTGTACTTGAACCATTTCTGCGTCCTCGAGTCGGAGGTTTCTTGGTATCGGAAGAGTCAATCGATCCCCATTGCCACCTTACTCCTCCTCCAGTTCTCTTTCTAGTTCCCTTGCACTGGCACCACTAGATTTCAAGCACTCCTTGTCCTCGAGTGGTTTTGCTCGAGTGGCTGCTGTTGAGAGTGCCTTATCGCCCTGAAGGAATCCGCCTTTAACTGCTGGATCACCGATTCACGCTACATTTTCATGGCCACCTTTCTCAAGGGGATTAGTCTTACAATTTCTTCTGCAAGTAGAATTATAAAAAGGGGGCTAAATTTGACAATTTATCTTTTTTTTCTTTCTAAATTCGTTATATATTTATTTTAGTATATAATTTTGTCGATTTAATGTTTCACTCCTCGGTTGTATATTATTTTTGTTGATTATTATTAATATGGAAATGAATAAGTTTAGTAGGATGAAAAAAAATGTATTATTTGTGCCAGTACCATAATTAACATCTGTTCTTTATTGACAGTTTTTTTCTAAGTTTCCTGTTCCGTTGACTTTCCGATGATTCAATTATCGTTTCCCACGTTTCCGATTATTTTCCAAATTCCTTAAGCCTCTTTTTTTTCCATAATAGACTCACAGCTGAAATTTTTGGAATGCCCTCCAAGCATCGAGGGCTTAATCGATTTTTCTTTAATCCCCATAATCGAGCAATTAATTCCCCGTCTGAGCCGTTCTTCGTAATCACTCGTTCAATCCTGCGATCTAATTGGATGTGCTCGGTGAAGCTTGCCAAGGTGGGAACGAAAAAGAAAAAATCCCCACTCGCTCACGAATTCTATAGAAGAACTATAAATATGTAAACTAAAATTTCCAATGGTTCATTAAAATATTTCCCAGCATTACTAAAATTATATTAACAAATTTCCATTCATTTATCACAATACAAATGACAGAACGGTGGAACAATTCTTTCCTCGTCCACCCTTCGCAGAGGGTTGAAACTATCTTCCTTAGTCGCGGAGGGGGTTGAAAGGCTTGTGCATTGTGGAAATCCACGGGTACTCGAGTGCCACTTCACCCCGAATAAGGTAACTTCGACGCCCGAACAGGTGCGATCCTTTCCTTCCAACCCCCGTTCAACCACCCCCTAGTGCATGCGTAGAGAGAGCATGCACTTCGGTAAATAAGCGCTGTTTGCGCCGTGCCCACCCCATCGATCGCTCTTCCGTATTGGTCGCGTTTTCTCCTCACGTGTCTCAACGTGCAGAGTGAACTAGTTTTGGTCAGCGAAGTGACTGACGGATGGATGAGTTAAATTTGATTTTTTTTTTTTTAAATAAACTTGTTCGTTTGTATGTTACTATTTTGGGTCGCGCAGGATTATATTTTTGGGAAACTATTGGATTTTAGTAGTTTTCAGTTTTTAATTAAGTCAGGGTTGTGTAGAAATGAAATGTAATTATTTTTAATTGCAACCTTATTAATGAGATATTTTATTACTATTTAATTTTCGTTTAATCAAAGTAGGCACAATTTATATTTATCTGGTTAGTGATATTTAATATATGTCGGCGATATCAAGTGGCGCCTTTTTCATTCGAGCGAATCATTGCCAGTCGATTTTCTTAGAACTAAGAGGGTTACAATTTACAGTACGTGATTTATGGGACATGCGGGCTTCCCTTCGTGGGAATGAAGAAGCTGGGCGATAATTCAGGGAATAAGTGCGGTCTGGCATGTGTGCGAGAAAGAAGGAAAAATAGGGGGAGGGGGGAGGCAACCGAGAGACGACGGACTGACGGCGATGGTGACTCATAACGATTCGCAGCAGACCCCAAGACGTGTTGCCATGGGCCCCCGTTCTGCGACTGCAAATGAACCAGACTCCTTCGTTCGCCGTCCTCGAGATTCCTCGCTCGCACACTCCAAACCCACACCGCCACTTTTACTTGGTTCCAGAATTTGTTGTTACTTCGAAAAAGTGATTGTTACTTTGGATATTTTGATTTTAGGAATTTTCTAATCATTTTTAAAGGGAGTAATGACACAGGAATACGTATGAAAGACGATTTCGAAATTGTTTTGTCCGATATAAAGATCATCGCAATTTTTATATTATTATAAATAGTAAATACAATTTTACACGTCCCAAAAATACTTTTACTAAAAAATTTGAACTTATAGAATTAAAAATCAATTTTTTCGAAAGTTTTGGCAGAATTGAAAGAGTGCACAACAGTGAGAAGGGTTGATCTATGAAGTAATTGTGTCTCAGCAGACATTTGGGCCTTAATAGATGTGGGAATTGCGGGCGCACTGCACAGGGGTCCTATCGTTTATTCGTTCAGAGCACGGTGTCTCGTGCCCTGCACTCTGGACACTCTGGAAACCAGTTTCACTCGCCCACACACACGCCCGATGCACGTTGGGCCACTAGTCCCCATGACGTCTTCCTTCTCTCGGGCCCCTCCCTTCGCCCGCCGCTCTCCTCCTGCGGCGCGCATATGTTAATGCGTGGCAAGGACCTTACTTTAATTTTTTAAGGCCCCCGAAATGTATTATGTCTCCAGAAAATGTTTATTTAATTTTGAGTTATGACAGAGTTGGAGTTTTTCGTTTCATAAGGCCCCAAAAATAGAGGGGAATATTATAGTTCAGCAAAGTTTTTTAAAACGATCATTTAGTCCTTTTGGGAAATCGTTGATGGGTATTCAAGTCTCTAGTTAGGATAAAATTGATGTGTTTTTAATTTTGTAAGGCCCCAAAAATTGGGAGAAACATTTTGAGCCTGGCGAGTTCTTATTTAATCCTTTTGGGAAATACTAAATATTTGTTTGATACTTTGATTAGGGCAGTGTTGATATTTATAATTCTTTAAGGCCCCAAACACAGAATGTTATGCATAATTTAATATAAAATGAATACGAAAACGTATATAAATATAAATACCAAGTATTTTCGACCCTTTTCATATGAACTGCCACAAATTAATCATCAGTAATTCTACTGTCATTGTCACCCAATGTTTTGGGTCCGTCGACCAACCGCATGGTGGTCCCTTTCCCGAAGGTGTGACTTTCGGGTCAAATTCCCACCGCCGGAAGCGGGTATAATGGACAGGAATTTCTGGCGGCGCGCCGTTGGGAATTCGATTTCTCTCTAAAGAAAAAAGTGAATGACCCACAACGTAAAAGAGCATCATTTACAAAGCCTACTAATTTTTAACAATTAATTATTAAAGCAATTTCTATTTATTTATAATTATAACTATAAAAATCATCGAATTCGATTTTTTAAAATCACTTTCCGATTAAAAAACAAGGAAAGTCGAATTTGCAATATTAAGATTAACGATTCAGCTTGAATTCTCAAGTTCAACGCGCCGCCGGGAATTCGATGCGCGGCTAATGAAGAAAGTGAGCGACTTGTAGCGCAAACGAGAGCGAGAAAGCAAAGCGGTGGCGTTCGTGGCGAGTAAGGACAAGTTAAGGCTTCTGAGTGGCTGGCAACGTAGCGCTCTTTCGATATTTCGCGGACGATAACACCATCGTATGCCCTCGGGCGCACTCGTCATCCACGCTGTTATTCAAATCCAATGATTTCGAGGGGAACTCTTAATGGCGCGCATAAACAACCGTCGCTAAGTGACTCTATTCGCGGTGACACGTGAGTTTTACTGCGTTTCGTGGCCTCGGTGAGTTTCTGTCCAGGTCGTTTGCCATTTACTTCCAGAGAATTATTCGTTGAAAGTATTTATAAACTTTAATGATTTTTACTTGCGAATTATTATAATGATTCTGATGGGTTTTAAATTTTTCTTACCAAAGATTTTCTCGAGAAAGAATTAATGATTTCATTATTCTGATCATCAAAAGTCATTAAAGTGTCATTAGAAAAGAGTTAGAATGATTCGTTTCAATTTAAAAGTGATAGAAATTTAATTTGATTATTAAGATTAATGATTCAGATTGAATTACGATGATTCAATGATCCTTTAATTGTTCATAAAATCACATCGATTTCATTTAACACTAAACTTTAATGATTTTTACTTGTGAATTATTATAATGATTCTGATGGATTTTAAATTTTTCTTACCAAAGATTTTCCAGAGAAAGAATTAATGATTTCAAATTAAAAGTGATAGAAATTTAATTTGATTATTAAGATTAATGATTCAGATTGAATTACGATGATTCAATGATCCTTTAATTGTTCATAAAATCACATCGATTTTATTTAACACTAAGATTGATTTCTCAAGCTTTATTCGAGTATATGCACCTTCAATCGGAGATCAGGTGCGCTCGGTTTTACACTGTCATTTCGTCGAGTATTGTCAGGACGAATCATCGGGGTGAAGGGCTCGCCGTGACTGGCAACCCTGCGAATCACGAATTCATAGACCGTGAATAATTCATGACTGGTGGAATCGAAGCCAAAAATCTCCGGGACATCTACGATTCCTTAGACACCCTGGCGCTAGTCGACACTTCCACTTTACCAATGATGTTCTTCTCTCTTCGAAATCTGCTCTCATAAAAAAAGCTATTTTGGATTTTTCAAGTCATTGAAACGGAATCGAGTTACAGCTCGCAGACGAAATTAGAATCGACCAGGTTTGCCGATTTTGTTTCTCTGCTTGAGAGACGAAGTTCGAACTGTCTGATGTTGAGTCATTAATCAAGTGACTTTTGGTTATTAATCATTGGGATTTTAGAGTGTGAGAAAATCGAGGTAAAATAGATTTTGTGGTATTATTTGAAAAATAGACATTTTAATGATTCATTAAATCAGAAAACAAAACAGAAACAAAGAAGTGCTATAAAATTCAATGATTGAAATATAACACGAACATCATAAAAATTCCCAATCATTAATCATCGCAAACTATAATTCTACTGTTGAAGAAAATCGAGATAAAAAAGATTGTCGACTTCTCTTCCACGATTTCCTCGAATAAAACAGGAGCGAAAGAGTGTTATGGGATTTGATGATTCGATCCGGCGACTGATTTGTGGGAAACGCAATGCTCTAAACAAAATCGGGAAAGACAGCCGTTTCCCTGAACTGCCATACGGTTTCTCATAGCGAGGATTTATGCTCGGATCTCGGCTTTATGGTCTTGCAGGCCTCTCCTTGGCACACTGCGCCTCCACAGACTGTAAATCGCATTTTTAGAAGGTATTGCGTCACAACTCGCTTCCTTAACCACCGAAAATAATCCGGCTGATACGTCTGCTTCGATCGGCTGGAAATCACTTCAGAAATTTTGCTATTTCGAAGTTATCTTTCCATTTTGAAATTCAAACTTAAAGGTTTATTATTGATTTATTTTATAGGTGATCATGATTAAAATTAATTATGTCGAAATTAAAAATAGTTATGTTACAAAGTATTCGAAATCAAAATCACAAAGTGGTGCTACTTCAAAATTTCAAAAGCAACATCAAAATAACTCAGGAATTTCGCTTCTGCCAAAATTCCTGTGTTCAAACTTGCATTTAGCGCAACGAAATTAGAAATAAAATTCTTTCAAATTGGCAAAAACTAATCTTGAAACACTCTGCGAATTCCAAAATTAGAATATCTCTTTGAATTGTCTGTTTCCGGGCATCCGCCAAAGTCCCAGCTGCAAAATCTTGTCTTTGATATCGGTTGAAAGCGTCCAAATGGAACCGCGAGCAAAACGATAACGCGTGTCGTCCAGTTGGCCAAACATTCCGCCTGGTGTTCCAGGAAGCGGACCCTGAAGGGTTCGTCTTCCCGGAAAGGTGTGAAGTTCAACGACGATCTCCGAGATAAGAACAAAGTCTTATTTGATTTATTATATCCTTTAATTAAAATGAAAGAAGTTTGTCATTAACAGACAAATTATCGACGAAATATTTGTTTAAATTTAAATGGATAGCTCTAAAAAATATAGAACAAAATAATTCTAATTTCTTTTCCTCTCAATTAAATTAAAACAATTACTGTCTTCTTATATCCGATCTTATATAAATTATCGACGAACTATTTCTTTTAAATTAAATAAACAGCTCTAAAAAATATAGAACAAAATAATTCTAATTTCTTTTCCTCTCAATAAAATTAAAACAATTACTTTCTTCTCATATCCAATCTTCTATGTCACATCTAAAATTCCGTCGTTCGAAGGTGAAATTGTTGCGAAGTCAACTGGGCGTTGGAAGTCTAACAAACCAGCTGGCGCAGAAATCAATGGCGTAATCTAATGAGGATCGATCTCGATATCTCGTAATCGGTTATGCTCGCGGTGGCATCGAAAGCCGGTGACGTACGTTTCCCCGGAATTCGTGACCCACATCTTCCGCCGTCGAGTTAAAAGCCGCCTCGTCTTTAAGCCTTTGAGTTGGGAAGAGGAGGAGGTGGAGAAGAAGAGAGACTGCCGAGCAAAGACCCTTTCACGCATGGTGTATGTGTGTGTGTGTGTGTGTATGTCTCTCTCTGCCTTCAACTGGTTTTCGTACAATAAAGCTCCGACGCTCTTTTCTTCCTTCACTGGCGACTCTTGCTTCGCTGCATTTTGTCCTTCTCTTTTACTATGACCTCCTCCCTTTGGAATTATAGCGTTTTTCATACTTTTTAATTAGGTTTTTTTCTGTTTAAATTTTGTTCAATCATTTTTGAAAATCGCCATTTTGACTCTTTTAATATTCTTGAAAATCTATAATTCAAATTAAATTCTTCCCATCATCGAATATAATTTAGGGAAAAATTAATTTCGAACTTTTGGTAATAACTTTCGTTTTTATAAATATTATAATTAATTCCTGACCCATTGCTCTCGATTTCTATCGATCGCCGCGGCTGCTGGATCAGTAATATCCCATTTTGACTCTTTTAATATTTTCGAAAATCTATCATTCAAATTAAATTCTTCCCATCATCGAATATAATTTGCGAAAAAATTAATTTCGAACTTTTGGTAATAACTGTCGTTTTTATAAATATTACAATTCATTCCTGACCCATTGCTCTCGATTTCTATCGATCACCGCGGCTGTTGGATCAGTAATATCGCGTTGGCATAGGTGGGAAAAACGATTAGGTACAATGGGCCGGTGTTATCGACTCTTATCACTTGGTTGTAAGTGCGGCTGCTCCATTTCTTAAGCGATCGGCACACGTGTCCTCCTCTCTCAACGCTACACGCGTCTGTCGTAATCCCGTCCCTCGTCGAACAATACGCGCGTGTCACTGTGAAAAATGACGAATCTGACATTCCACGCGTCAATACACCTGCGATTGCCTAATGAAAATATGGGAGAGCCAATTGTACAGTGTGTCGATTAAAAATTATTTGAAATTAATTTTTATTGCAATGAAATGTTGGAGAATACAAGGAAATGCTAAATTCTTTAATTTTTTAAATTAAACTTGGTACAACTTTGTAATAATAATAATAATAATAATTGAGAAAAAGAATGTCGCAGAGAAGAATTTTTACCTTAAACAGAGGTGTCAACATGTAAGCTTGTGAAAAGCATAGCACGAATAAATTCTGCCTTATCTCCATCCATAAATTCAGTCATCGGCCTTTCAGAGTCATTGAACCATGCGAGACCGTAGAAAAGTCCACTTTTACTAACAAAACAATTTCCACTCGATCCCTTTAATTATCCCACAAAGAAAACATTCGAATTAATATTCACACAAATAAACCCTAAAAATCATAAGAAAAATGATTTAATGATTCGAGAAAGAAACTGCAATAACAAAGTTAGAAATGAAGATGTCTTCTCTTCGACATTATACCATTCATTACAGGATAAGATCGACGTACACAATTTGTATGGGAAAGCGATACTCGCGGAGTCATCGATTCCGATGATTTGTTGCCGCGGGTTGTAATGGAGCCGTTCTCATCGGCATCCTATAATTTGCAAGAGCGTTATGGGATTCCTGGCTTTTGCCAGCGTTGATTTAAACCCTCGCAGAGAGGCCGATCTCGAAGCGCTCCAATGATTCCCGTCATTGGCAGGATCATTTGCATGGCAAGTGGTGTTTGCGCAACTACGATTTTATTCTATCGACGATAGCTTCTTTGTCGCTGGCGTCGACGACTGCCTGCTAATTTCACAGTACGTATCAGGTTCTCTCTTATTCCATGGGCCGCTACGATTCATCATCGAGTCATTAATGATGCTAGAGCCACTGCGAGAATCCATCGCGTTTTATGACATTGCGTCAACCGGAAGTTTGCAAGAAGTTGTCATCGATCGGTGATGGTTTGATCGGCGCGCATGGAGTCTCAATGATTCGAGTAATGATTCGAGTATTAGAGAGGAATCATCACTCATCCTGGCAATTGTCACAGCTAGGATCTGATAACGACAGGTTGGCGTCGGTGAGCAAGAGGGAGAGAAAAAAGAGTTAGCTTTACCGGTAAAGCCAGTTACCGGGAAGACAGCCTTGCTTTTTTATTGTTTGAGTAGCATACGTCCATGCAAATGCGCCAGCCTCGACTCCTATGGCGGAAAAAGTGACATAATCGACGACTAGTCTGTAACTAATACTCGTGTCGAACCTGGATAATCGAAGAAGGTTACGTTAAATTGTTTCTTGAACGCCTTTCGTTCTCTAAAGAGTTTTTTCTTATGTCTGACACTAGAAAATAACTGTGGTTTGCGTACATAACCTCGAAATAAGACTTTGTGTATGAATTTTTCTAGGTTACGTTAATTCCTTTGTAATATTACTTTAATTCGAACGTGATATATTCAAAAGGAAGTAGATTTACTGTTATTTCTGAGATTGTATTGTTTACATAACCTTTAAATTTTTTAAATCAACTTTATTACTCACTCTTTACAAACGAACCCTTTAAATTACCGTTCAAAAGGTGTCCCAAGAGAACTCAGACAGATTATCCAGGTTCGATGATAATCGAAGAAGGTTATGTTAAATCGTTTCTTGAACGTCTTTCGTTCTGTAAAGACTGTTTTCTTATGTCAGATACTAGAAAATAACTGTGGTTTGCGTACATAATCTCAACTTTAATTCGAACGTGGTATACTCAAAAGGAACTATATTTACTATTATTTCAGAGATCGCATTCTTTACATAACCTCTAAATTGTTTTAAATCAACTTTATTACTCACTCTTTAAATAACCCTTGAAAAGAACTGATTCTTTGACTCCCAATATTTAATAATCCCTCAAAAGGGTGTCCCAAGAGAACTCAGAAATTTTTTCTCCCCATAACAGTGACTTTTTGATCCAAGTTACTATTAGGTTTCCAACCATGGCGAGTACTCATAGTGCTCCCCGAAGTATTCGCGGCGAGGACGTGAGTCAACGCGCCGTCTGTCGTCTCGCATAATTCGCGTCCAAGTATAGAAAGGGTCTGGTGCGCGTTTCCTCCTTTTCGCCTTCCAACTGTACGCGCACGGACGCAGACACGCGTCGCTTGAAATACCGAGTGTGCGATAATAGGTTGGAACAGTCTCATAGCGGCGACACGCATCCTTTCATTCGCCGAGTAACATCTGGTTTCATTTCTAATTCTTCGTTAATTACTAGTAATTATTAATCATTCGGAATGAATATTTATGAAACTTTTCATGTCGAAAGTACAGTCGAAGAGGGTAAAAAATATTATAACAATTAAGGGACGAACATTTAATTAATTTGAATTAGATCTGTGATATAAAAATCCAACAACCCCCAAAATAAAATACCAGATCTGTAAACGAGAAAAAAAAATTATGAAACATTTCATGTCGAAAGTACAATCGAAGAGGGTAAAAAATATTATAACAATTAAGGGACGAACATTTAATTAATTTGAATTAGATCTGTGATATAAAAATCCAACAACCCCCAAAATAAAATACCAGATCTGTAAACGAGAAAAACCACCCCCGTAAAGATGCGGTAACGATTGGGGGATGAATGGTTAAAGAAGGGACAGGACACCGCCAATCACGAGACATTTACCCTGACAGGCTCGCCGGGGGACAGTTAATGGGGTGTTAAGTCGAGCAACCCTCGATCCCTCGGCCACCCCCACGTATAACACAGTTACACCCTAACACCAAGAACAGTTCCGCAAGGAAATGACGTAATTGCCGAGAAGTGCTCGGAGGAGGTCGCCCAAGCATTCGGTGGCAATTCGACCACTTGTTCGCAGGTTTTCAACGCCCCTCCAACGAATCCTCGAGATTGAGAGACGGCCTTAAGGGTGGGAATGAGAGGGGGATGAGATTTTACTCGATTGAAATATTTCTATGGGGAATTCCTTTGATTTTTAATTGTATATATATTTTTTTTTTCGGTTTTATAAATGATGTATTGTAATTAGTCATGAAAAGTATTTTCATAAATTATATTGTTAAAATTGGGACACGACTATCCCATGAATCACCCTGTACAGTCATCAAACACTTGTAACGCCGATTGTTTATGGCTAGTGGAACCTTATCCCGTGGGAGAGAGCGCCCTATCAATTACGAGGGAGTTTAAGAGTTTAAGCATCGCTCTTTCGCCGACGCCGGTTCGTTTAATTATCTTGCGCCAGTTCCTCTCGTTAATGCGGTCAATGTACTTGCGCACCACTTCGCGCCACTTTGACGCCGGTCTGCCTGCCCCTTTTTTGGTCCTCCGATGTTCCCACAGGAATTTCTATCAGGCTTTGTCTATTATTGCATTTCTATGTTTAGTAATAATATGATTCAATGTAAAATTTGTTTTATTCTATATAACTATGACTAAGAAAATCATATTTCTATTTTCCTTTTATATAATAATAATTCTTGATTCTTGATTATCAAACGTGTTTTGACTCACTCTGTGGTTAATGATTCGAACGCTAGTGGCGCCACTGTACATGGGCAAGTCTAAATGAGAGGTTAAGTCCCAAACGACAGGATTGCAAGTGTGGCGAGACTCTCTTCTCTCGTGAGTTTCTCGATTCTATTTTTAGAACGCGGCTTCTCTGTATTCCGGCAGAGGCTCGTCGCAATATCTTCTATCGCCTTTCTCCGCGTTCTCTTCCTTACTGCCTCGAGGCAGATCGATCGATCGATCACTCTCGGGTTCTTTGTACAATTGAACGACGTCGAGGTCAGAGTCGCGTTGATAACTTGTTTATGTACATCGATATTAAAAGAGAAACATCCAATAATTGATATTTATCTATTTTCATTAAATTTCATCAAAATGAAAAAGTATGGTTCGACAAATTTTTGAAAAAAATCAAACACAGAACAACCCCGAAAACAAACAATAGTTCGACTCGGTCAAAAAAAAAAGTGAGGGATTCAAAAAGAGGAAAAGATTCCAAGGGAAGCGAAACTGGAATCGCGCATCGGCATCATCGCTTTCGACGGTACGAATAATTGGAAATCTTTTCAATGGACATTCGACGAGCCGGAGCTTTCGCCCTCTGGAAAATTCTTCCTCCCTTTCTCGACTGGCTGGAAAAACTCGACGACTAAACCAATGTGTATATGTGTGTGTGTGTGTGTGCGCGCGCGAGAGAAAAAGAAAGAGAATGAGAGAGGCTTGTATATTCGGGTCGCGCGTTCCACATTGCGGTCGCGTCAAAGTTAATTGCAGGTGTTAACACCGGCGATTACGTGTACCGCCTTCGCTCGCACCCCCTTCAACCCCCTTCATCCCCTCTTTTTTTTTCTCCCCCACCCCCGCCAGCCGAGGTGGTGAGCTTTCTTTCTTGCTAGGGTGGAACGGTGTATCCGAGTTTTGCATCCGTCGGATACGAGTGGGGGGGGGGAAAAAAAAAGGCCTGTTTCACAGCCTTGGCGCGTAACTACGAGTTCTCAGTTGTGCAGCATCAAATTTCTGCCGACTAAATCTCACGTGGAATTTCTTCCCCCACGTGGGCAATCTCTTTGAGGGAAATCTGACACGGTCGAATGGTTGTATTGTCAGCTGTCAATGAAGAGAGAATGTTAGGAGAAAATTTGGATTTGGATATTTTTCATTTGGATGAATGTGGAGAAAAATGAAATTGGACGATTCGTTGTATCATTAAAATATAGCAAAACAGTAATATTGTAATACGATTAATTAACGGGTGGAATTCCTCCACGTTTCTCAGCTTCAAGTATATTTAGAAACATTAGAAAATTTGGATTTCGATTTCGAGTAATTGTTATTGAAAGTAGGAATATAAAATTAGAAAATTCATTGTACTTTTATATATTTAAAAAATCATTAAAATATAGCAAAACAATAATATTGTAATGCGATTAATTAACAGTTAATTAACGGGTGGAATTCCACCACGTTTATCAGCTTCAAGTATATTTAGAAACATTAGAAAATTTGGATTTCGATTTTGAGTAATTGTTATTGAAAGTAGGAATATAAAATTAGAAAATTCATTGTACTTTTATATATTTAAAAAATCATTAAAATATAGCAAAACAGTAATATTGTAATGCGATTAATTAGCAGTTAATTAACGGGGGGAATTCTACCACGTTTGGCAATGCCTTTCACACAAATCTGTGAATATGAAATTAGAAAAATTCATTGCACTATTATACATTTAAAAAATCATTAAAATATAGCAAAACCAGAATGATTAAAACAACAATATTGTTATACGACTAATTAGCAGGTAATTAACGGGGGGAATTCAGGGCCGAGACCGTGGACTCTTTCTGTCGCCGGGAGTCATCAAGATGGCCCGTTATCCCTGGCGTCAGCGTCGCTCATTCAGAGATAACGATTACCCGGCATATAGTGTTACCATCACGGGTCGACTGCCACTCGTTTATTCTCATTAATACATTCCTCATTAGCAAATAACAGCTTCTTTGAGCTGTGACACGCCGGCGATGCTAAGCGTCGCTTGATCCAAGACTCCATAAACAAATTACTCGAACTGATAACACGCTAAGAGAGAGAGAGAGAGAGATTTGCGGAATCGTAATCGGTTCTAGTTAGTCGACAGTTGTACGAGAATGATTATTCAGTTCGATTCCTGGTCGAGGATAATTTTATTCTGTATTTAAAAGCCCGTTCATTTTTTTTATTATACATTTTTTTCACGTAAGAAAAATCGCGTTGGGTGAAAATGATATTTTAGTATAATTTTCTTTATTGAAAAGATTGCATTTAAAAGAGTCGAAGTGAAATAGTTTTGTGTGTTTTTCATTTTCATTCGAGAGTCATGGAATGGTTTAGAATTATTAAAGCGATTTTATTTATTGTATTGTGCATTGTTTCCGCTTGGGAATATGTGTGTGTGGTTGGGTTGGAAAATCTGTCGGCTGAGTAAAAAAGTACAGCGATGATTTCTTGGAATTCAAAATGAGTTGCGCGTCTCGTGCGACTCGCGTGTTGGGATGCTGCGAAGGAGTTGGGAAAAGGTTTCGCTATAAATACGCGCTTACGTTGATCTTTAGCTTGCAAGGCGCGCGAGGGTCACTCTCCTTCCAAGAGTGAACTCACTCGGCTAATTAGCCGTACCGATTGCTTATCAATTGATTACACATTTCCTCATTTATCACTGCCGTCCAATTAACATTTCATGCCTGATTCTCATGTAACACGAAAACTCGATGAAAAAAGAATTCACCTATCAATTTCCCGCTATCGTTTCGAATACAACGAATTTTTGGAAATTACTACTAATAGAATTCCCTAATTGTATCATAGCTGGATTAAACATGGCCGCCGCCTAACAAGAGAAATAAAATATCCAACGCAGTTCATTATTCGGCGCGTTAATGGTCGATCGTCGACTCCCATTTCAATTTACGGCGTTCGTCTAATGAATCGCCGGATTTTTTTTCCCCCTACCAACACTCACACACTCAGAATTTCGTGAACAATTCAACACACACACACACACATACATGCTTCCATGAATGTTGAGAAGAGAAAGAGGCGGTGCGATACCTCCGCATAATCTGCATTAACTCATCGGCCTGAAAAGGGGTCAAGCCCCTTGGCAAAACATGTTTTCTTTTCGCACTAAAACCGCACGATGAAGAAAGAGAGGAAGAGAGAAGAGGCTGCTGGACCAGAGAGATAAAGGTTGCAGTGGCGCGAGAGGGGCCGATCGGACAACTGGTCCACGAAAAACTCGATCCCAGTACCGATTCATCCCATTGAACCGATCCTTCTTGACCCTTTCACCACTCATCGCGATCAATGCCATCTATTTAGGCGCAATTCCCATTACATTTGTTCCAGATCACTTTAAGTGGCTCTCGAAATACTTCAGTTTCTTTTTTTAAAGCTAGTAGTTGTATTTATTAGTATTTTTTAAAGAGATCTTCATTTTCTGATGATGTCAGTTTTGTAACGCCCTGTATTATGTCGAATTTTTCAATCCAAAATACACCAAAAACAGTATTTCTACTATTATAGATTTGAAAGTTGACTCTAATAAACGTGAATAATTTTCATGTTCGATATCAACGAATTACAAGGCGCAAGGCGTTTCAAGTTTGACACTCTACTAGCACGTAGAGGTTATGTCGCGTGAGAGAAAGCGCGATTGGAAGGCGGTGACCCGCGATTTCTGCGATTCGCTCTGCTTCTTATGCAGATAGAGTTGTAAGGTCCCATTATCATCTCGCTTGCGTAATCACGCACGCTGATACCGTTTCTTACACCGTTGGCAGAGTGAAAGCGAGATGATGGTCGTTTCATAATTCCTCGCAGCATCCCATCTACACACTTTTTTCCTCTCTCAGACTTTCTCTATTTTTTGCTTACCTATAAATCATTGAAAGTATGTAACAATAATCACGAAATTATAATTCATCAAAAGTACAGTTTATTAATTAACCAAAAATCAAAACGAATTAATACTGGAATAGTTTATAGAAACAAATAACCAAACAAATATTATTACCACGCAAACAAAAGACACCAAAAAATGATCGAACAAAGAAATCGCGATACAGCAGGTGCGAAACCGGCTTAAAAGCCAGGTGGAGCCAAATTGGCATGGATATGCGCGCAATGAATCCAGCGAATCAAATGAATTAGAGGTGGCGGTCGTCGCGCGCTAATGCCAGGGTCACGCGTGAGTCCGCTTCCTTGCACGCTTCTATTATCTCACACTCTGTGCACACACACACACACACATCCGGCGCTCTCCAATTGGCGTAATCGAGCGGTTGCTTCCTCCAACTGCCAATTGGTCCGCAATTCAATTTCCCCGCGCGTGCCTTGCTCAGAGAGGAAGCAAAAAAAAAGAAAAAAAGAAATTGGGTTATTTCAGAGTTAAATGTTGCTCGTGTTGAATTGAGAATCGCGCGCTTCCTTCCTGCTGCGACCTAGTTTGAAGCTTTCGCCGCTAGGCGGATACTTATCTGCGTCCGCATTCGACAAGATAGCCGAGGGAGAAAAAAGCGCTTCCTCTGCCTCGCAGTCTTTGTCATGAAACATTAGCTTGTTTACGTTGTTTGCATTATTTATTATTGTATATACGTGATATTAATATTTCTATAAACAAATAAATATATTTCAAATTCTTTCAATAACCTAGCAACATTCATTAATATCGTATTAATTCACTCACACTTCTTCACTTACTTTCACCCAGCAAAAACATTTTACTAACCTCAAAAACAAAACGCTTCGAGTGATGATAAAAAATCCGCTAATAAAACTTATATAATTCGTAAGAACGACTGGAAAGCAATCTTAAGCTTGTATCGCAGGATGATTTCGCTACCAAGTGGCTTTCGAGTTTCTCGAGGATATCATTGGCAGTTCGCGAATGGTTCGACCGAAATTCCTCGTTGGAGAATCGCTCTAACGAGCCGCTAGTAGGAAGACACACTCGACTGTGGACCCGCGTTTAGGCGGCGATTGAGCCGCCGACAAGGAGCGCTAATTGCGCCGAATCGTCATTGCCTATGAGAAAGACGATTTCAAGGGAGAAAGATAGTAAAGATTGGCAAAATAATTGTGCTTCTTTTAGTCGTTGCATTTGGGATATTGGGAGACGTGTGGATTGAGTTTAATGAAGCCTGGTCGAACTTAGTTAATAATAATTCGATGAAATTGTTGATTGTATTTATTATTGACTTACAATTTTGAAACATCCTGTATACACTGTTGCAAATCTCAAAATCTTCTGTAATTGTACGATTTTTTATATATTAACACTAACATAAAAAAAGATTCGTCAATTGCATGTGAAAAAGATTAGCAAAGAAATTGGCAAGAAAAAGAGCAAAAGTTTGTAAACCAGCAAGCAGTCTTTTATATTAGTTCGATTAGGATGCAAGCGTGAGCAGCATGTGGATCGAGCTTAACGAACCGTAGGTTAGCGCGGGAAAGCGCGCGCGAGCGCACGACCTTTCCTTTTTGCGCTCTTGACTTTGAGACGAAGTCTGAGAATCCGTGCGTGGGGAAACCTGTCGTCATCGTCCAATCAATACACTCGCACGACAAGCGATTAATGTGGAAATTTCATCGACGGCACGAACTATAATTGGAGCATTGATTAATGCCAAGCTATTGTCCGGTGTCGCATTTCGAGTATCGCTAATCATAATTTCCTAATTCGTTTCCTGACGAAGGTTAAAGATAAATTTTCTATTTTCTAATATTAGAAACAATGTATAAATTTTATGAACGTGTGTTAAATAATTTCTAATAAATTCGATCTACGCAATAAACCATATAATAAATATTGATGAAATTCTAGTACTAGAATGAAGTACTTATTAAAAGAAATGAAAGAAGACACCATTTGTTAATTTTATGATTTACATTAAGAAGTCATGAAAAAAGGGTTGCTGGGAGGGTTGGCCAGGCGTGTTCTTCATAATCAAGCTCTGATGAGTTCGGTAATGATGATCGGTCGACAGGGTGGCGGTGGGCGGTGGTAGGCCGGCGAGCGAGGGCGGAAGTGTTGCGCTGAAAATGTTAGGATAATTGGCGTTTAATTGGAAACCTGATATATCCGGCGGCGGCGGCGGCCTCTCCGGAGTATTAGGTTCGTTTGTTGCCAGCCTAACTCCGCTCGCAGTCACTTCATCGTAATTCTCCCTTCCCCTCTCGAAATTCCACCACAAATCCCAGGGAGGAAATGATAATCTCAATGTTACACATTATAATTCATAATTTTCAACGAACTTCTAATCGAAATTTTACTCTACGCAAATAGAAATGAAGAAATATTAATTTTGAATCAAATTTATAGAATTAATCTTTTAATATCTGATCGAACAGTTTCAAATAGTTATCGACTGGTTCGATACTTGGCTGACACATGTTTTTCCCGCCACGTACGATCGCCCTTTAACCCTTTGATGCGTTACAGCGAATGACGAGGCGGGATCGAAAAAGGAGAGGAAGCTAGGACTTTGTGTGAAGCGCGTCGCTTGGAAGTTGCGTCGCCATTGAAATGCTGGCGACAGCTCGTCGCGCTTCCCTCTTTCTTTATTCGATTCTACCATGCTTCCCGCGGGAATTAACGAGCGCCCCCTTTCGTCGTACGAAGTTTTACGGATATCGCCTGGCATTTGTATCCACCTTTTTTTCCCCGTAGACTGAGTGCGCGACACCACCTGGCGGCACGCGAGTGCATACGCACTTGTAATGGGAAGAAATAGAGCTGTGGTAGCGCTCTCAGGAGCGAGGTTATTCGAGGTTGGTTTTAAAGGGTGGTTCTTTCAGGGTGGATGTGTTTCAAAGTATCGCTTACGTTCGGTGCGAGGCTGCATTCGAGAATTCTGGCTTCGATTTGTAAACTTGCTATGTTAAATTGTAGTATTTGATAGATTTAAACTTGCTATATTCAATTATAGCACTTTAAATATTTAAAATTGCTATATTGTATTATAGCATTTGAAAGATTTCAAATTGCTATAATTAGTTATAGCATTTGAAAGATTTAAAATTGCTATATTCAATTATAGCATTTGAAATATTTCAAATTGCTATATTCAGTTATAGCATTTACAAAATTTCAAATTGCTATATTAAACTATAGTTGTTGACCTTATTGCCTTACTATTTAATTTGAAGTATTTCAAATTGCTATATTCAGTTATAGCATATAAAAAATTTCAAATTGCTATACATATTAAACTATAGCATCGAAGAACGCTCTAATGGACTCTAAACACCAGCATCAGCTCTAACACATAGGGTTTTTGGAAACCGAACACTCCAAGCCTTCAGGAAGTACACAGAGCGCGCTGTTGACCTTATCGGAAAGACAGCGCAGCTGCCCTCGTTCATATTTGCCGGGAGATCCAAATTTCTCACATCTATTTGCCTGGCACACAGTTGAGACACGATCGCTCCCTTGTTGCCAGCGGAGTTCTCTCTCCGACTCCACTGACTTCGTGACTCAATGACATCGAAGGTCTCTGAGTCACCAGCCAGAAATACATGGGCGTCGGGGAACCAGGAAATGTATCGGGGGTCGATCGGTATTGATAAAACATATCTGCTATAAATCCTGCCACTTCAACAATAATGTCTCTGTCAGATTAGAAGTCAACGAACTCTACCAATACTTAAATTTAATATCTAATAATACTATTTCTCAAATCGTATATATTGCTATATTTTATAGTTCATAATTCACTATAGATAAAATTCAAAAACTCTATTTTTGACTAAAAAATCACACATTCCTGCGGCTTTAAAAATGTCCCGAAAAATCCCCAAAAACCCGACAAACGAAAGGAAATTATGCCAGGTCGAACACGCCCGCGAGTAAGATGAGATGGTACAGGAACGAGGATTTCTCGCTCGGATGTTAGACAATGGACTATTAGGGCAGTTTCGCGGTAAGCTGCTTTGACGAGAATGCGGTGGCAGAGTGTGTATACACGTACACCAGTGTTTCCACGTGTGAGAAAGAGGCTGTGGAACTGGCAGGGTGTGCGAGAGGGAGAAAAAGAGAGAAAGAGGGTTCCCTCGAGAGCACTTCTGCCCCCACTTTCTTCGGACTCGCACTTTTTTACACCTATTTAGCCCCCCTCTTTCTCTCCTTCTCTCTCTCTTTGCTCTTTCTCGGGCGCTTTGTCGCTTGGGGATCTCGAATTCCTTTGTACATCGAGAAGAGATGTCCCTGCTCGACGATTTTCGGTCGCGCGCCACCCTTTCCTGCCACTCGAAGGCTTCTATCTTCGATGTTAGAGTTTGATGCGCCTGTTTTAAGAGTTCTATATATTTTTGGATGCTCTAGTTTTTATTAGATTTATTTTATTTTATTTTATACAGACTATGAATCGTTTTGGATTTTTTTTATTAAATTGGCAGAAAGATTGTTAATTTATTCTTCGTATTTCGTTTTATATTATTATAAACTAGATTCAAGTGTCCATAAATAATTAATATATATTCTCCCATTTAATTCACGTACCCTTTACTCTTTAATTACCAGTAAATGGGTAACTTTTCTTCGTTCATCCATTAAACAATTAGAAAATACTTTTGCAAAGCGTTCCACTCGTATCATAGAAGAATGCGAAGTGTCGAACGTACTTTTATTCTTCTGGTGTGACGATTTTTAATTGAGAGAAACGCGCCCGAGCAGACAGCAGGGCGGGCGACGCCAGCGCCGCTCCACGGAAACTGGGTTACCGCGCTCGCGAGTTAATCTCCCCGGCACTCTTCGCCGGCGGCATTGTGCGCCAGGGAGTTTGTCGAGGAAATCTGCTTCTCCTGAAATCGGCTTGAGCCCCTGCGACTTATCGCTCGCGCGGGATTGCCGAACAATGCTCGACAGATGTTAATACAAATTCTGTCGTCGAATTGTAAGTGGTTTGCCGAAAATTCTATGATTGCACGAATTTGCTATGGAATTTTTATTATCACTCTTGGATGTATTATAGAATAATTAAAAATTGAAGGACTTACTTTCATATGGATTTTTTAAATTTATTAATTTATATTTGACAGGGATTGATTTATTTCTAAGAATTATTATTGAGAAGGATTTTTCCTCGTCGAGCTGAGATAGGAATTCTCACTTTCAATTAGCCAGCCGCACTCGTCATTGAATACCATTTCGTTCCCATTCGAGCCACCCACGTCGCTTATGAATTGGAATCGGCCAATTAGAATCGCATTCTAATGATCAGCGACGATTGCGATCTACGCGGCAAGGACACGACGATCATTTTAAAATTAAGAAGAACGCTCGCCTCTCAGCCGAGAAATTGACTCCCATAAATCAACTCTTCCCTTAACACGCTGGTAATGATCTTCCTAATTGCGATTCATCTCGCGATTTGTAACACTTTGACCTCTGCGGTATTCGAGTATGATCGATTTTTATAACAAATGGTTCGACGAGAGTCAAAAGGAATTTGTAATATTAATATCGTTGCTTTCATTATTTTTTATAAATCTATAAATTTATGCACTTTATAAACATATTACATTGTTTACTGCATATTAACAACACGAAACACAAAGTCGATGTTGAAAGAATCATTTTTCTTAATTAAGTCCAACTTCGAGCGAATTTTTTCTACCACCTTTTAAAGCCTTCGTGTTTTCCCAAGTTGGCGCACCTGCATAGGCGATGACGCGACGATGTCAGCGTTAACTCGTTAGCGGCGGATGCCGGGTTAACCCAACGAGTTCCGGCAAACTTCGACACTCGAGCCGGATCTCCGCGGTCATTCGCAGATTAAGCTTATCGTGTTCCAGGAAAGGCTGCAATAAATTCGTCGGTCCGTCATCGCCGCCTTTATTGTGCGTTACGAAATCACCGAAAATATTGGATGTTGAGCGCCAAGAATAGACGGAGAGAAAATTCGCCAATAGCGCTCTGGTTTTGTTGCGCGCTGTTCTAGTTTCGAGCGGAAGTGGGATGGCGGATTGTTTGCTTGCCGAGAACCACCGACACTTCCCCTTTGCTTATTTGGAATGCCAGCGAGCCCTTGGCTGTTGATACTGTTTCGTTTAGCCGCCTTTGTGTTGGCAAAGTCGAGGGAAGTATAGATTTGTTTAAGTGTTCGGTAAAGTCTGCGAAATCTCGGATTTGATTTAATAATAATTGTTGATTTTTAATTAATCACTTGTTTTATGAAATAAAATCAAAGTAGTTTGAAGGAAATCGATCCATTATTCGCAGAATTATTGAAAAGCTTTTAATATTTTAAATTAGTTAAAAATTTGTTTGAATTTTGAGTGTTCCGATCAATGATTGACAAATCACTGAGTGTACGGAAGAATTTCTAGCAGGCAAATACCTTTGGTAGGTCAAACACTTCTTTCCGAGTATTTTTAAAGATGTTTTCACTGCGGCGATGGCAGATGAGTGCCGGAAAAGTGGGGTTAGGTTCGCCGGACATACGAAAGCAGGCATATTTCGTAGCGAGTGTCCGTGCAGAGGATCATTTGAAATCCATTTTCGAATGTTTGCCCAGCACCAGCGGGGATTCTTACGCGCGCTAGCTTGGAATCTCGATTATTTTCAGTGAAAGCAGACTGCATAGGTTCGGCTCGATCCGGTTTGTGTTATGGTTTCGATATTACAGGGACATTTGCGCCATGGGTTTTGATCCTCCACTCGTGTATTTCCCTTTGGGTATTATTTATCAATGCCCAAGGCTGTAATAATAATTCTGCCACCTATTTTATGATGTATATCGTGTTCCAAAATAGGTTAGGTTATTATGGGATCAATTGAAAGAATTAAAAACTACTTTCAGATGGATTTAAAGGAAATATATCATTCATAGATTACAAATAAAAACGATATAGTTTCCATTTACGATTCTCTAAAAATACTAACAATTATTCTACATATATTTTTAGCTAAAAATCATTAACCTCAATTTATACAGGAATCCACGTTAGGATTTAAAGGTTAAATGTAGATTCGCAATGCAAAAAGGATCTTCGGTAGGAGAACTGATTTTATTCGGAGTGCGTGGAGGCGTTTCTGATGATGATGGCGAACTTAACCTAGCATGGGACGGTTTCCCCTTCGCTTGACGCAGTTATTACACATCGAAATGTCTGAGGGGGCTCGAGGATACAAAGCGGGAATGATATCATCGGCCACACAAGCCTTCCCCGTCCCTTAACCCACTGCTGTGACCTTATTTTTCAAGGCATCATCGTCTTATTTCTGGAATGGTGATGATGCTGGCCGCCATCACGCCTCGGTAACCTAACCCCTTTGCCGATCCACTTTTACAGCTCTCTTTTAATCCCAATGAGAAATCGCCGGAATTATCGTGGCTCGTCAAATTCACTTGTTATACGTTAACAAGAAAAATCTCATACTTTTACAAACATTATTTTAGAATGATTATATTATTTATAATTATTTACGAATAATTGATATATAATATTTTTATTACGACTCAATTACGATCGGTATGACAGTCAATGCGTAGACTCCTAATTGAGCCGCAGCAGCTGCTCTTAATGTCTTAATCGGCTTAATGATTGATTATGGAGGCCGGTGCAAAGGCGAGCTTCGGAACCCTTTGCATCTGTTCATTCGATTCTCGATCTATTCCCGACGATCCAATCTGCAAGTCGTCGTCTTTACGCTCTGCATTATTCTTTCTTCGTTAAAAGCTATTTTTGAGCTTGTAAATCCTTTTCTCAAGTCCCGTCTAATGAGAGCATCATTAGAGATTCTTGAAAGTGGTTTGCCGATATGTCGACTGTGTCTGACCTTAAATGCTCGATGCACAGACATTTCCATGTTTGTTAGAAGACAATGTTAATTCTTTTACTTTATGAATTTTTACCAATTGTTAATTTGAATTTTTATCATTGGCTTTAATAATTATCCTTGTCGAAAGTGGAAATTAAGGGGAAAATAATAGATATTTATTTTTATTTTTTGGATTCTCAACAATTCTAATCATTGGATCCAATGATTAGTCGTATCAGACATACAAAAGACGAGGAAATAAACTAATCCTGCTGGAAACGCACCCATAACAGGACAAAAGAGGGTAGAAAAAGGGTCGAGTACTATTCCAGCCCCCTTGAAAACTATCCCGAATCGTTTCTTTCCCCAATAATTCGATGGCGTACAGTTGTATGAAAATGCTCGGAGCAGTTTATCGATCTTATCCGGGCTCGAGACTTAATAGCCCGCTTAATGAACGGGACTCTGTGCATGGGAAGATGTAAGTGCAAGGTATTTGCGGGACGATCCGCTCGACGCGCGCTCTGCCGGCAGCGTCTTCCAAGACTTTTATAGACGCCATTTATAATTGAGCAGCTGCTAACCTCACCGCGGGATCTTTCCGTCCGCCAATCGGGCTAGCGGGCTAATTAATTCGACGGGAGTTCGCGTGCCGATGATTTCATCGACATGTCGAAATAGCCCCTTTAATAGGAACACTTGTTTCATTTTTTTCGATTTTATTTTCGCCCCATTAAACCGTCAATTCATTCTCTTTTAATTATTCTAATCCAGTGATAATTAAACAAAACAGGAATAACACTAGCATAATTGCAAAATGAAAGATGATTGAGTGATCGTTCGATGGGGTTGATTCGTCTGCCGCAATCACAAAAAACAAGACAGGCAGTGCCTGAGCCTGGCAGCATAATTGATCGCAGTCATTCCGGTGTCGATTAACTCGATATTCCCGCGGAGGAAGCGGAAGTCTCGTTTTTTTTGCGACGCGTACAATTCGAGCGCTCGCCTCCCTGACAGGCGTATCGTCGCCCAGAGCTACGTTCTCTTCCTCCTCCCCCTCCTCTTCCCAGTTCCTGATTCCCTCGATTTTCACAGCGCGCCAGAGGATTGCTGACTTCATATAAGATCATCCCTTGGATTCCCGTGTGGGAACCAACGTCTGACCGTTTCATTCGTTTCGACTTTATTGTACGAAAGCTCTATGCTCGTGCGAAATCTGTGTTGGTCCGTCAGTATCATTGAATGATTTTTGAGTCATTTTTGTGGATTCTAAGTCCAAAATTCCAAAAGCTAAAGAGAATGATTCTTCCAACGACCAATTAAAGAGTCAACTAGTTAATCATTTCTTAGATGAGTTAATTATTCATCACGAAGTCAGTGGTCCAAAATGACGTGAGAGTCATGGTCCAAAACATCCAAAATTCGATTATTCCATCAATTCATTAGTAATTAAACCAGTGAACCATTTAAGTGATGACCTATTCATTCCCCTCGAAGTCAGTGGTCCAAAATGACATAACAATCATGGTCCAAAAGTCCAATAAAATGATTCCACCAACTATCCAATAAACCAGTGACCGAAGATCCCAATTAGCCATTCCACGAACGACCCAATCACCCACCACGACATCATCGGTCCAAAATGACTTTTCGATGACTTGGCGGTCCAAGCCATGCAATCTCGAGCGACAGGACGTTCGGCAGCCTGTTAAAATGCAAAGAGCCCCTTAAACGACGAGCAGTAGGGTGTCCAGCCTCTCCAAACGGCGGCAAGCAGTTTTCGTGAGGCCGGCCTTCTTAGTATTCCGGACGGCCTCGGCCCTCTTTTCCTCAGCTGCGCTCTCCCACCCGGCCTCTCTCCTCTCCTCTCCTCTCCTCTCTGTCTCTCGCTTCTCGATCTAACATGTTCCTCACATTAATATAGCGCCTGGCTTAAGACAAAAAGGACGGCCGGGGGCCCTCGCCATGAGAGAAACACAGAGAAGAAGCGGCCCGTATATTTTCGTTAAGTCGAAGCCCGCTCGAGCGAGTACCTCAAATTGGGGGATTTCCTCGGCCCCGCTTCATCGCCCACCACCGACGTGCTGGATCTTGACCTTTCAGGGGTCTCTTACTCGCAATCCTCTCTTCGTAGAGTCCCTAGAATTTCGCTCGGGATTTATTGACGATGATTCATCCGGAGATAATTAACGAGATTTTTTTTTTGGAATTGGTTGACATTTTTTTGTTATTGTTGGTTGGATTATGATTATTATAAAGATTATTAAATCGTTATGAATAATGGATTATATATTTTAATATTGCAGATATAAAGATTGTCGTGCTAGTTTATCTTTTTATGGAATGCCTGAAATTTTCATGGCAGAGGATTATTATTAACTAATCATGAATAAAGTTTAAACTCAATTGACCATCCACGAGGAGAAATTCTCTCGATAAACTCGAGAATAGACTCGAACTTTAATGCGACTCTCTCTCTCTCTTCTTCACAGACTTATCATCCAATATTTATTACTCGTACAGGCTCTTCCAAAAGTGACGTCAACTTTTCAAAAATAGAATAACAAAAAAACTATTCTTTAAATAAAACCATTATCAACCAAAACAAGACAATGATTTATCATTCGATTATACAAATGAATATCACAAAATTTTCACGAAAGGAAATTATACTGTCGCAGCATTCACAGTAGCGTCAAACTATTAATGAGAGAGGCTGCTGTCGGCTGTCATTAGATTAAGTCAGTGGGAAGTGTGGCTTGTCCCGTCACACGATTCAGACGCCCGTGATTAAGATCGGGAAGTCGAGAGCTACCGGTGCGCTATTATTAAGCGATGTGTTATGATAATGAGACACGTGTTACGTCCCGTAATACCGGCTGATTAGATCCTATCTGATTTAAGAGCGGTAGCGAGTAGCATTGAATCATCGCGGAATCGTCATTGAAACTGTTATGTCAGAGGAAATTGGAAATTGACATTTTGAAATTGACATTGACATACTTCTTATTGTTATTTGGTTGTTTTTTGTTGTTTTTATGATGCGAGATTTTTTGCAGTAATGTACAGGTCAATTATTTCCATTATTGGTACAATTTGATATTATAAATAAATGTTAATTTATATTAAAATTATTCAACACCGTATGATTATACAATTATATATCCATCATTGGCGATTCAAAGGCAAGTGAATGACCCTGTACAGGGTGTTTCAATAATTGTACTGTAATATAATTATAAAGAAGTAGAGAAATATTGAAATTTTAATATGACTATTTTGTAAAAAAGCATATAACAAATTCGACCCAATCATATTTTTATCAATTAAATTTAAACACTTGAAACACGAGTACTCGTAACAATTGGAAATCGGTCGGAATCCTAATTCGAATTAGTGCTCGCGAGTTAACTAGAGAGGCGTCGATTACCGGCGATGTCAATGCAAGACAGAGACTAATTCCGCCGGGGCAGACACCACGTTGAAAGATTAACAATTGTCTATTTCTGGAAGATTGAACGGAAGACGGTCGCTCTGGGAAACGATCGTTTTCAAGGGGTTGGGTTAAATCGTCCTAAAGCTGATTTTATCAGAAGCCTTCGCATGGAAAAAATGCGAAAGTTTATTTTATACAATTTTCATTTCAATATATTCATTGTTAATTATTTAGAGATCTAAAATAATAAAGTTACCAAGTTCGATTTTATGAACAAAGTTCGTGAAAGTCGTTGAAAAAAAAAGTTGCCGATCTCTCCTGAATTAATGACACCCAATGACTTCATTTGCGTAAGACCAGTCATTATCTCGGCGAGAAGAACCGCCGGCGATTTATCGGCAATCATTGCGACCGCTGGGCCAACGATAAGATGACCTAGAAAAAATTTGCAAGCGATTCCGAACCGTCCAAAGTTTCGCCAAAATTCCCATGCGTTCAATATAATACTTTCCAGAATTTCGCAAAAAATTATTGATTTATTGGTATAACAATTAAATAATTTATAACTATTACTTTGTGTACAACTGTTATTGCAACATTGTATACAACAAAAATTCTCACTATAACGCGTACTTTCCATAATTTCGCAAAAAATTATTCATTTATTGGTATAACAATTAAATAATTTATAACTATTACTTTGCATACAACTGTTATTGCAACATTGTATACAACAAAAATTGCCACTATTAATTTCGTACAATTTAATACCACCTGTATAATAATAATTAACACATAAACATAAATGAATGAGCCTGTACATTATCTCGATTTAAACCGCCCTCCCATTAGCGATAAAACAAGCCTGACCGTCCAAGGGATGCTGCTGCGGTCGACGGTAGAAAAAGATGAGAAAAAGATGAACTCTCTGTGGTGTGAGTGCGCGCGCGAGCGTCGATGCAAGTGGCGCTCGGAACTTTCTCGGAAGGATCCCTTGGATTCCTGCAGGACGAATTTCCCGGCCTCGAGGTCACTTAACCCGCCGCGACACGTATTTCCCATGCATTTTAAGGATTTTCGGAGGACGCCGCTGTTTTGTCGAAGTATGGGCACGTACTTGCCGTGAAAGGATCATAGAGTGGACTTAGCTGGGAAATCCCGTGTAAAACTTGCCCGGAATAACAAAGTCCTCACCCTCGAACTTACCCCCCGACGATCCTCCCTTCACCCCCTCTCTCCTTCTAGTCGAGGACTTTTTCTGTCGGATCGAGTGACCCATTACTGAGCATCGTCATCGATGACTTTAATGTTTATTATTGAAAGTTGTTATATTTAATGATCGTTGTGTTATAATATTGTTAATGAAATGAAATAATTGCTTGCTAAAATTGTAATAATGATCCGGGAAAGTTAAGAATGATCATATTTCATTCCTTGTTTTATTTATTATAGCTTTATTAATGACGAGTGTAATTATTGTGTCATTGATACGAATATCGCAAAAAGTATAGAATGCGGAAGATTCATATAAATATTGTATCATAGAATGATTAAAACAATCCAGCGCAACACATGTAAACCCAAACACAGAGTCCATCGAACCTCGCAAAAGCATCGGGGCATTCCCTTCCCATAAATCCAAGGCGATAAAGCTCGCGCGCCGAGCTAATAATCGCTCTAACACTAACAATGACAGATTATGTCAGCGCCTAGCTTCGCTCGTTGGCAATCGTAGTCATGTATCGGCCGTTAACTTTGAGGTTAGAGTGCCGCCGCCATCTTTCACCTTCTCGATTATTCAAGCGACGGTTTACGGTTGCATAAGGGGTGGAGTGGGAGAGACAAGGATAGGGTTGCGTTCCATGAAATCTCCATGGGGATTCCCTCGGCAGAGATTTCACCGGGCTGACCGGTGGCGCCCCTAGCGGACACCGTGATCATCCGACAGTAAGAAGTGGGGGTGGTCGATCCTGAATTTATATGGTGTGTTTAGGTGAGAATTGGTTCTTTATGAGCGGCACGTGTATCTACTGTCGAGGGGAGCGAGGATCGAGGAAAAAGCTTCGAAGGTGGTCCTTTTTCCGTAGTCTTTTTTGATAGTCCGGGTTCATTGAACCCCTTGGGAATACGCTTGACCCTTCTTAATCTGACCGTTTATCTCTGAATCGTGTTGTGATTTTATTTTAATAGAAGATATCTAATTTATAATAATTAGACTTCTGAATTATTTATTGAATTTAAATTATTCTAGTTACAGAATGACGACTTGGTCTTCGATCAGGATGGCAAAATTGGCGAGGAAACACCACTTATCGAGAGTCAACACGAACAATCGATCTTCCATCGGATAAAGCGTGGCCTCTGGGACTTCTTTTCGTCGCCTACAACCACTGAAACACCAGGTTCGACCAATAAAAATACTCCACGAATAAATAACTTCCCCTTTTTCGAAATTGTTTAAAAAGTGGAAGCTTTATAAATTGGACGACTTATTATAGATAAATTGGAACCGGAAGTGGAGAATCTCACGCGGGAGAATAGTTCGTTAGTCGAGCAACTTCCGGAGCAACACCACGTGAAGAAGTCTTCCAGTTCGGAGAGACAGATTCGAGACAGTGGCGAAGAAGATGGATACTTGGACGAGGTAATGATTTAATTAATTAAAAATTCGTTTAACATTAATATATTATTGTAATTACAACACTTTATCGATTCACAGGCAGATAACGAAATCGGGGACGTAGCGGAAGGACGACGAGTCCCCGAATACGGAAACACCGATGACGAGGACTTAGCCGGTTCCGGAGAGATCGAGGGTAGTGCAACGGAAACGGAAGTCGGTCAACATCATTCGGACGATCGCAAGATAGGAAGCAAAGCGAGTAAGTAGTTCACGAATAATGATAATTCCATCTCTTCCCTATCAATTAGAACACAGAATTCCAATATGGCGGCCACTGACAATACACCACCTCGAGAAATAAACATGTTAGCATTCCTTTAATATACTTTTATTCCTACAGGATTTTACAGAATCACATTAACTGTCGGTGAACCATACAGAAGAGAGTACTCCGACAGGAATAGTCAAGTTTACAAAGAACTCAGTGGCAACATAACCCAAGCACTCGAGGATCTTTATAAACGACGTGTTCCAGGTTACCAACACTTTGCCAATATTGTTAAAGTCTCGTAAGTATATTAATTCTTTGACTAATGTGAAATCTTGACCTAGCAAGGAACAATAGTGTTGGCAGGTATTGAAATATAAATAATTCCAGGCCAACGAGCGACCCATTCACATCACAAGTAACAGTGGATCTTGGCTCGACCTTCACTGACGAATCAGAGGTGCGAGCTATAATCGAGCAGCAGTTGCAGTTCCATAGCCTTGGTAGCATCCAAGCGGCACCCGAGGGATTCTCCTTCAGGATCTTTCAGAGTAAGTCATGATCGATTCCACACATCCGCAGATCTCCAAAGTAAACTTGGTAATTCGAGCAAGCCACTGGGAGAGAAGGAAAAGGGAGCCGGCTTGCATCGGACAGGGAAAGTTACTTTGTACAGATAATAGCTCTTCCGCTCGACTTTCCCCTTCTCTCTTTCTCTTTCTCTCAACGAACTATATTGTTTCGAAGAGAGAGGATTCTCTTTTTTACACCTCATGCAACCTTTGATGGATGTTCGATCAATGTTTATCCAATTTTACATTTCGAACTTTTCCATATCAACTTTACAACTGGTCGATTCTTAATTCTCCTGTTTTAAACCCTCGTTCGCATTCTTTCTCTGTAATTATTACCCAGTTTTAATGATGTCGTTTTCGTCGCGGCTCCCCTTGTTTCCCCTTCCCCGTTCAGCGTTGGATGTTTGTGTGTATGTGTGGCTGTGATTTGAAACAGCAGAGGGTGAACCAAGCGAGCAGGAGTGCGACCTTTCGACCGAGTTGCAATGTAGAAACGGTGCATGCATACCGCTAGAATCAAGATGCGACGGAATCGAGCAATGCGATGATGGATCCGATGAAAACGATTGTCCACATACCAGAGAGAATCCGACTACTCTTCGTAAGTAGTAGTACCTTCTTCCTTTTCCTTTTTAAACCTTTGTTTTTTCTATCTATTTTCGTTTTATTGGTCCTCGCTTTTGATTTATAACCTCAATTCGAAAACCCGGGGTTCGACAGACCCGATCTCCGGTGAGGTATCAACGGAAGACATCTTGGATAAGGAAGAAGATGGTAAAACAGAAGAGTATGATGAATATACAGGACGCCCAGCGTCTAACAAATGTAGAGCCGATGATACTGTTCGATGCGAAGATGGTAGTAGATATATCTGCTCTATTCAAAAGTGTGATGGAATTCCGGATTGTGATGATGCAGGAGATGAAGATGGTTGCCCGCATCCAGGTAGAGGATCAGTCGAAGGTGTTCCGGGAAGCATTTCGCGTTTCTAACAGCTTTAATGTTACTGTGACGTTTATCATTGTTGGGATTCTATTAATTCTGTGAGTTAATCAAAATTGAATGATTTATAAGACGGACAAATGTTGATGAAGTCAGAGTGAATTATTCATACGGTACAGAAATGTCAAATGACTCGAAACGAGTGGATGAAGTCATTACGAGAAGTAATCGACCCACTTCAATTCAAGTGACACGCGCTAGAATTGACGCAATATAATTAAGTCATTTGTTCGCACGAAACATATATGAATATCAAATGAATTCGTGTTAATTGATGATCTCACAGGAGTAATATAAATAGCGTTAACATTTATCTGGTGGCTGATACGATGATGCTTTTATTAATCATTGCTTCGATTATAAATTTCTATCACGCTTTTAATTTCTAATATTGGCTGATGTTTATTAGGATTTCTGGTGTATTCTCTGCATTGCCAACCAATGGGAAATGTGTTTGGAAGCTGTGAAATTGTCTGATACTTTATAATAGATCGCTTCTAATTTCTAATACCGGCTGTCGATCATTAGGTTTCCATGGTGGAATTTTTGGGGAATCTTTAATGGTGAAAATTGTGAAAATTAATCTTGGATCCTTTCTTTCTTTTGGTGCAACAGGTTGCAGCGCTGGTGAATTCGCTTGCGATGTTTCGAGGTGTATTTTGGAGTCGCAGAGATGCAACTTCGTTGAGGATTGTCAGGATGGCAGCGACGAACACGATTGCCAATATCCCGGTGAGTGGAAAAATAGATTTCTACATTTTCGAGATATTTTCTGTTGGTTGTGAATATTTCTGTTTAACCCTCCGCGAATGAAATGCGTACTTTATCGATGCTTGGTACGATTTTATCGTCAGTGGTTAAGAACTCCTGAAAACAAGGCTGGAAAACTTTACCGACGTGGAAAATCGATTTCCATCCCTTCCGATATAAGAAACACCCTAAGAAATTCAAGCACCTCGCATTTACGCTCGAAATATAACCAGAAATCAATTTCGAATTGAATACTTTTCGAAATAATTCTACATTTCAACATTTAACAAGACTCAAATTTGTTTTTATCATAAAAAATCAATTATTCGACCGAATACAAAGAATCCACCAAGAACTCAAAGATTTCCTAATACAATTCCAAATTTCACTTTAAATACTGCAAACTATCATCGGTTGTTTATCAGCGTTGCAATTGCGAGCGGACGTGCGGCGTAGGAAACGCGGCCCTTTTTATCGCGCGATCGAGAAAAAGGTCAGGTATGGCAGAGTTACTGAATATTCAAAGCAACGAGTCGAGGGTTTTCTCCTCGGTTCTTTACCACCTGCCTCCTTTTTTTAATCGCACGCCAACCGAGTCGCGCGCTCGCGCGCGAGCGTCGTCGAGTGCCGGATGATCGTGGTCAACAAGGTGGAAGCGAGAGAGAACTCGGCCAGTGTCGTTTCCCGCGATCCTCTCAATTAATTAACAAATGGAACTATCAATATTTTGTCGAGCCCTGTTTTTGTTTCCTTAAAGTTTTCATACATATTTTTATTGGGGTTGTTGGACATATATTTTGTCAACAACAAATCATTCTAGTTTTAAATATTATATTGTTGATTCGGATTTTGAGATTTTTTTTCTCATATTTTATTGAAAAAGCATGTTCTATGCCTGAGAATTAATTTGCAGTTTTTTTAATCATTAATTAACAAATGGAACCATCAATATTTTTTCGAGCCCTGTTTTTGTTTCCTTAAAGTTTTCATACATATTTTTATTGGGGTTGTTCGACATATATTTTGTCAACAGGAAATCATTCTAGTTTTAAATATTATATTGTTGATTCGGATTTTGAGATTTTTTTTTCATACTTTATTGAAAAAGCATGTTCTATGCTTGAGAATTAATTTGCAGTTGTTTAATCATTAATTAACAAATGGAACTATCAATATTTTGTCAACAGGAAATCATTCTAGTTTTAAATATTATATCGTTGATTCGGATTTTGAGATTTTTTTTCATATTTTATGCTTGAGAATTAATTTGCAGTCGAAATTTTGATTTTATTATTACTTTTTTGTTTAGATTCGATTTTCTTTTTCAATACAAATATGTATAAACTATAAATTGCAACGAAATGTGTTAACAGTGTTTGAAAGGGAGAATTATTCGATTTTTGAGAAACTTTTCATGATTACTTTGAGGTCATTGACATCGAGTTGTGGACAATCCGCAATCAGTGGTTGGCCCATGCGTCTTTCTTTCGGCTGCTGGGCCCTTCAAACACAGTTCTGGCCCGAATGAACTCCGAATCATTCGGCCTCTTTCTCGCCCACTTTCCCACTGACGAACTCATTGTCCTCGGATTCGAAAAACTCCTTTCGAACGACAACCAACTTAGCCGCACTTTGCATTCTGTAAATATTAAAGAATCAATCCGGAAGACTTCAATTCTTTTTTAAAGGTTGCGAAATAATTGTTTCGTTCCATAAATTGACATTTATTATTTCCAGCTTTAATCTAAACATTTGCGCCTTTGTAAAATAAAAAAGAATTCTTTCTTCACTCCAGAACAGCCAAAGCTATCAAAATAATTTTTTTAACATCTGTTATTAGCAAACTTAACAATCAACAAATATCCTACTAAATTACTACACTTTCCCAGTAAAAATCAAAGGATTCACCGAACAAGGAAATACAGTACATAATTAATGAGGCTAAAAATGAAAAGTTGGTACGATTTGGGGAATCCGTGGAGCGATGTTGCGGGGCTTTAATGCGGCGAAAGCGAGGCACTCGGCTGAGTAATGTCGCCGGGCCGGACTGTTTGACGTTTGTCATGGCGGTGCCTAGCGTGTGCTCGCCCCGTAGGAACCCTTAGCCGAGAGCTGCCACCCCCGAGCCACCCCCGAACCACCCCCGTCAGGACTCATAATTGTCCCGGTATACTTTTGCCTGAGCCTGTTATGCGCATTCCTAGTTCGCAGGAGAGACACAGCGAGTACAACCGCGGCAAGAAAGGCAACCCTTAAATTTAAAATCATCCCTTGATAATTCAACACTGCGATGTACAATCGAATCTGATTAAATATTCTATAAATATTATACAATATTAATTGGAGCATTACAGAATTATTTCATGTTTGGAATGCTATACATTGATACAAAAAATATAGAAATAATATTTATTATACAACGATGTTTTTAACGAACATAAAAATACAGAAACACAGACAGAGTTAAAATATAAAAATTAGTCGGAAAGAAAAAGAGAAAGTATCTCAAGGGGATGAAAAGGGGGGAGCGATCGAGGGTGGAAGAGGCAACAAGTGCGGTGGATTTCTGTTGGCAACTGTACAGCCGGGATGCGTGGCGTCCGAGGGGGTTGGAAAGAAGGGGGTTGTGACGACGAGGTAAAGAGGACAAGGAAGGTGGATATCATCCCCCTGCGGCTCGGAATACTTGAATATTGATTAAGCATGCACATCGCGATTACTGTAGAGCAGGTAAAAGCGCTCCTGCGTGTCTACGGATATTTATGTAGGCCACCCCTTTCAACCCCTCCGAAGGTATCCTTCGAACGAGGATCCTTCCAGGATTCGTTATATTCTTTATTGTTATTTAAGTATTTTTAAAATCTATACAGTATTCATTATTCGAAATCATACTTCGAGTTGTGCCACTCGAATATATTTATTTCTGGGAAAATAATGTTAATAAACATTAATTAAACATTGTCAAATAATATTATTAATACTATAATTAGTAAGTTTAACAAAATCTGCTATAGAAAGCGTTGACAAATTTTTCCAGGATACTAATTAGTAATTCAACCCCCAATTCATCAGTATGATAAATCATTGGAACGCGGAGTTGTAACAATTTTTCTGACCACCTGTATCGAGTCAGTGGACACGGAATTTACGAGTGAGACGATACTGTATTCGCAGTAGGAGGGTTGCAAGGGATGCTGCTAGGCGTTCGAACGAGGATCCTTCCAGGATTCATTATATTGTTTATTGTTATTTAAGTATTATTAAAATCCATCGTAATCGCATGATTTATTTTTCCTTCAATACAGTATTCATTATTCGAAGTCATACTTCCAGTTGTGCCACTCGAATATATTTATTTCTGGGAAAATAATATTAATAAACATTAATTAAACATTGTCAAATAATATTATTAATACTATAATTAGTAAGTTTAACAAAATCTGCTATAGAAAGCGTTGACAAATTTTTCCAGGATACTAATTAGTAATTCAACCCCCAATTCATCAGTATGATAAATCATTGGCATGCGGAGTTGTAACAATTTTTCTGACCACCTGTATCGAGTCAGTGGACACGGAATTTACGAGTGAGACGATAGTGTATTCGCAGTAGGAGGGTTGCAAGGGATGCTGCTAGGCGATAACTCTCCCGCTATAATTCCAGGAGGGCGAGAATCATCCTGTTCTCTCTCTCCCTATTATTCTCCATTAAGGGGTGGCGCGGAAGGTAGCAGATGTTTTCCCCATAGCAATTTGGCCAGACAGAGCAAAAAGTACCACCGAAATCCTGACCTGCCGCAATGGGGGTGGTGGGCTGCGTGCTCACCGAGGGGGTGCTATGATATTTCATACCCTCTATTCAATAATCTATTCGTATTACGATCGTATTAGAGCGCCGGATGCCCGGAGTGTCGCTGAATTATTCTGGAAGAGATCCTAGGGGAATTCCTGTGGACGATATAAGTTTTGGGGGGGTGCGGGTTTCTTTAATAGTTAATCGACACCCCTAATGGCTCGTTTGACCAATCACTTATTAGCTAAGTAGTTGGTACTATAAACGATGAAAGATTCACTATCGTGTGATCTTGAATTAGTTTCTGTATTCTTTGATCTAGGTTAGGTTCTCAATTTGGATTTAATGAATGATAGAAAATCGTTGGATTAATGCGGACTTAGTTTAACATTCTTTATTCAGAGACTAGAAAAGAAACACAGGGTTCCGGTTCCTTTCTCTCCTCTGATTGCAAGTCGGCCATTTTTCTCCGCCGTGTTTAAACTCCATTTTATCCACGGCACAATGAAGTTCCGGCTTAATTGGCCTTGGCTCATTCTTACCCGGCGATGTGCGGATTTAAGAAATCTGCGAGGCTTAACTTAGCAAAAGCTGAAGGGGCGAGAAAGAGAAACAGTCGTCGGTCAATTCGGGGGTTGTAATGGCGACTAGGGTGAGAGATTTACGATCGGGTAGCAATCCGATCTTGCACCGGCGAGTTTTCATCATCGGGCTTTTTAGAATTCATTTTCGGCCTTAAGCTTCATTTCTCCGCTGCGGAGAATTAAGGGCGGCGCGGCGGGGGTGTGCGCGGCCGGCGGGGGGTGGCTCGTTGGTAGCGGGACAAACGGCAGATTGGTAGGCGTTTCCGCCACCGGCAGAGCTCGTACACTTAAGGCACACTGCCTGGAATACCGCTCTGATGCGGGAAACAGCTGGCCCTGTGTCCCACAGGACGTACAGTTCTCGCGAAAAATAGTCTTGTGATACTTGGAACGATTCCCGCCAAAATATGTGCCTGACCGCTATTTTGAACATGGCTGCCACCTGTTCGAACAACTGATTAATGATATATTCGATATTTAAAGGCGTGATTGTTGTAAATCATTTAAAGTTTCAAATTTTTTTATTTTTCTAGTCCTAATTTGGAAATTAGGTTTAAATTTGAGGTTAGGATGTTTCTAGAAAGTCGTACATTGCCCTGAACAGTGTCTGGCATGATTCCCGCCAAAATATGGACCTGGCAGCCATCTTGAACGTGGCTGCCACTTGTTTGAACAGCTGATCGAACTATATTCATCCCAAATCATCAAAAAATTGACATTTCCGATATCATAAAGTGATCTCAATAACTCCAAACTTCGAAATACCACACAAATGAAATTTATATTATTTAAATTTAAGGTTAAATCGCCTTTTAAGTATGAAAACTTGACTATAACAATGTTGAATTATAAAACCACATTTTTCACAAGATTACAACGAAAACCAAATAAAAGTTCTCGAAAGAAGTAGCGCGCATGGAACGCCCGGATGATTTCTGGACCGCGCTGTACCTCGGCGGGCACATTGCGGTTATTTCTCAGTGCTCGGGTGAGCAATTCGCCAGGCTTTTTTGTAATTTACGTGAATCCACGCGGCCGTGGGACGAGAATTACGATTCGCGTGCCGCCGTTTAATCCCCGCGACAGAGGCGTCCACGAAATGCCAACACCTAACCTCAAACAACCGCCTCTACCACTTCCCCCTCTCTCTCCCTCTCTCTTTCGCGCGAGAAAAAAGAAACTGAGCGACAAAAAGGCAGTAGCCGAGTGAATCAGCGGGGGAGTGTGAATTCACACGAGCGAAGAGTATGTGGGATGATTCCCGATTGCGAAATGACTCGAAGGCGACACCAAGCGGCTTCCGCCTCCTCTCGAGTGATTCACTCGGTGATATCTGTAATTAGAATCAAAGGCGCGTGTGTACACACATTGCCGAATCGAGTTATTAGCGCTGATGAGGCAATCGAACTCGTCACGCTCCTGTTGCTCTCGTTCAACAAATCACCGAGTCATTATGAAAGCAGCTGGTCTCCAAACGATTAGCATACTGGCGTCCTCTCTCGCCGATAATTATTATTAATTCAGCGGCTCATTAGCACTGGATATTTCATATTTCTGAAAATCAGAAATCTATTTTTCCAAAATAATACTTAATTCCCTTTTCAAATATTCTATGCCGCGACAGTCCTTGAATTGGGGTTAGGAATAATTAAGAAAAAGTTTCGCGGAGTCCATTAGTATGAAAATACGAGCTCTTACGTATTCCTGCTCGTCCCAATCACGTCTCATCCGTCTGGACGTGCACTTTCCTTCTCCTGAAATCTTCCCACATCTCTGGACCGCCATTCTCAAGTTATTTTATTTAAAGTTTCGTCATTCCACTCTGCGAACGTGATACCCCTTGATTAACAATTCCTCAGTCGGCGATTTTTCAATATTCCACCATAACCTCAAAGTAACTCTTAACATAACCTCTCCGAAGCAACACCAACAAATAAAAACCTTGAAATTCCAACTCCGCACCCTTTTTTCCCCCCAGTCTTCTCTAAATTCCTGCATTAACATTTAATCGCAACAGAACAGAATTCTCTTGCAAATCCAAAACGTAACATTTCCAAGTGATTTCTGCGAACGTGATACTCCTCGATTAACAATTCCTCAGTCGGCGATTTTTCAATATTCCACCATAACCTCAAAGTAACTCTTAACATAACCTCTCCGAAGCAACACCAACAAATAAAAACCTTGAAATTCCAACTCCGCACCCTTTTTTCCCCCCAGTCTTCTCTAAATTCCTGCATTAACATTTAATCGCAACAGAACAGAATTCTCTTGCAAATCCAAAACGTAACATTTCCAAGTGATTTCTGCGAACGTGATACTCCTCGATTAACAATTCCTCAGTCGGCGATTTTTCAATATTCCACCATAACCTCAAAGTAACTCTTAACATAACCTCTCCGAAGCAACACCAACAAATAAAAACCTCAAAATTACAATTCCACACCCTTTTTTCCCCCCAGTCTTTTCTAAATTCCTGCATTAACATTTAATCGCAACAGAACGGAATTCCCTTGCAAATCCAAAACGTAACATTTCCGAGTGAAGCCGTAGCCATGGACAGGCGTGTTTTTTGTGGGGCCGCCGTGTATGAAAACAAAGTCTGTTGTTGGACGGCTGCATAACTACAATTTGCGGCCGACTGCCAGCCGACTGGGTTGAAAAGGGGGTTGGAGAGGGTTGGAAAGGGCGGTTGAAACGGATCGCGGTTAAATATTATTTTTCGACCGGACACCCGCCACTCGCTGGAGGAATTGATTCGTCCTTCTCTCTCTCTCTTTCTGTCAGAGAGTGACACTGTACTGTAGCAATCGATACATCCGGTTCAAGTCAATTTGATCTGCGCTCGATTGGCCCGATAATTGTCGGAGTCGATGCACCCACGATTGGAGTGTCGCTCTCGAGTGGATGCGGCTTCCTGGCGGTGCTGGCAAGAACCAGATAAGCCCGGTGTATAATTTCGGTGAGACGTGAGCGCTCTTATTCTACCGCGGGAAAGACGAGACTGTCTTGGAGGACGTCGCCTCTCTGTAATCAGCAGTTCTCCTGATATAATTAATCTAAGAGATGCGAGGAAAGCTTGGCGTCCTCCACGATCTACGCTAAAACGTTTACTTTACTCTAGTTTTTGTACTTGGTGACTCTATCGTTTTAGAGCTAATCAAAAATTATACTTGACTTAACCTTATTCTAGTTAATAGTTGTTGTTTTTTTACTTCATTTTATTGTGTTCTTGAGAACTTAATGTTTGTTAATGCTAATACAAAGTGGAACATAACCTTATATCTAATTTTGATCTTATTATGGACGCCATGTTGAGGCCAACAGATTTTGTAAAGCAGACGATTCACATTTTTCTAGGTTATAAACTGAGACCTCTAATTTTTCTTCCATATTTCCACGTTTGAAAAAACCACCTCCCCCATTTTCCACGATGAACAAGAGGCAACCCTCGAATTCCCAAGACTCTAATTCAGATTTCCCTACTTCCGGTAGGATTTGTAATTTTTATTTAAATCTTTATTTAAATCGACCTCTGAAGCAATGACTTCTCTATTTTCCTTCAACGGAACCCTCCTGTTCTCTATTTCGTAGAGCGGATGAGAGAGAGTGAGAGGTTCACCGCGGTGAGTTCGGGCGAGGATACCGAGGTCGTCCGAGGTTTAACCGAGGTCGGCCGAACCTCGGGAAGCGCGGCAAAGGCTTCGCAGTTGCCGGCGCGCGTACGCGTGATTCCCATTACGCGAGGGAGCCGCGCTGCACCTGCAACATACACCGCGCCCGGCAGTCACTCGCTCGGGAGAACGCCGGTCGGGTCGCTCACTCAGCTCCAGACATCATTCTTCCGTCATCGCTAGTCAACGCGAGACTTCCTCAATATATATATCTGAACGGTTTCGCTCGTCGATTTCGTCGGGCGCGACGCGTTCGAAATTATTTTTCGATCATTTTTGATCTTGTTAGTGGTGATTTTGACTTTGTTGTTGTTGTTGTTGTTGTTGTTTTTGGATCTGTGAGAATATGATTTTTGGATCAGTCGAATCTGTGATGATTGAATTTCTTTCATTTTTTACTTAGATGATATTTATGATTTTTGGAAAATGTTATTTGCCTGGGAAAGTTCGTGGTTGGATTTTTGGATTAGTCGAATCTGTGATAATAGAATTTCTTTTATTCTTTAATTAGATGATATTTATGATTTTTGGAAAATATTATTTGCCTGGGAAAGTTCGTGGTTGGAAAAGGTTTACGATCATTTTTACGATCTTCGTAAGACACTTCCGAGGTTTTATACTGTTAAGGGTCGAAGAATTACTTTTACGGTGTTTTCATAAGAACACAGCTGAGCCTGCATTTCTCTTGGGAGAGGAATCAACGCACTCCTATTCCTTCCGTCGACTTCTTAGCAGGGTCGCTTTTTTTTTTCTTCTTCTTCTTATTGCTCTATTCATAAACGCTCTAGATCGTGTTACAAGACTTGCGAGGGAGCGAAAGCAGCCCAGTGTTGTTGTTCTCGTCGATGAAAGGGAATTCGTGGTGGAGCGCGTGTCCCCATAAATTTAGCGATCCCTTTTCCCACTCTTGGAGAAGCCGACTGGTCCAAGAACACCGATAATCCTCCGCATGGGAGCTTCGTCTCCCCTAACTTCCGGAATCCCTTATAATCCCCATAACTGTTAAAACAGACGTTGGTATTATTTTTAAAAGTCGTACTAATTTTTTCTTTTCTTATTCTTTCTATGGTTTTTATATGTTAGAAGCTGTGGGATTTTTCTTGAATTCGATGGAGGAATTTATTTTAGGAATTTATCATCTGTTTTCTATATTGATTTTTGTTATTCGATTCTTCGAGCTTTCCGTGTGATTTTCGAAATTCCTGTAATTCTAGTATTTTTAACAGTTGTACTATTTCTTTCCTTTATTTTAGTATAAATCGAACAAGAAAAAACATTTTTAACATTTCCAAGATTGTTTCTATTCTTGTTCTTATTTCTTCGACGATTGGAATTGAAAAATCGTCAAAATCGAAGTGCATCGGCTTCATTTTCGAATTCCCCGAGTCTGATAGATTCTTCTCGGTCTTCCGATGGTTCCCGGCTTTCCCAGCGTTCCTACAGGAGAAAGAGCACTCATGGGGACGCTCGGATAACGAGTCCGAGAATTGGCGGAGCAGAATCGAGGCTCTCGAAGGTGGTTGCTTAGCTTAGCATTCGAATTGCAATTCTTCCAATATTAATTTCAGTTTATCGAATTTTAAAAATGATATTAAATTGAAAGATCGTAACAAAAAAAGTAGTATTTAGTTATCAATTTCAAAAAGTAATACTATTTTGAAAAATCGTGATAAAAAGATATTAATTAGTATTAATTTCATTCCAACACTCTTTTAATTAGTAGAATTATTTCCGCATAATTTAAACTAGAAAACTAATCGAAAAAAAGGAAAAACGCTCTAATTTATCATTGGCAGTGACGATCATAAAAAAATAGTATTTAGTTAATTTAATTCAGAACACTCTTTCGATTAATACTATTTTGCGAAATCGTGATAAAAAGATATTAATTAGTATTAATTTCATTACAACACTCTTTCAATTAGTAGAATTATTTTGGCATAATTTAAACTAGAAAACTAATCGACAAAAAAGGAAAAACGCTCTAATTTATCATTGGCAGTGACGATCATAAAAAAAATAGTATTTAGTTAATTTAATTCAGAACACTCTTTCGATTAATACTACTTTGAAAAATCGTAATAAAAAGATATTAATTAGTATTAATTTCATTCCAACACTCTTTTAATTAGTAGAATTATTTCGGCATAATTTAAACTAGAAAACTAATCGAAAAAAAGGAAAAACGCTCTAATTTATCATTGGCAGTGACGATCATAAAAAAAATAGTATTTAGTTAATTTAATTCAGAACACTCTTTCGATTAATACTACTTTGAAAAATCGTAATAAAAAGATATTAATTAGTATTATTTTCATTACAACACTTTTTCAATTAGTAGAATTATTTCGGCATAATTTAAACTAGAAAACTAATCGAAAAAAAGGAAAAACGCTCTAATTTATCATTGGCAGTGACGATCATAAAAAAAATAGTATTTAGTTAATTTATTTCAGAACACTCTTTCGATTAATACTACTTTGAAAAATCGTAATAAAAAGATATTAATTAGTATTAATTTCATTACAACACTGTTTTGATTAGTAGAATTATTTCGGTATAATTTAAACTAGAAAACTAATCGACAAAAAAGGAAAAACGCTCTAATTCGTCATCATTGGCAATGACGATCATACGTATTCTATGATGCGAGGAAAAAATGTTCAAGTAGCTTAGGTGCCTCCCACGCCGGACCATAGTTCTCCTTCTCCTCCCCGCGTTTGCCTTCTTCGCTCCTCTTCGAAGCTTCCTTCGCTCGCGCCGACTTCTAGTCTTCTCAGTCCGCTTAGAACGCTCGGCCTGCACGCTGAGAGATCATTCTTCCTTCGGGACTTCGATGCTTCCGCGTGCCTTCAGGTTTGACTCGCAATCATCCACCTTTTCGCGCTCAATTCTTCCATTTAAATATTACTTCGTCATTTGATTTTCTTTTATTATCCTCGAGTTTGATTTTTATTTTCGTCCTGTCTTTTTTTAAATTACTGTGGTGTCAGATTCCATTATACCGTAATATTTCATTCTTAATTTATAGTTTTATTAGTTAAGATCGACTTTTTCTACACAATTCCCAGGAAGACTGAGACCCTCCAAACACCCCCGAAAAGTGTATTTGACAAGTGTCGTCGGTAAACTTAAATCGCGCGAGTCGAAGGGGTAGCAATTTTTGCTCCGCGATTATGTCGACTAGTTGAACGTGTCCGGCGGATGGAAAGCTAGCATAATCGGCTACCGGGAAATCGATAGGCGCGTTTAAAGAGGTAAGGAAAGACTGTTCGCCGATTTAATAGCTTTCCCCTCGAATCCAACAACTCCTCCTGTCTTCTTCTCAAGAACTCTCTCCTTTCTCTCTCCTTTCTTTTCCGTTCGATCGGCTTACAAATCAAATTTAGCGTCCCCGCTGACTGCCACTGAAATCACTCTTTCCCCGGACACACTTCCGCTCCCGGTTTTCTGGGAGGACGCTTCCTGCGCCAGTGAAACATTGTCGAGTTACAATCGCATTTCCGGTAACAATTTTTCCGGCCCGACGAAACTTCATGAACGTTTTCATCGATCAGCCAATTTGCAGTTGGTAGTCCCGCGAAAAAAAAGAGAGAGGAAGAGACGAAAAAAAAAAAAGAGGGAGGAAAATTGGACGTCCTTTGGGGATGAACCGGGCTTTTTTTGTCGCGGCAGGGGTTGGAAAGGGAATGTGTGAGTGAAATAGAGAAATAGAGGTGTTGACACGCGTCTTTATAGTATTGTAATGACACGCCAGACTGAAATAGAGCCATGACCGGGGGTGGAAAAGGCGGGCGCGCTTGCGTTGAGGGGGTGGTTTCTCACGTGGCTGCGGGTCCTCGTTTAAATTGGAGCAGGACGCGCGCGGGCGCCTGTCGTTCTGGAAAGCGCTTTCCCTCGTTCCCTGCGTCAAACGGCGCTCTATATTCACGACAATAATTAAAAGTAATTGAAAAAACACGCGCCCAGCCATTGTGTGCTCTCTCTTCCGTGCGCGTGCCTCTCTTCTCCCACCAAGCGAGCCTCCTCTCTTTCTTTCTCTTTTTTTTTCTCTCTCTCTCCTGAGCGCTGCCTGTTTATTCTACCCTGGCCGAATGAACGTCTTTTCTTCGACCCTTTTGCGATTGTCTTGCTCCACCTCGGATTTATTCTGTCTTCGTTCAGATAAAATTCGACAATACGGTGTTACCCAGGGGTGTGTTTTAGTTTTTAGTCTTCAAAGGAAAATTTGTGGGTCCTCCTATTTTTAATTTCTACTCCTGATTGTCGAATTTTGTTGCATTTATTTCCCACGATTTTTTCTATCTTTCGAATCCCAATAGTTTTCAATTACTGTAACAAGGATTCTTTAATTTTCCTATCTTTCACTGGAATATATTTAATATCGAAACCCAATCGAACAAAAACCCTTGATTTCCATCCACGAGAAATTAACAAACAACCCTTAAATATTGAATAATCCAGAAAAAAACGATTAAACATTTCCCAACCCTCTTCAGAACTCAGTTCTCGCTTTACTTTTCCTCCGAAACCATTCGCCGAGATCTCAGGCATTTGCCTGCGAAACGGGGGATGATTGCGGGGGTTGCAAGGGTTCGTTTGGTATTCCAGGATACTCCGCGGAGTATCTTCGAGTGGCGATAAGGTAGCGCGAAGTGCGAGTCGAGAACGTGTTGTGCGGGACAAATGAGAGAGTGTTGAAGAGCACCGAGAAAGACAGCATCATCATCGAGAAAGAGGTTTGGCCGAGAAAATGGGACTTATGTCAGGGCAATTGCTCGCAATCCTTGTCCTCCTGCTTGGCCTCGCCCTGGCGAGCTCTGGCACGCGCCAAAGGAGGCCCCATCGACTTCAATCCAGAGGTAAATCGATCTAATCCCACTTATCATCATACCTTTGTACCGTTCAACGCCACTTGACACCGTGCATTTCCAGTTGCTCAACTTTAAACATAATATTGAGATGGGAAATTGAAAGACAAGAGAATAGGATTTAGTGTTGATTTTTATCGCACTAATTCTACTTACAGTATTTTCTATCTTTTAAATCCATGGAACACGTTATAATGTTCGTTTATATTAATCCGAAAATCCAAGTGAATCAATCAATGTAAAACACACCCTTGAAAGGCCACCCCTTTCCTATGGTGGTAGTAGTCTGATATGTGGGCTTTCAAGCACCTCTTCACCCCATGCTCTTCCCGGCGAAATGAAAAAACTTTCAGATAAATAGTGATTCCTACTTCCCGGAACCCCTAATGAAATCCTCCCGCCAGATTCTAATAATTTTATGGCTCCATTCTCAAATCCGTCATATTACACTTCCATTTTGTCACTTTTCCCATTATTTCTCGAAACAAGAAATTCTTGTCCAGTCATGTTTTAACCCTCGAATCGAAATTGAATGGCTCCAACTCTAATTTGCATTAAACCCCATGGACAAAGCTCCTTTTTTGAAGGTTAGGTTTGCCTCGGGCCGGCGAATCTAACCTTTCTCGCTTTGTCTACTCACGCACGCACACAAGGATGGTGTTAATGTGTTGCGGCGCCCTTTACACTTCCTTTTGTCGGGCGTTTAATTGCGTGATGCAGCAGCCGATGTATTTTCAGGGAGGGAAAGGCGAGCCGGGAAAATATGGGGTGGGAATTTAGGTTAGAATGGTTCGCGGCGGATGGAAAAGCTCGCAGAGGACTTTCTCTCTTGGTTTTCGTGAATATCATTTTCCAGGGCGAAACAATTGGCCCTTTGGTGGGTCCACACTCCCAAGCTCCTTGTAATTCCATGGGGGGGGGGGGGGGGGGGGCGCTGCTTCGATGATTTGCCGCCAGAAGCCTCTTTCTTTGATCCACTCGCTACCCGTAATTCCATGCTGCGCTTACTTTCATCCAGGCTCTCGGCTGGATTTTAAATAGCAAGCCTGCTCCTATAGAAAGAGAGTAGTGCCAGAGAGAAAGAGAAAGAGGAGACTTTGTGGATGAAAGGTTTGAGGTTAGGTCGGCGGGCGCTCGTTGTTTCCCCGGAAGCCGAGGAATGGAAGGCCTGGCGCACCATAAATGTCTCTCTTTTTTACTGTGGGGAGTCTTTATTGCCGCCTTAAGATGCTTTTTCGCGGTAATATGGGATTAATTGCTCGGCTACTCGGGTTAGGTCAGGGTTAGGTGAGGTTAGGGGCGACGCGCGCCAGCCGGGAGAGAGGCCTGTAATTCTTGGGAGTGCCATAAGTCGCGGTAGGAAATGCTTCGCACTGTAAAAGTCAGGTCGAAGCCATTCCAGCGGCCGTAGCAGCGATTCCATCAGCGAATTTCCAAGCTCTCACTCTCTCTCTCTCTCTCTCTCTCTCTCTCGCTTTCTCTGCACTTCCGGCGCCGCCGAGTGTACGGAGTTCCACCCTCTTTCCAGTTCCCTGCTTTCCTTCCACGCCGGAAAGACAAACCTGGATTACCAGCACAATGGCAATGCGATATATATATATATTGATAAAACACATTGAAATAGATATCGAATTTAAATCGTCGAGCTGCGTGTAATTAACTTTATCTTCCACTTACGAAAAGGAAACCACCTGATTTGATATTCAGTCTATTTATACAGAAATTTCTAATATCAACGACTCTTTCCGTATCACAGTTTCTTTAGTATCAGAAATACTTTTGAGGTTACGTTCGTCAATGTTCCAACTTCCACGTTTATTTCCATCATCCTCCGCTGCCAGTGGTTAACAATGATATAATAAAGGAAAGTATTTCGGCGTAGCCACTAAGAATACCAGTGACTTTGTTCTCCGCGACAAGGCGAAACAGAGGTTAGGTCGTCACCGTACCAATTACTGGGCTGTTTACCTTATTGGCACTTCTATTAGCGTTGAAACGACGCCGGTAGCCAAAAATAGTAAGAATCCTGCGGCACGGATCTTGCGGGTGTGGGAACACGGAAATAGTCTGCGTAAGAATAAGGTTATGTCGGAGTGAGACTAGGAAAGATGGCGGGAATGGCGCTCCTTATTTATTAATACCTTTACGATTGCACGATAAAGCAAGCCGAAGTTCGTGCGACGCGAAGTTGTAGCGGCCCTAATGGCGTTGGAACTCTTGGAAGTATCGCTGGGGTCGTTAACGGCACGGCCCGTTTACGCCGCCGTTACTTATTGCTCTGCCACCTCTCGGCCTCTTATGGCAACTATTCCCTGCGGGGGCATTATGACAGATGTCCCATAAAAGATTCATCGGGCCAATTCGAGACGGTAATTGGTCGAGTAAGGTAGAATTCTAACACTTATGCTCATCTAACCTTTAATTCAATTTTCAAACTTGAGTTTCATCGAATTTGAAACATTATTTTATATAATTAATTCGGAACTATATCTGCTTCAGTTTCAAGGATAATTTTGTATATTTTAATAACAATTTGATATTGTAATTATTTTTATAAATACAGCGAACCTAACCTCGACTTGTATAGGAACGCATTAAATCCGCTCGACTCTGAATTAACAGATTTACAGGTATTATTATTCGTCCGCGAATCATCGTGATAATTGTTTTCAATTGTTTTTGTTAATGAAATGCTGGTGGGTGAGGTTTGAATGGGAGATTCGAGGTTGTAGTCGGAAGGGTGACTTGGAAAGGCGCAGTTCTTGGGAGGAGGTCGATCGACCTGGCAGGGAAAGAAAGGACTCTCATGCATATTGCACGGGCCTCTGATCGCTCGATGATTTAATTACCGGGTTAAGGTGTGTTTAAAGAGAACGTTTCGTCGAGTTCTGGATTATTCCGCACTGCCCCTTTCCTCCCGCCGCCACCGTCGCACTTCTCTCCTCCCCTTATTCGATTTGGCCTTCGTTTACCCGGCCGCCGTCGTCTTGGAAGACGACGACGACGACGACTGCCTTTGCCGCAGATTTCTGATTTCTCCCTCGTGAAAGGCGCTAATTAGGAGAGTACACACTGCAGGGGAGAAAAAGGGAGCTTGGACCACCTTGGGACGCGCCGTAATGACTTCCGCCATGTTTCTAACGCGCCATCTTTGTTCCATTTAGGTTATGTCTCGATTTTTGTTCAAATTATGGGGGAAAAAATCGAGTTTACAGATGAAAAATTACATCTAATCGGTCATATTTCGAAACCACTATCTTTGCTCGAATTAGGTTATGTCTCTCCATTTTCAAAATTCCCTGAAAAAATCAGTGCACACAAGAAAATCAAGGGAGATTATACGCTCCCCATAAATTTACACGAGTCTGCATTAATAAAGCCAGCATTTCCCAAAGCATCGAGCTTAATTTTGCGTTGTAACACGAAGGAATTCCCTCGGGCGAGGGAGGAGGAAAGCGTGTTCCGCGCGAGCGATCTTTCGCCCTGAAATTCGAGACAATTTGTCGTTATCCGAACACTCCGCTTCTCTTCTCCGCGAAGAAACATTGGAGCAAAACGAGAGAGAGTTAGAACAGGTGTTGGCTCTCTCTTTCTCTCTCTCTTTCTCCATCCGTTCGCCGTGCTAACTTAAATGGTCTTCGGACTCGTTAATGCTGCCGCCGCCGTCGCCGCTGCCGCCTCGAATCGGTTATTGGAAGTTTCTTCATGAATTCGCCGCTATTTCCCAGCGAACACTTGCTCCAGTTAAGAGCCGCTTTGTTCCGGGGCACCCGAGGGGCCGATTAGGCTTTTTGCCGCGACTATTATCGACATCTCGCCTAGAAATTGATCTACCGCTCGACTTGAACGACAAACAGTGACACGTACATTTCATCCTGTTATTTTTCAATCATTATTCGTCGATATACTCTTTGCGGAATATAATTAACAATTAACTAGTGATTCTAATATTTTATTACAAATTCTAGTCGATCTTTCGATGTATTTATAATTATCCTATTTCTGTTATTTATATTTTTAGTATCTCTTGTAATACGCGAGAAACGGTGACACATATAACGTTATAAAATATAATTATAAATTATCTAGTAAATTCAATATCTTTTTATGTATTTATATTTCGTATATTTTTTGTAATGCATAAGTTCATAGAATAGAATCAATAGAACCCTGAAATTCCCATGAGTATCGAAGGGAACACAAATACACGAAGGGAGGAAGCTGCACCGATTTCCTGAAATCAATGCAACCCCGCCTTTCTCGCACTCTCCCATTACAATCCACATCGGGAAAGGTTCTCTCTCTCTCTCTCTCTTTCCCATTGGTACAAGATAGAGAGAGGGAAAGAGAGCGATAGAGTGTGCGATAATTAATGCCATAAATTCCCAGTTCTCGTATCGTGGACGTATCGATTTTAAAGTATGAACTTCCTGGAAGTGCTCTATCGGAAATCCACCGTCGCCATGACGGACCACTTCCGGCCCGAAGTCAGCCCCGAAGCATCCTCGCGCCATTAACCGCGAAAGCTAACCTCTCGAAAGCTGAAAAATTGTTCCCTGTTTGATTTAAACAGCGAGCACAATATTTCTCGGGTGAAAAGGTAGTTTTTTTCATTTTTGTATTTCTTTCTCTGGAGTTGGAAAAGTCGAGGTTAATTTAGAAAGAAAAAAAATAGGATAACCTCGAAAGTAAGAGTAACATAATCTAAAGGAACTTTTTTCGTGTTAGGTTTCAGTCGAGAAAGAGATTATGTTTCGGAAAGTAGATTTCGTAACCTAAAACAGTTGGGAGAATTTTGTTTAGTAATTCGAAAAAATCTAGGTCTACCTCGAAACTTCCATCTTGCGCTCCGGGGAATTCGATAGATGCTTTCCCATGTGTTCCATAAAAGAGTGTTTACTCCGCCGCAAATCTAATAACTCTGCCGAGAGGGAAACGTCTCGCCGAAACGCTCGCTGACACAAGGCGCAGCTGCTTTCACGGTGGATTTTCGTCGTGATTCTCTCGGATAATTCCTGGAAAAGCGAGCGTGAAATCATTTGATCAGCGCGCGAGGGGAAAGTTGGCACGAAGTGGAAGCAGTCATTCAGTGTGATATTAGCCACGTGTTGCTCGAATAGCGCCACCAGTCCGAGTAGAGCATCCGGAATTTCATTGACGCGCTTCATGATCATAAATCATCACTGTCAAACGCAGTGTCCCTGAAGCAAAGAATGTGTTAACACACTCGCAGACAGATATTACACAATAAGAAATCCAGCGGAAATTCGATGAAAACTAATTTTCATTATTCTCGCACGACGAATCATCGACGAACACTACTCTTTCTAAAGTGGCAATAAATTCTATCTGGTAATTCACTTCATTATTTCTCCATAAAGGAAGAGCGAGAAATCAATCAAGGTTATGCGGCACACTTGTTTTTATGGGGTGCAAAATGGCTGCCATGAGAGCCTGTCATTATCTACATAACCTTATTTACGAGCAATAGTCATGAGAGTGCCCTGGCGAATGTATTCATCCCATAACCGGCGAGATCTCTCTGGCTCTCGGTGGTATTTCCGATTTGCATAGTATTTCTCCTGTGCCAGGCCAAATGCAGCTTGGCGATATATCTTCCTCCATAAAAAGGGCCGAGCAGTGACTGCTGCTTTCATTTAACCTCCATGTTGGACTGCCATGTCAGTCATGGCGTTGACATAACCTCACTAAATTCGTATTCGCTTTGAGATTCGTATTGATACATACAGTGACTTTCAAAATATTTGTCTATCTCAGTTGTTTATAAATTGTTCTTCGCTATCTTTTATGGTAATTATTGATACATTATGTTAACTGAGATGTATGATTTGTTTAAAAAATGTACATAGATTATAAGGAAAAAAAGTGGAGTTATTGTTTTAGAAGGATTCGTGACAAACATTCATTCTAAATGAAAATAGCGAGACATTAATTAGTTCAAGACGCAATACCGAAATTAGAACAGGGAAGCCAGTAAATTTCAATTAATTAAGTAGGTTAGGGTAATTTCTAGGCGCCATACAAATTTCATGACATTCATAAATGACGATGTCAACTGATACTGTACATAAATTGATACAAATCTGAGTGTAAGGTTATCTTAACCTAGAAATCTTTAGATTTTACTAGTTAATTATTTACAGAACTCGGTGTAAACGTCTAATTGATTAGAAATCGATGCAAATCTGAATATGAAGTTATCTTAACCTAGAAATCTTTAGATTCTACTGGTTCATTCTTCGATAAAGCTTTTGAACTCGAAGAGGTGTGGCTTAGAAGGGCCACATGGGATATCAGTTCCATGGAATTCACCTTGAGACGACAGTGCACGTATGTAGAGTGGAAACGGCACATTTCTGTCGCTGCCAATGGGACTGGCAATGCTTGGAGTGTAGATTGTGGGTGTGCGGATCCAGTTGAGATGTTTCTCCGCTGACGCAATCGATCCGGAACCTTCACGTGCCTTCTTCTTTCTCCTGAGAGGCGATCGAGAACAGTGCTCGACCTTAACCTCAAAATAGCTAATTATTCATTATAGCTAAAAACAGGTATTTATTTTGGGCGAATATACAGCCGAGGCCAATAAAACATTGCATTTAATTAAATATTCCAAAAAATACGATCGATCTGTTTTAAAAAATATTTAATACAATTTCACCAGCATATAAAGACATTCTTGTAATTAATTACACTTCATTAAGAGGCTGCCTCGAGTTCGGATCGCCCCGATGAAAGAATCATCTCCTCGCAAAATGTTAATGCATACGCGTTGAGGTTAGGTTCGCACTCGCGGCGGCTTCCTTCTCGGTTTCACGTGTCCCGACGCTGGTTTCATATTCAGATCTGCAGTTTTAATCTGCATCTCGGCAGCGATCTCATTACAATGGAGTGGCGCGCCGGCCACTTTCGGTTAATTGTCACGAGGACGATCCGGCGTTCAGAGCATCCTTGCAAATCCAGGTGGCGCCCACGCGGGCGGGCGCCGCCACCGGCGTATTTTTAGCGCGCGCTCGCAACTTCAAAACCAACAGTTCGTCAAAAGTACGTGTACGAACCTTCGAACAAACAAACTGAAAAAAGACACACACACAGCAACAAAAATGCCGGGAATACATTTTACTCTCCCTTTGCGTTTCAAATACCAAAACCGGAGGGCTAAAAAAAAAAGATCGTCGTTTTTTTGTCGGTGCGTGACAGTCGAAATTTGCATGGCGCGCGTAAAAATCAGAACGGTGTGCGGTGCGTGCACTGTGTGGCGAGCGATCTCGCTTGACCTTTTCTGGTCTTCGGCTTTTCAAACTGTTCGCCTGCCAGATGAACTTGGCAGACTTCTAAGTATCGCTTGGAAGATCGGTGCTTCTAGTCGACTTAAAAGATTCTTTTAAATATAATTGGGATAACAAAACACTCGGTTGTATTGATGATTATAATAAATAAATAAATTACAGTACTACATTTATTAATACTAGCATTCTTTTTAATATTTATTTAATCTATAAAATAATACAGTATACGACTTATTTCGATTTATACCATTACATAATAATTTATAGGATACAAGAAACAGTTTAAATAAAACAAGTACACAATTGATAATAATAACAAAACAAACTTATAGATTATCCAACATGATAATTTCCTACACTAGGAGTTACAGAACTGATGAAATCCGTCTCAAAGCGTATCGGCGATCTTTTTGAAGTGCGATTATAATGATTAGAAGCCGCCTTCGCGGAGACCTTGAAACAGCAAGGAGACAATCGCCGAGCTAGAGATGTTAATGCTACAGCGACAGCTTGCTCGCTGATGGAGAAGAGAGAGCGCGCGCGCGCGGAGGCGGAATGCGAGAAAGAGGGATCGTAATCCGTCTCTGTGCGAGATACGGAAGGAAGCTGGGTGTTAATTGCAAATAAGACTGACTCAGGACGCGCTTACGCAAGGTGATTTATGAGCGCTTTATCCTCCTGTTGCCCGCAACTGAATCGGAGCTCGACGCGAGCGTTACGCTTTTGCCTTGGCTCCCACCGCTTTTGCTCAACGGTCATTAAGTAATTAGTTAGTCGGAAATTAGTCGCTTTAGACTTGCAATTTTCTATGGAATAGTGTGCAAAAATTCTGTTTTTCTTCCTGTAAGGAAGTAGACATTTTGACCTTGGTTATAATGTTCAGTGCTTCTAGTTATGAAGTCAGTAATTAGTTCCATGATTATTCGTTGACAATCGATGGAAATTTCGATTGTTATTAATCTCCCAAAACTCATTACTGCACTAAAGATCGTTTTACTAACAAGTTGTAATTATCTTTAAACGATCATTTTCCACTCGCTTATCCCTTTGTACGAAAAAGTACGGATTTCATTTCGACGACAAAACCATCCAAGAATCAAAGATCAATTGAAAAAGTGACAATAGCTTGTTTAGCTTTTGTCAGCATTGGAATTTGCATTCTTCCTCGAAGCTGCTTTCTATTCGTAGCAGGCCGTGACTTCATCATTGTTGACGCGGCGAACGATGTCATTGATAAAACTGCGATCAGCATAAGCTCGACCTAACCTCACAAATGCGTCCCTCTTCGTACTAGTATCTGGCCGAGGGCCTCAATGAAAGTGACCTCAGACAATTCTCGGCAGTCGTCTCGCTTTCCTCGATTAGTTCGCGCTCACCAATTGGCCCCTTGGCAATTGGAGCCAACTGGACGACATGGATGATTCGGATGACAGGGATTTTCGGCGCCACGGAATCTTTGGCAATTGACTTGCCGGGGGGTCTTGCGTCATTGTTCTCGTCAGTGTCACGATCACAGCTGGTTAATTGTTCGTGTTAATTGGCCGGATGTATGTTTACTGATCTCATCGAGGGTGATGACAAAATGAAAAATTAGTTGCTTGCGTCACCTAGTTATTAAAAAATCTTCCTTAGTAGTTTGGGCAATTGGAACTTGAGTGCTTTAATTTTTGGGACTGCTTTTGGTTCTATATTTGGGACTTTCAATTTGGATTTAATACTAGATTAAATTGGAATCCTAATTTTTGCGCCTCTTTTAGTTCTAGATTTCGTACTAGTCCCATTTTTAGTTCTTGGGACTTATTTCAAATTTAGTTTTAATACTGAGTCGATTTTTAGTCCCAGTTTTCGGGACTTCCAATTTGAATTTAATACTGGATTAAATTGGAATCCCAATTTTTGGGCCTCTTTTAGTTCCAGATTTCGTACTAGTCCCATTTTTAGTACTTGGGACTTATTTCAATTTTAGTTTTAATACTAGGTCGATTTTTAGTCCCAGTTTTCTGGACTTCCTTTAGTTCTACATTTAATACTGGTTTAACTTCCAGTCCCACTTTTTGGGACTTTCTACTAATACTGGAACTATTAGGACCCACGCACCAACACTATTTTCCACCCACATTCGATCTCGAAACACGAAAAGTCATTATTCCCGAAAATCTATCCGGTTTACGAAATTTCCTAACATCCAACACCCACCGCGTCCAAGGAACACATTGTTTCTCCCACACAAAAGACTGACCCATAAATCCTGAGGGACAGAGGCAAATTTTTATCGTCCCTTTCCCATTAAAGTCCATCCACAAGAGACTCTCATGAATTACACGCTCGCCCATTCATTCCTTGCTACGACTCACAGAACGAATCATTCCAGTCGCTTCTGCTTTGTTGTTTATTGCCCTGAATTCGGTCGCCACACATTCTCGTAACGAATTGGGACCGTGGAACTTGTTTGACCCACAATTCGATCTCATTTTCACTTAATGAGAATGTTATGCTTTCCTGTTAAGTCCATTGAAATGAAAGAAGAAATTTGTTTTATATGTTAATGATATGTTGTCGAATTATGTTAAATCGGGGACTTATTCAATGTTTATTAAAGTCCAATTGTTTAAAGATCAATTTTTCTTTTTACAAGTGGTTTAAACGAATATTTTTGAACTCGTCGAACATTCATTCGATGAGAGCCAATTAGGTGATAGTTTTCCTGAGTGATTCGATCGATGCCGATCACGATCAGCGCTCACCGGCTGGCTAGATGAGCTCATTGCGTGACGCAACGCGTCCGTTATCTGGTGGTTTCCTCGATGATGCGTTCCTCTTGGAATCAGTGACGTCTTCGCATCTTCCTTGCATTTTAATTAATTCCGTTGGAGCCGTAAAAATATTTACAGTCTAACGTCACGTGAGAAATTAAATAATGTGAGTTATCTTTATTGTAAAAATGAAATATACACAAGGAAATAATACAAATTTTAAACGCGCAAAGGTGATAACTATATTAAAATATATATTACAAAATATTGTGGCTGTCTCTTAAATGCTACTAATTAAATTAAATGAAATTTTAGAAGCATAGAAAAACACTCGGTCTTGTTGATCATTATAATAAATAAATAACGGTGCTACATTTATTAATGCTAGAATTTTTATAACATTTATTTAACCCGTAGAATAATACAGTAGAATCTACAAATAATTAAAAGCGAGAACTTACTTTGCCAGGACTAATTCCGAATTGGAAGCAACGTACCAAAGAAAATATCTTACTATTATTACATTACACACATTATATATACAATGTAATATTATATAATAATTTATAGGATACTATACAGCACTTATATACGTACAATTAGAAACATGGAAAAATATAAAAAAAAACACAATGGAACAACATAGAAAAATATGAAAAGGATTATAAAGGACAAACAGCACAGAAAACAAAGAAAAACCATAGAAACAGTAGTAGCGCGCATGCATCTAAAGTGGCAGGGATAGTGTCGTGCCTCGGCATTTATGCTTCGCTCGGGTTAGATCGTTATTTTTAATTATCTCTCTCTCCTCCTGCTACCCAGTGTCACCCTCCACCCCATCCTTTCCTCTCCACCCGCTGTCCGGTGAGCATCCCGCTAATTATGCTCGCCTCTAATTGATCGTTGTCTTGCGAGGCCCACTTCCAGCTCTATTCCCGGCGATTATTCCACTCGCTCGAGAGCGCTCTCGAACTCGATCGACGAGTGATATCATCTGCTTGCGATGGCGCGCGAACCCGTAACGAACTCGTCGATCTTTGATCAATATTTCGAGATATTTTGTTGTCGGTTTAATTAGTTCCCTGGGAATTGCTGGGGATTTTAATTGGGGAATGAAGCTGGAATTTAAGGGCGAGTGTATAATTAGGATGGTTGGAATGTTGCTCGTTTATTGTAATTTTTAATATGCAATTGTTTGGTTTCTCTGTAATGGCAATCAATATTTGATCATACATAACCTATAATTGTATAGAAACCTTTGGGATAATATAGTCGAAGTTTTAGTGAAATTAATTCAATGGCTTCGGTGATCATTCTGCCCGTACAAATCAACTTTGGGTAACTCTGTATTAATATAGATCGCATGTAGATATGTTGTAATGCATAACCTCTAATAACAGAACAGTGAAAGTTCCATTGGAATCGTTTCACTACTTTGAAAGATCATTCTATCAATTTCAGTAACAATTTTAACTCTTTCTATATTAGTATATATTAATATAAATTGCACTGAATACATAATAACACATAATCTACATCACCTAACCTCAAAGAGCATAGTGAAAGTTGCATGAAACTCGTTTGCCCACTTTCAAAGATCATTCTCCCCATACAAAACGACTCCAGGAATGTCTATATCAATATAAATGGCACGTAGACACGCGTAAGCTAATACACTTTGTCAGAGTGTGCGAGACACGCTGGCTACCTGATTAGCCGATTACGCGAGCGCATTAATTTATTGCCCGACGATCGTCGGCGAGCAGCGGAACGCTCGACGCGCATCGATTATTAGCCTGTAACGGGAAAAAGAGCTTGCCAGTTGGAGGTTATGTGTGCAGGCGCGCGGATGGAAAGCCGAACGAAATCGGTGAACAAAGCCCTTGCGATTGGTCGATGAATAATTTATGAATTAGCCGAGCGCGGCTCTGGCAGCGCCCCTCTGTCTTGCGGCATTCGTTCTCCTGAGAGTGCCTTGTGCCAAATACCAGGGCGACTTGTCACCTTTCCATTAGGAACTAATCTCTCTCGTAAACATATACAGTAATAACAAGTGTCTATTTTTTGAGTCGGGTAAGAATTCGTTCGAAATTGTTTAAACCGGATCATTCCGAACCAAAAATAAAGCTTTTAACTTATTTTCCTCGGCGAACCGACCTATTTACCACTGACATTTTGCCACACTCATCTCTGAAACCACGCTAATTATCCTTGATTGCGATATTGTTGGATTCACCGGGATGTTTGTTACCTAACCTAAAAGCAGTACGAACGAACCTTCCTGGTACGAGAATTCGATACTGCGACTAGTTGCGAAAGGCGTTCCTGTGAAATTCGAGTTGTCATGGCTCTCGATGGGCTTCGACATGACGATGACGGGCCCGTAATTTGGCGGGAACACGATAACCCCTTTGCCCAATAAATAACGTTCTGCCAGGACGAATTGTCGATAAATAAATGCCTCCGACGTTGTAGATACGTGTCAGGTGATGCGATCGTTATTTCACGAAGGCTGATGTCAGTGAAACCCTTGTTGTTGTCAGTCTGTTATATCAATAGATTGTTGACAATCGAGACTCTAACTTCATCCTTATTGGTCCATTCACTGAACCCCAACCTTAAAACTAAAAAAAAAATATTTTCATTTCTTTAGACAGATTTCAAGTACTTTATTTTAGGACTTTTCATTGGTTGGTTTTAATCAGTCTGACCAGGAATATATCACTTAGAGAGGAAGACTAGTTTCAAGTTAAGTAGTCAGAGTTGTGGAATGATGCAGAAAGCTGGTTATCAGTATGTCTGACTCGCCAGGAAGTGGTCTTTTTCTACTTAGCGCGGCGTTTTCTTGACACAGAGCTCTTGGGCCTTATCTCTTAATCCTCGCACGACATAATCCGCATTCCTTCGGGCCTGGCACAAGGAAACCTCTCTGCTAAACGACCTCCCTCTCACAGAAGCCTCACTGTTCCCTGTGGACCATCCAATTTTCCATATTTCTCATAACGAAATTCCATCCACAGCCACTTCTACATCTTCAATAATTCGATTGTCCCAATTCGATTTTTAATTACGTGGCCGAATGACTCTGGGATTTACGAGGCGGCCACTAATTGATAGCAGGTGGCGATCGATCCTCGATATTCACCGAGCGCTCCTTAATGACGGCGATTATCACCGGCTGTAAATATCCTTGAGGTCCACGCGCTCTATCAAAGCCTCCGGTGTTATTAACATGATTAACTGCACTCGGATTCACCATAAACTCCCGATGATCCATCATCGTGAATCGCTATGAAAAGTCTCCGCTCGTTTTGCCGATTACTCGATCGAGTACTTTGCCTTGGCATTTACGAGGGATTCTAATTAATACTCTGTCGTCAAGCGTTCAGTTAAAATGAAACGTCTTTTGATAACGCGACGAAAGATTGTATTAATAAATCAATGACTGTTTCTATTGAAACAAAAAAGTTTTCTTTGAAAATAGTTCTGTTAATAATTTTTTAATCCACTCTGCATACAATGATGCTTGGAAGTCGAGCGAAGCAACATGCTATCGTGTGGTTGTAGTTTGCGGTACAGCACCGGCAAGCGGGTATAGAAGCAGGGATGAGCAAATATTTAGGAGGGCCGGTGTATTATGGTCGAGTTCCGGGGATAAGGACGATTAGGCGGTGATAAAGCGGGCATTCCCGACCGGCGACGAGAGCCGGAATGCACGCGAAATCGCGATAAGCCTCCGACGGGACATGCGTTCGAGCGCCAGTTATCGCTCGAGTTTACGCGTGCACACTGGTGTAGATTACCTCCGTTGTCTCACTGCCCCTCCTTCTCTCCCGATGACCCCACGCCAGTCTATTGGCGGTGGGAGAGAACAGGGTCGATGAATATTTAAGGTCTTGTTCCACAGTCAGTCGAAATTGTAAAATACGAGGCATTTGACAGAGATCATTCTTTGTTTCTCTATCATTCTATATAATATATAATTATTATAAATATAATGTATAGTAAACACAATTTTATTTAACACAACAGTTTAACAAGTACTGTTCTCTAATTCTCATATTTTATCATTTATTCATTATAACTTAAAATTTCCCGTGATTGACACGCCGCGCTATTAAGCATATATTAATTGTTTGCACCCCCGAAATTTCCTTATTCTTAACTCTTCCTTGGTGAAGCCGGGTTCTTTGGAAAGGTTCACGTTCATTAATTATTTTGCTGGCTCATTCATAGAGATGGGTGGCGCCAGTGAGGAGCTGCGAGTGACGGAAAAGTCGAGGTGGAGTATTGATGAGGGGGCGGCGGCGGCCATATTGGTGGCCATTGGGCGCCCCAGTTGCGAAATCGCCCTGCCAATGGGCCTTTAAAGCGCATCGGGAAGTAGAACCGTGTTGTTGCGGGCTTGAGAAAAAGCTCCGTACATTTTTAAAGCGCTCGGAGAATAGAAGGAGAACGCTTTCGAGGTTAGGTATCACATTATCCCTCGCCGGTGTGTGTTGGTACCATTGAACCGCGGAGCTAGCTTCGTCTTCCATTCTCCATGGAAGCCGTTCGTCATTTCCCAGTGATTAATTATGATCGCCAGTATCGATTGCGACACTCCGCGCTCGCTCCGATTCTCTGGACTCGCCTTTAACGTCTATTATTCATTCCGTGAGATCCTTCGCTTCCTCCATAAGCGTCCTACTCTAGGAAATCGCATCAGAAAAGAGACTCCACTCAAATTATCCGTATTTCACTGACGCAACATCGTACTCGAATTGTTTATAATTGTACCATCCATTAAAAATGTAATGATCCACTAAAATATATCTCGATATTAATCTCTTATATCTGCGATTGCCACTTCGAAAACATGCTTGGCTGACACTCTCGCGCTCATTATGCAATCCCAGCGGCTCTTGTCTGCCACTTAGAGCAGCACCATCGATTTTTTCGATGTGCCGCCCCAAGCAATTTTCCAGATGAGCCTCCATTTCGATGCTCGTCTACCACACACACACATTGAAGTGTCGGTGATAGTTGCGGTGTATCTCGCTTGATTTTTTGCCGTGCGGTGTCCGGCTGCGACAGGACGTCATTAATTATAACGTTTAAATTGCAAATCGCTCGCTAAAATATGTCGAATCCCTCGCGTACCGTTGTTCCCCCTGGCAGGTACATGCATCTCCGATACATATGGATCGCGCGTCTCTCTCACACACACACACACACTCTCTCCTTTCTGCTCGGACACACGCGGCCGCAATCCTCGTGACAGGCTACATTCATCCGCGAGTTACACCTATCGCGGCAACAATTGTTGCAATAATCGTCCCGGCGATTTCCGGCCGCAGGCAATACTGCAAACTAATCCTTGACGCTTGGAATAATGATTAATAAATTGTAGGGATTAAATGAGTATAAGTTAGTAATTAAAGTGGGAGAATTAATGAAAGATTTTATTTTAGCTAAAGGAAATTAAAGAGCGCAGAAAAAAAGTGGGGGGGTGAATGAACTGGAAAAGAATAAAGTTCTTGAATATTTTTGAGAATTCTACGTACATGTATAACGGCCGCACACAAGGGAGCGAGATTTTTCATGCAGATTCGCTTATAAAATCGATGTTAATTCCTGTAACGTAATTACCGCCATCTATGTGACAATAATACCAAGCGAACTGCCCGCCAGCGGGATTCCTATTGACCACCGCAAGCTCTCCGTGAAAAAGCTCCCGACCATTCCAGTCACGATCGCCAGCAGATTTCCCCAGTTATGCACTGTCAGCTTGTAATTCTTTATTTTTCCTTCTACGATCTGTTATCGCTCTCGAGTAGAGAATGGTACATTTCAAACTCATTATTAAATACCAAAGAAATGAACAATTTTTACATTTTTATGCATGGAAGAACTCCGCGAGAAAATATTCTTTTCTTCCACGATTTTTCGTTGGCCACAAAAAAAAGCTCTTAATAGTTTTGAATATTTTTCTAGCGTTCGCAACACATTTTTTCCACGAGCCTGTAATATTTCATTGGAATCATAACAATAATCGTGATACTATAATTAAAAGTGTGCCGCGCGCGTATGAAAGAGTACACAGTCCTCAATCTTTACGAGGAGAACTTTTACGAATGGCAGCGTGATATCCTCGACGCGTCATAAAAATGTTAAGCAACTCGGAAGAAGAGTGGATCCGCACAACTAGCTCAACTGGGTCGAGACATATCAAGGCGGGCGATTGGAGAGCGTGAGAGTGACACGAGCGTAAAGCGTAAAAGCAAGAGGAGAAAGAAGGGAAACTTGGGGAGAGCTTCACTTTACCCTGAACGCATTTTTACGGCGCGACACCAGGGTTACTCTTGCCGGGGGGGAAATCGAGGGCACGCATCAGCAGGAGGCGGAGAGAAAAAGTAAAAGAGAGTAAAAGAGAGTAAAAGCCAAGCTCGGAAGGAAGCGCGCCAGCGGACAAAACTTTCGCCGGCTCGCTTCCATTAGAAGCGCACGGACGATTTAGCAAAGGCGCCCTCTCCGCTTTTAGGTCCAGCAATTTGATGCTAGTTTGCTTGTCATGCTAATATCCTCGGCTTCTTGCGTCGCCCTCTGCCGGGTGTCTCCTTCCCCGCTCACGCGTCGTTGCTCCCAGCTTAACCTCGAATTTACCGCGCTCTTTCTTGCGGCCTGTTTATTCCCGCGGGACGCCGGATCGCAGTTGATGGTCGGGCTGAATGGGACGCCTCGATTTACGGGACACTTTGAACCCGGAAACCGGCTGGTTTTCCTCGCCGATCCAATCTCGGCTGTCTGGTAAAAATAACAATGGTAATGCGAGTTTAATAACTGCGACGAGCGTGGCTTAATTTCAGGTTATGAACGCCGGTTTAATGAACGCCTGCTCGCTGATTACAAGGCGCCTCTTGTTTAACCGGTGTTTACTTCGTCGTAAAGGGATTTACTGCCAGGTCGACGGCAACAGTTTTCTATTCGTTGGGAATTTTTTTTTTTTCTCTAATTTTTGCATTTCGTAATTATTTTATATCAAATAGGGAAATCTTGAAGGAAGGTGTGTTCAAGTAGGCAGAAATAGGGGCGCTGGCATCGGGAATCGCCATTAGCATTTTTATCATCGACCGCCAGGCGGCATGGTAATCGCCCGTAACTTCTCCCGCCCAAAGTCCAAAGTCCATGTTTACAATATACATTTTTATCAGAGCGAACCTGTTACGAAGTTGAAAAGACCCGGAGTACGAAGAAATTGCATTCAGAGCCGAGGTTCGTCGCCGTGGTTGCACCGTCGCACAATAGATGGCGTCGAGACTTAATTGCGAGGCTTTTTTCCCAGCGCGCCACTCTAATAATTTAATTCACCGTTGACGAAGCGATTTTCGTCACTTTTGTCCGAAAGATCAGCCGCGGAACTTTTCTATTACCAGGGCGAATCATTGAAACGGAATTAACCATTTCTGCTGGGAACCTTGGCAGAATCTTTGCCTCGGGAATAACCTAGCAACTTTTCTGTTTTCTTTCCACCCATCCAGGATTTACTGGAGAACTTCGCTACTTCCTCCGGCTTTTCTTCGGCTTCCGTTCTACTCGGTGGTCTGCCGAGCGTGGAAATTCTTTTTTCTACTCCAAGAGAAATACTGTCTCCGTCTCTCTCTCTCTCTCTCTCTTTCCCTCTCTCTGAGAACAGTGGGAATCCCTGGTAGGACGAGAGGATTGTTTCGCCGGTGGCGCTCGAGCTTTTTTCGGGCTATCGTAAACGAGGACATTAGTATCGCAACCAACTACCCGTGAGGGCCGCGCTGAAAAGCTCGCCGAGCTTTTTCACCCCCCTCTGAAAAATGTTAAGAAAGCCAGCGTCTTATCATTGTAATTCCTGCTGAGTTTTCTACCACCTATTAATCTTCGACATTAATGCTCTCTTAAAAACCTTATATTTTAAGTTGCCCGAAAGCTTTTCCAAAGGTTTCCTGTATTTGGAGATGCCGGGTGAAGGGTTGGTTTCATTTTCGAGTGAAGCACAGCTCGACAAAGGGTTAAAGGGTCCATTGTAAGCGATACTAGCCACTCAGTCGCAAGCTCGAGTTCCCATTGGCTCAGTCAGGCTAACTTTGATGGTGGCGCCATCTCCTGCGGCCGTTCTAGTAATCCGACACTCTGTAATGCGTTCGGGCAATTCCCGGACAGGTTTCCCTGGCACATTCGATGGATCGTCTGTCAAAGCATTGTCAGGGACTGGCGAGCACTCCAGCTGGATTCCCGGCGACCATCTGCTCGCTAAATGATCGCGCATATCCGTTGAAAGTTCCGCTTCCGGCGGGCGGAAAATCTGGCGGAAAGTGGCGGGTGTTCGATGACACAAAGAGTTTAATCGAGGTTGTATTGTGACACGGCGCCGCCTAGTAATTCCAGGTGGCGCCACCTGTGAGCACGCACCATGAAACGCAATGCTCGGTAATTCTAGACGGTGTCGAATGACTATTGGGTGATCGGGCGACACTGTGTCCAACCAGCAATCGGATTACTAAAGCGATCCCTGAGTGGCGCTAACCTCTCCTCGGTTTCCCGCCTTTTCCAATGTGTTGCCACTATTGAAGCGAATTTTTATACTGGGTACTTTTGTAAAATGGGTTTGGAGGTTATGGCTAACGCACTCGAGGATCAAAGAGGCCAGTGGAAGTCTTTGAAATCGTATCGGGTAAGCTCGGGTGTAGAATTTATATTAGAGTCACGCATTATTGGCGCCTTAAGCTAACAATGGAAATCAGAGTCGAGCGATATTAAACAGCAGCTGTACCATGTACCGGCTGTTCGTTTCGGTGTCGATCGTTTTGGACGCACAGGAGGATCGAATTCCCTTTTTAGATTCCCTTTCTTAAAGAAACGACGTTCTTGCAGGGCGAAATAGCTTGGGAAAATGGGTCGCTGCTAGCGTTATTCCTTAAAAGCTCAGCGAGTTAAGTTAGACTTCGTCACGATTGGTGAAATTTTGATCGGCAGAAATTCCATACGGCTGAATATGAAGAACGATGTTTCTAATAAGATTATTTCTGATTTTTCTGTCCAGTTTGCACGGAGAATCAATTCCAATGCAGAAATGGTGAGTGCATCGAGAGCAGTGCCCACTGTGACGGCGTCCCCGACTGTCATGACAGTACCGACGAGCACAATTGCCGTAAGTTTTCCTTTCTTCACTATTTGCTTATTCCTGCCTGGGTTTGTCTAATTGTCTGGCTTTTTTTGGTGGCAAACTTTAAAGGAATGCATGTATTAATACGATATTGATTGGGTTTAATTGACTCCGTCATGGAAAACAAATTAATTTTTGACTGATTAGTACGTAATTCGTCAGGAAATCGGACTAACCGAACGCTGAACTAATTAGGACAGGCTTCATCAGTCGCAATTCTCGAAATAAGCGGAGATGCTTCGAGCAATTACCTTGGCCAAGTTGAAGAAACATTTAGCAGGAGGGAAACATGTTGGGGGTCGGGTTCGTCCGTGTGGAGGTTATTTATTGCGGGCGACCGCAGCACGTAATCCGGCCTGGCATGCGATTGCCGGTGGAAACTGAACGCTAGCCAGGCCACGACGTATTACGACGAGCTCGATAATTATAATAGCTGTGACAATAACAATAGCGTGCTCGGGAAAGCGGTACGATGAGCCGCACGATTCCAACTCGGGGTCATTGAACCCTCCAGTGTCATTCGATCGACTATCACGCATGCATTAATGCGAGTCCCACGGGAATTCTAATCGTTCACTTCCAAAGAATCCAACGAAGCAAAAAGAAGTGGAATTAAGCTTGTTATTTGGACGCAGGGAAGTTTTTATTTCTCCAGGTGGAGTTATCTCTAAGGCAGCCATCTTGAAAATTCGAATATGCACAGAGAAATGTTAGATATTATGGAATTTGTGGAAAAAATGAGTAAACCTCCACGCAATCGAGTTCATAAATATGTTCGTGGTTCACAAATCATTTGCTCGACGCGGTAACTCTGGAAACTAAAACCATCTACTAACTATTTTGCCGGAATTTAGTCCGGAATAATTGGAGCAGCTACTTGAACGAGTTTTAGCCAGGAAATTAGTAACGCTCGTGGGGGCCGGTAGAAAATTATTTTGAAGTCGTCGTTTTTGTTTTTTTTAAATTGTTGTTCCCTTCATTAGCGATGGTATTGCGTTGGTTCGACAGGCGGGAAAAGTGTCTGGCGTGAAAATTCCGGCGAAGGAGATTTGTTGTTGGTAGCGTTCATTAAGCCGGCCTAATAACCGGCGGCGATTTTAAGCCGACGTTAATCTCGACGTTGCTGAGAGACGCGTGCGACGCCCTTCCATCAGTCTGGACCGAGGAATTTCACATTTTCATCCCTCTAATCCCCGTCCGATTCATGATGAACGTGCACACCAACCAATCCGTCGCCTCCACGCAAATCTGGACATCGCCAGGATCACGTCTGCATTGACTTTCGCCGCCATTTGTATTCTAACCTCTTCGCTCGATCTTCCCGCCATTTTTCGCCGGCAAAAATTCCTCCCGAAACTCGTTTTCATTTCGATTTCTTTCTCCCGGTCATGCACGCTTGGTTAAATCGAGGTCCAATTGGAAATAGGGCGCGCGTGATGTCGTTCAATGAAAAATCGTCACTCGCGCTAGAAAGTAAATCTAACCAGAGTGGCGGTGTGTGAATAGGATAATAGAAATCCACCAAAGCAAATAGAATAGCGGGTACGTATCCCGCCAAATATAAGTATCCCTCGAAACGTTTTTCAAAATCTCACCACATCATTCTTTCAAGAAACACTTCTACTTTTGTCTCCAGTGTCAAATGCAATTTTATATTCATTGATCGAACCTCTCGATGGAGACATGAGAGGGGGCGGAGGTGGGTGGTCGACAAAGGGCGGGCACGTCCGTGGCGTGCAAATCGCTTTAAATCGTAACTCGATTCCCTCGAACGGAGCATGCATGCGAATCTCTCCGCACCCCCTGCTAATCGAAATCGAATTAATTCGGCTGCGATGGTGACAGTTTTATTTTTCGAGCCCTAAAGTGATCCCAACTGACGCCAACCACAAATGGAGACTACTTTTTTGTTGTTGTTGTTAATGAATTACACGGCTGCTTTGAAACGAAGCTCCGGCTAGCGACGCATAGAGCGATAAAATTACGAGGTCGTCGGTTATAAAAAATTCCCGGCTCGCCCTTGTATTTGGCTTGCCTGTGGCTGCGACCCACTTGGCTCGCCGGGATTACTCGGGCAACCACGGTTACCTCGTAGATCCTTTGTATCTTTAATACACCGCCGCCTCGAGGAGAGTTACCATCCTCGAGGACACTCACGAGAGGGCAGCGCACTCCCTCTTCATTTCTATTAAGCGTCAGCCACCCGGAAGCTTCACATTGGGGATTGGCTCGCTTATGAATTACTTTACCATCCGCAATTCTTGGAACGCCTCTTGAAACGATACGCATCACCTTTAAACTAGTTAAACCATAACCTAAATAGGTTATATTCAGGTTAGGTCAGCCAAATTTGGAACGAAAACCAACTTCGGATGATAATTTACGAATCTCGATTTCTGAAACCTCTTTTAAAGACCTGTGAATAACATTTAGCTTCGAAAAACGATCTACTAAATAAGGTTATGTTCGTTGGTAATTTCTTTATAGAGAAAGATCGACTGCCGCCATCTGATTCTCGATTTCTGGATCATTAGTTAGACTCTCTATGGGGTCTTCCAGGGCACACAGTAGCAGTCAGCATCTAGTAATCTCTTCCGCGAAATTTCCCGGAGTGCGTGCTAATTAATGGCCGCTTGCCGGCGGTAGAAGGCCGCTAATTAATTCCACGGGGGCCCTCTGCCTTTCCTCGAGCCGACGCGTCACTGTCTCTCTCTCCTGGGAGATTCTAGATTAGAATGTTCTTCACTTTCTCCCTCTCTCTCTCTCTGTGTCTCTCTTTATCTCTGTTTGTCTCTGTCTGTGGCTTTGGACGTCGCCGCTGCCGTTTAACTTCCTCGCAAGATGAAAGATGCCGAGGAATCCTAAGTCATTCGGAGCACGCAGCTTCCTTGAGAATTCTCTCGCTCGCATTCATCCCACCCCCGTTTTTTTTTCTTCTTCTTCTTCTTCGTATCTCGTCTTTGTTTAATAATTCCGCCACCCTCTCATTGTGGCTAATGTCGCTGCTGTCGTCCACATGCTTCATCGTTCGTCCTTGTCTCAATGTTGACTGGCATCATCGTCCTCGGCTACGATGCGTCCTTGTCAAACTGTAGCAAATAGATGACGAAGATCAGATGGATTACTTGCAGCATGTGCTAAGGACCAATTCGAATGCACGCCCGGATTTTGCGTGCCAATTTCGAGGCGTTGCGACGGCTACGTGGACTGTTCCGATGGCGCGGACGAGCACGAATGCGACAACATGAGTACGACTTTCATACACTACACTAATCACTAATCACCTCGGGGCTGGCTGACTCGGAATCGATTGGATCAATTGAAATGGAAGTAGCACTCCTTGAATTGTATGGGAGGAATTTTAATGGAGAATAACTTAGAATTTATAAGTCGGATTCATGAAATTGTTGGTTAGCCAGCCTTGATAGAAAGGAAATAACAACAGAGGGCACACGAAACACAGGATACTGTACAGGGTAGATTTTAAGGTTTGTAGAGGGCAGAACAATCGCATGGGACAAGCATGCCGCGTGCCAAGATGGCGCGGTGATTTATAACCTCACTTCGACGCATGATTGCTAATCGGTCTTGGGATTATTTGAGATTCGACTGAATTATTGATGAACGTGTGGAGTGGTTTGGAGTCTTGTTCCCCGACTGATTCAATTAGCCAGACTTTAGTTATGGCATCCTATTGGAATCGATGCTCGAGAGCGCTCGAATAATTCCTTTCTACTCGAGTTCTCGAGGAGTCTGTCTTCGTTTTCAGTGTTCAAGCACCTAATTACCAGGTATTCTTGCCTGATGATCCTTTCAAACTTTCAATAATATGCTTATCCTTCAAGATCAATCGGAGCCACTTCCGATTCAACAGATTTCCCTCTGTCAATAGATTAAGTTCATACAGCCGATCCTATGAAGGAGGTTATGTTCAAACTAGCATTAATTCGTCTCGCCATTCCCAGCTCTTCCCCTCCCGTTTGAGTTGTATGAGTTATTCACCTTTATTTTATGTTTCGCCCGGTATATGTAGCGAGGTGTAGACCGGATGAGTTCGAGTGCCATAATGGAGGGTGCGTGAGCAGGAGTGCTAGGTGCGACGGCCGCCATGATTGTCCAGATTATTCCGACGAGTATAACTGCAACGGTATATTTGCATTTTTTATTATTTTTGCCGTCAGTCTCGCAATCTCTCCGATCCCATTTATCCAACGCCACCTTTCTCTCACTCCTAACTCAGTTTCGCTTCGTGTACGAGCCTGTCAAACTTCGCAGGTGAAGACGAAGTGATAGCGAGTGACTAGTCGATAGAAAACTGATTGTTTCTGATCGATTTTCAGTGACCACCTGCAGCGGCGATCAGTTCCGGTGTCAAGATGGTATCTGCCTGAGCATCGACAAGCGTTGTAACGGAGTGAGCGATTGCCGGAACGGCGAGGACGAGAGCCAGTGTGGTAAGTGGGTCGAGCGACCTTCTATTAAAACAGCCCCCCTTTAATAATCATTGTCCATCGATCCAACCGGATCTCTCACTTGGTATCTCTCATCGAGAGGAATCGATGTCGAAATTGGTTCCCTGAACTTACCGGAAGGTGAGTGGTGAAGAGAGTCGGCGGTGCAGCTAACTAGGGTCGCGCACACCGACAAGGACCTTTTCAGAGATCACTCGAGGTGGCATATCGTGCGCCTGCATTTTTCTCGGTGAAGCAACGATACATCCTTGATGCCGATATATTTTCCCCCGATGTGCAGTCGCGTTTATTGATCCGCGCACACGCACGCAAGTGTGTCCGTGTGTGTATTGCGGCAAGGCGGACAGGCGCCTACACTTAACCAGCTGACGGTGGCGATCTTGATGGTTTGCGATACTAACGCGCTGGTAACGACACCATGTGCCAACTACCATAATCACCCGCCCCATCCGGAGAAGGGGCTTCTTACGAGCTTACAGCTTCATTCAACACACCACCACTCAAAGTTCCTGGACTTTGCTGGGTCTCGAGTTTTTTTTTTTTTTGAGAGAGAGATTTTCTTTTTGAATTTTAGATCGAATTTTTTATTTCCATGTTTTTTTTAGTTGGCGTGTTTGGACTTTCGATATGTTTAATAGAAAGTTTCCAATACGCCGGATGTTCTTGACAACTTCTGAATATTCCGAAACTTAATTTTCTCCGGAGCGGCGCCACTTTCGATTTACGATTTGCTACGCTGACCGAACTTTACGCTCGCCCGCCGAGATAAGTTCCTTCGGCCGCGAAATAGTTTTCCGCCCGAGTTTTCCTTTCATTAGCAAACCCCTCTGAAATTCCATCTCTAATAAATATCAATAGGAAGCCGATTATCTATCGAATAACAAGGCCCAGCGATTTCCTATGGAAAGATTGTCTCGAGTCAATCATCGAGTTAATCATTTAACCAACCATAATTATCCGAGCTTTGAGTGAACGTGTGATTCTCGCCAAGGTTTGCGGGTCCTATGAAGGATATCTTTGACCCTTCGCACCACTCTTCTCGTGACCTAACCTTAAAAGTACCAGACCTAACCTACAAATTCCTGCCTTTACCAAGAATTAACCCTGATAAAATCAAGTATATGAATGAAAATTGCTATGAAAGCCTAGAAAAATGATAGTCAGGCAATTATTAAAGGGTTAATTAGTGTCTAAGATATATGAGTGGCTGCGGAGGGTTAAAGATGGCGGAGTGTGTTGGGTGTGTGGACGCAGGTTGCGGGGATGGCGAGTTCCGGTGCACGGACGGCCGCTGCATCGGCTACGAGTTGCTGTGCAACGGCGTGAACGAGTGCCCTGACGGCTTGGACGAGAGGGAATGCGGTAATTATGCCATGTCCATTCCATTACTGACACAATGACACACACACACACACATGTACACACGTACACTACATCTACAGAGAAGAAAGAAAGTATACACGCAAGAGGAGGTTATCGACTTTTATCATCGAAATCCTTGAATGACCAATAAAAATGGTAACCGGGGAGAAGAATTGTTTGCGATGTTAGACACGAATTGAGCGAATCGATGCTATTTGCACAAAGCGTTTTCTACTTCTTGCATTGTTCTCTCGATTTCTAACCATTCCATTTGCGCGCTTAATTAAAAGTATCGCGCAAATATTGGCGGCTCGGTTCTATGCGTGTTTGACCAGCACTTCCGCAATTGGTACGACTTGTATACCCGTGGGTTTCTAGTGTTTCCTTTTTGTTTTCGAATATATCTTTGTCTTTCCTCGGGTTTTCACTCGGCGATATTCAACGGGAATATATTAAATATAAAAGTAGTCGTGGAAGCACGAGTTCCAGTTCTAGTGTTCCAGTACAGTTGCATAGAATTAAGAGAACACCGGTCGCCTAGAGAAATACGTTTCACGAAAACCGGCACATTCTTCTATAAACTCAAAAGCAGCCTGGTAGCAATTATTTTCGCAATCAGAGAAAATGTGGCAAGGCGGACCTTTTTGAATGGTGTGCTAACGGATTTTTTTCCCCCTCTCTCCCTCTTTCTCTCTCGGTAATACTCTCTCCAGTTACTTTCTCTCGCCCAGCTTCTCCGGGAACAAAACTGTGCAGTGTGTTGGTACTAGCGTAGGAATTAACGAGTTTCACAGAGGGCGTTGGGAGCTATTAAGAGAGAGAAAGAGGGCCGGCACTTTGTCCCTTTCTTCTAGCTGGGTGTAGAGAAGAAATCGAGATTTATAAAAAGACCCAACCCTCCCTAACCTCCTCGTCGCCCTTTACCGAGTTTCACGACGCGAGAAAATATTTGGATCTTTCTCAGTGCGCATTGTTTTACCGCGTTACAGCCGCCCTTTTAATTAAGAGTGACACGAAAAATCACTGTGCTTGACTCGCTGCGCACTCTCGCGGCGTAGTTTCCAACTAGATTTAGGTATCTCGTGTCTAATGTCCTGACAATTCTCGTTTCGACTGGGGGAAAAGATGGTTCCTGGAATTTGTGGAGTTGTTTTGGTAGATAATGAGGTAGCGCCGAGGGAGAATGATTATGATTGGTCGACGAATGCAGTAAAGAAGCATAAGAATCAGTGGTACCACACGAAGGGGACGAGGATCATCGAGAATCCCATCAAGGCGACGTATCCGGAACTCTACGAAATAGGGAATTCGTCCGGGAGATTCTTGTCGAAAGATTTAGTCAAGGGTGTTATGTATCAGATCATTGATAATGATAAAAAAAGTGAGAGGACTCTCGAGAAGGTTCAAGTGTCGAAGAAGTTGCATCGATCCTTGAAGAAAATCTCGACGAGCACTACGGAAACACCGCAGTTAAAGAAAAGGAAGAAAAAGCCTGGCGGAGGCAGGAAATTTCGTAGGAACCGGAAGAACAAGAAAGAGGTTAAGAATGCTACGAAGACTGTTGATGATACCAAATTGAATGATGTTTTAACGCAAACCGATAGTATTCGTACGAAAACAGAAGAGGTTTCCAAAAATAAAGTCACTGGAAGTTCACAATCATCTGGAATCTGGGAAACAACGCTCTCGAACGAGCAACTTAACCTATCAACTCCGGCGGCGCAAAATGACGACGCATCGCTTCCGGAACCAGGAATCAGGAACTCGAGCCAGAAGCATTTAAAGAGGCACTCGAAAAAATCGTCGACGTCAACCACATCGTCAGCGACAGATTCTGACGTTATTGGGATTGACGAATTGGCGGGAAGCACTTTTAGGAACTTGGGGGATTCCAACAGCAGGGAATATGTTGGTGGATTGTTAGCAAAAAAGGATAGCGCTTGGTCGAAGTACTTTAAGAAATATCACAGCAAGACTTCTACTAGTACAACAGTAAAACTGGTGGAAACTACAGAAAGCTCCGAAGACGTAGCAGTGAGAGATTCACTGAGTGTCGAGGATGAATTATTTGAGTTGAATGGCGCGCATCACACATTTGACAAAGGCTTTATTAGTAAAGATCGACTCCAAACATCGTCCAATAAACATCACGAACTCCTAGATGAATCCGATGAATACAACAACACTAATTTTAATACAACAATCAATCATCAAATAGAACCAGAGAACAATGAATCCGAGGCAACGAGCAATGATTCAATCTTTGCTGTGGAGACATTCGATCCGATAGTCAGAGAAAGCCCTAGATTTAATTTAACAACAAGTCCTTCGATCACAACTACAACTGAGTTTCCGGACTTAATAGAATCCTTTACAGAAAATGGTCGAACTGAAGGGACCGCAAATGGCGGGAAAAAGAAAAGAAGGAAGAAACCCAAGGGTAGAAATCGGAAAAACAAAACAACTACTGCACATCCTATCGAAACAACAACTCTTGCTTATTTGGACTTGGAAACTTCCTCCCAAGTAACTTCCACAGTTGTTTACTTTGAGGTTAGCACTCCTAACCTCGACAGAAGTGAGGTTGGAGATGATATAATCGAAAGTACTACTGAAAATTTAACTGATACACCTGAAACGGAGGCAACAAGTCCAGAAACAGAAACGAAAGTGGTTGAAGTGACGGAAGTGAAGAAGTGTGTTGAACGAAAAGCAACTACTTTCAACTGGTACAGAACGGGCACGTTGTATTTGAAACCTGACCCAGTTTATTGCGACGAGGAAATCAGTGAGGGCCCAACAACAGTGGACCCAACCACCATGGACCCTACAACAGTGGACCCAACCACTGTGGACCCAACCACCATGGACCCAACTACCACGGACCCAATCACAATAGAGACAGACGAACGAGTTGTAATGCCGGACCCAATCATCCCCTGCAACACCGAGAAGACAACCCAGGATGACTCCGAAGAGAATGATTGTCGGGACGATCAACACGCCTGTAACAAAACGATCTGCATCGACCATGACCAAGTCTGCGACGGTACCGTCGATTGTGTCAACGCTAGTGACGAAACTGGCTGCGATTACTACTTCGAGAAGATGGTGCGATCCCGCGAAGAGAAGAAAAGTCCCCAGAAAGTGACTACCGCCATCTCGACCTGCGAGGATGGGGACTTCTGGTGTCATGGGGTCTGTTTGTACCGTCATTGCCAGGATGGGACTGACGAGGCGGACTACCAACAATCCGAAGGTAGAAGCAAGCCTAGAGGACCTCTGTTCTGGGAGAAAATTGGGACTCTTTGGGCCTGGCGACTATGAGGCCCAACTCTGCTGTATATAGAACTCTAGCTTCGGGAGCTCAACTATCCAGTGTATGTTCTTGGGTGAGCCCAAAGTGACTCCAGAAGGAACGATCCACATTTTTTCTGGGGTATTCTATGTGTTGTCAGCCTACGGGCCCACTTTCCTAGGGACTTTTGCTGTACATCCGCCTTACTTTTCGTGGACTAGAATCTGTCGATTCTGTTCCCTCGGTTTGTTTAGCAAGGCTTAAAGTGACCGAGCATCGAGGCCATCGTTAATCCACGGTAAATAATCAGCGATGACTTGGAACCAGATTGGATTACTGATGTTTCTAGAAGCGTGTATACGGACTTGCAATCGAGGGATTAGTCCGACGGTCACTGAGAGGAGTTACACTTTGCCACGTCATACAGACAACACTGTACATAGCACACTATTCTAACGAAGGGCTTATTTCAAGTGCTTTCAATGTTAGTCGGCTTCGATGACGCCCCACTGTATAAAGTCCCTGTCGAGGAGTCATTCTGCTTTGAGTCTCTGATCAAATCTATCAAATCTATCATTGGTAATGAATAGAAGAAAAAACAACAATTCCACACAAGTCAGAGAGTCAAAGTAGAGCACCATGGCGACGAGCCAGAAGCTTTCAGTGTACAGAGTCAACCCTAACCGAGCTTTCAATGTTCTCATATGTCCATAGCTTGTACATAATGATTCCCCCGCCTCGAGTCTCTCGCCCAAGGGATTTTGCCTTTCGGGAAACACAATAAACAGCGATTAAACAATCGGGAGGAGACTCGTGGCGAGGGAAACACGAAAGGGTTCACGAGGAGGCTTTGTTTCTCGACGGTGGCGACCTCCAGGTTTGGCACCGTGCCCTTCCATGGACTTTACCTGCAGCGACGGCTCTTGTATACCGAAGACCTCCGTCTGCAACGGATTGGACGACTGCCCCAGGGCAGAGGACGAGCTTCATTGCGGTACCGATACACTCCACTTTCGCCAGCTTCGACTCACCCTGCCCCCCCTCAGATTTACCGACGAAATTCCAATGATTCCATCATGAAAAAATTGTCCTTTGTACATGGAACATTCATGGATGTCGTAAGAATTTTTTCATCACCTTTTTTCGAAGGGATTTCGATGATTCTCTGAGGGGGGCACAGGGGGCCCTGCTTCCGCTTGCATTTCATAATCGAACGAGTGCTAGGGAAGCTTCGATCGTACCCTTGTAGATCTTTTAATTGTATCTTACAATCGCATTCCAACCCCCCTTTTTCCCCCCTTTAGAATTGTAATTCACTCTTTGCTGCCCTGTTTTTTTTCTTATTTTGATTTTGACGATCATCTTGGTGGTATTTTGATCGATTTATCAGGATAACGGAGTGTTCCAGTTCCAGTCTTGTTGGATTTTATTGTTAATCTCGAAAAGTCTGTCCCCCCTCTTCCGTCATTCATTGTGTATGTGTGTTACATGCCCGATCATTGATCATTTCATGAGTTAATAAGTCATATGGACGATTTACTGGTACGTGATTAATAAGACGAACACCACAAACGAACAGAGCAGGAGTGCACGCCGACGCAGTTCAAATGCGTTACGGGGAACAAGTGCATCGAGGGCGTCTACAGGTGCGACGGCCATCCTGACTGTCCGGATCAGAGCGACGAGGACTGCCATAACGAAACCATAACACACGCCAGCACACCTGCCAGTACGATCATTTCTTTTTGTTCGATCCGGTTTCACGCTTGCCAGAAATCTCGATGACGATCATCGACTCCCCCGTTTACCCTCGAATTAACAAATCATTTTAAAAATCGAGATTTCTAAATTCCAAAGAAATCACTGCCATGAATTTTGGTTGGTCTTAGTTTTTATGATCATTGAAAATTTGAATGATTCCGATGGCAGTGACTTCGATCATTTCATGCTTACCGACTGTCAGTGCACTGGGATGACACGCACTCTTTCTGTCTGCCACTATCTTCTCTCTCTCTCTTTCTCCTCACTGAAGTTCATGATTTTAGAGTTAATCAGTTCTCATGACTCTAATTGCATTATCGTGCATTATTCCAGTGCCTCTTGCCGTGCCTGATTTGCCGAAGGGAATTTCATGCATTTGACTCCTCCGCCTCTTTCCTAGTTTATTCAATCGCATGTGATCGATTTTCGAGGTTAGAATGACCATTCGTCGATTTGTTACTGATTCCCCCTGATCGCGGGAAAAAGTTAGCGCAAGGTATGCGAATGTGGATCGACTTTGTTCGATGAATGTTGCCTGCAAGCACGAGGAACTGCATTAATTTACTGCTTCCATCAGCTTGTCACGTCAGAGGGCTGCGCGCGCGGGGGTGGAAAGGTAGGTGAGGACTTAATTAGTTGTTAAGTTCGAAGGAATTCTTTCGGGACACTTTGGAGATCCTCAGGTAACCGCGAGAGCTCGCATCCCTCGTTTTCGATGGAACTTTTCCTCCTTTAAGGAAATCGAATCCGAATGGGGATGCCGGCTCCCGCACTCACCCCCGCAACTTTCCTCCCCCTGCGAAACTGCTAATTGCATTAATCCGGGAGACTGCTATCGAACTTTTCCCTGGAAAACAACCCTCTTTCCGCCTGACAATCGGGTTCCTTCCGGGGGTTTGGGGAAATATAGGGGATGTCTGTGCTTGGACCTCGATCGCTGTGACCTGACCAATCACCGATCAATATTTCCCAATCTAGATTTATTATTAATCCAAATACTTGCGGATGCTTTCACCCTGTTGCGCTCCTTAATATTTAATTGTCTAACTTCAGTTTCTTTTTGCTTTTAAAATAAAAAATAATAGCTATTTTTGTATTACAATTACAATGAAATTCTATCGAAGGTTTAGCGTTGACAGTTTTGTTTAGAAGTTTGTATTACGGGCGTTAAGGGTGAAAGTAAGGTTTTTGGCGGGAAGTCATTGTGAATTGAGGTTAACCAAGACTTGGGCTATGTATTTGGGTCAGGTGGCTCGAGATGGGGCACCGAGGCGCCAAGGTCGTGCGACCCACAAAGGGAGATGCGCTGTGACAATGGCCAGTGTGTGCTTCTACGACGCAAATGTGACAATGTCTTCGATTGCTTAGACGGAAGTGACGAACGCGGCTGTGGTAAGCGCTTTCCCAATAGAAAGCTGCCTACTAACAACTAATAAACGCCTAACAACAATTAATATTAATGCAATAAATCATCTCGGGATTCTAACCTTTTAACCAAACCATTAATCAAGCATCTTAATCGAAAAATTGATTTGCTGATTTCATTTTCATTCATTCTCTTATGGGAAATCATTTTTCTTATTCTCTGATTTGGATTGGTCGCTTTTTGGGATTCGAGTTTCGATAGAAATCTAGGGAAACTTAGTTACTTATTGGCGGGCTTTGTGTTTATCGAAAAGCCAAGGGAATCTGTACGCCCGCCGAGTGGAAATGCGCCAGCGGTGAATGCTTACCAGAAAACGAAAGGTGCGACGGAACGCTTCAGTGCGCTGATGGATCCGACGAGAAAGATTGCGGTAATTAACATCTACAACAATCGAACTAGGGGGAGCAACGAAAGCTGGCCTCCATCTTGAAAAAGGACCTAACTCCCGCCAAAACATCTAACCCAAACCTAACCTACCTAAAAACCCCTCCAATTTCTCCCTAACAACATTTTATCGTCCAAACTACCATTCAAGGCTACATTAAACCTTCTCCAACACCATCGTCGACTTCAACATTAACTTATGCAAAAAGATATACCAATCACGCGCTCTCACAGATTGCATGCTGGCACCGCGCGCTTATCTCGGCATCTAAATACCCGGATGTCGTTTCCTTGAGTTTCCCATTACACGATGTTAATATTTAACGGCAACTGAATGGATAACCCGGCATGCCAGGTCTGCTTAACTAGGAGGGAACTCTTTCCCGAGGGGGTCGCTCCAATTCCCCCCTGCCAACAGGTAAAGTAGCGAATCGTGGGGGACGGGAGCCGATGTCACCGGGCTCGTGAGTAGGCACGATGCATCAAGGAAAGCCACCAGGACTGACACGTCTACTAGCAGTTAGGAGAGTGCACGCGAACCACCCCCTAGCTCATAGTTGCCCGTTGCAAAAAGCCTTCCGCCCCCGTTTTATCCGGATAATTAATTCCCTTATTGTATTCGTACCCATTCCGTCAATCCGTCAGTCGTTTCAAATCCTGTAATGGGAGCGCGGTGGGCCCAATATATACTTCGGGGCCCGATTATAATTATCGTGGGGACCCAAAAGGTACTTTGGGGCCCGATCATCGTTTCATCGGACTTGCTAGATACTTTGGGGCCCAATTACAATTATGGGTCAGCCAACGGGGCCCAATTTTAATTGTTTGGGACCAATGCGGAATGTATGGGGAGGCCTCTTTCGTTGCTGGGTCAAGGCCAAAGGAGCGTAGACGAGAATCGGCAATGGGTGATTGTATTCTAGTGACCGAATGCCCGCATGGGATGTTCCGATGCCGGGACGGAGTGTGCCTTGACCATAAGCGAGTTTGCGACGGACGAGCGCAATGCCCCGACGGATCCGATGAGATCAATTGCCGTACGGTCAACGCCTTCATTCTATTTTTGAGCTCTCTTTGGTGTCTCGAGTCTCACTTTTTCCACTTCACATTCTCTCTCTTTTTCTATCTGTCTCTTTCTTTCTCTCTATTTATATTGCTCTGTCTGCCTCTCTCCTTTTCCTTGTAATGGACTTTCTTGGTGGATTAAGCGTTCATCTTGGTGTTGTGGTTAATAATCCGTGTCTTGATGGACGATTGTGCACCTTGTTCACTATACTGTTACGCCTTGCAGGGAACGTGCTAATACTACTCTTTCGACCACCCCCTTTTTTCGAAGCGCATTGGTTTATGGGGTGGAATTCGGAGCCCGGAAGAGATTGCGCCTCGGTAGTTTCCTCACCCTTCGAAGAACAAACGGGAGCAACGAATCCTCAACTCCGGGGGAATGAGAAAAGCCGGAGAGTGAGAGTGAGAGAGAGAAAAGGGAATGGCGCGCAAAGATTTTTGTATCACGCATTCAGCCCGCGGCTTGAGTTTTCTCTTGCACCTGCTTGTACGAGAGAAGATCGTCGAGGTGGCGTGAAAATACCGAGGCGCAGAAATTCCAACAGTTGGCAAAGTGGCTTGCTATATTTGCTCTGAGACGTATCCCGCATACCCTTTGACGCAGGAGAAAGAGAATCACTGGTATTGCGGGGGTCATTCTCTCGCCGCTAATTAAAGAAGCTTCTACTTTCCCTGGCTTCTTCCACTAGCACAGTCAAAAACCTACCACTCTCTCATATATTCTCTATCATTAACTAGCAACTCTCTATCTCTCTAGCACGTGCACGAGCCCCAACCCAGGGGAAGCTAGAAATGAAAGAGAAAGAGTAACCGTTTAACCTAACCTAACAAAGCCCTCGCTTCAATCCTTCCTAATATAAAACGACTAATCAACTAATCACCCGCTTTCTTTTAACTGCCAATCACCGCGAGGGAAGTAAAATATCTACGGGAAGAAATCATCGGTATCCACCTAACCTATAATTAGATATCGATGACTAAGAAGTAGATAGGTTAGTTATGGCTTTCACATGATAATCACTTGAGAGCCGAATTAACAAGCTAATAGAAATACGTAGCAGTGTGTGCGAGACTCGTTAATCTCGTTTCTCGGGCATTGCCGTTACCTTCTACGACCCTTACAAGAGAATATCAACCCCTCTGACACGCCAGTCTCCAGACGAACCCCTCCTCCTTCTTCCCCCACTCTTCCGAGAATTCTCAAGGGGAAACTCTGGATACTGGTGGGTCAGTACTGTTTCAGCATACTCTCGGTGTTTGCATTGATCCATGGTTCTCTTAATCTGTACTGTACATAGGTGTCTGGATTAATGTTTTGATAGGGCAAAATGTTAAGGTCTCTTGAGTGCATCTTGATCAGGGATTAAGTTCTAAGACTGATACTTTATATTGCGAGGCAATTTTTTTAGAGTCGTGAAGTTGCTATATAGCAGCATTTAGTAGGATATTAGATATTAGATTTTATGCAACGAATCGAAGGTTTACTTTGACGGAATTGATAAAGAACGAGCGTCTATGATGCCTCTATGAATTTAAACAGAATATGTAACGTAATACCGTTAATGATTTATTTCTCATTTCCGCACTAGTAGGGAAAGTGAATTATTTCTACAGCGGTGCGGTAAAGCGATCGATGAAATGAAATCAATTGCTAGTTTCTGCACTAGTGCACCAGGCATAGGCGTTATTGAATAAATTTTGAGTCCAAATAAAAATGATCCTAAAAAGTCTGGCCGAACAATAATTAAAACAGACAGGGCGAATTACATATTCTATTACAATATAGTACAAAATCGGTACTATAATAGTGTCAACATAGATTAGAGCACTCGACCCTCTAAAAGTGAACTTTCGCACTATACATATTTCTTGCCAAACAAATATCAGTCTTAGGAACTTCTACCCTCCACTTCTCTCACTCTCACCCTCACCTCTTTCAGCACAAGGTTGCCTGGTCTGATTTGTACATAATCTACTTTCACACTCTCTATCTCTCTATCTTTTTCTGCTCTATCTCTCTATCTCTCTATCCAAGAAATCCTTTATTTTGCACAGCGTGCGAGCGATGTAAATACTGTATCCTTTTTTTTTTATAGCAACTGTCGACTAATATTTGCCAGAGACTAGAAGAATGGACAGTAGGGGATGATTACACCCGGGGGTGTGTTGCCTGTGTCTTTAGGGATTGAACTACCATAGAGGAACGAATCCTAGTCTCACCGGGGGTTGAACAGTGCATCCGAGTAGACAACCCTTTCCCCCTTAGATTAACACTCCTTTCTCTCTTTCTCTCTATCAGAAGGGAATCGCCAATCGGACCAGGGCTTGTAATTCGGCGAGGGTGTAATTGGAATAGCGATTACACGCCTGGGCCATATCGGCGCAACACTCTCACGATCGATCCTGAGAGTGAGAATGCGTGCACTTGGCTATTCAATCCTGGATGCCTCTTCCTCCTCTCCTCATTCTATACCTCTGTTTCTCTATTGCTCTATCTTGCTCTATCTCTCTATCTGTCTCTATATTTCGTCGGAGGCCGAGCTATGGTCGCGTGAGCTCTAATGAGAGCTGTGTTGGAATATTTCTAGAGTGCCCCAATGACCAGCTGCCCTGCGATAATGGTGTCTGCATCAACAAGGACTTCTTCTGCGATCGGAACATCGACTGTCATGATGGCAGTGACGAACGCGACTGCCGTGAGTATCAGTTTTAGTTTGTTTTATGAATGGTTCGATTGAAAATTGTGGATTCTTATATTAAGGTCTGTTTCGTTAATTCAATTCTTTCATTCGACTTTGATTCAGCTGACACTGGAGAGACGGGACCGGTTTATCCAGTCGCTTGCACCCGCGACGAGTTCACATGTAACGACGGATCATGCATCCCACGATCGACGCACTGCGACGGCCAAGCGGACTGTGCCGATGGTGAAGATGAGGTCAATTGTAATCGAGGTGAGTACGAATTACTACTACCGATCCTTAAAAACTAATAGAACGCCCGAGCTTCGTCAGCACCAAGTTCCACAGGGGGTTGGACATTCCCAAGACCCACTAAAACAAAAACAAAAACAAAAACAAAAAGAAACAATCAAAACTTTCATCATTATTCCACCAAGACCAGTCGCTCCAAAGTATTTACACGCTTTCCGCGTGCGCCACGTCAGACAAAATTCGATTCAAAGCCCGCGGCTAGCATCCCCATTGTGGTGCAGTGGCGCGTCCACCCCCCGGAGAGCAGGGAATGTCCGCCTTCCACTGGGAACCCGTTATCCTTTCGCATTATTCTCGCGGGAGCATGCCAGGGAAAGTGATCCCAATGGAAGGCGTAGTAGAAGGGGGATGATTCCTGAGGGTGCTGGAGGCGTGAGAGAGCTCTCTGGGCTCGTCCGTTTCCACCTGTCCGCTCTGAGCACACACGATGAATCACTATGCTCATTGATCACTATGTGCACCGGAGTGATGCTAGTTGAAACACGCACCAGGGCATTAACAACCCCTACGACACGATGTTTGGCCGTGTTCTATCCTTCTCTGTCTGTCACGTTCTATCTCTTTCTATCACTGGCTACTGGTCGCCCTTACCCTTGCGCTGCGTTGTCTCTTAAACTCTTCTTGCAAGGATCAACAGCGACGAAATAGTTGTCACAATCTAGTATAATCGGGCCCCGTTGCCTGACCCATAATTATAATTGGGCCCGAAAGTATCTAGTAAGTCCCATAAAGTCATTGGGCCCCCGAGGTTCCCTTTGAGTCCCCCGATAATTATAATTGGGCCCGAGAGTGTCTAGTAAGTCCCATAAAGTCATTGGGTCCCAAGGTTCCCTTTGAGTCCCCTGATAATTATAATTGGGCCCCAAAGTAATGTGGTAAGTCCCATAAAATCGGGATTCAACCGGAAGGTTCCTTTTGAATCCCCCGATAATTATAATTGGGCCTTAAGGTACCTTTTGGGGCCCGACAAGGGTTGCGACAAGTCCTGTAAAATCATGATTGGGCCCCAAGGTTCCTTTTGACTCTCCCGACAATTATAATTGGGCCTTGAGGTACCTTTTGGGTCCCAACAAGAGGGCCCACTCCCCTAAAAGTTCCGCAGATTCTGACAACTATTCTATCGGATGCTGTAATTAATTGTTTTTCACTGTCAATTTGTCGATATCGCTTTGATCGTAGTTGAATATCGCAGCGTAATGGTTCGACATCGAATGACACGCACCGAAGTTCACTGGAACTTGAGCGCACTTAAGTTACTGTTCGCTGAAGCCACCCCCACCTTTTTTCCGCCTGAACGCAGGACACTTTTAATCCTATCGTATGCAATTACAATTCTTTATACTCTCACGAATTGTACGAACAGAGAAATAGTTGTAAAGAAAAAGGATCTCATTGTTTAAACTCGGGCGAGAGAGTTAATTCGTAGAAAAAGGTCCGAGGAAGTTAAGGGAAAGCTCCAGGATGAAAGCTATTGCCATGGATGCAAAGAGTCGAGGTTGGAAATTTGGATGGACTAGACTTGGCTCTAGTTTTAGGCTATAAAGGAGAGAGAGAGGGGGGGTTGAAAGGTGCGAAGGATCCGCCGGCACTTCTCCGGATCCATCTTCATCTAGTTCCTGCTAGATAAAGCATCGCTAACTCCTAACAGCATCATCCTTAATATCAATTATCCTCGGGAACTTCGTGGCTTTAAGTTTAGCCGTGGGGGCTTTCCCGCAACCCTGAAACTACTCACTCGGTGTGTCCTGCGTGTTCGATACTTCCGCTCCTTTTTCCTTTTGTCTTCGCATTGATTAAAATTGCTAGTAAAAAAATTGATTATCAATCGAATAACTGTATTTGGAAGACTGTTAAAGTTAGGGTAAGTTACGAACTTGAGGGCTCATATATGTTAGCTGAGTGATTAAACAAATAGGAGTTTATTCATTTGACTTACTTTTGGTAAAATTCATTGTACTTTCCAATTTCACATGAACAATAGAATCCACGCTACTATTGTTAATAACTTTATCAAAAAAAAAAGAAAAATATTCTAGCTCGTTGGTGGACTAGTTTTCTCTGTCTACTTCGCACAAACAATTCATCCATATTTTTTTTAGATAACAATTGACCACCGCCAACTTATTTATGTACATACAACAAACTTTAAACTATCCACTGAAAGCAAGGAAACGAATAAACTTCCATTTATTTAATAACAAGCCCAACATATACAATCCCTTAAACAAAGCAGATTCGACGAACAACATCGAAGAGAAGACATAAAAAAAAATATTAAAAACAAGAAAAAAGATAATTTGGATGATAATGAAAATAAAAGAAACAAGACTTGGTTCAGAGTGAGTTACTTCTAGGTGATGAGACCCTGCTGGGTACACCGGATGACGGCTTGGATAGCAAGCCTCCGGACTGGAGCCAGCCGGGTAGTCCCCCTCAGAATCCGAATCTCAATCAGAGCAGCAGCAGCCCAAGGAGTTGCGCTGCCGATGATTTTGTTTGTGCCGATGGCACTTGCATCCCCGAAACCCATCACTGCGACCATTTCTACGATTGCCGCGACTTTACCGACGAGCAATACTGCTTCGGTTAGATCAATCGCCGACGCCTTTTGAATCTGGCGATGATTTTCTAATGATTTCTTCGAGGCAATCCTTTGGATTTTTGAAAATATCTCTTTTTCGAGATTATACAATAAAGGATTTGTGATTATTAAAGTTTGATTATTTAAATGGTGAAAGATCGAAGGATTGCTTGGAACAAAGATTAATTGGATAGCCAGATTCCGAAGAGCAAGCACTATCTTTCTGTCAGTCTGTGTTAGCAGCTGATTAGACGATGTGTGTAGGTTGTTCGATCAGTAGGTAGAGTTTATCAGACTCGAGTCACATCAGTCATCCATCCTGTAAAATGAAATAGTGCATCCGAACTCTGCCTGATTATATCATCCCTTTTAGAATGTTTAACGACACATATAGTAGTTTCTCGCTCTAGCGTCGCATGCCAGAATTAGGTTTTATCGTTCCGTAGAGTTTTTCAACTTACTATTTAAATAACAAAGGGAAAGATTTCTATATTTTAATATTAAATTTATTATTTCCTTTCTCATTTATACTGACAGAGTTTAAATGAACTCGTATTTATATCTGTTAAGATTGTAATTATTTATATAAAAATCTTTCCTTTAAATGTTCAACTTATACTTGTAGCTAGTCGATCGATTTCATTTCTCAGCCAGCATGCGGATTCGCCGAGACTAAATAATAATATCGATCGAGGAGTGAACGTGTTTCCTTTTGACTTGTTAATTGTGTAGTAATTTGTACCTAGCCTGGACCCTTCTAGGAGATTTCTCGTCTCGCATTCTTTTTTTGTTTTTTTCTCATTCCCCGTTGAGAGGAAAGTTGCCAAGGGTGGTGCAACGGTAGATTAGCCCCCTGTAATTCTCACGATAAGCACAGTGTAAATATCTGTTTATCTTCCCTCATGTTTTCTATTACGCGCTACTGTTGCGTGGGTTGGTTGGTTGGTTGGTTGGTTGGTTGGTTGGTTGATACACACACTTCCCTTTCTCTGTGTATATTTTATATGTCCTCTCGTTTCCAAAAGCGAGATATTCGCCTGGTAGGAAATATTCCTGCTTGGTATAATATACTCCTCTGGAATTCTAGGATGCAGCAGGGATCAATTCCAGTGCACCAATGGGGATTGTATCAAGGGAAGTCAACTTTGCGATGGATATATTAATTGCGATGATGGGTCTGATGAGTCGGAAGAATGCGGTGAGGAAATATTTTGATTTCTTAGTGTTTGCAATTTGTTTACGAGATAATTATACATTTTCTATTTTAAACAATTGTGGTAAAACTAAAATTTAATCAATACAAAAAGGACCAACTTCGACATTTGTTGTTTGATTTCTTATTGCAATTTGTTTACGAAATAATTATAAATGTCCTATTTTAAACAATTGTTGTAAAACACTAAAATTTAATCAATACAAAAAGTACCAACTTCGACATTTATTGTTTGATTTCTTATTGCAATTTGTTTACGACATAATTATAAATTTTCTATTTTAAACAATTGTGGTAAAACTAAAATTTAATCAATACAAAAAGTACCAACTTCGACATTTGTTGTTTGATTTCTTATTGCAATTTGTTTACGAAATAATTATAAATGTCCTATTTTAAACAATTGTTGTAAAACACTAAAATTTAATCAATACAAAAAGTACCAACTTCGACATTTATTGTTTGATTTCTTATTGCAATTTGTTTACGAGATAATTATAAATTTTCTATTTTAAACAATTGTGGTAAAACTAAAATTTAATCAATACAAAAAGGACCAACTTCGACATTTATTGTTTGATTTCTTATTGCAATTTGTTTACGAAATAATTATAAATGTTCTATTTTAAACAATTGTGGTAAAACTAAAATTTAATCAATGCAAAAAGTACCAACTTCGACATTTATTGTTTGATTTCTTATTGCAATTTGTTTACGAGATAATTATAAATGTTCTATTTTAAACAATTGTGGTAAAACTAAAATTTAATCAATGCAAAAAGTACCAACTTCGACATTTATTGTTTGATTTCTTATTGCAATTTGTTTACGAGATAATTATAAATGTTCTATTTCAAACAATTGTGGTACAACACTAAAATTTAACAAATATCGTTAACATTTCTCGTACAAACAATAAATACAAAAAGTACTTGTTTGTTTTTCTTCGTTTAACTTTACGTAAATTCTTGCGTCGATTGTTATTTTGTATTTTTCCTTTTAAGGAATAGATTTATATAGAATTTCGCATAGTTTTAAGTGAAATAAGATGTGAGGAACGCAAGTAGAGCAAGTTTACGATTTCTTGCAGGAGATACAACGCGCATACCAGACGGGCCTGGTGAACACCCGATGCCAGGACGCTGTCCGTCGGGACAGTTCATGTGCGTCGTCGACGAACATTGTATTCCACTTTCCGGAGTCTGTAATGGTATTCCAGAATGCAGAGACCGCTCGGACGAAGATAATTGTGGTAAGCAAAGTTTCCTCATTAATTAAAGTATTATATTTACCAAGCGCGTCATTAAACAAATAGAAGTTCACTTATTGTTTTCAAGTACTAATATTTATTTTAAACATTTATTGTATGTCTATTATTGTAGATAGTTTAAAGTCTATTCATAAATAATTAATCAGGCGGCGGGTAAAAGAAACAGAGAAAATTAGTCATAAAGTTTCTGTAAAATTGCCGAGTTTTTAGTTAACTAATACAAAAATTAAATATTATATAGAAAATGTTTCTTTAAAGACTCGTCTAACATACACGACTTTTCCAGGAACAACCGGAGATGTGCACGGTCTGAATCTAAAGACTTATCCGAGTAACCAAGTAATCAAAGAGAGTAAGTATTTCTTTATACTTCGTTATTACTAGAAATTCCGAACTCATAAACACGCGTTCCTGCACAATTATTGAGAAGAACAAAATAATTCTGTGGGATTCGACGAAGTACGAAATAGAAATCACACTTTTGATTAATTAATCTTCTTTGTTCTTGCTCGGTCAGATCCGGCGAAGCAAGGTAAGAGCACTGTAAAAAAAGCAGGGAAGGATCATAAATACTGTTATTATATTCGCACATCATTCAAGAACAATCCTTTATGTTGATAATATTTTTACACAACACATACTTCTCATCGGAATATAATACATTATTTAATACATGTATCTACCAGCTATTCTACGTTTATTAATAAATAATACAATTCATACCGCATGATGCTGCTGCGATCGAGAAGACCGGACGAATCATCGATCTGACATTCCAATGATTCGAAATATCGAACCTGTGATTAAATGGCTGAACACGCTACTAGCCACATCTTCCAACTAATCAAACAATAGAAATTAATGATGATATTATTATTAATTAGGCAGAGAAGTTGTATTCCAATGCCGAGACGAAGGACCTTTACGAGCGAGAGTTCACTGGGTTCGTGGACATAATCTACCATTGCCTCCTGGCAGCCGAGATGTCAATGGACGCTTAGAAATCCCGAATATACAAATGGAACACGCTGGACCATACATCTGCGAGGCTGTTGGTTATCCTTCTTACACGCCTGGCGCACAAATGACTGTGAATCTCACTGTAGAAAGACGTGAGTGATTTATAATTGTATTAAATAAAGTTGGAAAGATATTCTTTGTTTGACTAATATTTGATTTACAGACGAACTTCCGGCAACCAAAGCACCGCACGTTTGCGGATACGATGAAGCAACTTGCAGTAATGGCGAATGCATTCCGAAATCTTTCGTTTGTAATGATAAACTAGATTGCACTGATGGTTCCGATGAAATGCGATGCAGTTAGTGTTTCTTTATCGATTTTAAGAGTTTAGATAGATTTATTATCAACTAATTGTATTCTTTGTAGGTCCACATGGTTGCGAACCGAATCAGTTCCGTTGCAACAGTAGAGAATGCGTGAGCAAAGTGTGGAGATGCGATGGTGAACGTGATTGCGCGGATGGAAGTGACGAAGAAGAATGCGCGCCAGCTCCACCTGGTTCGCCTTGTAAATTCAATGAGTTCACTTGTAACAATAATCAATGTATCCTCAAGAGTTTCCATTGTGACTTGGAGAAGGATTGCTTGGACGGAAGCGACGAGATCGGATGCTGTAATTATTTATTCTATATTATTTATACATACAAAGTTCTTATAATATTAACAAGATTCTATATTTCTACAGCTAAAGTTTACGTGACGGTGCCACCAAAGCCAATGGTAGTACTCGAAGTTGGTGAGAGTTTAGTTCTGACTTGTACAGCGATCGGTGTTCCCATCCCGGAGATCAATTGGCGTCTAAACTGGGGTCATGTACCATCCAAGTGTTCTTCCGTATCGACAAATGGCACTGGTACCTTAAATTGTCCTGATATGCAAACAGCGGATCAAGGAGCATACTCCTGCGAAGCAATTAATAATAATGGCTTCGTCATTGCTGTACCAGACGCTATAGTAATGGTGAAGAAACCTCAGGACGTTTGTCCGAAGGGTCAATTCAACTCCGAAGCGAGAGTCATCGAAGAATGTATTCCATGCTTCTGTTTCGGTGTCACTGACAATTGCCAAAGTGCGAATCTCTTTACTTATCATCTTCCACCACCTTTCGATGCTCATAGATTCCGCGAGGTTCAATCCGTTGGTTCTTATCTTAATATTCAAAGAGAAGTCGCTCTAGATTCTACACCGTTGAGTCACGGTGTTCAAGTAGCTGATTTATCTCCACAATCCGTCGGTGGTTTATCTCCACATTCAATCCTTTATTTCGCTCTTCCTGAATCGTATCATCAAAATCAACTGAAGTCTTACGGTGGTTATTTGAGATACAAGATCAAATACGGTGGTAATGGTTACCCGAACGATGCTCCTTCGGTGATCATCAATGGGAATAATAAAACTCTCGTGCATAAGGGTAGAAATCCTCGACCTGGTCAAGAAACAGAAGAGTCCGTTAGATTCTTCTACGGCGAATGGTACAACGTACAAAACGAAAGAGAAGAATTAGCAACAAGAGAAGATATTATGATGACTCTAGAAAATGTCGAGGATATTCTTATCAAAGCTAAATACGAGGATTCCATACAATTAGAAGTGAAGATCACAGATATTATTATGGACACTGCGGATGTAAGGAATACTGGTTTAGGATCAGCGTCCTTTGTTGAAGAATGTCAATGTCCTTCGGGATACGATGGTCTTTCTTGCGAGCAATGCGCGCCAGGATATCAAAGACAAAAGTCAGGACCTTGGCTAGGACAATGTATCAGAGACGAACCACCTTGTCCACCAGGATATTACGGTGATCCATCAAGAAATATCGCCTGTCAAGTTTGTCCTTGTCCTCATACGAATCCTTCCAATCAATTCGCGAGGACCTGTCATCTCGGGTCGGATGGACAACCGACTTGCGATTGTCCTGCAGGATACGTCGGTCGTAGATGCGAACAATGCGCGGTTGGATATCAAGGGAATCCTCTTATTCCTGGTGATATGTGCGTCCCAGCGCCGCAATGTGATCCTGACGGCAGTGTCAGCTTCCAGCCTGATCCTTACACTGGCAAATGTCGCTGCAAGGTAGAACTTCATCTTATTATATCTGAATTTTATATCCCTTTATTGTTTAATCGATATTGCGTAACATTGACACACTATTGTTCATGCTGAACACTTTGATGGAATTGAAATGTAAGTATTTATTAATGATCTTTCGAGTGGATTCTACAATGAATATTATTGATTTGTTAATAGACATTCGCTACCGGTTTGAATTGCAACCAATGTAAGCCGAACAGTTTCAATCTGGCTTCGACCAATCAATTCGGCTGCATCAGTTGTTTCTGCATGGGAATCACGAAGAATTGCGTCTCTTCCAATTGGTATAGAAACGAGGTAATTATTTCGATCATTCAAAAAGATTTCGTAACAATCTTTAATTCATTAAAATTCTAGATCCGCGTTTCCTTCACGAATTCGATCCGAGACTTTTCTCTCATCGAAGCGAGGAGCACCGACGCCGCTCCTATTGTGGATGACATCAGACTCGACACGATTAGTCGTGAAATTGTCTTCAGGGACTTCCCGAATCGCGGAAACAATGATGTTTATTATTGGGACTTACCTAGCATCTTCCTTGGTGACCAAATCACATCTTACGGCGGTCATATCAAATATACCGTTCGATACGTGCCATCTCCGGGCGGACAGAGTTCTAGAAACAATGCTGCCGATGTCGAACTTATAAGTGTAAGTATTAAAGAACTTGCAAATTACTTCCGTTTTACCACCGCGATAATTAACCACATTAATTCCCTTAATAAATCCTTTAATGACTCGCAGGCGAACAACATCAACTTGTTATACTTCTCGCGAGAAGGCATCGAACCAAACATGCAACAAACATTCACTGTTCCTCTCTTGGAACAATACTGGCAGAGAAGCGACGGCACTCAAGCTGACAGAGAACATCTTCTAATGGCTCTCGCTGATATCAAAGCCATTAGAATCAAAGCTACTTATACAACACACACCAACGAAGCAGCGTAAGTCTTGAAAGGATTAATTATCCTTACAGTCGAATCTTTAATTAACAATAAGATTTCTACGTAGATTATCATTCGTCTCATTGGACACCGCGGAGAGACACAATACTGGTCGAGCTCGCGCAGTGGAAGTCGAAGAATGTAGTTGTCCTGTAGGATACAAAGGATTATCTTGCGAGGATTGCGATGTTGGCTATACACGAACCTTGGAAGGCCTTTATCTTGGAATCTGTGAACCCTGCAATTGTAATGGTCATTCCAGTCAATGCGATCCGGAAACAGGCGTTTGTCTAGTACGTGGACGTTGTATTTAATTAGCATAAAACAATATCGAAATAATTATACAAGAGAAACAATTGTTAATTACAGAATTGCGCTCACCACACGACTGGCGAGAATTGCAATCTATGCGAAGCGGGTTACACCGGTGACGCGACACAAGGAACACCGAACGATTGTTACCACGAGCGTCCAAGGCCAACTCCTTGCAGATGCGATCCCGCAGGATCAAGAAGCGATAGTTGCGTGGGTGGTAGATGCGAATGCAAGCGAAATGTCGAAGGTCCCGAATGTAATCGTTGTAGACCATCGACTTTCGGTCTTTCTTACGCAAACATGGATGGTTGTATTGAATGTTACTGCAGCGGAGTATCGAACGAGTGCCACGAGAGTTCATTGTTCGTCCAACAAATTCCTGTTTGGATCTACGATTCGCAGCATGGATTTACTTTAACGGACTCTACCAGACGAGAAGTGATCTCGGATGGATTCGAATTAAATGTAGCGATGAATGAGATTGGATATCGATATCCTGATAGCAGAGGGCGCAGATTATTCTGGTCCTTGCCGCCTGTATTCACTGGTAACAAAGTGAAGAGTTACGGTGGACATTTGAATCTAACGCAACATATCACAGCTTATCCTGGCGCTCAGAGTTACCAGGATCAAGATGTCCTTCTCACCGGCAATGGAATCACTCTTTTCTGGCGAAACCCTACTGAGATCCAACCGGATATGTCTTTGAGTTATTCCGTGCCGCTTAAAGAGTCCGAATGGCGTCGTCTTGGACAGGAAGGACATCGAAGCGCATCCAGAACCGACATGATGACAGTCCTATCGAATCTCGAAGCTATTCTCGTTCGAGCTTCTCACAGTGATAGAATGACAGCGACTTATATCAGTGATATCAGTTTAGACACAGCCGTGGAGAGTCACACAGGGAACAGAAGAGCGAGTCAAGTCGAAGCCTGTCGTTGTCCGCAAGGATACACCGGCTCATCTTGCGAGTCCTGCGCTAGAGGCTACTACAGAGACACTATGGATCGAACTACTAGCTTCCTCGGCTCCTGCAACACTTGTCCTTGCAGCAAGAATGAAGAGAGTTGCGAAATCACGCGTACCGGAAGCGTCAAATGCCACTGTCTACCTGGATACACCGGCGAATATTGCCAGGATATTGGTACGTTCGATAGATTCACTCTTTCCAATTAAAAAGATTCCTTAACCCTTTCGGGCTGCGGCGAGTATGTCTATTAGTATGTTAGTATGATTATATCACTCGCATTTACTATATAATGCTATATAGTACTATATAATGCTATATAATGCTATATAATGCTATATAATGCTATATAATGCTATATAATGCTATATAATGCTATATAATGCTATATAATGCTATATAATGCTATATAATGCTATATAATGCTATATAATGCTATATAATGCTATATAATGCTATATAATGCTATATAATGCTATATGATGCTACATAGTACTATATAATGCTATATAATGCTATATAGTACTATATTTTGTACTATATGCTACTATATGCTATATAATATAGTCTATAAACAAGACTATAATGAACGGTGCTATCGAAAGGGTTAATCATATTGAGCTACCGAACTAAATGCTAGGATCAATGTTTAACGAACCTTTGGCAAATTGTCTCCGGACAATTTAGGCGACTTGATGGTAAGTCTGAAGCCTATGAACGGCCGAGTCGAACCACAATCGACCACCGAGTTCACCTGCAGCTATGAATACCCGGCAGACTTCTATATCTATTTCAAACTCTCACGACACGAGGATGCCGCTCTAACAGCACGCGGCAATGTGCCGAGTCCTGTGATCAGTACGGAGAAAGGAGCCGCTAGGAGTTGGGATGTTTACGTTGGCAGGGAAGCTTGCAAAGTCGAGTGTCACATCCTAGACATTCATGGGAGAGAATTGGTCAGGATTGTAACCACCGTAACGCCAGGTTGTTCTTCCTAGAATCGTCTGATCTTTGTCGTCTCATTGGTAAAGGGCTTCGACGTCATGTTGAGTCATTGGTTCAAGGGCTTAGCAGACTCTCTCTCTCTTGGTTTAGGTGCTCCACTTGTAGAGTTCAAGCCTGTCATTCGTGTCGTCCGAATAATTGTCATATTTGTGTCTGCTTGAAATTGTTTATTTTAATTTCTTCTTTTAATAAGATCGTTTCTTGTATTACAGTGTCCGTTGATACAACCACTCCTCCAATACCGACGATGTATCCGCCGAGGATCGTCGCGTATGTACAAGAACCTGAGTTCCAAATTGTTCAGACTGGAAATACTGTGACTTATCATTGTACTGGAAGGTCTCTCGATAGTGTAAGTTTGTCTATGATTTAATTATTTATACTGTAAATTATTGTTATTTGAATTGAGATAAATGTTTGTTATGATGATTAGGAATCGCTGCGAATCAACTGGCAGAAAGAAGGCGGTCAATTACCGCAAGGCAGGAGTGTCACTGATATTCATGGTCTTCTTGTCATCAGAGATGTAAAGGTTTCTGACAGCGGTGTTTACGTCTGCCAAGTCAGCGATGGTACCAACATCGGCATCAAGAAAGTCACGCTTTCCGTCGGAGGTAATTCTAACGAATCATTACTTAATTAATCCTAATTCAATTCTTGTAATAATATACTTTCCACGTGGACGCAGCTTTCCCTCAAAGCTTGCTAGATATCCCAGGTACTTCCGGCTTAATAAAATCATCGAGAATTTATCGTAGAATCAAGTAAAATACTCTTTTAATTGTTAATAAATTTCGAAAGTGACGAATTCATATTTTAAAAGGTTCAAACCCCGTCGAACCGAGAGTAACTATCACACCGAACTACCTAAACATAACCGAGGGAGACCCAGTTGAATTCCGATGCGAGGCAAGTGGAAATCCACCACCTCATATCGATTGGATTCGAATTCATGGCTTGATGAGTCCGGAAGCATCCTTCCACAATGGTGTATGGCGACTTCCTGCAGCTTCTAAGAGCGACGCAGCCGAATACAAGTGTATCGCGAGAAATAGCATTGGAATCGACGAGAGAAGCACCACACTTTACGTCCGAGGTATATTATTTAATATTTTATTAAATATAAAATATTAAAAACAATATTATTTCATAGATAATCCTGACAAACCACCATCGCAAAAGCAACCAATAATCACTCCGCAAGAATGGCACGGACACGTCGGAGACATCGTTCGATTAGTTTGCACGCCAATAAGAAATGAGAATGTTACTTGGACGAGATTCGGCAATCTTCCATTACCTTACAGCGCGAGCCAACAGAATGGAGTACTTACAATCGTTAATCCGACATTGAGCGATTCCGGCATTTATATTTGTACCGCTGTTAGTATACGTGGAATCGAAACTACCACCACTGCTAGAATAACTATCGAATCGAGGGTGGAACAACCTTCGATTACAGTACAACCGCAAAGACAAACAGTTTCGCAAGGTTCAACGGTGGAAGTACGATGTCTCACGCAAGGCAGTAGTGGTCTGAAAGTACACTGGAGCAAGTACAAGCAAGACATGGGTAGTAATACTCAACAAGTCGGAGATACTTTGAGAATTATTAATGCAAGACTCTCGGATAGAGGCATTTATATTTGTAGAGTCATTGGAGCTGACGGAGCGTATGAAGCGAGCGCTGTTATCGAAGTAGAACGTAAGTGGGAAACTTAACGAATTAAAACTGAACGCCTTTCGCTCTAATAAAACACTAGATTTTAGAATCGATAAAGACTTAAAAGCTCTATTTAATTAATCCATTCTTACAGCAAGAGAAGCACCGAGACTCGAACTTCATCCGCGAGATATCCAAGCAGTGGTTCTCGGAGGTTCGGCAGACTTGCAATGCCGAGCAATAGCAGGAATTCCAACGCCAGAATTACATTGGTCCAGACAAGACGGTCGACCATTCTCACCGAATATCGAACAACTTCCTGGTGGACTTCTTAGATTATCGAACATTACTATCCTCGACGGTGGAGCTTATGTTTGTTCCGCTATGAACGAAGTTGGTTCCACATCCGCTGTGGCTCACATCGAAGTACAATCGATGCCTAGTATTACAATCTCGCCGAAAGTTGGAATCCTTCAAGTGAAACTCGGAGATAGAATTAGATTAGTTTGCAGTGCGAATGGACATCCACAACCGCAAGTTACTTGGGGCAAACATGTTAATGGCTTGACTGTGTAGTAAGTGGATTTTATAGATTTAAAGTTGAAGTAACATCGATTATAGCGAGATCTGATAGAGAACGCTAGTTTTAGAGCAACTTGGCGCTAACAGTTTATAGTAAAAAGTGATTATTCAACATATCCACCTGAAAAAAACTCTATTTACAGTGACGCACACACTCAGACAGGACCAACGCCACACAGTGCAGTGCACGAAATCTTCTCAGTCTCTCTTGACGACGAAGGATCTTACACTTGCCAAGCATCGAATCAAGTTGGTATTACCGAAGAGCGTATTTACTTACGAATCGATGAAGATAACGACAACGAGATTTATCCTTGCCGAGGAGATATGCCTTGCAACAGTGATAACAGACCAACGCATCCTGATCGTGTATGTATTATTAATCGTCCTGTTTTAATCCTTTCCAATTGCATGTTATAATTAAACATTGTACAGGATGATGGAAGCGTGCAAGAGCCAGGCGACTATTTGAGAATCCCCGACGGTGGTAAAGTAGAGATACGATGTAGAGCACAAACTAGAGCAGGCGGCGATCCTATCTATCTTGATTGGAAACGATCGGACAATCGTCATCTACCGGAAGGAAGCACCGTTCACAATGGAGTCCTAACTATTCCAAGCGTAGATAAATCTGCGGCCGGTGAATATATTTGTCTTGGTTTGGATCGTGCTGGAACTGTTCTCTTCAAAGTCAAGTCTCACGTTGAAGTTATATGTAAGTTAGAGTTACTTTTCGTTGAGTTGATTTAAAGAATCGAGAGTTATCAATGAAATATGATACAGCTGTACCGAGAATCGATTTGAATCCGACTCGACAAGTGGTTGGACCCGGTGAGAATCCTTCGATCAGATGTTCAGCCACCGGAGACGAACCTATGCAAATCGAATGGTCAGCGATTGGACGTTCTTTACCACCTTCCGTCAGCCAAGATCGAGGAGTTCTTCAATTCCATGGAATAGCGTTCAACGATGCTGGAAAATACGTTTGCAAAGCATGGAACGACGGAGGAACAGCGCAAGCTGTCGCTGAAGTCCTCGTAAACGGTAGCTGCGTCAGGAATCTTGTTAGATCTAATTTAAAAGTAAATTATATTAACAATTCCTTATCTTTTCAACTCTTAGAACATCCGGACGATGGATGGCCAATCCGAGCGGTGCAAAAGGACGTTGTCGCTCAACCTGGAAGTTCCGTCCGCCTACGTTGCGAAGTTAGAGAACATTCGAACATCCATTGGAGCAGGGAAGGTCAATCTCTACCATCGAACGCTAGGATCATCGATGATTATCTCGAATTAAGATACGTCAGACCGGAACACAGCGGTAGATACATCTGTGTCATCGAGAATCAACATGGCGCTTCCAGCGATTACATCAATCTTAGCGTTCATCGTAAGTCGATCGAAATAATCAATTCCACCTCTTCCAATACCAAGTTCTCCTTTGATTAAGTTTTGCTACTTCGATTTGATTTGCTGTTTACAAGACTTCTAAATCGCTGGAAGTCGAAGTGGCGGATTGCTTAATCTCTACACAGCTTGATACTTCGATGTTTCTTATCCTTTCTATTAAATATCAACGATTCAATTCGAGGGGAGGGTAATATAAAGGATTGCGATGATATTCACGCTTCGGTTTCTATCTTAATATCGCTTTCTGTGGAAATTTGCACCACCACTACTGCCTCCAGCAGAACAATCGGCCTGCGGGCAGAGGGAGTACGCGTGTGCCCAAATGGAATGTGTACCGGTGGAGTACTTGTGCGACGGCCGTGTACACTGCAGCAATGGATTCGATGAACGCTTGTGCAGAGTCGCGCCTTTCCGCCTATATCTTCAACGACGACGCGGTTCGTGATGAGAGTTCATAATTCTGTGTTATCACTTTGTGAGCGTCCCCAGTGACCACCGCCACTTGTGATCCACATGCTTCCGGTTTAGGGGATTTCGTCCTAGCAAAAGCTTCCTTTTCATTATGTTCTCGCCGTCAGTTCTTTTTTTTTTTTGTCTTCTTTGTTTCTTTAAGGGTGATTGTATTGTCTTTGAATTCTTGTATGTTGTATCAGAAGACTCGCTCTAAATAATATAGTATATATAGCGCGCGATTATCGAAGTATAGCAGATGTTTGTATTTATGATAAAGTTAGAGCACCAAGGATTTATTTATCTTCCAATATTTAGTAATCTTACATTCAAAGACAAACGTATCACTCTTTATTACATGTCCACGTGCTTCTAGATTTAAAACAGCACTGCAATAGGTCACACGCACTCTATTTGTGATACATATTCCAGCATCAGGAATGAATTTATACTCGATTAAATACTCCGCAACCTTGTTTCTCCTGTCGAATAAAATCTTTAAACAGACAAGCGCAGCCCGCATAACCGTAACCAGGAAGCCAACCCAATTAACAACTCTCACAGTCGACCATGGAAAAAAAACCAAACCATTCGTGTACAGGATCACTTCGTGTTTTTGAATGAGAATTGTTTTAAATAGTTTTTATAATAAAATATCGACTTTCTAGCTGCTGTTATGCCGGCGGTGAGCGTCGAAGTATCGCAGGATCCAGTTAATATCGGTGATACCATCGATATTCGTTGCGCATGCACCGGAGCACCGAATCCAAGATATCATTGGACAAGACCGAGTCATTCGCATCTTCCGGACAACGCGCATGAACATGGGAATGTTTTGAGATTGTCGAACGTTGCTGTTGCTGATAGCGGAGTTTACAGATGCACCGCTGAAACACCCGAAGGCACTTTCAAAGAGGATTTCAATCTCGTTGTTCATGGTATTTAAATATAATATTAATAATTCGTAGTATTTATTAGTAATTCTTAATATTTATTCTTCGATTTTTAAACACGCTTACACTTATGCATTTTTCGTAAGTATGAAATAAAGAAAAAAGCAGAAATATGACAAGTATTATTAAATATCAATCGAATTTTATTATTAGGCGGGAATAATGATGCTCCAGCGATCGAAACGAAATCAGCACCGTACGATTCGAGCCTCGAAATGGAATGTAAAGTCGCCCTTGAACCACCAGTGAAATTCCACTGGACGAAACAAGATGGACTTCTTCAAGAAGACGCGCAAACTTCCGATGTAAGATAATTATACACTATACAATTCTAGTAAAAATACTTTCCTCGATTTTAAACAACAATATTTTCACTCAGAGCAAATTACAATTATACAACGTGAAAGCAGAGGATGCCGGCACTTACATTTGCACAGCGAACAACGGCCAATCAAACATCGACGTGCCAACAATGTTAATTGTAACAGGAGTTGTACCAAATTTCAATCAAGCGCCTGAGAGTTACATAGCACTTCCGCGTCTTCCCGATGCATATTTAAAATTCAGTATCGAAGTATCTTTCAAACCCGAGACTTACAACGGCGTGATTTTCTATAACTCTGAAATCAATGGAAACACCGGTGACTTTATCGTCTTATCTTTAGTCAGAGGATATCCACACTTCAGGTAATTATTTTCTTTCATTTAAATATTTATTAAACACTAATTCTTTATTTCACATTCTTTATAGATTCAATCTCGGCTCAGGCATTGCTGTCGTTCGATCGGACAAACCAGTGACACTCAGCGAATGGCATACAATTAAAATCCAACGTAATCGTAAAGAAGCAATAATGCTTGTAGATGGCGAAGGACCATACAAAACAGTAGCACCCGGAAGAAAACAAGGTTTGGACTTATCGGAACCGTTCTACGTCGGCGGAGTACCAAGCAACATCAGTTTACACGATTACGCGGAAGTGCACGCTGGATTCGTCGGTTGTATCAGTCGATTGATTATCGGAGACAAACAAATGGATTTAATGGGAGAACAAACCGATAGTCTTGGTATTACAAATTGCGAGACCTGCGCGGAGAATCCTTGCAACAATGCTGGGGTTTGTCAAGAAGCTGCTACTATGAATGGATACACTTGTCTTTGCCGAGCCGGGTACAGCGGGAAACATTGCGATTATGTTGGACAATCTTGTTATCCAGGTAATACATTGAAACATCTATAACAACAATTTCCTAACATTAATATAATATAATTGATATAAAAAATAGGTGCGTGCGGAGATGGAACATGCGTAGAGAAATCCGGAAGTTTCGAGTGTTATTGTCCGCGTGGAAAAGTCGGTCCAAGATGCGAGCATACAACAAACATCGAAGATCCAGCTTTCCACGATGAGAGATCTTTCATCGCGCATGAGACACCGAAAGCCTTCAGGCGGTAAGAATATCTAAACAACCCTTCTAAAACTGTGCCCCTTCGTTTGTCGATTATCCCCCCCGGTTCGATATAATCAATTAATCCTCGCACATTCATCGACTAAGTTTCCCTTATCAATATAATACAGAATTCTACTTAAGAGGATGTAGGACAGTTAACCTTTACATTTGTATAAATTGTATAAATGTTGGTGCGACTAAACCAATCACTTGGTGAGCACAGAGTCATTTTACCTTTAATTAGTATAGTTGTACAGAGTAATTTGAGGTAAAAACATTGAAAATCAGATAAACAATAAGGCAGTTATTAATTGTTAAACATTACAATATTAATTATGCATAATAGTACTCTGCGAATGATTTTTTCAAAACTATTGGTTCAAATGGGTTCCGCTTTTGCACAATTATTCACTGTACCACCTGTTACAGCGGGGACCGCAGTTGTTATTATATTCAATCATTTAGTACATTTAGCATAACCAAATAGTTACAGAAAATAGAGTTTTATTGGTTAACAATATAAACAATTGGTTTTAACTAACTTCCACATGACTTATCCGCATGATTTTGGTCCCTGCCTTAGCTATGATCTTAAAAAAGAACTCTGTAAAAACTGATCTTCGCTGGACCAACCGTACCAAAGAAATCCTCCGCAGAGTACTATTATGCATAATTAATATTGTAATGTTTAACAATTAATAACTGCCTTATTGTTTATTTGATTTTCAATGTTTTTACCTCAAATTACTCTGTACAAGTATACTAATTAAAGGTAAAATGACTGTGCTCACCAAGTGATTGGTGTTAGTCGCACCAACATTTATACAATTTATAAAAATGTAAAGGTTAACTGTCCTACACCCCCTTAATAACGATGCTGAGGATTCGATATGGCACTCTTAACCGGTTGATTCGACTACCTAATACGATCGAATGAACTTCATTTCAGGGCGAGAACGAGCACGAGCTCGGCGCACAGTCGATCACGAGCGCGCGAGCACTCGCAGACTCGCTCGAGGCGAGAACATCACCAACAACAACAACACCACAATAATCAGCACCACACACAACATTAGCACGAACACCAAGCAACAACCTTTTTTCCACCACAACCACCCCTTCTCTTTAACGCACGAGCAACTCTAAGAGCAAAGTCAATGCACGTAGAATCTAGAAAAGATCTATAAACAATGGATTAAGTAAAAACTAGAGAGCTCAAAGAGATGCCAAGTCAATTAATCCCCGGGTTGGGAGTGTTGTTATCCTAACGATTTCTATCCGCTATTTATGTACTGTCTTCCAGCACGAGTTTATCAACCTCAAAGATAAAATAATCTAGCTTCCATTTCCTCCGTGAAACTTCTAAAATTTAATTGGTTGTTTTTGTTCTTTGTGTTTCTTTTTTTTTTTTTATTAATTAATTCTATCGATACCCGGTGGACATTAGTTCGTTGTTTATTGATGGATATGGTTAGTTCCTTGGTGCGAACCTCACTGGTGCTGTTAGAGGCGATTCAGTCAAGTCTATATTCTAGATCTATTAATAATTCAATCCTCGTACTCTTCCATCGGAAGAATTCCACTCGCATCGATCGAATATCAACTGTACTCTTGCGAATATCGTTGGTAAAGGGAAGAGTTCGCGAGGATAATCCCAAGCGTTTTTGTACAGCTTCTCTCTTTTGGTATATTAACGTTTAACGCCATCATCCTTTAGTCACTTTTTAATGATTAATAATTGCTAAGTCTTTAATTGAGTATAATAGAGATATATAGAAATATATATATATGTGCCGGGTCACTGCCAGCCGAGCTGCATTTGAATGCTAGTTTCCGAGCAGTCCTTTGGAGAGGTATCTTTCTATCTTTCTTTCTTTCTATGTAATATACATACAGATAATTTTTCGTAGAAATATCAGATCGATGATAGAGAAACTATAAATGTGCCTTACGAACTTGTACGATGTTTGTATTTACGATAGAGCGAAAGATAGATAGAGCGAGAGTTTCTATAAACTAGAGGAAGGAGAAAGCACGAGAAATATAAGTTTGCCTATGCTACACGCAGAAATATATATATATTGTCAGAGCAAATAAAAACAAAAAACACTTGATTTTAACAGTATTTCGGGTAAAGATTTCTTCTTTAATTTAAGAACGTTTCTTAAGTTATAGTTCGTTTTATTGTTAAGTTTCAAGAGACTGGATAGAGTTCCGCAGGAGAGCCAAGGTGAGTCCAGTGGCAACGATATAATAGCCTTTTACTTTTCACCGCTTCCGTTTCCTTTATGTTCTCTTTTTCCTGATATTGTTTCTCGAACCACTGTGGCTAAGAACGAAACAATCCCCGGAATCGAAACACGTATTTAACAGGCCCTCGCTTTCTTTAATCGTACGAGGAAGTGGTTTTATTGTTTCCTGTTAGATTGTATCCAACTATCGCAACATCACATTGATTACTCTATCGAAACACTAACAGACAATTTTCCTATTGTATAACAAACATCTGTGTGGCTATTTACTGTCGGTGTGTCGTCGAACGAAACTATCGTCATTGTATTGTTTAGAGAAATTCGATAATGATTTATTAATATCGTTTCATTTCGACAGGATTCAACTATCCCTGAATTTCAACCCTTTGGATGAATCCGATGGAATTCTTGTCTATGCTGCTCAGACTGACGAAGGCTTTGGTGATTTCGTAGCGTTGATTGTAAAGGATCGTCGAGTTGAATTCAGATATGATATTGGATCAGGAATGGCATTGCTTAGATCGACGAGGGTCATTCAACCGGGTTCTTGGAATCATGTGGAATTCAATAGGGAATTCCAGGAAGCTAATTTCTCTGTTAATGAAGAGCCAATGATTAAAGGAAGATCGCCTGGAGGCGCTAGAACTATGAGTCTTAGTACTCCGCTTTATATCGGCGGTGTTGATCGCAGGAAAATCGTTGTTAATAAACATGCTGGTGTACATCGGACTTTCCGCGGTTGTATCAGTGATGTGAGTACTTTCTTGTATCGTTTAAGGTGTATGCATGGAATTTTGAACGCGTCCTTTCGAAATTGAAATTGAAATTGAAAGAGAAAAGAGAATCAAGTATTAGTACTTCGAACTAGCGACTATAAATGTTGCTATAAAAAGCTCTAAAAATTCCTATAATTTTCCCGGTCGCTATAATCATATTTTAACAATGACTTCTTTGTTATAGTTGGAAATCGGATCAACCAGAGTGGAGATTGTAAAACAATCGATGAAAGTAGTGAATATCGACGATTGCAATGTTATTCATCCGAATCATACGAAATTCGTGCATGTCGCGACTCCACCAACCACGCCATACGATCCTTGCGCTTCTTCGCCTTGCGTACATGGCGCTTGCAATGTCGTCGACTTTTACAATTATTCTTGCACCTGCGAATACGGATACGTCGGAAGGAATTGCGAGAATGTCCTCAAACAATGCGAACTACTTTCTCCGTGCAGGAACGGTGGAACTTGCACGGATTTACATGGAGCGTACAAGTGCGATTGCAGACTCGGTTTTAATGGGCAAAACTGTGATAAATGTGAGTGCTTGAAACTGGTAAACTTTCGCGTTTATAATTACTATCATTAGCAATTAACAATAAATAAATGAATGAAAGTTATAAAAGAATAATAGTTTGGATATCTCTTTTTCAGTGGCTGAAATCACTTACGACGTGGCATTCAGAGGAGACGGCTGGTTGGAGTTGGATAGTTCGGTGATGACGCACGAAGAGGAGAGAGAAGTCCTTGGTTTCGAGATCTCGACGAATAAGAGCAATGGACTTATCATGTGGCATGGACAGACACCGAATGATTTGAACCCTGACGATTACATCTCTCTTGCTGTTGTTGACGGGTATTTGTACATTTTTAATAACCGTGAAGAGTAATTCATGTTCTATTTATCACTTTTATGTTTAAGTTAATATTCTAGAATTATATTATACTTTCAAAGAAATTGTACGATGAATTATTCGTCTTCCAAATATCTGTCTCATATTTAAGAAGCATTCGTAAACTATTAACAATCCCGGAAACAATCGATCACGCCAGATTTATACTCTTTCAGATACGTCGAATACCAATACAATTTAGGATCAGGACCAGCTGTGATTCGAGTGACAGCGCAACGAGTGGACGACGGCGAGCGTCACAGGATAATCCTGAAACGTCAAGGGAGCGATGGAAGCATCGAATTAAATGGAGAACACACTGAGAGTGGTGTTAGCGATGGACTCCAACAGATCTTAAATACCAGAGGAAGCGTTTATCTTGGAGGCGTTCCGGATTACGCGATGACTTACAGAAGATACCAAGATGGCTTCTCCGGTTGTATTTACGCGATGGAAGTTCAGGATTCGGGGTCTATCGACATTGGGGAGAAGGCGATCCGGGGTGTCAATGTATCACCCTGTACTAGGTAATATTTCTATAGAAAATATCTGTTCTATAAAAGAAAACAAGTCATCTCTAAATATCTCTAAACATCTCTAAATATCTTCTCTATCTGTCTATATCTGCTCTATATCTGCTCTATATCCTCTCTATCTCTAAATATCTTCTCTATATCTGCTCTATATCCTCTCTATCTCTAAATATCTGCTCTATATCTGCTATATATCCTCTCTATCTCTAAATATCTGCTCTATATCTGCTCTATATCTGCTATATATCTGCTCTATATCCTCTCCATCTCTAAATATCTTCTCTATATCTGCTCTATATCCTCTCTATCTCTAAATACCTTCTCTATATCTGCTCTATATCTTCTCTATCTCTATATATATAAAACAAAGACCGAACCGATTTATAGCGCGAATCTCACTTGCACAAACAATAACATCAGTAAAAGTATCGCATACAACTTATTCAAGGCGCACAAATCATTGAATGATCACTTGAATGATCAGAAACTACTCGAACCCTTGAAATTAACAAACATTAACATTTGGACGCTGCTCAGAGCAAGATGGATTCCATCGTCTTTGGTATTCACGGACGCGGATCCAGACGTGTTCGACGATTTCGTTCCTCCACCGCCTGTGAATATCATACATCCGAAACCAGCAGCGAACGAAGCTGTCCGTAACATAAAGCATTGTTCCCTTCTGATCCTTCTGAGAAATCTAGTCCTTTTTCTTATAGACGTGCGAGAACGCAATGTTCTACGCGCACTCATCTGTCCGGACTTCATCAGCGCGCTGAGTATAATTAGTGTAATTAGTTAAGCAGCGGTTCGCCGCACTGTATATTATCGGATTTGTACATTTCGTTAACGCAAAACTATTCTTTAACGCTTGCTCGACGACTGGAGCACGCTGGGGTTCGAAATGGTATGTTTTTGGATCTTGTATATTAATTGTTATATTAATAGAGAATAAATTGATTGTTTCAGTGACCCATACGATGTGCCACCGTCGAGGGGAGACCTCGGAAGAAAGTAAAATATTGTTCCAGTCGAATATCGCATAATCTTCGATTACATCAGCTAGCATTGAAGATCGAAGATATACGATCAGGAAAAAAACACAGGACGGCGAGAAGCCGGGCGCTAATTTTTCCTAACTCAAAGTAATCCTAGTAATTAATACTAATGACAGTCAAACACCTGCTGATTGTCAAATATAGCGCGAGGCGAGAGTTTTATAACGCTAGATATACTTAAATGAAACAAGCCTGCAATTAATGCCGCGTTGATATTAACCAAAAACTACTTTTGTAAACGGAACAACTAATGTCCCCTTTTTTCTGTGTTATCCAACGGTCGCGCTACTTCTTATTCTTTCGACGACTGACGACGCGCGCCTTTTCATTACCGTCGTCGACGTATATAAGTTCTCACTGCCAATTAAACACGGGTTCGAAGATTTAGAGGGTTTGTTTTTTGGTTGTTTTTTTTTAAATCGACAACCGAAGTGAAATACCGCGGATGTTTCTTGCGGCTTCACGATTACCTGATCTAATGAAAGTATATCGAACAAACGAGTCATCCTAAAAGAGAGGAGCTTTGTTGTTCGTTCTTCTCGTTCGATTAGAACCTACTATTTTAAGGTCTTCGCGCTTAGCACGCCGGAGAACGACAATACCGAACGAGCATCTAATGAAAGTCAGCTGAAATCGTTTCTTATTTTACAAGACATCACTGTCAATTAAAAGAGATTTATATCTTTATCTCGTGCACAACGATAGTGATTCCGAAATAACCTCTCTCTTAAATTCTCGCGTATTATTTCCCGCTAAAAAAAGAGAACACACACTTTCGAGTACTTAAAATAGAGAATCGAGCTTCGAAATGAGTGAAAACTAATTTTCCACCAACCAGACAGCATTTTTCCTTTAAGTTATCCAAGAAAAACAATATACGTAAGTTTGATTCTAGGACGAAATAGAGAATGGGAATTCTCTATTTCGCCAACTTTTCTTTACCGCTTGGGAGGAAGCGATCGTCTCCCCCCAAAAAAAACCAATTGTAAATGATCATGTACAGAGCGTTTATTACATGCATACTGTTGTACATTAATCTTTCTAGCACACTATTGATAATTATTAATCTGACATCGAATGAATGCTTCTTTTTGGATGTTGATGCAAATGCCTAACAAACGACGAAGACGTCTAAGCTGTAACTCTCGGCCAAAAAAGAACAATGATATAACGCAAAACTCTCTACCACACACACACATATACAATCTTATATGGTGCGCGCGAGCCATTTCGTATATCGTATACATTTTGCGCGGTAAACAGCACGCAATCCGAGAAACTGTGCATAATCATGGCAAGGAAAGTATCTACTGTAACGTAAAAGTGTAGTCTATTGTTACACGATAAACTCGACGAGGAAAGAAATGAGACAATAAATATAATTTTGCTAAAAAAGAGAGCCCTTTTTAATTGTTTATCCTTACGGGAAATAGTGGGAAGTACTTTAAGTTATATTGGAAAGATTTATAGTTGTTAAGTTTAAATTATTAGTAAACTGTGTATGATACATCAATGAATATAGCAGAATATCTAACATATTCTTAATCATTTGATAAATAAAGTATAGAGCTTTAAATAGTACTTAAGTTTATTAAATCTTTAAGACGTCGAAGTAGAGAAACAGTTATAATACAATTAGAAAAATAATCTTACTTAAACCGGCACCGGTTGTTATAAGTTGACTTTGTAACCGGAAATGAACGGCAATCCAGTGCCGACTTCCTTCTGATATTCGACATAATCCTGTCCGAAGAAATTCAAGAGTGTTATCTCTTCGATTAAAATACGATCGTGAAAGAATCTCCAAGATGCGATGATGTACGCCAGAAGACAAAATGGATTCTGTAGTATCAACTGTAACATTAATAATCCTTTAAATTTCTCTTCTTAGTGTTTTTGATTGTAGCATTATTAACAATTTTTCGAATTTAATTACTATCAAACTATGATATTTTTAAAGATGTAAAAATTCTTAATAATTCTACAATCCAAACGACAATACTTCAAGAAATCCTCGACAAACCTGAGTTCCGATGGACCAATAAAACCAGCCCATATAACTGGGATGTCTACACAATTTATAAACTCCGTGCGTTACCAATTCGTGTCCGTCAGCTTTCTCGCTTTGTACAATATGATTAAAGTTCCTTCTCGCAGTAAACATAGCTAGTTTCCTGAGAATCTCTCCGGTGATGCAAAGTGTTAATCCGAAGTAGGAAACGGAAGAAGGTGTTTTCATCTCAGGAAAGAAATGTCTTTCTACCATGAATTCCAACCAACTTGAACACGCTGCTATTCCATAAGCTACGCTGTGGTTTAAAATAAAACTGTCTATCGATAGAGAAGATGGATTGATCCACGCTATGCTTAGGAATTCGGAATAGTGGAAAGTTGAGAGAACTACTGCGTACGTTCCGAATGTTCTCCATGATTCGGGAGCAGTTATTGATAGAAGAATGCCTGCGCCGAAGACGTAGCCTAAGAGAATTGCTCTTATTGCTACCTGAAAAGATTGAAAGATATATTAATTAGTGGTATTAATTTAATTAATGCGAGGGAAAAAATGAAAATCGTAATAATATTTATTCGAAATCGTAAGGAGATTTGAAAAGTATGTAAAGTTAGAGTAATTTTAATTGACTTACTTGAAACGAGAATCCTTTAAACGCTAGAATGACTAAAAGATTGAGAAATCCAAATTGGAAGAAGTGGACGAGCCAAATATTGCCGAGATATTCAGTCAGATGGAATTCTAACCTCAACAGGACCTCCGGCAGGATAGAGACAATTGCTGCCGTTAGGAAGCAAAAGATACTCAATTTTCCATCGCGACAGAGCATTTTACTTCGAATTAATCCTTCGAATCATGAACTTTTCAATGACGATGATTCCTGCCTTGAAATCACTTCCCATTCCAGTAACTTCGAACTTCCGAAACTTAACCTCTTTTTCGATTGGATGGAACACCGGCTACTTTTCGAAAAATTCCCGCACACATTCTCATCGTAGACGGTTTCATTGATTTCGACACTATTCTTTTGAATTAGTTAATGATTGTTTCGTTGAAAGATTTATTCGACAGCTTTTCGAACTTGTTGAAGTTTTGAATTTCACTGCGGATGATTCGAAAGATGCGGAGAACGCAGAGAGGGTTAAAAGTGACCGGCGATTCCTAGATAATGGAGAATTAAGGTGGATAACGCAGCGCTGGGGCTTCCAGGGATTATTACAACAGCTTAGAAGCGTGTTCCAGTAAAGAAACATATATAATTCTGCGTTTGCGAAAGCTGAGAGTGCCTTCGATGTATGCTGAAAAAGTTGTAAACAACCCGAATCATTTTAAAATTGTTCTTTGCTTTATAATATTCTTTTAAGTCCTTGCAACAAATATAAACATACATAACTTTAATAATAAGGTGAGGTTTAACTAATAATGAAGAATAAAAAAAGGTTCCTCTAACTTTTCGTCGTTTATTGAATGATGTATATACATACACACTTTAACAATTCGTATATCTCAGTTCTCTCTTGCATGCTCGCTCGCATTCTTACACCTTTTACAGCTATAAAGTTGCCGACTAATCAGCGCATTCCGAAGACGTACTAAGTACCGATAAAATTAGTTCAGTCTTCATCAACAAGACTCGGGTCGCCCGGCACACAACTGCGATACTACACAACACATTCGCACAGAGGACACAGCCACTTAAACACATTCATACACTGCCACTCATACGTGTTTCCTGGCACGATTAAACGGTTGTTAACTAGTATCGATTACGCGCTAACAATTTTATACAAGCTTTACATAGATTGGATTCGTTTCCCCTTGTCTTCCCTGGTGCTCGTTGCTTATCGACGCAACACTACCTTCGTCCTGTTACAGCTCCTGTACAGTCGGACTACGCTGCGGCGTCATTGGCTTACACCAGCACTCTACGATCGCCGCGTTATCTTTTTATCCTTCGCGTTTCTTGAACTCTGTTTCAATTAGAAATCGATGTGAAATAAAAGGATTCTTGAATTTCGATGACTGAAAATATCTTTGTGATGTATCGTTGATTATATCGAAAGAGAATGAAACGCGAGGTAAAGAGATGTTCGAATTTCAAGATATCGAGTGACTAGGTTCAATGGAGTGCTGCCTCGACCGGAGTTGACACACGCGCGGATAAACTAAAATCACAGTTTCTTGCCCTACCGCTAGTTAGTGAAGCCAGGCTTTGAAAATCCCTGACATTCGTCGTTACCGGGACAGATCATTCGACTGAGGAAGTAGCGCGTTTCTCATACCCGTATCCGTGTGATTAACCGGAAGGTGGATGCGAAACCGTAGGAACCGATCGGCCATCGCTGATGATATCTTGAAGAATCCTGACGATCGATTATTATCGCAATATTATATACACGATCGACAATCAAAAGCGCGAAAAGAAAGAAAATTCTAACACACAACAGAATCCGCAAGCGTACTACTCGCTAATGTTTCCGGTGTACGCGAGTCAACTAAATTGAGTTACACTTTTGCTGGTTTTCGATGAAGATATATTAATGAATTGTGTCGATTTTATATTAATATCGATACAATAGATTTATATCTACGTCAGACGTATGTTTGTGTGTCCCTCTCGCATATGTACACGCGACTATAACGGGAGAGCGTGATAGAAAATTAAAAAGTCCCCTTTGAATTAGGAGGGCCGATAAAATTTCAGTAACAAAACATCGTTAGTCATCCTTATAAACGCTACGCAACCTTATCCTTAAACACTGTCGACACATCCTTTTTCTCCTCGACAGCTGATACTCTAAAAAGGATCTTTGTACATACTACAATTTCTACCGAAAAGGATTTCTCCGGACGAAACAATAAAGTATGCTTCTTTCAATGTTTCCAAGAGAAATCCAGGAGAAACAGTTGTATGTACAAAAAAGAGTCACACGATTTGATTATCCAATAATTCGGAGATATATTTCTCGGAATTATTGAAGAATACGAATCCTGTAAATAGATCGAGGGGAAGAAAATATATATATATATATTGGATGCGCGAGTTTAGGAGAAAACGCGCTGGCGACTAATACTTCCTCTTTCATCGAGGTTCTAAGCGCGCTAACAGAATACAAACAATAAGAATTCTAATGTCGAATTTCCTTGATTGATTTCCATTTATAAATCAGTAATAATAATCATAGTCTAATCGATGACGAAGGAAAAACTCTTCTTTCTATCTCGTTTCCGCCTTAGCAACTATTCTATTGTCATTACCAATAATAAATAACTCTACGAAGACTCGCTAGAAGTCGCGAAGGTTTACTAATCGACGAGAGAGGCCAACAGAAAGAAATGTATCCTTGGAAAGAATCGGAAAAGAAAAGTTATATAGTCGAAATAGAAATGGTTAAACGTCGACGATCTACGTCTACGAATCTTTGAGATGGAACTTCTAATGAAACAAAGAAGATACTCTCATTTCCCCGATGAATTCTACTCCCTCAAGAAACAAAAGATAAATGAAGAAGAGGAAGAAGAAGAAAGAAAAAACAGCAACAATGAGAACACAATCAGTATTAGAATCCCGCGAGAATTATGATACTGTATATACGTTCTTTAGGTACTTTCGCGCCTGTCTCAAATATCTTCATCATCATTGGACATTCTCAACGATAGAAATCATCAAATGAAAGTATCATACAAGACAGACGTTAATTCCAAGTATAACATTGGAAACAAACTTTCCTTAATAACTCCCATCAAGTTTAAAGTCCTTCTTTCACGATAGAATCGAAAGTAAATAGGACTGGTCGGAAACCACTGAGCACCTCAACCGTTCAACGGGAAAGGTCTCTACCGGAAGTGGCTGTTAAAGCAATCCGTCGCGCTGCTAAACTCTCTCAATCCCATACACATCGTTATAGCAATCTAGAGCAAACGCGACGACGCGCGATCATCATCTTCGGTTACCGGATATCAGTACGGCCGATAGCTTGAAATACGACGTAGTCGCAACTGACCCTTTAATCAAGGGCCGTTAGTAATTCCTAGGCGAGTTCTCGTTTCGTCTTACTCTCAGCGTAGAACTCTGACCTGCTAGTAACAGTATCGACGACCGTGGCTTCGTTGAAATGTCGCGTTAAGGCGTAGACTAGTGCCTCGTAAGTCGCCATAATAATCGCTGTATTAGGTATCTGACGAACTAGTTGAGTACCAAGACCTCTGTAAAGTCCTTGAAGACCTTCCTCTGCCCAGACAGTGTTCAAAGTCTGCGCGAATGTTCGATACTTTGTACCTTCTTCTCGAAGACGTGTTCTTGCTACTTCTGTAATTGGAAATCATTGTTTAAGGATGTATCGGTGGTAGAATCGAAGAGAAAAGTACGGCATATTTAATCCTAGAACGCTATTTTTCACTTTTCCAATGGTTTTGTAGATTTTCTGCCGCTTCCAAAAGGGAAGAGAACGACGTGACCAATTCCCAATCGTCCAACTATCGATTACGATCAATCTTTTGATAGATCTTCCAGACGAACACGCAATGATCGTTGAATGACTGGCACGCGAGATATATAGCGTTGACTTCTATCTTTAGCTGTATCATTCTCGTCGATGCGAAGTTAGTTAGCCGACTAGTACGATAAGTATAAGATCTGAACCCACCGTGCGGATAAGTCATTGTCGAAGCGATCGTCTTCGAGACAGCTCCAGCTACCATAAACTCGAGGAAGTCATAGCTGCTTTTCCCATCGGATCTGTTCATTGCTGCATTGTGCATCAGCCAGGATTTCTCCGCCTCGTAAATTACGAAATGTATCACAGTCTCGCTTATACCTACGTAGGACGCTACGATACCCTTATAGAATCCTAGGACACCCTAAAATAGAGATAATCAAGTTTTAATTATCAATAACCAATATTCATATTGGATATAATTAAATATCGACGATAAGGGATGTTAATCTCTTTGTATTCGGTGATCAATTATTAACAATCGAAATCCGATACGCTTTACGATTTTAAAGATTAATTGTTTTGTTGTTGCTGTCTTGTTTTGCGCCTCATTAATTATATATCGATTCTCGGACGGATAGTCCTCCGCGTCGAAATTTCTCATCGATTAGTTATTCGAGAGTAGTCGTGGAAACTTTTTCGAGGAGCTTTTTAACGATTCGATTTTATCATTGAGTAATTATGAAATAGAGCTGAGTCAAGGCACTCTCTCTCTTCGTGCTGGACTCCCGCGGATCGGGCGTGTGAGGTCATTATCACTAACAACACCTGATAACGAATCGACGACTGATCACGCGACAAGCGTGTGTTAACATATACCATCGGCAATCTGTTAGGTTGACATTGCACTCGTCGATGTAGTGCTTCAACGTCCGCTCTAATGCGATATTGGAAACTAGAGCAACCATGCTATTTCTTTATAGCAGCCAAAGTAAATTACTTGCTACGCGAAAAAAACTGTATGGCTTACGCGATTTTAACTTGCCTTGACCTAATTCAGTTACTTATTGAAAAACATAACCCAAATCTAACGCGTGAAGTTAGCAGCGCGTGGGTACCAATTCTCGCGGCTTATTTCAAGACCAAGAAACGTCCCTGGAAAGAAAGGGAATTACACCAACGAAGCCATCTATTTATTTCCTTTGCATTCCAGCGTCGTTTATGTAACCTGGCTTGGTTGGTGCGAGTGTGTACTCGAAATATTATGTATCGTTCTTGTTTTCACATGGATAACACACGATTTCCAAGATGGCAGATAGGAACGTCTCATTATAATACACGAGTGGACGCATTAATCATCCAACTCGATCACGAAAGGCTTTATTTATATATCGGTTCTCGGCCGGATTTATCGACGCGCGATATCGAGGAGCCTCGCGTGGCTCCGATCAAGGAAAAAATTCGCTAACGTAAACAGAGTATATTCGCGGTATTTGCTGTGCGAGTATTTCATCGGGTTATTCCTTGCTATTTATTGCGTGGAATCATTGATAGCATACAAATAGTATGATAATTAAAACAGAGTCTATTTATATGTTCGATCATTTGATATATGCTTTTTATCTTCGAGAAGCACTCAATAAAAGAAACCTCGAAAAACAAACGTTATCGAAATAGTTTATCGAATACTCATCACATATGGCCTTTCACGTTTATTACATTCGATATCCCTTCTGTCAATTGTAATCCAATACCATCTGTCTGAAACTCGATCGTTCCCGAGAATTCCTTTTTCCCAAGGGAGTTTTCCATCAAAGCGTAATAAACAAGATTAGCCTCGCAGACGGTAAACAATAGATAATAGCGATGAGAGAAAGTAGTTACTCGACAAAATTACTGTTTACCATTCCTCTAGCCAAAAGACTATCGGACGCGCCCTTGTTGTTTTCGCAACTAGAGAACTACTTTGTCAAGTATATAGCAAGAGCCGGCGCGTTCAGTGTTTTGCCGCTTGTATTTTCGTCGCCTTTTGCTATTCGAGGATCGCGTTCGGTCATTTTAGATCGTTGGCAGGCATCCCATAGTGCGACGACGCCTGTGCAATCGTGTTCGAACACTAGTCTTGTAGATTCTAGTTGAAAGAGCCGGTGTACATAGTGCTACTTTGTGCATTAGCAATTAATAATAAATTTATAATAAACTATGTTACTTTTATAGTGTTTTTTTAAAGCTATATTACTTCTTTTTATAATTAATTTATTGTTTATACTGTTTTAAAGATTCCCTGACTATCAGAAGGGGAATGCGTCGCAATTCCGGTGGCAAGCGGCCACTAACGAGCGGCTAGGAACTGATCGATAGACAATGTCACCCACCCAAGAAAGGTTTCAGGATGCAGCAGACGGGAAACGTCGATAGGACCGTTTCCCAACCCTCCCTTCGTTGCAGGGATACGAGAATAATTATATAAGGAGAAATTAGGGAATTGATTAATTAATATTGCTCACCGATTGCTGATATATCCTTCGGACGCAGTCCATCATAGCGACACTTCCTGACCGATGATCCAATTGCACCCTTGTCTTTACGAACCAGATCGGATTGGTTAGAGTACATGACACGAAACCTACGAGAATCCGAATGGTTATTATTCAAAGATATTTTAATTATGTATAACGAAGAATCCATTGGCAATGATCGATCATTCGCGATAAACAAGCGAAGAGGTATTTGTGTTTCAGTTATTCTCACTCATATATCGATTACAGTCGATAAACGTAATTTAGTGAACCTAGAATGACATTTTCTTGAGTATTCATCGCGAATCCTCAAAAACCCTGGCGAAGCCATACGACGACTTAACTCCGACTAATTTCCCACTTGCAGAGTTATATATGTCTCGCATTAAGCTCGGTGAAAAGCTGCCGGACACGACCTTGTACGAGTCAGAGTCAGTAAACGAATGCAAGATTAATTCATTCGTCGGTAACAAACGCGCTATCATTTTTGGGGTACCTGGCGCTTACGTGCCAGGTTGTTCGAAGGTTCATCTTACAGGTTTCATCCAAAAGTAAGACGAGCATTAATAACAATAAAGATTCAAGGTCAGCTTGAAGTAAATCTTAGCCAATTTTGTATGATACAAATTAGTTGCTTTTAAGTCTTTGCGTTGTCCTAGGTCGGATGAATTAAGATCTCTCGGATATCAAGAGATAATCTGCGTGTCCGTGAACGACCCTTACGTATTATCAGCTTGGGGTCGAAGTAAAATGACCGATGATAAAGTATGCTAATTACTTTCTCTTCATTTCTATGATAAAACAGATTTAAAGTATGATGAATTTATAAAAAATCTCGTGTTAGGTAAGATTACTCGCAGATCCCCAAGCTAAATACACGAAAGCCATAGGAATGGCAGTGGAGATTCCAGAACTCGGTGGTACACGTAGCAGACGTTATTCCATGGTAACCGTGAATGGAATAGTTCGAGAGCTTTACACGGACTCTTCGAAAGTGAATCTCATCTGTCTGCAAGAAGGATTACCAACATATTGTACTTAATTAATTCAATTATGATGATTATTAAATGGACCATTGATGAAAGAGAGAATTACCGAATGTCTTCGTCTTCCATGTGCGTATCTTCGAGTGCGACGAGTCAATGCGTTAGAGTCGCAATAACTTCGAAGGTCATCTCGGATTGCGTTCAATGCTGGCGCGGTTACAAGTGCCGTGTGTCGGTGGTATCGTTCGATAGAGGTGCTCACTACCGGCCAGAGTGCACTAGCCACTAGCGAATGTATAATTAATAGAGATATTTTTAGCTAGCTTCTTCCTTGGAAGGTGAAAGAGAGCTTGAGCTTGTAAGGGCGGCTTCTTTGTCAAAGTATCTTAGTGTTGGAGGAAGTTGCTCGAACAATCCTTAACTCTAATTGTATGCTTATAACTTGTATGAATTTAAACTAGAGCAAACATTTAGATTTATGTTGTTATTGGAAGTTGGTCCAATTGATACAAAGTGATGCTCGATTGTTTATAAACTTAAGACAAGGACAACTAGTTGGAAGTGACCAAGCCAACTTGTGTCTGTCCAGCCCCATTGACCCAGTTTCTCTGACGATCGCTTCTCGTTCGGGGCAATGCACCGACCAACAAAGCACCGTGCTATATTCATCCTGTGTCGCTTGGGGCCACGAAACATATCTCTCAGACATTCCTTAAGCATATAACGACGCCACTGCTAGAGCAATCTGCATAATAGAGTCGACTAGGAATGCTTACGTAATTCAAACTAGTAGTCTTCATGGGTTTCTTTCGACTCTATTTTTAGAGCCATCTACACCTTCGCCATCTTGGATCAGTTGAATATTTCACTGTTTTCATTTATTTTCATTTGAGAATGAGAAATTACGTGAGAGCCACTCTTTCATTGAGCAGACCAGCCAAAAATTGCTGCCGAGCTTGTAAACAATCGTGGGTTGTACCGCGTTGAAATTACATGAGCGTCGAAGATCCAAGAATAGTTTTCGATTTAGTCTTCAACATTCAAGCTTGCCAAGTTCTCTCTCTCTCTCTCCATGAAAAGTTCAAAGCCACTGTGTCGACGCATTGAAAAACTTCCAGCGACGTAAACAAGCAATCCGATGTTTACTAGTAATCCAATAACACGATGGATAATAGTAATTCGATAGGAAGATATTATTACTAATAAACAAGACCAAGGTAAAATCAGATCAGCTGATGGGCCTACGTGAGCAAAGTCACGTTCGAAAATCAGCCCTACGTTGACCCAGAAACGTGCGCTCCACTCTTTCCAAGTGTATCATACACCGAGAGCCAAACGAAAAAGTAAACAGTGTTTCCTCGAAGCTTAAGCTCATAAATCATGATACAAACATATCCAAAGTAAGAGGAAGTGATTTTCACTTGAGTGCCGGTCAATGAAATGATCGTTCTCGATTAGATTCTATTCCTGGCGATATAAATAGCCTTATCAAATTCAACCAGACAACGTAGATTGTCAATTCTCCAACAACAATGTATGATTCTTTTATATAACCTCGAAAAAGACTTGGAACGTAGATAAAGTCTAACATTAACACAGAACATTGATTCGCGAAACACGTGTTTCTTGTCGCAACGAAAGAAAGGTTAGGGCAAAAAAAAAGAGTAACTTGCGTAAACAAATCGTATATCTATTGCGAGGGAGCACTGGGCTCCCCTGCGAACAAATCTACGTGTGGGTCAAAGGCTATACTCGGATAAGATAAGTAACTTCATTACGATAGTCTACTCAAACAAATCGAAGCATCTCTCAAATATCAACGAGTGTAAGGTTATGTAATTCTTCGAAATGTTAGATTTCGCTTTTAAAGATATCTTTCGAATTGATAGGATCTTCTAGCATACAAGAGAGAACTCTGGTAAGCTTAGAACGCCGAATAAGAAGGGCGTTCGGTCGATACGAGGTGGATGTACCCTTCTTGTACACGGATTCCAGTTGTTCGATATTCCTTTCTATCGTTCTCGCTGGAAAGTTAATATCTGTTTTCTGTATCTTGTTGGTAAACTAGAAATCCATGCGAATGTAGAACAAGTCTTAAACTTGTGTTTATAATCATCATACGAAAATGTATAACAAATTGTCGAGAAACCAATTGTTTTAACGAGTATCCAACATAGTAAAGAAATCTTGAATAGTAGAACTGTTTTTATGATGAATCTTTGTATATACAAACACTCTGATGATTGTATTATAAAAGCGTCCAAATGTCCAATGTTTTTGGACGCAGCCGAGACAACACTGTGTACAGTGAACCGTGATATATCGAGGGCAGAACAAAAAAAAAAGGATCGACTAACATTCGAACTGGATATTTGCGGTAAATGGTAGAATCCAAGAGAGAATCCCCGTCAGAGATAATAGGAATGACGCGCGCGCTTTGACCCGAGCGTGCATCTTCTCAACATATCGAGCGCCAATTCGACGAAAGAGAATCTCATTCCTGATATTATTATATCCTTGTACAATTGGAGGAATGAAAAAATCATCGCAACTGACAATTATTATTGTATCGAAAACAAAAACAAACGACATACGCGAATAGAAGAAGTTGTATTCATTGTTTGGTGGTATTAGCGAAAGAAAGAGAAGGAGAATGTCGGAAAGAGAAAGACGGTGACCAAAACAAGCGTCGCCAAGCCTGACCTATGGTTCAGCTTGGTCACCGAAGACACTCCAACGAGTTCTCTCTCGTTCACGTGAACGAGGAATGACAATCTCTATCAACTTTGTTAATCCAGACGATATTATCGCTCGACTGATTATTTCGAGTACCATTTACGCATACTCGAAAAACTTCTGATATATTCGATAATGTTATATCATACGAGATATTGTTCATTGTCATTTTTCATATATCAATGTGAGAATAACTGATGTGTTCACGGATGTGTCTTACCAAATCTTGCCAATGAATCCTTCGAGAGAAAACAGAGTATAATTAAGATAAAGATTGAAGAAATAAATCAATCAATAGATATTGAAAGAAGACATACCAGCGCAAAATGCGGAGAAGAGATTGACTGCTGGTGTATCAGGAGGTAGAACATTATTGAAGACTGTCTTGCTCTTCGAATAAGTGCAGAAGTAGATCGCTCTTGATGGTGCGACACCTATGAGATTCGGTCCAAGTCCTTTGAACAGTGCTGTTATTCCTTCCGTCTTGATGATGTATCTTATACATTGGTAGATCCCCGGATGACTGCGCAAACTGCCGGATGGTGGATGAACCCCAAAATGAGAGAGGGCTACGAATGAATACCTGAGAACAATTCCAATCCCCGCTCAATATACCGGAATCTCGAATTATTTTTCCCACCCATTTCTCAAAATTCTATCATCCTTTTCTCTGTTTTGTATCTAACAATTTCCAAAAAAGAAGGTAGAAATAAATAAATCAGATATTTAGAACGTAATATCTTATTATCACAGAATCTTCTTATCTCCGCGGTTATCTCGATCGAGTGTTCTGCGCACCGCACACTCGGCAAGCATAGTTCTCGAAATTGGTCCACTCGAGTATGAAAGTTGCCCCCGAATATTAAATATTAAAACGATTGTTTGATTTGAAATTGATGAAAATTACCTAGGATAACCACCGGTGCATAATCGTCTTCTTTGTTCGGATGTTGGGAAACTCTTGCAGGTTACATGACCGGAAGTGAATTCCTTTTTCAATGGTGGTAGACTGAAACCCGATGAAGAGGATTGAAGACGCGTCTTCACCACTTCTAAAGGGCAGGTGACAATCGCTCCGGCTGTTCCAGCCACTCTGTTAAATAAATGACAATCATCCAATTAACGCTTGTTAGATGATTTAGTTGGAATTATCGAAGAATCGCTAATAAGATCGGAATATTCATCTGCCAATTCGCGACAATGTAAGATGTGACAAGTTGTTTACTAGAATGCTACGCAAATCGTTCAATTAGATCGATTTGCGATTCAATTCCTGCTTTATTAAGTCGTCGAATCGTAAATCTATAAATAGATATAATTCATCTATTGTTCATAATAAATCGAATGGTTTTGTTTGTGTTTGTGTTTTCTTTCGATGACGACAAGCGGGTCATCAGTCCTGATTTCTTTCCACGATAGGGTTCGCTGGGCGCCAAAGAAGACTGCGCAGAAATGCGCCGCACAGCTATTTACTGTCTTTCTCTATCTTTCAGAGAACAGCAGAGCAGACACACACGCTGAAATTTTGTAGAGACGTTGTGTGTGACAGAGAACGCGAGGCGGATATGTGGCATGTTCGCATTAGCGTAGCTCGCAGAAGTCTACGGTTTTAATTAGCAACTGCTTAACACCTTTACGGAAAGAGTAGTCAACCCCGTTTAATTCTCTTATTAGAAACTCAGTGTAAAATGTAAAAGAGAACTTGACAAATTGCGTGGTAAAATTGCAAGAACTATCATTGAAAAATACGCAGCGTTAGGCAAAAGCATTCACAAGTGAAGGTTTCCCTCTTAGAAGCTGCTTAACTCCTTTCATCTTATTCCCCTCCACATTTTACAGTTCGCATTACACAGCCAAAGACATCTGGCATTGCGATCTAATTTACGAGAAAACATCCAAGAAAGCATGTGGTGCGACACATAAGACGCGAGAATGCGACTACGAATCGATGAGTTACGCAGTGAGGAATGATAGCTCGGTCTTATTCGGGGCGAGCATGCATTTAGCCGAATTGACTGCAGCGAGAAAGTCGACGATCCTAACCGACAACTTCGAGATGGGTTTGGCTCGCAAAAACCTTTCCTCTGATAAAGAGAGACGCAGACATTTGTGTGTACAGGGTGATTCACTTGTCGAAATCGTTAGTAGTCCGAATATAAATTCGTTTTTTAATTAGACACGAATGTTTACCGTCTCATTTCGAAATGTTATTTATATCTATGACTATATAAACTACTGCGCCAATTTCGATCATAGTCGATGAAATATTTGCAGTGTTTCCTACTTTTACGCAGGATGTTGCAATATTGCAACAATGATGTACGATAATTGATCTTATATTAAAAACGAGTAGCAGATTATACAACATCAAACTAGTAATTTCGAACCACCCAGTAAGCAATCCGCGAAATCATACTCGAACACATGAAACAACCGAACCACCCTATATAAAAGAATATATATATATATATACAAAGAGATGCTCACCCTCCAGCGAAGAGGTGTATCGCGCTGTCTCGATTGAACATTCTTCTCGAGGGATGTACACTTTGCTCTTCTACTCACGTCGCATGTACAAGAAGAGGAACGCCGGTAAACTCCAAACACACAGAGACAAAGAGAGAGAGACACACAGTCACATAATATTATTCCCCGGCACAACGCGGCCACCTACGGAAAACTCGAACCTTCTCCTACTTCTTGCGGAGACACTAACACACAGAGAACGAGAGAGGCACACACACTCACGCGCGCGCACTTACCCACTTTTCTCGTTCCCCGCGCGCGCGCGCGGAGAAGAGTCGAAGTCAACACCAAGTTAGTGTCTGGCTTTGAATGATTTGTTCTCGTTGATTTGTTGATTTGTTCGTAACTTAAGCTTTTCGAAGATGTATCAAACTACGCAAATGATTCCGCTCGCGACTGCGTCTGTGTTTTAATGCTTGGGAGGATCGCGACAACACCGCGGCGCACACACGCTCGACCGTTGCTTGCAAACAACTGGATTGGTTCGCCGAGGAGTTCTTCCTTCGCAGTGGATCAACGGAGAACCAATGAGTGACGGAGTTTTGGTAGATGGGAGAGTTGGTGAGAAAAAGTGTGGGTTTAAGGCGGATTTGTATGAATGTTTGTTTTTAGAGGGTTATTAAGTTGTATTTGTAAACCGATTTTGTTTGTATTATTGTTTTGTGTTGTTGTTATTTTTGATGTGTTTCGTTTGATTATATTCGTCGATTTTGGAATATCGTTCGATGTAGATGGCGTTGTGGTCTGTTTCTTGTAATAAAGCGAAGTTAGCCATACTTGATTCAAATTCAAAAATTTCGAAAGTTCGTAAGTTTTTATTGAAAAATACATTTCTTATGTACAACTAAACTTATTCCATACTTATTTCCGTGAGTGTAAAACAAACAATTGTAGGATTCTTTCGATAGAAAAATATATATAAAAAAAAAATATATAAAAAGCTAGTAATACTCGACTTTTCGCGTCTTGTTTTCATATAAAAGTTACTTGATCATTTTCATAGACTTACAACTCTTATTTACATTGTTTCTTCATCCTCTTTGTGTGCTTGAACAGCCAAATACATTGCTCTCAAAAATCGCGAAAGCGTACACTTCTTCGATCTTAAATGCAAAGCGTGCGCTAAAAACGGTATCTTCCTAAGCGTTCTTCCACTCAAACCTGCACTGTTTCTACTAAGTTCCATTAATTTAATACTATTCGCTGTTTCATTAGTCTCATTATACCCACTTTGTTTGAGATACGATAAATCATAAATCGTTTCTTGTTCCATTAATTTCGCCTGTAATGAAATCTAATTAATACAAGGAATGATTAATTTAGAACAATTATATTACCCGCATAAGTTCCTTCAAACAAGATGTATAAATCTTATAAATCGCTTCTTCGTTTGGATGGCCGATGTATTGTTTTATATCAGCTCGATCGACGAATGCGAGATCAATCGCTTCGGTTAAATTACTCGTAGTCATAATCACCACGTTTGGATAATGTTTGATTTGATCCAATTGTGTCAATAATGCGTTTACTACTCTTATAGCATCGGTTGGTTCACTGCCATTCGTGCAAGTCTTTCTCATGTGCGCGAGAGATTCGATTTCATTGATTAGAATACAAACGAGTGCTTTTGGATTCTGCAAATGACGTCGAATCTCGTCGAATAATTTCATTACTAATTTACCACTCTGAAATTGTTGGAATTAATTGCAATTGTTTTGTCAGACTTGTAATCGTTAGAGATTAATTAAATACCTCGGAGAACCATTTAGAAAAGAGACTGTTGCTATTAATCTCTACTAGTTCGCCGTGACTGTATCTTTCGGAAAGTCTGATTGATATCTTTTGCGCTAACGCTTGGCACATACTTGTTTTCCCCGTGCCGGGTGGGCCGTAAAGAAATATAACTTTGTTGCAACTTATGATGTTCGGATTGACGTTGTGCTCGGAGAAGATCATTGTTGTTTCTACGAAGTGTAACAGCTGGAAATATATATTCGATTAATAGAGAATTAATTTTAACGAGAATAAAGAAACTTGATTGTAACTACGCAATCATTTTCGATGAAAACAAGTTCACCGTTAAAGTATAAAATAAGATGAACTAACATCTTGTTTAATAGAAGAATTAAAGTACAAGTTCTCCCACATCTGATAGAACTCTTTGGAAGGCAAAACCCAATGAGAATAAGCGGCTAAGTCCTCCGAATCGTTCTCCATTGTTTCGATAGCAGCATTCTCAGCCGTCAATCTGTACACGTGGAACTTAAGCGTCGCGCCTTGCGTTTTCATGTGACTTTTCTGTCCCAAACAACACTGAAATTAATTCTTATGCTTTAATATGTATGCTTCAAACACTGGCATTGTTTACCTCGCTGTAACTACAAGAACAGGTAATGGAATCAATGTGCGTCCTTGCTTTCTCATTGAAGAAAGCGTTTTCGGTAATTGGCACTTCTAAGACGACGTCTTCGAGTGCGCTTATCTCGGCGTAAGCGAGATTCTCTGTTTCGTGGGCTGCTAAAGAACTGAAATGATCGAAGTATTGAAAAAAAGTCGAATACAAAGTACGAAAAGATAAAGGAAATATTATTGAGAATTTTAGTGATAATAAAAAGGAATTGTTATAATTGTTGTTTGAAATTTATTGTACTGAGAGAGAAAGAGAAAAAGGAGAGACAAAGCCGGTTGACGGTTCGTTGATAATACCTGTCCATCTTCTGACAAACTTCCACGTGTAGAACATCCAAACCATCCATCTTGTCTGTTAATAATAACAATACACCTTTGAATTATCGAAATGATATATTCAATCGTCAATTCTCTCCTTCGAAAAAACAAGTTTTCACTGTTCGATCGAGTCGGTGCGAAGTTACAAAGGAAACGCGTTTATTTCCCGGCAGCTGCTCGCCGATCGAAAAGTGGGGGGATTTTAAGTCGCATTTTCAAGTATATAATTCAAGCAACCGGAAGTAGAGAAATGTATTTGGTTTGTTTCGGTTGGTAAATAAAGTGGGAGATTTGAAATAGCGCGCTATAAATCCACGAATCTTATTGGACACTTTTATTTCTACCTCCAATATGGCCGACGATTATCTTCAGTTCGTTAACTAGTTTCCCGCCCGAAAAATAACTGCGTAAAAAGTGCGTCGACGGCGCGCTTGTCGATTTCTCTCAAATTTGAATCTATCAACGGTCGAGGACACAAGTGAGAGTGCTTGACGCTTGTGCCGGATAAACGTCCCGTTAAATTCTGTGTTTTAAAGAACATCCAAACATCCAAACAACATCGAACAGTGCGCGTTACAAGAAACACAGAAAGGAAGAAGAGAATTTTATACAACCACTACGTACGTAAGAACAAAGAACAACCATTTTCTATCGTAAACTCTTCTTTCTTTCTTTCATCCAAAAACCTACTAAAACAACATAAACTTCAAACAACGTCGTCCCTTTAACCCAAGTATTCCATGAATCTTACTTTCTATGTACACCGTGACTCGAGCGTCGTAGGATATATTTAGATCGCAAAAAGGGTAGCCAGTGAATCGAGCCCCATTAATTTACCAGACTTTCCCATTACACTTTTCCAACATCCTTCCTAATTCTATCATTTTAATGACTAATTAAATCCCAATAAACAATAAATCAATTCGATTGAAATTCGAATCAAGTCGATTCAACATCGACTTTCCAACTTTCATCGAGAATATTATTATTATTAAACAACAATCAGGTGATGTTTCGTGTAACGAACAACAGCGCGCATTGAGATTGCGTGAAATAAATAGAATAAACTACGCTATCTACATCGTTCGAGTGATCGCGGCTCAGTGAACGACGCTGCACAGTCGTTCCTCGATCTCGAAGTATACAACTCCAGGACACATGGTAGGATTCTTATCCAAGGGATGCTGGAGGAGTCAATAATCGAATGTCCCTTCGAATTGGCGATCGTCGATCGAACGAAGGAACAATGAGCAACTCGAAGGACGACGACGAGCGTCGTAGACGCTCTTTGGAAGCTGGCAGAGAAATGGTTGGTAATTCGAAATAAATAAAATATAAATAATCTTAGTCTAATTTGTTTATTATATTTATTTAGTTGGAAAAATATAAAGCGGAGAGATCACCGAAAGGAAAGGAACTAGCACGAGCCGAAGAGATTTCTGACGAAGAATCCTTTCGGAATGACAAATCTATGGAAGCCAGAGATTCTTGCGTGAGTATCGATAAACGAATACTTTCATTTATAGTACTCGTCGATAACAATGTCGATAAGGAAAGATACGATTTAATACTTAACAGGCTCACGAAGGCGTTTCACTGAGAGATATTACGCAGAGCAGCGTTAGTATGAGCGAAGGAGAAGCCGACGGAGATTTGGAAGGACTTCTCGGAAGAGTAGCAGTCCTGCAACAAGAACTCCACGGCAAAGAAGCTGTCGTAGAAGCTCTTAACGCCGAATTCGATCATTTAAGAGTGGAAGACGTCTCCCCGAATTCTTCTCAGAGTCAAGCGAGTAGTTTTCAGGGCAAAGATATGATTTATTTGTATCATACAAAAGTATGTTTGTACAAATTAAGTATAGCTAGAAATAAGTCGAAGTTATAAACTCGGTTTTTATAGTTACAGGAATTTGAAAAAGCTATTACGCAACGTGATAATTTGATAGAGGATCTTACAACTTCTTTGCAACAAGCGTTAGTTATGAGAGACGGATTAGTCGCGCAGATTAGTTCGTTGAACGCTATGCAATTAACTAATCCTAATTCGCTTCCAACGAACTTACAAGAAAAGGTATTATTTTGATTTAAACTTAGAAGAGAATCTTTCAAATTGTTCTTATTAATAAACTTTTCTAGATTCTCACCTTGGAAAACACTGTGAGCGATCAGAAATCTGTAATACAAAAGTTGGGCGGTCAATTGTCGCAAGTTCGAGAACACGCGGAGAATCTCGAGATAGAAAAAGAAAGTCGTAACGCAGAGATTCATGATTACAAACTACAAATTAATCATTTGAACGAACAGATTCGTGTTTTACCAGCGGAGAAGAGTCTCAACATCGCGGAGACTTTGGAACAACAAAGGCAATACGAGAATAGAATCGAAAAGATACAACAAGACATGCAACACATCGTGAAGAAATTCACGGAAGAAATGAATTCGAAAGCAGTGGAACATCAACAGGAATTGAACGAAGTGAAGTCGAAGCACGAAGCCGAATTATCGAATCTCAAACGAAAGCACGACGATGAAACACGAATTCTAAAGGAAGAGAATAAAGTTCTAACCGATCGTTTGAAAAAGGATTTGCCTGATTTAGAAACGCGTCACGCGAAAGAATTATCTGTTTTCCAAACGCAATTAGTGCATTACAAAAAGACAGTAGAAAGTTTGAAACTCGAATTAGTTTCCTCGGTCGATGCTCAAAAGATAGCCGAATCAGAAATGAGTCAATACAGATCGAAAGTCGACGAACTTCGAATTAGAATGGAGAAAACACGACGCACTCAAGAATTGAATCACGAAAAAGAGAAGGAAATGTTATCGGAACAAATCAAATTACACAAACTCCAATTAGAAGAATTGACATCGAAATGTACAGCAATGACAGCGATTTTAGAATCGAAAGAAAGTATCGAGCGATCATTGGAACAAGCATTAACAAACGCGACTTTATTAAAAGACGAGAATTGTTCATTAAAATTTAAACTCGACGATCTTTCTTCAAGATATTCCGCCGCCCAATCATTGATAGAAAACAATCAGACACACGAAAGAACGCTAAGTAACAGGATCTTCGACTTGGAGAAGTCCTTGTCGCGTTTAAGCGGCATCGACGTTAGCATACTAAGCGGATTAAATGAAACAACGTATCAAAAGTTCGACGAAGCAGCCTTGCAATATCACGCGACAAAGAATAAACTAGAAGAAAAAGAAGAACTAGAAAATCGTCTGAAAGAAAGGATACACAGACTCGAAGAGGACGTACAGAATTTCCGAGTCGAATTAGAAGAAGCAAATAGAACGAAAAAGACATACGAGAAACAATTAAAAGATATGAGAAACACTTGTGACAAATATAAATCAGAACTCAATGCTCAAGATGATAATATACCGGAATTAAAAAGAATCGCAGCTGATCAACAAGAACTTAAGAATCTCCGAGGAATACTTGAAGAAAAGGAATTAGAAATTGAGAGGTACGTTAAAAAGTTACAAGAAGTTTCTGGGAAGATGAAGAAATCCGAGGATGAATGCGAGCAATTAAAAAGTGGTTTGAGTATCGCGTGGGCGCAATGTTCGGAGTTCGAGCAGAAGTTAAATCAGAGTTCGATGTTAAACGAGAGTAAATTCGATAGTTCTTTATCGACATCGAATTACGGTAGTCCTTTCATTAAGCAATTAATGAGTAAATTAACAACAGACTCGACGAATACAACTTACGATCAGAGTCTCGATGTTAGTAAATCAGTCTGCGAGAAGGAAGACGAACTCACGAAATCTCTTCGCGCGAAACTCGAAATAATCCTGCAGGAAAATCAAAAACTCTCGAAGGAATTAGAAAATCTTTCCAAGAGAAATATCGAGCAGGAAGAAAGCGTAGGAGAGCTTCTAAGAGAGAAAGAGCATATAAGAAATGAGAATAAAGTATTAAAACAGAAATTACAAAGTGCTAAACAGATTCAGAATTCAGTGAATCATCTCCGGAAAGAGAAAGATTCACTCTGCAAAGAGATCAAAGAATTAATCAGTATTCACGATGAACAAATGATTGTTATTAAACGAGAGACTGAAATCGAATGTAGAAAGATGCAAGATTTACTATTAAATCTTAAAGAAGAAGGTACCGCGAATTTAAATAAACTTCGATCGGAATTAGAAGAAAAGCATACGAAAGAAGTGGAAGAATTACGAACATACTTCGAACAGAAATGTCGAGATATCGAGAAACAATATTCCGAGGAAGTATTTAGTCAACAATCGAAGAAAATGTCGGACAACGATAGTGAGATCGAACAACTCACCGATAACATATACTTCGGCGGTGCTGGCGATTGTTTCAACGCTTCTAACTTATCAGGCGATGTTTCGAGATCCGATACTCCTCTTGATCAATTAAATCCGAAGAATGATACTCTCGAAGTCGATAATAAAACAGACATGGAATACGAGAAGAATGTAGAATCACTACGAAAGGAACTCGAGAAGAAAATCCACGAGATTCAAGATCTTCGATTGACTTACGAAAAACTTCTCGAGGAACAAAGAACATCTTACGAAAGAGATCTTCGAGACAGAGAACTGGAAAGACTACAAAACGCCATAGAGCAGGTAAACAATCATATAATTCATATATTTCTGTGTTATATGTTAGTTAGAATATTCTGTGTGAAATCCGCTTACATTCACAACTTCATTCAACAAGACAGTAAACAAGAAGCGATAATCGTTTTATTTTAGATAAAGTTTTCAGTGCTGCATGTTTCGTTATTTATCCCGAATGTTATCATTCTATTCCTTTATCGTACAATTCATATTCGTCCATTAACATTCCAACGTTCATGCAACTCTTTGTTTAAAAGTAAAATGTTGAAAAATGGTTGAAAATATCGTATTTCTTTTCTTACGCATGATTTTTCTTTCTCAAAAAATTATCATACACATATATAAGTAGATATTGCAAGTAATAAAATTTACAGGATATATAGCTTGCAATGTCTGCTTAAATATGTATATAATAATGTTTTCAGAAAGAAATTCATGTAGAAGAAAGAAATACGATATTTTGAATCATTTTTCAACATTTTACTTGTACATGGTACCTCAAAGCCTGTCTTTTATTAGTAGTAGTAGCCTCTTCGTATAATACTAGTCCAATGTATCAAATCCTCCTGTAACTAACATATGCTACTTTGTCGCGCGCGTGTGTGTGTGTGTGCGCGCCGCGAGTGTGGCACAAGCACACGCGCCAAATTGTGCATGCAGCATTGTCAGACTGAGTGGGATGCGGGTGGATTGGAAAGCGGTGAATTATCAAAACTACAAGAAGCTTACCATCAACAACTTACGGAACAACTCGCACAAGCTAGACAAGATATAGTGAATGAACTTCAAGATAAGATTCAGGTAGCATCCGATTTGATCGTTCATCGTTCGATTTTCCATGTTTCATCGTATCATTTGAAATCAATTAGAATGAATGATTAAAATTGATGTAATATCATTTTTGTTTTATTGATGCTCAGGCATTTCTAACGGCTGAAGACGGCGAAGACAATTGGCCATCGGAATTACTCGAATTACGAGATAAATTCACTAGTGTTGCTAGACGAGATATTCAACAGTTGAAAGACAGTCATACAGCTGATCTGACAAGATTGAAAGAGGAGCATTCGCGTATTTTAAATAGAATGATCGATCGTCATCGGGAAGAGATCGAAAGAATCAAAGAGGAACATTCGCCCCGTGAATTCGCGACTACTGGCGAACTTGATTCTTATCACGTTCTACGAGAAAGGTATTTTTAATACTTCATTAATATTTCTAGCGAACTTTAGATAATTATTAAAACTTTCTTAAAACAGGAACAACTTGCATAAGATGTGCGCAACTCTAAAAGCATTGGTGGAAGAATTAATAAAGTACTTTGTGATATGCGAGGAAGAAGTAAACAGTACTTTAATCACCGAAGTTCTAAAGCGACAATTATCCGACAGTATTCTACAAAAATCACAGAAGGATGAAAGCGATGGTTCGATAAATGTTAAGGATACTTCGGAAGTAAGAATAAAGCGTGTTCACTTCGCTCCTCGATCGACTGAGATCGTTTCTATACTAAAGAGAGACACGAGCGGCCTTCGAACGATCATGGAAGAAGACGAAGATACAACGGACAAGTTGAAACAAGAATTAAACGATTGTCTTCAACGTTTAAAACACGAGAGCGCTGAGATCCTCGGTGTTTCTTTACCTGGTCCAGCGGAGGATCAATTAGGAATGATCTCGAAGGAGATAATGAACGTAAACAGGGAGAACGAAGAACTTATATTAAAATTAAGTCACGCGGAGAATCTCATTCTAAACTACCAAGAAGAAACGGAACGCCTGAAAATCAGTGTCTTGGAATTACAAAGGAAATTAACGAACTTCGAGAACAAGAAAGAAATCATTACAGAAGGCTACGGTGAGAACGACGACGATGGCGGTGAAGTTACACTCGAAGATTTCTCACAATTACAGGAGAAAGGTAATTAAGAATGATTAATTAAATGATGAAAATATACAATTGTTTATGTAACGCGCAGCTCGACTCGTCGTATCGAACGGCGGAGGAGATGTTTCGTGCATGATTCAAATCGTCGAGGATTTCTGCCGACAATCAGGCAAATTAATGGATGATTCACGAAGAGAGAAAGAAGACTTACAACAACAGGTGTGTGTGTGTGTGTTGCTAAAAGAGAAATGATCTTTCTGGGTTGTGCATCGATATTGCATGAGAATTAATTAGGTCTGGTATGCTAGTCGTACGAAGAACGTTGTTGGTGCATTGCATTATTGTAAAACACGATTTTGCGTTCTCTTCTGTTTCTTCGATTTATTTCACACTCGGAATACTTGTCGTTTCTGCAATGGTAAAACTACAACGTTGGAAGAGAATAAGGCGAATCTTTGTTTATGCGGGTTGTTGTTGTTTCTTTTTTTGTAAAACGAAAAAAGAAAGGATTGATCGGTGTTCTGTTATCTTGCCAGCAGGTGCCTTTAGAACCTACTCCTACCCCATACATTCACAGGGTTTGCTGCCGAAAGGTAAATCATAGTACAGAACTAATACTATCTTAAAAACATTCCATTCTGGCAATCCTTTAACAAGCTATATCGATTATTTCCAGCCTTTGGTAACAATGATGGTATTCGCTTAATAATACGAATGAATGCTTTGTTCGCTTCGTCTCATTGTCTTCGTTTCAACATACCGCACTTTTGTAGCACAGTTTTCTGAATCCCGCATGAATGATATATCTAATTCTCCCTCTCTTTTTTTTTCTTTGCATGGGTGTCGAAACTCTCAGCGACTTCGAATTGAATTGAAATTGATTTTAATCTCGATGCGCGGTTGATTACGTTGCTCGCTGGTAATTAGTAGCGACTGTTTTTAGATCGAAGCTGCGGATAAGCAGTTGAGAGCAACGAGAAAGTTCCTAGATGAACAAGCGAGTGAGAGAGAAGCCGAGCGGGATGAAGCAGCGAAACAGATACAATATCTTCAAGAACAATTGAAAGAACGCGATCGAGAAAAGGAGAGGGAATCGAGGATCACCTCTGAGGTAATTATTATGATAAAATTAATCGTTCTTTGGTTCAGGGTATATTAATTAATTAACACGCAATGATTAAGCGCACTCGTAAGTGCTTCCAATTGAAAGTCGACGATGGTTTAAGACTTACAGGATTTTTTCTTAGTCCTTTAACAATGTTGCTTAGTAACTGTGTTTCGTTTAAGCGAATCATTTGTAATTAGGCAGCTTTTATAACACTTGGCCTCACTAATTGTATTAACACGGTGTTTTTCTCTGCACTCTGGGTGTTTGGTTTTCCCCCTTTGCACACACAAAACATACAAAAAAAAAAACAAAAAATAAAAAAGCCGCCTCCACTATCACCCGAAACGCCATCGTCCGAAGTAGAAGCACTACCGGCGATTGACAACAATCCAACCGTGAGTTTTCATATTGTACTTACTTTCAACAATTATGTTTTTGCATGGCTGTATGTGAGAAATCGATCAATCGATTCAGTGATTAATGTTTTATTATCGCACCTTGCTATATTCGTACGCTTTACTCGTTCGCGGTTACGCTTCCCGGCGAAACCAAGCCCGAGACAATTGCGAGATCCTAAAAATAAATACGACCTATCTACGATTGACCGAGAATCGATTGCCGGCCGTTTATAGGTGGAAGCACTCGAATCACAAATCCGAGAGATGACGTCGATGATGTCGAACATCGAAGCTAAGAAATCAGAAGCTGAGAATGAATTAAAAGCAACTGTTGACAAAATCTGGATGCTACGAGAAATCATTGATAATCTCGAACATCAAGTTAGTCAGAAAACAGAGAAAGAAGATTCCCTTCAAATGCAAATCGGACAATTGGAAACAATAATCGCAGCGCAAACTAAGAATCAATACGAATTAGTTCAGGAATTAGATTCGATAAAAATGGGCGTCGAAAACAGACAGATGAACGAGCATATCAATTATCTCCAGGAAGAACTTCGTAAACATAAATTAAGTTCCGAAGAGTTCAATGTTAATTCCGCGGCATTGAAACAAATGAAAGTCGAACTTCGCGATATGCAAAATCAATTAGATAAAAGAATAAAGGAATTAGAATCGATGCATATGTGTGGCTCGACGTTGAGTATTAGTCAACCGAGCGAAGATGTTTCTATTCGAGAACAAATCGATGCCAATCGATGTCCCACACCGGATGATCCAACTTCGCCGCCATTATTACCGCTCGATCATTTGTTAAAACTGAAGGAGAAGCTGCAGAAACACGCGAGAGCCGAGGACGTCGTTCTTAAACGCATCAAAGACTTAGAAATGCAATTAAACAATTTGAAAACACAGAACGAAGTAAGTATTTTTAATAATTCGATGTTATATTGATTTATTCATGAAATTCTTTATTATTAAAGGAACTCCAGGAGGAACAAGAAATCCTTCAACAAACCGCGTCGGAACAATTGTTTCAAATCGAAGCGATGCGCGGTCGTTTGGAACAACACAAACAAAGCGCGCCGTTCGCTCAACGACAAGCGACTTCTCGTTTGGAATTACAATTGCACGAAGCGAACGCGAAGTATCAATCGCTCGAAAGAACAATCGCTGATAAGGATTTAGAGTTAAAAGAAATGCAGAGTCAATTAGAACGAGTTAATCAATTGTTGACTGAAAAGGAAGCTGAAATTACCAGTGTCGTTCAATTAGAAAGTGTTACTATTAAAAAGTTAAAGGATCAAGTTGAAATCCTCGAAGAAGAGCGAAGAATTCTCCAAGCTAAATTAGGTGTTCAACAACATACTCAACAATTGGAACTTCCACAATTAATTGACAGTATGTTGGCTGATAAGAACGAAGAAATAGATCACTTGAAAGAACAGTTATCTAAAAAAGAGAAACAATTAGAAATCTATTCATTAGTGGACGAAACACAATTAAGAGACTTGGTACGACAAAATGAACCGAAGAACAGTGCAAGGACTTTGAGCGATATTTTATCCATTCATTCCGAATGCGAGGAAATGGAAGAAGCTATAAGAGCCACGCAAAATGCAACGCAGAATTTACCACACAATGTTTCTAGCTTTCGTGTACCATCGAAAGATGTTCTCGATGCTTCCACGGTTCCTTTTACTGATTCAAATAAATTCAGTATATTTGTTCCGCCATTGGAACTTGGCACTCATTCGAATTCTTCGTCGAACAGTAGTCAACAAGCCTCGCATTTGTCTTTCGGTTTGGATCTTGTACAAAGCGGTTACGAATCGAAGATTGTTTCTACGGAAGAATCGAAAATCGTCGATCAACATAGACTTTCCAGTGTTAAATTCACGCAGACTTCTCTCGGCAATGAAACAATTAACGATTTGGAGAAATTAGAGAAATTGTTGCGCGATACTGAAGAAAACTTGCAAGGGAAAGTATCGTTGTTGGAGAAACGCGAAGCTGACTTAGCGATTTTGCAAAGGTTGCACGAAGAACTTCAGACTGAATTTAGAGAGACCGTGGAAAGCTTGACGAGGGACAAAAGGTTTTATCAGGATCAATATGAATTATCTTTGGCATCGGAGAATAAAATTAAGAAAGATTTAATGGAAGTAGAAAACGCGATGAAGATGCAAGCGATGGAGATTCAGGAACACAGGAATAAAATGCACATGAACGAGAAGATAATCATGGAATTGAATTCGGATAATAATAAATTAAGAAGAGACGTAGAAATAGAAAAAGAGAAGCTTAAACAACATATAATACTTTTACAAGAAAACATGAAAGAATTGCAACACTTGAAAGAGTTGATACTGAAAAAAGACGTGACGATCGAAACAATTCAAACGAGAAACATTGAAATCGAACATGAGAATAAACAATTGTACGAGTACAAAACAAAATTCGAATCATGCAAACAGGATATGTCGAGGCTCCAAGAAATGGTGAATAGAACGAGTTTATCCGGTTCTTCTACTCCATCGGATGACAAACTTCATGAGATTCATCATCTACAGGAATGCTTAAAGGAAAAAGATAAAGTAATTAAACAAATGAGCGACGACACAAAGAGTTTACACAGAGCTCTCGAAACGATTCAAAGTAAAATGAAGGAATCCGGAAACGTAGTCGAACTAAGAAAACAATTAAAGGACGAACGTAAATTAAACACTGATTTACGAAACATCGTCGAAAAGTTAAGCAAAGAATTAGGAGATTTAAAGATTCCTGTTATGCAACGCTCGCAGGAAGAATCGGATATCGAAGATATGGTACAGCGAGAATTGAATCTATCAGCTCACTTGGACAGGCAAATCTTGAATGCCATTGAAAGCGATGTCGAAGAGGGAATATGTAGATTCGAGAAGACTAGAATTCAAGAGTGTAACGTTCAAGAGTTGAAACTCCAATTAAATCTAGCTAACAAGTTGAACGAAGAGCTGAGGAAGATCAAAGATGATTTGGAAGTCAAGAAGGAACTCCTCGAATGTCAGATCAAGGAATACGAGAATAGAATCTTTCAATTGAAAGCAGATCTCTCCGAGGAATATAAAAAGGTCGCTAAACTCGACAAGGAACTCTCATCGGAAAGACGTATTGTTCGCACTCTTAAGATTCAAATTGAAAGGGATCAAAGAAACATGTTGTCCGAACGGAAACAGGACACCGAACTTATAGAACTTCTACGTGAAAAGTTGAAATCATCCTTGGACAATGAAGGGAAATTACGAAGCGATTTATCATTGCTTAGACAAGAGAATAAACATTTAGAAATGCAAGTGAATGCTTTGAAACAACATATGCAAACGCAGAAAGAAGACGCGTTACCGAAAATGGCGGATGTTTTGGATAACGAACGAAAGAAGTATCTGATCATTACAGAGAAATGTGAGAAAGAAGAGAGAAACAATGCGGAATTAAGAGATATCTTGAAGAGAACTCAAATGGAGAAGAATCGATTCGAGAAACAATTGGAACTCGCTATTGATGAGAAAGAGAAATTGATAAGTAGTTTGGCATTGGTCGAAGGAGTCAAGGAATACTTGGATTCTGATTTGAGGAGAACAAAAGTCGAATTAAAAGCGAGAGAAGAAGAATGCGAGTGGTTACAGAAAAGGATACAAACTATGACAGACGCGGAAAGCAAACGACACGAACAGAGAAACAGCGATCATAATGAATTGAAGAGTTTGAGAAGAGAACTTAACAATGCCAGGGAATTCATGGTAAGTCTTTTATTAACTATTTGTTAGATTAATTATTCTCTTTTTATTATATATGTATAATTTTAACAGACCGATTTGGAGGCTGATATGAAACAATCGAAGACCGAATCCCTCGAACGAGAAAAGAAACTAGAAGCAGCAGTGAAAGCTCTGCAAGACAGAGAAGTAGAACTTCTAGAGAAGCTATCGTCAGCCAGAGAAGAAGACAGGAAATCAAAAGAAACCGTTAATGACTTACAACAGGAATTAAAAATGGTCAATCGACGACAACAGGATCTCTCGAAAGAACTGAAAAACAGATACAGCAATGAAAAGAATCCTCCCGAGAAACTCATCGAGAAGCTTTCCGATCTTGCTGACGCGAATGAGAGATTCGTCAGAGAGAAAACTGCTCTTCGAGAGAAATTACTCAAAGCTCTCGAAGAAAAAGAACATCTTATGAAACGAGTGAATTCTCTCGAATCCGAGTTAAGACAATTTAATAAAACGCAGAACGTCAACTTACAGAATCCTGTCTTCATGAAAAAGGTATTTAACAATCTCCTTTTAATTTAATAAGAAATTCAATCTAATTTATACTATTCTAGTTGGAATACTTCTGCTCGCATTATATTCGCGCGGAAAGTATGCGAAGGGCGCTCGCTTTCCAAAAGGATATGTTGATAAGTTGCATCAGGGGTCACGAAATGTTCGAGGAGAATACTTTCGATATGGTGATGCGATTAGTTGGGGAAAGTCGATCGAGAAGTGGATCTTCAGGAAGGAAAAAGAAATCGAAACCAAAACGTTTCAAGAGTGTCGCTCTTGTTATTATATCGATACGAAGAATGAAATGGCTGACGAAGAATCTGAGATACAAACGAGACGCTCAAATTAGAGCGTTGTTTTCTGATACCGAGCCATCTTTTATTCCTATTAGGAGAGCCGCCTTGAATCATTCGCCTCCTGTTAGGGAAAGAGGAATGTCGAAGTAAGAAATGTCGATATTTTTATTTGCAGGATGGATTTTTAAAGGAAGTTGCCGCGTAAAATATATATTCTATTTTTCCAAACTCGAGATAAACAGCGTCGAAGTTGAAAATATTCTGTTTGATTTAAAACATACAAATTAGTATGCGTTAACTTTGTAATATTATTATCGCGCGATAATTACTTTAATACAGAAATTAATGATCACAGTGGCGTCGACGGAAGCGGCTTCGGACTGAACCAGTATTATCAACGAATCCGAAACATCCAGGAGACACTTGGTCTAGCAATGGCGGATTCAAAACCCCAGCAACTCTGACATATTCGTACCTGATTGGATTGGCGGAGATCGGTCATTGCCACGGTAGAAATCAAAGACTTTTCATTAGTTCTTTCCCAAAATCAATTGTACATAGAACTCCGCAGGCTTAATTTCAAGAATCGGAGATAAAGAAGAAGAAGAAGAATAAGAAGAAGGTGGGGGAAAAAAAAGAGATTGAAATGTTATCCGCGTTATTGTCGGACTTGTTTGTTCTCGGCAGCGCTCGGCGCCGTCTTACCAAAGCTATTGTTTCAAGAATAGAGTTTATTTTTTAACTCGCAAACACTCTGCCTTCGTAACGAAGAGATCGAACTGTGCCTTGTCGATCGTATTACGAGTCTAGTATTTTATTTATTGATCGAATGCATGCGTTTCTCTCTCTCTTTTTTTTTTTTATATATATACATCGCGATTTAGGCATCGTCCAATCGTGTTTCCCGGGTTGTACGAGTCAGTGTGTGAATGAGTGCTTATCTAGCACGATATTATATATTTTAAGGATAGTCAAGGTTAATATCCGACTCTGTATACTTTTCAATAAAAGTGTTGGGATTTTCTAATAAAACAATTACACACTTTCATCGATGCGATTCGAAGATCGCCTCGCGTATATGTATATTCTCTCTTTGATATACATACGTGACTTTGCCAGTGTTAAATAGTGCGTCGAAAAGAAGAATCAGTAGAAGATTATTTACATATATACAAGTGGGGCTGTGTGATAAAATATATGGCGATCACCTAGCTCTATTTCCTAGTCCATCTATCACCAACATCTTCCATACACGAGCATCTACAAATTTAAGGCTTCCACCAGACAGTCGCCGTTCTTCTAATCAGTGCAAAACGTATGTGATTTATTCTGTAATACTTCTCTTAAAGATACCGGAACCCACCCGCGGGCTCTCGCATCCTTCTCCCAAGTGAGTCTAATTAATTCTCGAGCTACATTTTAAGTCGCCGTCGATGTATAATACTTTCTTTGTTGCAGCCGCATTAATGTTTACCGTCTCTTCTTGGAGCGATGACCCGATGATTGCAAAGCTTTTTCTTTTTAAGAAAAGTCATCGATGTCTGTGACTCGCACAGGCGTCCTTAAAGTTCGTCGCGTTAAACGGTACGAAATAATCATCGTGAAGTTGTCTGATGATGGTTTCGATCGGACAGAGTTTCGAGTCGCGTTTGATCTTCTCGGAGTTCTCAGTGTACGCGTAACTGGCGCTATAATAATTAGCATTCCTACAAAAAGGGATCTTCTGGGTGAAATCCTTGCCGTTGATGACTACTCGGAAGTAGTAGTCACTCGCTACGTGATTCTCGCTCCTCGGGTTTATCCTGTAAACCTCGATGACGAAACGAGACGCGTAATGCGGGATGATCATTCGATCGGAAACAATACCCAACGCACTTGACAAATACTCGAGGGTTTTGTCGTGTCCCGAATAAAGAACAATCTTCGGCTTTGATTCCGAGATGATCCTCAGCATGTAAGAAACAATGCTCCGCAACAAACCATAAGCGCGTAACAATCCGTACTTCCTGCGGTTGTTGCTCTTAGCGACCTGCTTCGACTCCCACTCGGTGTACGCGAATAATCCAGTGACGTGCTCGGCTTTCACGCAGATTCTTTGATTCTCAAAGTCCACGCAGGGCAAGGACGCCCCGTGGCAAATGTAGGTTAGCAGTGCATCCTTTAAAGTATTCGGGTCAGTAGTCTGTGCTTGGTCCGGAATCTCGAAGACCGCGCTGGAGGCTTGTCTAATTAAGTCGGTAACCGCCGGGTGTGACTTTAAGTGATCCGATAATTCCTGCAATGAAGAATCAAGTGTTAATAATATTAAGTTTTAATACCTGCGCAGTGGTTCGGAAGAATGAACATGTAAACCGCAATTAGCGGGATGTGTCTCGACTTATCATCGCTGATTTTTCAGCATGTTCACGCACTACGCGGGACGATGGTTTGGAATTAATCTTAATTAAAAAAAAATGTATAGTAGTCGAATTGACTACTTCCTCCTTTTCGAAATCAACTTTAAAAACTCTAGTTATAAGCACAAGTTATTGTAATTAGGTATAAGTTATAAAGAAACTATAACTATATTAAGTTTTAACTTAGTTACTTTCATATGCTGCTTGAAGAACTTCTCAGCGGCAGGACAAGCGCAGTCAGTGTTGCAAAATGCGTAGCTCTGACTCTCCTGCATACTAATTTTAGCGAGATTCTGGAAGCCATCGGTTTCCAGCAGAGCGTAGAGTAATGCGACCGCACTCTGAACAGTCCTTCTGTACCGGGTGCTAAAGACAACGACGTCTTTCGCTGATATGCTACCATTTCCAAGATTAAGTTTATGATAATACGCGTTTCGAAGTAGAATGCCAGTCTTTAAGAGTTGACCCACACCAAGAGTGGTCAATTGGCCGATCCTGCAATCCCTTGAGTTAGCCGGCAACATAGGGAAACCATGAAATGGGCCTAGAAATTGGGCCCAAGCTGTTCTCGAGTAATTTGTAACATTCTGTAGGAAGTTCACGTAGTTCTGATAGACCGCCTCGAGTTCGGGGTTGGCGCTGAAGTCGCCGGCACAGTTCACAATGCTTATATTACGGATATGGGCCAGTGGGCCTCTGTCTCCATGCCTGATAAAGACTAGGATGCCCCCTAATGTTAGATTTCCATCTAACTTGCCTAGAAATCATGAAAAAAACAACTTAATCGATCTAAATCTTTATTTTAAGTACTATTAATCATTGAACAATATTTCTGGCCCATTCACCTTCGGTCTCAGCGGTGATCTCGTTCGGGGGATTGCAGAATCGAAAGATCTTCTTGGTCTTTACATCGGCTTTAAAGTTCCTTGGGTATTCCCGAATAGCAACATCTCCGCCAAGACTTCTCGTCTGCATGGAGCTTTTCTCCTCGATGCCGATGTACTTGTACATGCCTGTGAGAAAATTCAAACGATTCGTAAAACTCTCCCACATTCCTTGGGCTTCCCCGATGTCAGAGCGAAGAGGTTAAACGTCGGGGATTCCTTCTAATCGGATTTACCAAGCGTCGACACACATACACAAGTATGTCCTTTACGTTAACGGTAGAATCGCGTGCGTTCTGGGATTACCAACATAGAGTTTCGCTCGGGAAATTAGATAAAGCCGGGGACAGAGAGGGAGAAACACAGGTTCCAAGTGGAGCCAGTGTAAATCTGATAAGAGGTAAACAAGCTGTTTTTGCTGGCAAGTAGTTCGATCGAGTTACAAAGCGGCGCCTCATCCCTTGCACCCTGGTAAACAGTTGGAGGAGCCGGAAGAGTGGGTGGGTGGGTGGGTGTTGAAGGGTGCGAGGGAAAGTTAATTATAAAAGTTCGTCGTCTTCGAGGCGAGTGAGAGAACGGAGTAGCGCAATAGGAAAAAGACTATCGATTTCAACCACCGCTGCCAGGTGGACTCGCTTTTCCACGCGGAAGGGGAGAACCCTCTCTCTCTCTCTCTCTCTTTCTTTCTCTCTGTCATCCCCCACGAGGACATTCTATTTTTAGCACCTGCCTCCCAATTGCGAGAATAAGTCCGACGATTGCACAATCAGGATTAAAGAGACTGTTTCTTAAAGAGACATTGAGATCAAAGGAAGAAGCACTACTCTAGTATTCTTCAACTAGAGAGAGAATACCACTTGCCAGAGGGATGCTGGCGAGTGGTCCAGGAAAAGAGGGCTTAAGATCAGGGTGCTCCAATTACCAGCGACAAGCAGGAAGATCCAAACACTGAGGATCACGTAGCAGTAGAAGGCTCGATGCTGGTATGAAAGCCGGACCATCTCGGCGAGCATCCTGGTAGAATAGTCGGGGCCCGATGTGGCCGCCGACGTGGACCAGGATGAACAAGTAGCCTCGTGTTCGTGCTACAGGAACAGCTTGACAAGCACGAGAGTACCGATCGAGGCATCCTCGCTTCTCACTTAGCCACCCTCGAACACCCTCTCCTCATATTTCCACCCCTGCCTGAACCCGAAGAGCACTTAAACGCTCTGGACCACCTGGATGACGTGGTGCACCCACGGAAGACAGAGGCGCACTGCTCTCTGATAACTCGACCACCCCCGATGAACGCCCCCACTAGGACACGACTGACGATGCCATAAGCACAGTGGTTCTTACCCTGGAACGAAGTCCGATAAATCTTTCTTTACTCCTTTATAGGTTAATGTAATAAATTAACAAACACTCGCGAATTCACTTTTTAATTAAATTAATTTTCGTTTGAATGGAAGGTATTCCTTTTTTCTTAATGCTCCTTCGAAGGATTTCGTGAGAGGGTTAAGAACCACTGGTGAGCACCTTGCGAGTGAGACTTGGAAGCTTGCGCGCTGGGTTGCGCACGTCAATTTGTATTTGTGAGTGAGTGGTGGTAGCGCAGGCGCTTTACAACCCTTCGATGTTATACCGAGTGCAAGCCACCCCCTCGAGTGGCTGTGTGTCCCTTTCACCACTGGCGATCTAGCAGAGTAAATATTTCTTGTAACGATTTTTGTACAAGCCCGCAAGCCAGAAGCTTGTTTGCACGCTTTTTTGACCGGGTGGCGGCGACTCAACCCATCGTGGGGGTGGAACGCCGCATGCAACTGGTTGGGGTGGATGGCGATCGTGGCTTCTTCTCACCTCGTTCTTCGGGATTAGAAGCTTGCCGAGCATTCTCCACCCCTTTCCTATGTTTTAAAAAGAAGATCTCTTATTTTAAAGTCATTCGACAATGAAACAAAAAATCGTAGAAATTTACAAGGGTGGTTTTTGCACTCGTTAAGAAGATACAGTTGACTTTTAGAAAGTAAGGGATTAGTATTTCATCGTACTAAAGGAATTTTTTGAAGTTCCGTCCCACTTATGTTGCTTTCAAGTCTCGGGAATCTCCGAGGCAGGCTTGCGCGAGTCACGTTTAATTGTCAAAGCTCTTTGAAAGCAAGCTGCCTCTTTTTTCTTGTCAAAGTGGGTTAATATCAGAGCGCAAGCGCGGCTCCTTCACCCCTTGCATACCCGGCAGTCTCGCTCGGCCCGTATTCTCCGCATAATCATCCCTTTTCTGAACGGCGTATCTGGCTAATGCGAGGCTAAATCAGGAGCGTGGACCGTCGAGCACGTTTTTCAAAGGGCCGTCCCACTGAATAACACACCACCGCGATAAGACTTGCCACTGCGTCACGACGCCTGACTTATCTCGACACCCCATCTTTCGATGAGATTCGATGAGAATTAATGAGAAAAAGCTAGCACCATTCACAACTTTTTATTCCGATGATTACTTTCTTGATGGAACACCTGAAATCGAACGACCCACTTACGTTCGTTTGAATTAATTGTCGGATGCCAGAATTTTATTAATTAAGGGTGGATTGGGACTGGAAAGGGATTCTCAATGATCACTCGAAAGGGTAGGGAGAATCCAACCCTCTCACTTGAACCACCTCGACGCGGCACTAATGTCTCTTGTAATTAGACCACCCGCTTACCAACGAGAATCATCCCCTACTTGGTTTTAAACAGCCTAGTTACAAGGATAGTTTTTCCAGTGATATTAGTCTCGCAAATCGAGCCTGAGCTAGGTAACAAGGCTCCACCAGTAGCCTTTGATATCTTGGCATCCGGCATTGGCACCGGTTCAATCGGTCCGATATCCCTCGGAATATATCGCTCGTTCGATACGAGCCGCACGAAAATAACCGGCACACCATCCAGGCAGTCAGCCAATTTTTGAGGTTGGAACAAAGAAAGTCGACTCAATTCAACATTCGACAAGAATTCGAAATTAGATAACTTTTTCTTTGGAATTTTCTACATTTATTTTTAAGATCGATTCCAAATCAATTCATCCGTCTTTGAACTTTCTAAGATAGATTAAAGACGAGAATATTAAAAATCGATGGAATAATTGAAAAGGAAGATTTCTTCGATTTAAGATAACCAATGACAATATAGGTGGCAGTAGGATAGCAGGAGGGCGTTGAATGGTCAATCACAGGACAGAGAGGACGTAGACAGGGTACGATTAGTGAGGAAGCTAACAGGCCTGATACGAGAGGGCAGCCGCAACCAACTACGGACAATCTAGCTATCAGCCTTAAACGACACATATATTTACGGCTTCTCTCCTCTCTCTCTCTCATTCTCTCCTTCACACTTATCACTACCAAAGCCATACCAGAGAAGGAGATTTACTCCTGGAAGTCGTAAGGTGACGTCAACATCCGCCATTAGCTACAGGGCCGTTTAAGTACTTTAATAGAAGCTAGAATTCTTCCGAAAGGATTGAAAAAATTCTTCGTTTCTCCTCGCCTTCCATGTAACATGCATGAGTGAATGGAGACAGTCCGCCTATCGATAGTGTGTTTATCGAGGTCTAGGATAAGTACGACGATCGTGCCGGAAGCAGGAAAAAACACGACCTCCACGCAAGACTATTTATTCCATTTCACTTTTGCCAGACAGACTTTTGCTGAATGTTCGTCGAGAGAGTGGCTTGCGCAATTGTGGGCAAATCAGTGTTGAAAAATTAAAATACAATGGTAGAAAGCATTGTTGAGCGCGTAATGGTTAGTAGCTATCTTAGTTGAAATCTGAATTAATGCTGTCTCGACGATTACCTAGAATTATTAGGTCGTTTTTTTTTTGTAGCCTTTTGTGTACTCTTCTCGACCGATTAGATAATTGTCCGGTGTCGCTAGTGTCGCCGTAACATCTTGATGGACACTTTCGCGAGGGCTGAGCTTGTGAACTATATTTTCAAGGATTTTAATGAAGGTCGTAAATGTACGCTTTGTCTTTGATAGCATGCATCTTTTGAATTACGTATGCTACTGATTATCACGATGATCTGACAACCTTGGGAAGATCATTGCCACTGGAACGGCAATAATACGTTTGTCCGTCCCTCCTATCCTAGATTCGTCCCACTCCCTTCTAGTCACGTGACATCTTTTAAGTATTCTTGATTCCTTCTTTCGCAATGATGAAGAAGTCGATTTTCCAGAAATCATTGGCTAATTGATGCAATAAAATCTAGCACTTCTTTCCTCAAATATTCACAGTGAAAAATTAGCCCCTCGAGACTAATTAGTGAGGAAAGCATTGGAAATCGATGTCATAATTTCTAGGTTCTACAGCGAAAGGGAAAGCATCGAAAATCTTTGGGTGTTCGACTCTCACTTTCGAATGGATCGTTCTGATTTCGAAATTGCTTACATTCCTCTTTTTAAATCTTAGTCAGATTCTTCCAGATATTCCTCTCAATTCCCTTCTTTACCTTCGCCCGTTTTCGGACGGTTGTCGCGGTGAAAATCGAGGAAAACTTTTTTCCAGGAAAGTGGCGCATACCTGGCTGGAAGCAGGTAGGTTCTGACACGGCCGATTCACATCTCAGGCAGATGAGATGCCAGGTTGTTTCCTGCATCTTTGGCCACCTGCACCACCCGCTGCTACCTGAGTGGATCTCTGCTGCGATCCTTATTGGCCGGGCGGACGAAATCTCCTCGGGTTTTCGCCTGGAGGAGCGTGCAATCGATTATTCTCAGGATCCCAGCATCCCTGGACCTGAAAATCCTTCTTCCCAATGTAAATTCCTCGAAGATCAGCGTTCCTCCATCTCTTTTTCGCTTCGTTGCTTGTCTCAATAGATATATTATTTCTTTATAAATAAATAATAACAAACTATATTATTTTATTTATAAAATATACAAGATATATTTAGAACAGTGTTTATAAAAGATTTAGGGATTTTGATTTAATAAACTTTTCGTTGTTAGCTTCGATAAATGCTTCGACCAATCGGAGACTGTTTTACGCATGAACCGATGACCTCAGTTAACAAGCGACAGTCCGTTTCTCTGATAGGCCGAGTAATGTCAAGTTCTGCCGGGAGAAAGAGAGAGAGAGCGAGAGGAAGCGCGCGATGGAAAAGATTTCTGCCCACATGTCACTGACACGCACAGCTCGCCTTCTTTTCTCTCGCCTCTAATCTCCAAGATTACCGCTAATGAGCTCGTATTACTCTTAATGAGCCAGCTGCCGCTCGGCAGCCCTGTTTAACTCACGTTTTGTTGTCGCGCTCATTGTCCACCGTGCACGAAAACTAGTTAACCTCTTTTCGAGTTAACATGGAGAATTTCGGCGGGAAAAGGGTTACGCCATTAAAATACAAAAAAAGGTATTAGCATTCTCATGCACGAACGAATCACTTGTTCGTCGATGGACAATGGTAACCCAGCATCCCAAAGATGCTCTCGCATCGATGGTCCAACGATTGCAGGTCAGCAGCGGCACTGGCAGTAGCGTCGATCTGACGTCAACGGAAATGCTCCCTGCTGGCCTACTGTGCTACCGCAGCACTATCGGCACCTCGCACCACATAAAGAAAACATAATCGTGGTACTCGGAGGGAGCTCTTATCAGTAGTGGCCTGCAATCGAATCGAGTAGCTAGCACGGTGAAAGGTCAACTTCGCTTAGTTTGATTGTTCATAAAAATATGGTTCTTATCAAGCTGGAGCAAAGCAGAAGTTGCGCTGAACGAGCACTCCTTTTGTCTCCGATGCATTACTTTATCGAAGCCAATGAATTACTTCTACGCACTAGTCGTATGAGAAAGAGAGGTTATTTATTTTCCTCGATGGCTGTGAGAATATCTCGAGAGAAAAATGGGGGTCGTTATGGGGGATCCGGGCTTCTAATGATAGAAGTCAATTCTGCCGTGTTATTCTGATTGTTCGGATGCGGACATGTGTGGTATTTATAGTTAGCGCGGGTGTGCGAAATAGATAATATGCGAGGAATCGCGAAAGGAACTTTTATAAATGAAATTAGAATGTAAGTAGAATTATATAATTGCATATTTTCATATAACGAAATTAACAACTACAAATTCAAATTTGTATCAACTATTTTTACAATATTACTATTAATTTCTAACCTCATTAAAATTCCTATACAAATACATTAAATTATACTTCAAGAAACGTAAAATTCTGAATTGCGACAGGATTGGAAATCGAAGAATTTCCCGGTCCGAATTCGGGTCCGATCGCAAGGGTAGGCCTTTCAGTCCCCCCGTTCGAATCCTTCCGAATCCGTCCGAAGTGGTCCGAGCGCTTCGTAGTGGGACAGCGTGCGTAGTGCGCGGCGCTCAGTTCGAATCGCGTCGCCGTGCGTGTCGGAGCACTATTCCGCTTTCTTCTCCAGTACGTTCCAGATCGCAGTGGATCGGACGCTTTGTGTTCGCCCCAATCTTTTTCCGTAACTTTGCAAACATACTTTTTCGGTACGCGTGGAACGATGCAACGTGAGTGTTCGGGAACGTGCGAGAGGTGAAGTTCGAAGTTCGAAGAAACGTAGGGATTCGTAGGCAGAGTCAACGCCATTAGAACTTTACAACCCTTTCCGCATTTCTGCCAAGGTAGAATTGATCTTTTTTTTTTATATTTACATATGCTTTTGCATATATTTTGAATATATTTAATTATTTATTGTTTTAATATAAAAGTTACGGATTATTTGTCTGTTTTTATATTTGCGATACTATCGAAATGTTTAGAATTATTATAATATACAAGCAAGCGGTAATTATTAATTATACAGCGTGTTATAAAAGGAATTGCGAATTTTGGAAAAGATTTCAAAAGATATTTACAACAATTTATTATTCTGTAAATTAAATTATTGTTAATGCGTATTGAAGAATTGTTTCCAACTATTGCAAAAGTATAGGAAGTTGTGCTTTATATCGACTTTTGCAACAATCTTATAATAATATTCATCTGTATAAATTAAACTACGTTTTGCGAAAAAAACTAGTTCGAACTGCGATCATTTGAATATGTTGGAAAACCAGTGTAATAACACCGGCTTGGACACTTAACTTTGATGGGATTAACTTCATTTTGCATATGATTACATAGATTTTATAGACGACGTTTGAATTAGTTAAGTGGCTCTTGGGAGGGTGAAACTTTCTCAAACGTTTCTGTACTACGTACGAACGTAAAGTTTCGCGGTGATTCGAGATAAGTAATTTCGATGATGTTTAACCTAGTTTAAAATTCGTAGTTTCAATTCTATTACTCAGGAAAGATTTTAACGATTTACCAATCCTTATTTAAATTTCAAATATTATTTGTTTTCTAACCCTTTCGAAATGCATTACTCGGAATCTCGTCGAGTAATTGGCGATAGTCAGTTGTTTGAGGAAGCTGTGGTCATTGCAAGTTATCCATGCGACTTCCGCCGATATTCCACGCTCACAACGTGCGCGCGCTACTAAATTGGCCGGCTTTTAAATTGAGACGCTTGTCGAACGACGAGCGGGGCGAAATACTTTCGAACAACGAACGCAGCCAATTGGAGGTAATTTGAGTTGGTCATAATTCCAATCCAGAACGCACTTACAGTGCGCCCCACCCGGCAAACATATTCCACGTTCCTAAAATCATCGACAATCCTATACGCGCTGCCAATTCCATTGGCGGTTCATAGTTCCATTGTCCAAGGCGATCCATAACGCAAACAGGAAGTTGAACACATTGGATCGGTTCGATCGCCAAATATTGCTCATCTCAATTCCACTCGTGCAACTCGTAAGGACGAGGATTGTGCCACTATTATTGGCAGTTGCATTTCCAATCAGTAGTTTTTCGATCGAACGAGCGAATACGGCGGCGTCTTTGGATATACACTTCTGCTCGATGAAATGTCTCTCGAGCGGTGATTGGCTGCTATCTCTTGGCGAAGATACACGGTGTCCAGCGGTCAATCAACCGCACTGTTTATACCCCTCGATCGAGTGCCCGTAACAAATTGTTGACCTCGCTGAGAAGGGGAGCCGAGCATCACTCTCGCGCGCAACTCTACCTACGAATATCCTTCATACCCAAGGGGTCTCCGCTCTCTATCTTCCGTGCTCGAGATACTTTCCTAACCTCACCCTCTTACCGGCGACGAGAGGAAAGCGCCAATCAACGCGCGAGAAAAGCTAAGGGGAGCTTGGAACAAGTGGCCGAGAGCGCGCGCGCAAAAAAAAGCGCTGGTTTCCAGCTGGCACTGCTCGTGTTATGTGGAACGATTTATGCCATGAAATCTAGCACTTGCATTGTTCGATAAGCTTTATTCCCTATTGATTGATTGCTTATCGTTCTCGATAGCCCATTTGATTTGCTCTTGCCTGTTTAATGATTTTATTAAAGAAACGCTTCATTATAAAGGGACAAACTGCATTCCCTATCGTAGTGTTATATATCGCTCGCACCAACTATGATGCACAGACCGGCTGTTTGTAAACATGCGCCTTGCACCGCAATCCAATACGCTCTTTCGTTAGTGCACATGTGCTCGCAGTTCGCGACGTTTCTGAACCAGGCAAATTAAATACTAAATCCAATCTAATAATTCCATCACGAAGCACAATAAATTCCTTGGTATAATAAATTTATTCAAAGATTCTTCAATGAAATACGATCACCGTTCGGATAAATCTAGTTTACCAGAATTTAAGAAAACCAAAGTGAATCGAACGAAGAACTAGAATCGTATTATCACCGAGTAGAATTACAAATGACGTGTGCGCTTTCGTTCACGGTAGCCGAGTCGCTGAAAAGTATAATACGCTTCTGGGGAGCTGTTCGTGTAGTATAATAAAGAGGCGAGCGACTCGAGATCGGGAATGGCGTGCTTTCAAGCCGGAAGAGATATTCGCTGAGTTTAATTTATCGGCTGGCTAGAATCGTGGCGGCACCATGCACACACATACTCTTTCTCTTTCTCTCTCTCTTTCGTTCCCCACCTGCTCTCGAGCACGTGCTGAGGACGGTGAAAGAGAGTGGCACGCCTCGCGGAGATATGACACGGGACGTTTCTCCAATTTAAATAATACGCAGCATCCATCTTTCTTTATGTGTTTGTCCCTTTGTGTGTGTGTGTGTGTGTGGTTGCGTAAGGGGCTAGTAACACCTCACCAGCCAATGTTAACTTATGCAATGCGCCTAGGAAGTGGTCAGCTTCTCCGAAAGCGAGCAGAGAAATTCCTTGCTGACTGTGAATCACCTTTCAGGAAGACCTAACCTCTTCCTTAGGAGCGTTGATGATTTGTGTCGTTGAAAAATGTTGTGCCGATTTTTATATTTCCAAAGGATAGTCGTTTTGCGATGTTGTTAATCATTTTTCTCGTCTTTGACGCACATTGGGTCATACATATTTCTGTTGTTAGTGGTACGTTCTCTCGTTGTGAATTGCGTCAGAGTGATTATGTAACTCGGGGGGAGGGGATCGTGTTTCGGTGAAATTGTAACGCCAACCTGTTCGGGAAAATGTTGGAGCATTGTGCTACTCGAAATTACAGGGACATCCTGCCGGATAAGATTGCGCATTGACTTTTTAGATGTCGTGCGAATGATTTTTTGTTGACCGGGGGGGGGGATTTTGATTCGTGTAACGCTTGGGACAAAAAGGTAGATGTTATCGTGAATTCAAGGCGTAGCAAAACAGGATTCCCATTGTTCCATTTTCTGCTGTAATTATGCAATTATAATGTTGACATTATCGTAAATCCTTTGTCAAACATCATTTCGTGATTTGTGCGAAGGATTTCCGGCGGGAATTATCCTTGTTGAATTCGAGCTCTTTTAAATCGGATTATAATTGTTTTTGAAGGATAATTTGACTTACTTTGAATTATATATTGGCTAAGAGTAGAAATCATTGTAGAACAGAAAAGCTTGACATTTAAATAGTTGATTACGTGAGTCGATCCTTTTCAGCGTTAATGACTTACGAGGGGTCATCTCCCGGAAGTCAATGCTCTTCCCGAGTGAACGGCGTTACGTATAAAAGTGACCTAACCACGAATTCATTTCCATTGCTTTACTTTCACGATTTTCCTAATATCGTTCTTGCGATTACTGATGGAAATAAGCTGCATCGTATGATAATTCCACAGAGTTCCGTTATGACCCAGTGCTGAAGGCGCGCGCCAACACCGTAATTTCTTGTCTCTGCGTTCTCTGTCACTCTCGGTAAACAAACTCTTACGCGTTCGATATAAAGCAGTTCACCAAGCGAGTCATTAAAGTGCGAGTTCTCCTCACGGCTGCCTCGAGGTGTCCGGTTTCATGATTCTCTCTCTCCGAGACTCCTTTTTCCTTCTCGTCTATTGAAATCAGTACGACGAGAAAACCGATTGAACAATTCAAACAACGGTTTCTGCAGTACGATGACACGGAATGTCGTAACTAGCAATAAAATTGATGGCCTTGTTATTTTCACGGTGCAGATGTAAGATTATTTTTCACTGTATGATAATAAGCACTCGGCGAATACCGTTGGAGGTGACACCTGGAACGAGGAGATAGAAATAAAGGTACAACAGACCTTTCATTGGCGAATTAATCAAACGAGTTAAGGATTCGCGTAAATACAGGCGCTACCGACATTAATTACCATGCTTATCCTGCAGGGCGATCGAAAAAAAATTCTTTCCAAGCTGGTTTTTCCAGCTATGGGCATTCGCCATCATTCACCGGGCTCGGTCACGGAATATTACCGGTGATTTCGACATAGAATCCGACTGAAATCTCCTCTATCACTTTTCCCCTAACGATGTAGACACACGGCTTGCTTTTAAATGAAATATTCCTCGTGCATTTCAACCCTAAAGTCGCCAGGTGGGCCGGCGTCCAATATGGCCGCCCTTAAAGGGCCTTTTGGCGGGAAATCGATGAATGGTATTAACTTTACCTTTCGATTACTATCGAACTACCTTGTAATAAACGATGGAAAGTGTTCTCAAGTCTGTCTAGACTATCCAAAGTCACGTAGATGAGCAGTTGGACGCACGAAGCTTTGGCTTTCGCGATCGACTCGATTTCGCGCGCGCGCGCACGCAAGAGGAGACGACGCGAGCAGCATCGTTAATAAAATCTCGACCGTTTTCAGGAACGTGCGTCAGCCTTGTCCCGATTTTGCAAGCGACCGTGTCGTATTGTAGCTCGACGAAAAAAAAAGCCATTGGAACTTGCATAATTCCCCCTCCACTTGGTCCTTTCGATTGAACGTCAATCGTGCATCCTCTCCGATGCATTTCTCGCAGGTCAAGAGCTTTATTTCTCTCGTTTCTTTCCTTATCCGCAAAAATGATGATCGTCGCTCGACAATTTACTGTTACTTTTGCTGTGTTTTTCTCAGAGTGCCGGGCGACGATTTTCTCGCTCGAAACTGGTTCTCCTCGCCGGGACAGTGAATGTCCCAGCAATTACTGAACCAGTGCGAGTTGGATGCTCTGGTGTGCGTGTGCGCGTGTATGCTGCCGGCGCTAACGGAGAACTAGTCGTTCGTATAGGCTAACAGTATTCGTTGGAATTTTATTTGGAGCGATACTCTGGCGAAATGAGTCTCATTTCCAGGCTTTGGAGGCTATTGAGGAGTCAGGAAACAGTCGGATGATACTGGGCGAGAGAACTGATTCCATAATGCCTCGTAAGCGTGCTGTCAGTTCCGCGTGTCTCGATAATGTCTCTTCTTCCTCCTCATCTCCCTCAATTGACCCGGCATCTGTCTCAATCACAGCTTCCTGTCTCCCCGCTTGCCAAATACTGTGTCTGACGCCCACTCGGGCCAACACCTTTCGCACCCCGTTATAACTATTACGAAATCTGTGATTTCCTTTTTATAATGAACTAAATTTAATTAAATAGAATAATAATCAATATCTTTTGTCTGACGACACATAGGGGTTGGTCAATTAAAGATAAATTATTATTCTTATAAGCCATTCCAGGAATCAAAAGGGAGCCTGCATTTTTCCTGGGTCGAGAACGTCTTCCAGGTGTCTCTTGGCGCGCTAAACGCGTAATCCTTGAGTGCCAAGCGCCTGCTAATTAGCGCAATTACTCGCAAATGCTCGGATTTCACTTGGACTATAATAGAGCGAGCGCGCGCGAGAGAGTAATTGTGTTACTCGCGGTGATAGTGCAATTATAAGTAGGAGAGCACTTCTTTGCCTGTGTTTCAGTGCCCGCACGTTCACTCAGCCATTACGTAAAGCAGGATTCGTCTCGCTCGATTTATTATAGCTGGTTTTTCGGCCCTGCCACACTCGCCTGTTTTTCCAGGACTTTCTCTGTGAAATGGTCGAAGGATATTCGAATGTTTGCGTGGAATGTAGGGTCACGATTTTGGCTAATTAGTTGGATTTAATTCCTTTATGATCTTGTTTACAGTTTTAATTTAATGATTATTTAATGGACTTGTTTGTTTGGGAGTTATTTATTTATTACATTCTTTACCATTGCTAGTTACTGCTTCGTCAATACGGATGACTTTGTTCGTCGAGAAGTCTGTGAGGAATTAGTGTAGAAAGTCCTGGAATTCATTATTCATAAGTGCGCCTGCACGAGTTACTTTCGTTCAGAGTCGACTGCTCGGAGCAATCCAGCATCTCGCGGGAGATTTCATCGGGCGATTAAAAACTTCGATCTCACTCTCGAGACATCTCGTTTTTTTATTCTTTCAATTCTCAATTGTCCCGTGGATTTTTCCTGGTGAGAATGAATTTTTTTTCCTTGACGGTGACAATAATGTTGGAATTGTTAGTATTACTAACGTAGTCAAAGGGGTCAAGTCATTAGAGAAAAAATGGCGACTGAGGCGTGCATAACCTCTCCGATGAGTTACGTTGCTGGCAAAAGGGGGACGCCGAGAAATTGCGTGTGCAGTGTTCGTCCTCTGAGGCAATTACCTTCGAGCGAGCAATCTATAGACAATAAAGACAACGATGATAAAGAATCGTGGGGTCGATGTTTCTCTTTAACCTTCCCGCTTCTTTTTAAAGTCGTTATCCACAAGATTTGCATACTCATTCGATCACTACGATTTCTCATACGAACTTAATTCGCGAAACTTTCTTCCAACTACCTATTGTAGCGAGTTTCACTTGAATAAAAAATATTAGACACAGTAAGAATGATTTTATATTTCGGTATCAATTGACTCGCACTTGGGAATTAATTGCGGAGTATAATTAAGGTGGGTGGCAGGTGTCTGCGCCAACGAATTTCGAGGCCAAGTGAAATTGGACGGTTGGAATGCCTGGGACGCGCGCGGCTTGCATTTCTAATGGGAGCGTAGGTCGGGAAGCATCGTGTAGAGTGGTGTCGAGTCACTTGTTCGGATGTCATTAACGTCATTCCGCTATCGGCGCTGTTCGTTGAGATCGAGCGTCGACCGCTCAAGCGCTCGTGTCCTTCTCCTCTCGAGCGTGTGGCTTTCTCTGAATCTACTAGACTCACTTCCCTTTCAATGGCACGGCCGAGAGTGAAACTGCCACGGGCGCCTTTATAGGAATTACTGGCTGCCTGACATTTTCGACTTCCGGCTCGATCTGCTCGCCAATAATTACCTAATCATGCCTTTTCGCACAGGTTTATCCTTTTTAATTCCGATAATCAACCGCTAGAAGATTGTTCTTTTCGTTTAGCATTACCAGCAAACGAAAGCTGTACTTTTCCACAAGCTTTCTTGAAAAATCAGTTTATTAGGGGAACAATTGGAGGTTATCTGTGGTGTCATGGCTACTAACGAGGGGGTCACGTGGTCCAAGATCTTTTTTTCTACTGGAGATCGAAGTTCGTGCGATGCGATTGGCATCTCAGGTCACTGGGGCGTCTAATGACCCTCGTCTCATTGGTAGAACTAGTAAGCGCTCGTATAATCGCGCTAATCTATTCCCGTGTCCTCGATATGGTGTTGTAATTCATTCTTGCTATAATTCAACTGGTACCCCATAACCAAATTTTTCGGCAAACCCTCTTTCCTTGATCCACAGACCCAAAAAATCAGGGCGTCCTCGTGACAGATGGCGAGGTCGTCGGCCCAATGGGAGGTCGCTTGCCAATTCCCATGAGACGAAGCCTCCGATTGGACCGGCTTGAAATACGTGCGTTGAGTACGCCCGGTGTCACTCGTATAATTCAATAAGCATATTTGCTTAAACAGCCGCCTCTGTTGCGAGACACGCATGTAATCCTTCTGAACTCGCTGTGCGCAACAATCGTCGAATGCATAAACAGTTAGTTGGAATCGAGATCAGGTGTGAGATATGCGTGTCCAATTTCAGGTGGCACGCGGTTCCACCCGAATCCGCCATCTTCCCGCCGCCGGGCGTCATATTTCGCTCGCACTAGACGATTATTCATGAACGATCGAGTTACTATCGAGTCATTTCTACGCTCGATGTTCTATGGAGTGGCACGAATGGATCATTCATAGTCCCAGAGGCGAACAGTAAAAAATAGGCGGTTAAATTGGGTGAAACGAATGTGTGATTGATTTTAGGTTAAGGGAATACATTTGAAAGACAGACTTTGGAGAGAACTATAGTGTTACGCGGAGGTTATTTAACCTCTTGGAAGAGGAACGCGATGCAAGCACTCGTTAAGCAACGACCACTTGCGCTCGCAATGACTTTCTCCGCTGACGGACGATTTCGTGCTCTTTGAACTTCGTCTCTTCCTTTCTCTCTCGGCCAACACGAGTTTTCATGATGATAAACAGGCCCAACCAGTTTACAGCACCACTTTGGTCAAATTCTTGCCCACATTACGTGCCTACGATATTGTAATTAGACCTTTTTAATGAGGCTCTTCTTAAAACTAGTTGAAACACTTCAGGGTCATCTTTTTTGGGAATGCGAGGTTAGGGTGGGGTCTATTTATGGCGCAAGTTACTCACTTTCTTGCTCACATCGCATTCCTACCATACTGTCATTAGATTTTATTAATGAGGCTTCTTTTAAAACAAGTCAAAATACTTTAAGGTCATCTTTCTTCAAAGTTTGAGGTTAAAGAGGTTGCCGGGAGGGATTGTGGAAGGTTGACTGCGATGATTTCGTTAGACAAAGGTGACAAGGTAGCCAGAGTGGCTCGAGGCGATCGCGCAGCGTGGAAAAACCGGCCGGAGATCGAGTGCAAGTGGTTTTAGAAAGTCGCTCAGCCTCCTCGCTTCGAATCCACGTCCGGAGCCAATGTCCTGCTGTTCCGGGAATCCGTGGACCACTCTGCACCTTTCCAATTTGATCCATGATGCTCCATCTCGCCAATTCTGACACCCTCGCACCGAAAATCCTGTGGAACTCTCGGGAAAACTCCAGAAATACTAGGATATTTATTATGGTCTGAATGAAAGTTGCAAGTGAACGCGTTTGGTGAGTGCGAGAGACCGAATCGCTCTCAAGTTTCTCGCCAGTTTATTGCATTTGTACTACCATCGCACTGAACGAAAGTATAGACTTTGATTTTACTAGGTTAGGTTGGAATTAATAGCATTATTTTCATTTACTTTATGGAACTCAATCCAAAAGACATTGAAATATAAAAAAAAATATCAATTTAGTCTAAAATACCCAGAAAATTAAAATACCGTACAGACTAATATGGATTAATTTCGAAAATAGCAATTGTAAAAACATGGCGTGCGTGTCTGACGCAGCTAGTCAGATTACAGGCACGAAACTGTGCTTAATGACTGAAATATGATCATCGCTGCTGCGGAGGGTAGCATGTATCATCATTACATGATATCATCTCGCTAGAGGGACAATGGAAGAGATCAAATTCAATTATTGATGGGTGATTTGATCCACGCAGTAGTTGCACACCCTTCCTCATCCGCCATGACACTAACCTTACTTACTATTTCGGCAGATTTCTCTAGGACTCTCGCAATCATTTTTTTCACGATGATTTAACTTAGCTTGGACAATTTTGCTATGCGAATCGCGTGCGGCACGGCATGTGGGTCAAGTCCGACGTCACTTTGGCCCGGCCACTGACCGATATCATTCGGAATGATTCGCTTCTAGCCGGTGCTTGGAAATCCAGGGATTCTCAGTGCGTATCCATCGTTCCTCTCGTTTAATGCCGATTACGTAGCCCGTTTCACTTTCTGGACGCAGACCTGTGACATCACTTGCACGGACACCGTGAAAGCTAGGCTAACTGGAGCTAACTGTAGCGCGGTGTTCCAATGTCCGAATTGATCTTGGTCGATAATTAATGATTATCTGCTTGATAACTAATCGGAAGTGAACTTTTCTTATTGTTATTTATAATTTCGATGTATTAGATAATTTTTTATTTATATTAGTGGGAATTTCAATGTTTTTTTTAACAATAGTTTGTTATTTTAGATTTGTAAATAATTATACGTGATTGGAAGGACAATTCAGATCCAAATAAAATTTATTTATTAACAGTGTAAGAATAATTCAATTCGACATTACAAAAAGAGGATTTATTGGGTCACAGTGTACGGTAGAGCGAGTTTAGAAATCGTCACGGATAAAATTGGGCAGTGGGCTAGTAACTCGCATTTAAGGGGCTAGAATGGCTGCGTTATCGGCAAAATTAGGCGGAAATATGGGTTTAGAAGGTTCTTTATTTCTTGCTTATATAAAATGATTTTGGGTTGTAAAAAGTGTCAATCGAAAGAGGAAAGTTCAATAAATGTCTCTGTGGTTCTATTGTTGTGAGACCATCTTGTTTTTTTATTAATATTAATGTGTCAGTCCGGGCAAAAGTTTAGTCTGAAAAAATTGGCGGATGTCAGCGATTCACATGTCGTTAGAGGTGAATACGACTTTCTGTCGTTAGAGTCCCCATTCAGCTGACCACCGCTCGACCTTTTTTTCGACTGGCAGGCGAGCGCGCCGCTCTGCGGTGACATTTTATGAATATAGATAACAGAGCGGCGGCCTCGATCGCCCATTATTCTTTCTCTCCGATCGCCACTCGATACTCGCGTAAGTACCGTTAACAGACGTCCTGTCGGAGTCTGACGAATAGAACCGCTACCAGTTCACTCTAATTGGAATGGGGAATTAGAATGGGCTAATTAATGTAATGGAGAGACTGTAAGTTGTTCTAGGTTATAGGAGATTAGAATATTCATTGACATGCAAAGGTTGTCTGTCATTTAATATATTTGTAACAGAGATGGATGCTGCAACATATTATTTATTAAGTTAAAATATATTTAGTTTAAAAAATATAGTAATAAGTTTCGATCGTCTTCTCGAGGACTTGTAACGAATATGGTGGACACCATTAGCATCGAACTACCCTTGAAAAGTAGACCAAATATATAAACATGAGGAACCCAAAAATCTCGTAAAATAAATTACAGGAAGTATTAGCGGCGCGTGCGTGACATCTGAGAAAATACAGTGATTTCTCGCTCGTAAACGTCTTTAGTTTGCTTGACTAGGTTTGCAAGAGTGCTTCATTTGACTGGCGAGTCCCGCAAGGCGTCCGGGACACTGACCCTCTTTGCTTTGAGGTTAGGGATTCTTGAAAGGACCCTAGAAATGCCCATTTTTCATGTGTCTCTCAGCATAATTTCACGGCACTACTTGCTTAAGCAGAAAAGAAGAAAGAATGATTTTCGTAGACCTGTCCCGAAGTCACGTGGCATTCCAAGAACGTAGTTGCTCGATGGGAAAGTTGGATGACTGTTTCGGTAGAGTCAACTTGTTTTCCATCGAGAGTTAATTCAGTCTGATGTAGTTGGGATTTTCCAGAAGTTGGAATTAATTTAACTACATAGAAAAATCAATAATATTTTAATCTAGTCAAACTATGAGTTGAAAATGAAAATTAATGCCAACGTAATTCACGTTTGGAGAACCTCATTAATTATAATAAAGAAGTCTAATGCTATATAATATATCAGAAAAAGAAATCTGATAATGCCTATAAATCATACATTTAGCATATGCGATAGTAGAGTTATTCTGTCACACGTGATGATTTAATGAATGCATATTGTTGGCATGCTTGGACACGCAGTGTTTATGGGGCTACTGTTGCCATGGCGCAACGAACCGTGCTGATACGGACACCTCGCTGCAGGCACAATGGCCTGGCCAGCTCTTTTCCTGGATATTATAGAAGCGAGCAATTTCACACGGAACTCCACTCTAAGCGATTTGAATCTGCATTTCAATGCTCTTAATCCCACCGTTCAGACTATTTCACTTTCGATCAAGTCTGCCTGCAGGATATAAGTTTTTATTGGAGTAATTTTTAGAGTGGTCCTTAATTTTATGGGTGTTCTTTATATTTCCAATAAAATGGAAAGAATAGCCACTCTTTTAATGAAAGATAATGCAGGGGAGGTTATGCTTGTGCTCGAAACATCATAATAAATACAAAAATATTTTACTCACACAATAAATTTATCTCTTTAAAAACAAGTCATAATTTTCCAATTAAATATTTCTGTTTCAGATGTGGCGAAGCATGACTTGCGTCGACGACTTCCTGAATCGCGCCTTCCACAAGGTGGGCCTGATCGTCGGCAAGCATCCTGGCTACTTTATTATCATTCCTATCCTAGTGGCTTGCATCTGCTTCACCGGTTACCAAAGAATCCACTACGAAATTGACCCCGAATATCTCTTCTCGCCAATCAATGGACCCGGCAAGGTCGAGCGGGCGATCGTCGAGCAGAACTTCAAGGTCAACTACAGCCACCAATTCAACCTGGGACGCATCACCAGGCCAGGTTCGTCCAAGACTTTATGAATGCTGATTTATATCTCCCATTTGCATCGGCGAAACTTAACCACCCTGAATTTAGATGAGCATGGTCACGTGACCTGTTGGAGAAAGATGGCGCTGAGCGATCAGCTGTTTCGATCCATATTTAATCCTTGGATGGACTTTTCTCATTTTTCCGAGGGAAATTTTGTTTTATTTCTGACGATTTTATATCGTTGGGAATTAGAAATATTTTTAATAAAGTGGTTATACTAAATTATGCGAAAAGTAATTCTCCTGATTTTCTCTAATATTTGTATAACTAGTACCAATAATAGATTAATAATCTCCGAAAGTTCAAGGGAAAATTGACGCAGATCGCTCGTTGTTGACATCCTCGTTAATATAGATCGCTTACTGTCGTAATTAAATCGACCAAGGACTACCAAAAAATTCGCAAAACACATCTCGAGTTATCTCGGGTCACTCGCACTTCCTGCACCGGTTACTCGCCTGGCGTACGTGCGGATTTCTCAAGCATCATGATCGGGTTGATAGACAGAGGAGACTTTGTCGTTCACCCTTTTTGGTATGTGCGGCGCGTCCCGCGGCCTTAATGATATTCGGGTCGGAGTCGATGCCGACTCTTGCCGCAAGAAGGATGGCGACACCGATCTTAAGGCACGAGCTAGGCTTGCAACGCGACGACCCTCGCATAAACAGGCCTTCCCAGCCATTCTAATGACGCTTGGAGTGACACGTGTCGAATCATCGGCCCATAAAAACTGCTCGATTCAATCGGGGCAGATATAAGAATTGTAAATTCGCCGAAGATCATTTAATTCGATTTTTGGAGTTGTTGGAATCGATCATATAGATTTGCATTTAGAAAATCATCGATGATATAATCCTAGCAAATCTATCTCATAAAACTTTGTTTATGATCTTCTATAAAATACAAAAATTATATTAGAACAAATAAATATATATTTTATTAAAAAGCACTATGGCTGGGTTGATTTCAGGTCGATTTGGTCATGTGATAGTAATAGCAAAAGACGGCGACTCGAATCTCTTACGAAGGGTCATCTGGGACGAGATGAGAGTCCTCGACAAAATCATCAGAGGGGCTAAAGCAAAATATGAAGGCGAGGAGTTCACTTTTGAGGAGATTTGTGCGAGATGGTTGGACGAATGCGTCACCAATGACATCTTGAATCTTCATCATGTGATAGAGTAAGAATTTCTTGTTTTGAAATTGAATTACCTTTGAGGAGACCTTATTTTTCTTATTTATGAAACAAGGTTAGAAATGGCGACCTTATTTTTTCAAAAATTGACCTTATTTTTAAAAAAGAGACCTTGTTTCATCCCTCTCGGACTCCTTCGAGGATATTATTGGTTCCTGCTTCGCTATATTTGGATCTAAGTAGTCGGTAGCATTTTCTAGTGTGGTGGAAAGGCGAGAACTCAACCTGACCTTCCCGTTGATGTTCAACCCGGTCACCTGGGACACGCATCTCTTCCCAGTATATTTCGGCGGTAGTGTTATCACCGAGGACTTCACCATCGACTCTGTTCCTTCCATTCAACTGGCGTACTTTATCACCGTCGATAATCCTCGGCAAGATGCGATGTAAGTCTCAAATAACTAATACTATTTTTAGAATTTGACTAATTAACATATCTCATGGATTTTTTTCGAATTGTAAATCAAGAGTTAGGAATTATAGGAGACCATTCTATTTTTTTCGAACAGTGGTGCAGCCTGGGAGGAAGCTTTCCTTGACGCGGTTGGCAAAGCCGAAGACGAAGGAATGTTTAAATATATCAGCACTGCGAGATTCGCATCGAGAACCCTCGAATTGGAATTAGAAGCGAATACAAAAACAGTAGTGCCTTATTTCTCAAGCACCTTCGTCATTATGGGCATTTTCTCTTTGGTGACTTGCATGATGACTGATTGGGTCCGAAGCAAACCGTGGTTGGGCCTTCTAGGGAATATTTCGGCTGCCATGGCTACCGTTGCAGCGTTTGGACTTTGTATTTATTTGGGTGTCGACTTCATCGGCATCAATCTCGCCGCACCATTCCTCATGATAGGTGAGATTATAATTCACGAATTATTGACTACTAAGTATTTCAATTAAAATCTCATTAAAATTTCGTTAAACCTTTTGCAATGATAATTTCTTCATTTGCAATCATTGAAAAGTAAAATGGGAAACGTTTTACGTCTTTTAAAAAAGACTATTAATCATTTATTGCGACAGAAGTGCATTTCATTTCCCCGAGAACGTTCACTATTCATATAAGTGCACGTTGAATTTTGTGGGAAATTGTATGAGTAATGAAGACAGTTCCCTGAAAGAAGAGACACGTCGAAACCGCAAGTTGAGGAACGCGTCGAGCATCATCGTCTCGTCTGTGTACGTGCTTCGCGCGAATGATTGTTCCTCATTGCAGCGTGAATAATGACCCGGGTCTACTTAATCGGGCTGCTCTCTGTCAACGTGGTAATAACGCGCTTCCTGTCTACAGCTTTCGACAACAAAGGCGGTTCTCGCACTATCGCGATTCCCCAACCTTTCCAGTTTTCTGTAGTAATATAAAGTCGTAATGAGGATTTCTTTGATGGCTAATCTTGGAAATTAGTGAGTCATTCTTGCTAAAACGATGCAAAAAGTTTTATAATTATGTTCTCTTATTTTTTAAATTAAATTATTCTTACACTATCAATATCTTTTTAACAATTCGACCGATTTTATCTAATATTTGTATCACACTCTTTTAGAATCCTGTATCTTTTTATTTCAATTAACTTCTTATTCCCCAATCTTTCCAGTTTTTTGCAATAATAATTTCTTTGATGGCTAATCTCGGAAATCAGTGAGTCATTCTTGCTAAAACGATGTAAAAAGTTTTATAATTGTGTTCAATATTTATTATGATTTATTATGATTAATTATGATCAACAATTCTACCGATTTTTCTAATATTATACACTCATTCTTTAAATTCTATTATTAAGAAAGCTAGATTTATTATACAATTCGACGACCTTCCAAGTCGTCTTTTTTCGAGCATTTTCCCAGCAGAAGGCAGATTTGCTTGGACAGGTCCTTATTTGCCGGAGTTATTAAACTAGTAATCATCAAGTAATAACCGTGCAACCCCTTCGCCCCGCCTGGCGTCTAAGAAATGGGATCGCAATTGGCATCGAGTTGGAAAGAGGTATCGCACAGCGTGCAATCGAGAGTGCGGGGAATGTTGCAAGGACTCGCTCGAACGTGTCCACCAGGAGTAGTTAGTACTTACATACTTACGAGTCGAGTTTATTCGCTCTCGTAGCCAAGCAAGCGCGACTGCCGCGGGGAAAAGTCACGGCACTTCCGCTTTTCACGTAAGACATCACACGAAAGATAAGAAAGACTCGATTGGAGAATTAAGTTGGCAAATTACGAATCGTAGAGAGAAACGAGAAATCGTTGTGGTTGGCTATGAATTATTATAGTTAGGTTAGAATTGGGTACCAATTATTTTAGTTAGGTTAGAATGACCAGCGCGCCACGAATTGCTCGTCCTTGATGCGTTAGCCGATGTATTAAATGAATTGTGGTACTTATTGGAGGGAATATAACCAGGGAAAAAAAGCGTTGCTGGGTGAATCATGAATCAAGCGTACTGATTCACTCGCGAGAGGATTGATAGGGATGATACATGAGTAATCCGAGTTATTCATGCGGTTATCATTGCCACTCATTGTACTCGAGAGAGAGAAAGAGAGAGAATGTGGTGGAGGATGAGTTATTTTTGACACGTAATTTGATGGAAGTCGATTTTTTTTCTTCTAGGAATTGGAATTGACGATACTTTTGTAATGCTAGCCGCATGGCGACGAACGAGCATAACGAAACCAGTACCGGAAAGGATGGCTGCTACTCTTAGCGAGGCTGCTGTTTCGATTACTATCACTTCTTTGACTGATATGATATCTTTCTTCATTGGAGTCTTATCACCTTTCCCATCTGTTCAAATCTTCTGCATTTATTCCGGTAAAAATCCTGTTTAATTATTATATTTCATGTTTTAGTTTATGTAGATTTTTTTTTCATGTTTCTTTTAATAAATGGAATGTTTGTTTGTCAGGATTCGCGGTGGTCTTCACCTTCCTCTTTCACCTGACTTTCTTCAGCGGTTGTGTCGCCATCAGCGGTTACTGCGAACAGAAGAACCTACACAGCGTCATCTGCTGCAAAGTGCAACCACTCTCGAAATCTGGTAAGTCTAAGAAAATAAATATTTTTTTTTAATTACAATGAAAGAAGACATTTCCCGGAATACTTTCCCAGTCAGACCACACTCCACAATAGTTTTTGTTAGCACTTTCATTTACTTCTTGCACCACCGCTCGACTTTCTACCGCGGCATTGAATCATCAATTGGTGTTATCGCGAATGATTATTAGCGCTTCCTGCTTCCTCGAAGTAAACCCATATGATTTGTTCATAGTTTAACTTCACATTAGATATACTTTGAAATCGTGAAAGCAATGCTAGTACGCAAACTACGAAGAAATGTCGAGGGACTTGCGAAATTCATTATGAAACGTTTTATTGACGTCGAGGCGATCCTTGCATCATTGCAGTTGCAATGCAATTAAGCATCAATTTGCCTGCCCGTACCTTTTCCAGATTCATACTCGCTATGCGCTACCGGCATCGTACATATTTCTCCTTTCCAAGTGCCAGTGACATAACTCTTTCACAATCGGCCATCAATATTTTTTTCAATCGCCTCATTCCACCTGAACTCATAACCACCGAAATGGAGCCTGTTTGTAATATTGGCTGGTAATTGGCGCGTCGGTTTTATGCCACTGCGTAGATCAAGCGGATAAAAGAAGTCGGCATTGATTCGACCGTAACTTCGCACTCTTCGATGCTAAAGTCCCGAAGCGATGCGTGCGTGCAAGAATGGGCGGCCATGTTGCGTCATAAAGGGGGTTACGTTTGGACGGCGTTAATTCGTTAGATCATATCGACTTGCGTAATCGGGAAGCTGCTTTCTCTCGCACGACCTCTTTTGTGCCTTATCGATAAGGCGTCGATATCCATATTTATATCTCTATTGTAATCTAGTAGAAAAAGACGCGAGAGAATTTCTTTTTACACTACGATTTCGTTATAAATTCGTCAAGTCCCAAATAAAACAATAGTACTGAGTTACAGGTGGTTGGACTTGGCAAATTCGAGGAGGAACTTCGAGGTCTACTTAAGTCCGCTTGGCCAGGCGTAAAGCTAGTAGTTGGAAAGCTAAGAACGTCCGAGCAAGGCCTCATAATCGATTGTGTCTGCGATTTAGTCACCGCGATACGTGATCCGCCTGGTCGATAGAGCGATCAATTAGCATCGTTGCATGGCGCGTGACATTGTTCACGCGCTTCTGATCGATAGTTTGAACTCTCCTAGAACGATGATTTCATCGATTCTTCGAAGGCCTCGTCCTTTTACGGGTCACTTCTTTCGAACTGCAATCGTATAGCACGAGAGGTGCACGTTCCGAAATCATTCTTCGCACCTCCCGCGTCGCCAACTCTTAGCATAAGTCAACAACCGGGTCTCTTAAGAAACAAGGATTGGTCAATGAGTTGCGAGACGTAGGAAATCCCTGATATTTCAAGCGCAGTCTTTCCTATAAATATTTGCTCTTAGCTTTCTTCTTTCCGGTATGTTTCTTCGTCGATAGTTTTCTTATCACCTTTTGGCAATTCCAGGAAATAGGTCATGGCTCTATCGAGTGCTCTGTACCGGAGGCATAGATCCTGATGATCCCTACAACCCGATCGACAATCCAGAACACGGCTGTATGACCTGGTTCAGGGATTACTTGGCAGCTGCCCTGAATTGGAAGCCAGTCAAGGCTTTGGTGATTGTAACTTTCATCTGTTATCTCCTGGGTGCTCTTTATGGTCTCACAACCCTCAAAGAAGGATTAGACAGAAGGAAACTATCCAAAGAAGACTCATATTCAGTGATCTTCTACGACAGACAGGACATCTACTTCAGGGAATTCCCATACAGAATACAGGTACGAGAATCATTCTTAAACCAGTATTTCGTACGTTTACTTATTCCTACCTCGGAGTACTGACCGAGAAGCGAGTAAACAGCCGGATAGACAAAGTCCTTCCGTGTTTTTCGAGGCTGCTGGTCCAGCCGTCTCGTGTAAACGATCTCCGGTACACGCATGCATAATCCCTGGTCAATTATGTCACGTACGCGCTGGTTCGCGTCGGCCCCGATCGCAAACAACTTTCTCCGGGCAGGTAGCGGTTGAATTCGAGAGTCGTACGCCTCGTTGCGTCACAGCTCCGCTGGGAAAGACAGCTTCGGATGTCCGAGAGCGCTGGACCACTCGCTACACTCGGTATTAGTTTGTAAACATTCCTTTGGTTATTATGTACGAGACACTGGGCTTGCATTCGACAAGCGCTTGTTCCAACTACGACGCAATAAGTAATTGAGTCGGGGAACGTGACGAAGAAGCTGTGGACAATGGCAATTTCAGCACGTCTTCCATGTACTATGTCGTTGTCTCCCCCTCTCGTTATTCCTGTCATATTGTGACAGTGACGGGAAAATCGGCGACGTCCTTCCATCTCCAGAGAAAGCACCGCACGTCATAAGTCTGCTCGTTCCGAGTAATTCGTCTAATGGGACTGAATTTAGATGAGCGTGGTCACGTGACCCGGCGGAAAAAGATGGCGCTGAGTGATCAGCTGTTTCGATCCGTATTTAATTTTTTAATGGATTTCTTGGGATTTTTAGAGGGAAATTTTGTTTTATTCATGATGTATCATTGGGAATTGGAAATAATTTGTAAAAGTTACATATAGTTGGTCATTTCTTTCGACATCTTTTTAACAAATCGTCAGAGAAAGCACCAACGCTATAAGTCCACACGTTCCGAGTAATTCGTCTAATGAGTCGTTTGATTTCTTCTTGCAGGTGGTAGTGAGCGGTGCCTACGACTACAGCGATCCTGTCATACAACAGCAGGTGGAGAATCTTACTAGGTCACTGGAAGCTAGTAGATTCATAAGTGCTCCCATTTATACGGAGAGCTGGATCAGAACCTTCCTGAGTTACGCCTTCCGGAGCGACGAGGGCTTGAATATCACGGACGAGAAGAATTTCGTGAAGACTCTCAAGGAAACCTGGCTCACCCCGCAAAGTCCATTCACGTTGGATGTCAGATTCGATGAGAGCGGTGAACACATCCTGGCTAGTAGATTTCTCATCCAAGCGGTGAACGTTAGTGGAACTAATCAAGAGAAAGACATGGTGAAAGAGTTGAGGACAATCTGCCAAGAATCACCATTGAACGCGAGCGTCTTTCATCCGTATTTTGTGTTCTTCGATCAGTTCGAGCTAGTGAAACCTACTAGTATACAGTGTATGATATTCGGAGCGTTGGTGATGATGATGATCAGTTTTATATTCATACCGAATATCTTGTGCTGCCTTTGGGTCGCCTTTTGTATTGTCTCCATCGAATTGGGGGTCGCAGGATACATGTCTCTCTGGGACGTCAACCTGGATAGTATATCGATGATCAATCTGATCATGTGCATAGGTTTCAGCGTCGATTTCACCGCGCACATTTGTTACGCTTACATGAGCTCGAAACACAAGAGTGCGGAGGATCGAGTCAAAGAAAGTCTGTATAGTTTAGGCTTGCCAATTGTGCAAGGAGCAGCGTCGACGATCCTAGGATTGATGGCTCTGCTGTTGGCCGGGACATATATCTTCATGGTATTCTTCAAGATGGTTTTCTTAGTGATCTTCATCGGCGCTATGCATGGAATGTTCCTCCTGCCTGTTCTCCTGTCGATCTTCGGGCCTGGATCATGCTCGTCAAAAAACGAAGAGGAGAAGCCGAAGAATACCATTCAAGAGAAGGACCTAGTCTCGAAACTCCAACAACCGTATGTCATTCCTCATCCAACCCTGACGTATTTCCACTCGAACGGAGCGGCCAAGAGTCTCCAGGGCAGTCCGACGACCAGTCTAGCCGCATTCGAGGAACGAGATCCTGGTTTGGGTACAAGCGAAGATAGTAACTCGACGGAAAGCGGCTCCTCTCAAGGTAGGAGACGGGACAAACAAGTGGAGCAGGAGAATCAGCGACGCCATGATGTTTGGCGAAGATCTATAGGAGTCCTGTATGGAATGTCGCAATTCCAGCCAGGAGTCCTTCCTCCACAACCTGCGCCTGACTACCCGGGTGCTGTGCAAGAGGTTCCGGCAGGCCAGGAACACAGACCTATTCGGACGGTACCTCATCTAGGCCCTTTCCCCGGCTACAGGCCTCCGAATCAGATGCACAGGGATTACAGACGAAGTAGATCCTATCACAATTTGCATCACCCATCGACGAGGTACTTGGCTGACCCCCGGTATCCTTAGGACGGATGATTTGACTTAGAATTTCAAGTGGGTTTCTCTTTTACCCTGATTTCTTGACTCCCCCCCTTTCAACCTAGCAGGATCGAGCAAGCGTTCATTGTTGGGGAGTCAGAGTTGTATATATTCCGACGAATGACTGCGAGAAATTAGTTTGACGAAACTTGCGAGCAAGAGAGGGAGAGAATGTGAGAGTAGTGGATGATTCTGCGGATGTGCGAGATACGGCGATTAAATCGTCCCATTCGAATGATGCTACGCTGAATCATCATCTGACTGCACTACCTTGAAAAAAAGGGACCAAGTCTTCGATGCTTTTTAAAAAAGAAAGTCCGAAGCGATGATGTTTCGCGAGCAACATGGCCGACAGTGGGACGACACACGCCATCTTAGCAATAGTGTGTTTCTAATAAGTTTGTTATATTTTTACGTCGAATCAAATGCATGACGGAGAACTATACGAATCTCGTGGGGAGTCTTTAAGCACTCCTATTTAGCAGTTCGACCAGTCCTGGCTTTGGAACCTTTCGTCCTGCGGGATTTCCCCTTAATTTTCCATAAAGGGAAAACACTTTATAAAGACATTTTCCCCCTAGTTTCCACGGGGCGTCGATAAGTAGCCGGTAAGGGGTGTTCGATTCGAACAAGATGCTCAATGTAAATCAAAACCAAATCGAAGCAGGGACGAGTGAGGCTTCCTCGAGCTATTTCCCCCTTTATCTAGTACTGATAATCATTGAAGGAACTTTCCCAGGTTAGGAAAGTGCTCGAGGAATGTCGGCGGCGTGAGAAACCACGTACAATGTATCGTGCCTTATAAGTGGGATCGGCTTATGAAGTACTTTTCACTAGAACCAATACTTCGTCGAACCAAGGAACGACCAATCAAGTAAACTCTGTATATACGAGCGCCAGGGAGCGCAAGAGTACGACTAGACTAGTGTTTAGACCTTCCGGAAGAGAGCTGCGGTAAGATCCCGACAGAGGAATATCATTTATCCGGTGACTTTCCGGTGGATCTTCACCTGGTGCTTTGTGTCTCAACGTTCGACAAGCAGACCTTATTTTCCAATAAAGAATCTGTAGTAACAGTGGCCCACTGGCTACTATTATTACAGTTATCACTTGTATCTTTCGTCGATAATTATTTCTTCCTTGTCAAATGCTTCTGATAAAGTAGCTCTCCACTTTTGCATCGGTTCATACATCATTTTTAGGAATTTACAAACTCTGTTAGTAAAAGTAGTTTATCAGGGATGTGGCGCCTGCTTGACCTTGATTATAGTATTGTGAACTAATTTGCACATCAGCAATCGGTAAAATAGAATCATTCTAGCTAAAAGTTTGCAAAACAACGAATCATCTATTGATCTTCCATTTTCCTTGAGATCTTTCCCAACCCAAAATCATTTCATATAAACGAATAGAAGTGAGACTTCTAAAGTATTACTCGTGCCGATAAAGCAGCAGCTCTACTAATATCGCGAATGACCAAAGTCTAGCTCCTACAACAGCAGTCAACAGGAGATGGCGTTTAAGTGCTCTCATAATTGTCTACTTCGCGTGAAGCGAGCCCCTGTAATTCATGCAGGCCTCCAGCCGTAAAAAGAAGGGTTTGTCGATCGCCTGGAATTCCAAAGTCGAGCATTCTCACCCGACGGATTAGCAGACGACACACAGTCCCCCTTGAAAAATACATCGGTTGGAAGCTGACTAATTACTTCCCGACACCGAGACATCTCCGCGAGAGAAATGCTTCTACTTTCTAATTGATCCCATCCGTCCCTCCCCGCATGATTAACACCCCTGCGAAAAGTCGATGTAAAAAGAGTGGTCAATTAGAGCGAGTGGGAGATAGAAGAGCTGCGGGGCCAAGCTGCTCGGAGTATCGGGCGTCTGTGAATACCGGTTTGATTGGACGTCCCATGTCCAATAACGCTGTTGACGCTCGCCTCCTGAGAGAGCGAGAGAGTCCGGGCTAGTACTCTGTATGTGTGCGAGTTGCCGGTGGAGGTCCTGTCGCCAGCAGAATGATGCGTATTTACCGATAGCGTGAACGAGAGAGAGAGAAGGTAGCTCTATTCGCAGGCCAGATTACTCAGAAAGTCCGTTGGCAATCCCCGGCGACCCCTCGGCCGTCCAATTAATCAGCTCACTCTTTGTCCCACACAGACACAGACACACACACATAGGCAGGAAAGAGAAAACAAAAAGAAATAGCTTTTTTCCTTGGCCCTTGGCTTGCTAGAATTGTAGAGTCCGTATGTTGGAACTCGAGCCAGCCGCTTGTCACTTGTAACGATCTCGATGCTTATCTTTGGCGGGCAGAACGAAGGGGGTGGTCTAGGGTTGCAGGTTATCGTCGAGAGTCCTTTAAGCGGGCTCCTGGCGGGAGGAACCTGACGAGTGTCCTGACAAGCAGCCTGTTGCGTGACCTGCCCGATCAATATCAACACTGGCGCAACACCCGGCTCTCTCGGATCTTCCTAAAACCCGTAGTGTCGTCTTCGACCTCCTTTTTTTGCCTATTCTTACTGCCTACTTTATGTAATCCTTTCGTTCCACTTGGATAGAGAATCAGTAATAATAAATGGTAGGATTTACTTTGCCAGTGTTTGATAATTAACGTTGGTATATAAATTTATGATAGGAAGAACGAGGTACTGTGTGCAGGAGCGTGATAGTTCGTCGGTGGTTGAGGAAAACGAGGATGGGAACTCAAGCCTGAGGGTAAAAGTCGGAATAATTGGTCTGTTATTCCAGTGGGGATCGATTAGGAGCACTAGCTCGGCTTGTATCACATTGAGAGCGATGAATTGTACGGGCTAATGGCCCTTTCGAAGGGTGCGCCTCAGGTCCCTGTGTGTCTTCCAACAGTTTCGCCCTCGAGTCGCCTGAAGCGTGCACGCGCCACCCTGCAATAACCGGCCACGTGGCTGGCGCAAATAATTCATAACCAACGGAGTAATAAATCCATCGTCAGTTATACTTGCGAGCCTCGCCCGAAAAAAGAAGACGTTCCTCGACTCCCTAATTCCTAGTAGACACAGGAGATGGTTTGTACGTTGGATTAGCTGGGATACAAATATACTCCTCGATCCGTGCCATCCCTCGCATCCAATCCCCGTCTCTATCTCCCCTTTATCGTCGAGCGACGTGATTTTTTGCTCGCTCAACTTCTCGAGGCGAGCGCTCGCCGATCCGAGATGCGACGCCATCATTATTTCATTAGGAACTCAGGCGTCCCTCCAACGGAAGATTGTCGCTCTCTCAATCTTCGTGCCTGGCAGTAGAATAAGCTCTCGCTCTCTTGTCGGAACGTCGTTATATCCAAGTTATACGGACTCCCCTCTCTCTCTCTCTGCTTCAATCGGGCAAGCAGCCTGGACAGGATAATACCGAGCTCCGCTTGGCGAGCACTTCACTTTTTTTCTTTTTTTTCACTAACTCGAGACAAGCCGGCTTTTTATCCGTTCCTTCGAGACTCAAAGTGCTCCAACGTATCTCGCTAGTGTTACACGAAGAATCGACACCGTATAAAACATTAATGATACGAATGCACTCGAAATTACACCATCTACAAAGACATTCTCCCACTCCCTCTCATTTTCTCAAAGAGTAGAGGGGAGGAAGATCGAGCGTCAGTGTGAGGCCTTCGTACTTAAAGGTCAACGTTTTTACCACTCGCTACCTTTGACGTCGGCTAAATCTGTGTCAGACCTGGATTCACTCCGAACTGCGGATATTTAAAAATAGAACGGGATATATCTGGAGTATACCTGGCACACCACCACCACCACCACTGCTAACCACTGCATGCCTTCATTTCGCCAGCACTTAAAACATTACGCCATTACAGCATTGGCTGGGCATTCATTTCACTCTATGGAATCGGGGACAGCGATGCGAGAGAGAATGCCAACGGTGCACGCGACATATTACTCGGCTCGCCTCGAATACGATCTCACTCGTGTTCCACGGGGGGCAGCCGGCGTGCCAAGATTACCGGGCTATTTGTAAGGGAAACGAGGGAGATCCGAAGTGCGCCACTTCCTCCAACGAAACCCCCCACTCCTGGCGCAGCATGTGTTGCGTTCGAGTGATAGCAACGAGTCACGATGGATCATTGTCGTCTCAGTATTCTTTGATAAGTTCTTGAAGAATTTTATGGAGAAATATGGTATATTTGTTCTATTATTGTTTCAATGTTTATTAGCTGTTGTTTGACACATATGCCACTTTTTCTCGGAGTACTGATTTCCCGAGGAATTAACGTGATCCAAACGGATTGGACGTGCCAGTAACTCGATACCAACGTGAATCCACTGTAATTTCCAGCCGCCTCCTGTTAGACGTTCCGATGAACCGACAGCCTTTTCCCATTTCCTTTCCCTCGCAATCAGCTGCCAACTCAGCCTCCGAGCGCTTGGAATACGCTTCTCTTCGCTTTAGTTGGATTCCTTTAACTTTGGATTATTTAGCAGCGTCGAGCAGTTTCTTCCACTCCTGACAATATGCCGGCGAATTCTCCCTGTCAGGAGTTCGTCGCCCTTAACCTATGCCAGAGAACTTTTCTAATTGAATGAGAAGGAAGGCGTACAGTCGGAGATTCCAATTAAGCACTGCCAGGATGTTTCGTGTTCGTTGGTATTCATTTCGATCTTAACTAATTTCTTACTTCTGCTTTCGCCATCTTTCCTTCCAACTTCGTTGAGATAAGAGTACTCTTCGCTTCTGAGAGAAAGAGAGAGAGAAATGCGTAGTGTCAAACTCATGATACATGGTTGTGGCAATTTTCAAGTTTGCACGTCGATTAATCCTCGCCCTTTGTGTTTATCCAGTACGCTCGGCAACCTCGGGTTAAAAAGGACCAGGATGGTTTTAATTAAAGCGAGTCCAGAAATTCCGTTGGAAACTTTTCTATTGGACCCTTGGGAGAGTATCGTTCTCCGTAGCAGAGGTGAACATAAATCGTTTGGTAATAAATATCCCACTTTCTTCGAGTTCTTCGAACCCTCAAAGCTTCGCAGATACAAGCAGCGACCTCTGCGATTTGTTTCTTCTTTTTTTTTCCACCCCCTCCTCAATTCTAGGATATAATAGCAGCGAGTGTGACTGGGAGGCTCTCGAGTAATTCCCAGAGGCTCTGCATTCCCGGGTTTATAATTACTGGAGCTCCCGTCGACACAAAGTATTAAACGAGCTAGCTCTTAATCAGGTACACTTTCGAGTCACGTACGTAGAGGGCGCTGTTACAGTGAGAAACAGTCTTTAAACGAAAAGGAAGTTTGTTACAAGGTCCCAAATGTTTCCTGAAAACGATGCTCTCTCATTCTAATTTTAGGAGACTCCTTGAACAAGGATGAGTTTGATTCGCTTGTTCAAATCACATTCCAGTGGGACAGAGAGTTGGTTATGAGTTCCGTCCAGCGGTTGGTGTATACGATTCGATTCCAGAGTATGTTTGTCTGAAAATCAAAGGGGTGGTTCTGACTATTTGCGTCGCATGCAGATTAGCTGCCTGTATTAGTTCAAGCGAGGCATAGTGTCGGACTGGCCAGGATTACCGGGCACCCATACTTTCCCAATTTCAAGCTTGCTAGGAGACCAGCAGCCACTATGCGGGCTTTCCCTGCTTCTCTTACCAACTATGCGAAACAAGTATACAACCGTGCAACGTCTAAACACAGAGCGGAAACTTCCTTTCCTACTCGCTTCCTCACCGAAGAGTCCTTGGACTCAGCTGTGGTCGACCGCTACGTGCAAGTTCGATCGTCGATTCTAAGATGTCCGAGAACTTGAGCAGAAAAAGTCTAAAGAACCATTTAGTTCGCTCGAGAGACATTGAACGATATTACAGAAAATTCATAAGCATATAAGAGTACCCGTGCAGTAGCTCAGGGGGATAAGCACGTGACCAGCAATTAGGGGGACGCGAGTTCGATCCCAACTTGTGTCAGCACTGATTTTTCAGTATGTTCACGAATTGCGCGGTTGGGTGATTCTAAATTCCATCTTAAAAATTGTACGTCTGCCGATATGAGCCCAAGTTGGTTCCTTTCCCCCATCCTGGCCTTACTAACAAAATGCTCATACACTGTCAGTATGTTTCCAGATCCTAAGGGGAAGGTCTCTCGACGTTAATGAAACAAACTAACTAGCATAAGCATAAATGCGCACAGGGACATCCGTTCCGGAATTCAGCTTTACAAGGTTGGGCTGCAAGAGTGGGGATTCAGGGGTAGATAAGCTCTTTCTCCCTAGGTCGCGTAAGCTAGCGGGAAAGAAAAGCAGACCTGGGTATAAACCTGCACGGGGGCTTGGTTCGGGGCTGCCAGCAGGTGGCAGGTTCGCAGCGTATCGATTTCTTACGAATCCAGCCGGCGGCCGGGCTTGGAAAAGCTATACGTATACGTACACACCTGCAAGAGAAGTACACGTGGGGGAAGCACCTAGTTGAAACGCCTGTTCCTACACGCTCGACCTACACTGGTCAGGAGGAGGATGCCGGGCGCAGCACCGGCTGCTACTTCTCCAATTTCATTCATGTCGCCCTCGAGCTCGTGTCCCATTTCGGGCTAGAGTACATGCGGCACAGCGATATGAAATCGATCGACCTACCCAGCCAAACTCTCCTCCTCACCCTTCGGACTTAATGAAAAATCGGCCTGATTGAACTCGCCGAATTTTCCCAAACTCCCTCTCACTCTTTTCTCCCGGCGGGTGTTGTTAATTCCTGCGGTGAATATAGCTGAGAGGAGCGGTCCGTAGAATCCTCGCTTGTTGTGTGACGCAAAGAATGACCCGTCGACCTCGGTTATTTTCGGGCAGCCCACTTTGCGATTATCTCGGCTTCCCCGGAGATCTTTTCAGAGGTACGAGAACCAAGAATCTCGCACTTGCAATAATTTCAGGAATTTTCTTTACTTTGGTGGATCATAGCTCTTATTAAAAACTGTACATTTATATTGCTCATGCAATGAACCCCCAGAATACAGAAATTTATAAAAAAATCAATCAATTACCATTTTTAAAATGGACTAGCTTTACTAGTTAATATATAATATATAAAATTGGTGAGCAAGAGTTACCTCTCGGGTGCTAAGGGTTAATCGCTGCATGAAATGTCTCCTAAATTCAACGGGGTAGAGATAGGATCTACGGCATAGTGGTGGTCGTCCCACCGAGTAGATTCGAGGAAGGCTTGTACACAAGTTGGAACGGTGTCAAGTACGCGCTTGGTAGGTTGGCTCCTCGAGAAAAAGCAAACTTTTGAAAAGCCGGCTGTATCGGGCGGCCGCTTCGTCAAGAGCGACATCTCGCTTTCGATCCGTCGTGGCGGCTCCTCCCAACTCCTTCCTTTTCATTCTCTGACTTTCATTGATGCGTCTCCTTCTGCGGTGGAGCTTCGCTCCGAGGAATCTTGCGTTAGTAACACCTTTAAGAGGGCACATTAAGAGTACTAGCTTCCGCCAGGAAATCCTACCGGCTTTCTCCGACGTCAAAGCGGAACGCGTGTGGAGTGTGGACCTTTCCCGGAAGGCGAGTGCACTCGTCGAGTGCTGCTCCGTCGGCAGAGAGAGAGAGAGAGAGAGAGGGAGAGAAAGAGAGCTTGGCTGTCTCTGTGTTGCGGCGAGCGGAGGATGAGAAAGGTCAGGAAAAGTGGAGTGCTCCGTTGGAGGCATCAATAAAAGCCGGGCAAATCGTTTCAATTGACCCGTGACAGCTGCTCTCGGCCATTCCGCTCGCCTCTGTTGCCTCCTTGACATGGGAGTGCGCGCGTAGACTGGCCAGCGCACCGTCCTTGAACTTTCATTAGCTGAATCGACGCGCAGTCGAGATTGCCGGATTTGAACTCACCTATGGCCAACTATGACTCCTTTGCGCTTGGTTCAATTGGTTTAATCGCTTTAGTTCTTCATGGGTGTTCCTTTATTCGGAGGGACTTTGTTATTCGAAAGATTATATAATTCTGTTTGAATTGTTGAATTAAAACTAATTTTTCATTACGCCATTAAATAATAATGAAAGACAGTTTTTATACGGTGTGTAAACATTCTTTACACATCCTGTTTTTCGTTGAAAAATGTTACTAAAGAAAAAAATGTATTTTCTTAATTTCTTGAAGCACACAGGCATGAGAAATGTCCCACTTTCTCAGTCCTTGAACGTGCATGGTGGAACGTAATTCATACCACTTTTAAATCGTGAAATTACTAGAAGCGCAAAGGTAATTTCTACGCAACAAAACGTTTTTATATTATAAAATCTTATCCTTCATAGAGTCAAAGCAGAATGTTTTGCGAGGGAAAATAAATTTCCCTTAAAGGGAAAACTTTTCTACTAAGAAAACTTATACATAAATACCGAAGTACGTCTTTTACCCGGCATTAAAGTAGAATTCCATAATTTCAAATGCAAAATGCCGCAATATACTTCTTTCTTTTCTTGTTTCGATTTAAGTCTAATTACTTCCAGATATTATTGCATGCGATTAAATAAAAGAGATCGATTCCAAGTCATACGTACCACCATACACAAAGAAGATGGTCAGCCAAGGATCATCAAAATCCCATTAACCCTTTAGCGGTGCGTCGGCTGGAAATCTTCCACTACGAACTTCATAGCGGTTTGAGAAGCGCGCGCAGAGAGGGGAAGACGTTGAACAAGTGGAGTTCTTACGGCGAGTCTCAATTGCACTGGTTGCCGTCTAACAAGATGCGGGCTTCGTCGTCGTCGTCGTCTTGCCGAGGCGTAATCGTGCTCCATATAACTTACAAATGAGACCCCTCACCAATTGCTAGGGCGGAAGTGACTCGTTGTGTGCGCTCTCTCGTCGCTCTGCTCTCCCATCGGCCAATCCCCGCGCGCCTCGTCCACGATCATTGCGCCGCGTCGCCTGCAACGTGATCTCAATGATCGGAACGTGCCTCCACTCTTTGATACATCTTTTCATTGCTTGTACAACGACTTTCGTCTTCCCCTTTGTTTGCAGTGAAATCATTCTTCTGGGTAATATCTTTTGTTATCGTGGATGTTTAGACTTGTTTTGACATATAATCATTTTTATTGCTTATGATTATTTAAATTGTCTAGTGTTTATAGAATTCTATTCTACGAAATAACAATTATTCCTAGGTACTCGTTCGGTGCAACCGAAATCAATAAACAATTAAATGGACAATAATTTTATTCCGTTGGGATGACAGAGTGTTCTACAGAAACGCGTGGCTGCTATTAATTATTTTTACTTCGATTTCGTGCTCTAGAGAGAGAGCAAGGCTTGGAAACAAAAAGTGGAAGGTATTAAAAGCAGCACGCGCGTAGGTGGTGGGGGTTGTTTCGATGATAGGTCGATGGTGACGCTTCATGAATTCGTCAGAGCGATTGGAAACCCGGGCCACGTATAGATTCCTTGTTTTTGCAACACTGCAGAATATATTCGGGGTGTAGTCCATGGATAATGTTCTTGTCGATATTTTAAATGTTGATAAACCAACACACATATAGTTTTGAAATAGGATGATTTTGATAATTGAAAAATATTATTTGAAATATCCAATCATAACCTCTCCTTATTACTATCCGACTAGTGTTATCAGTCATCGCACGTATTAGATAATGAGAAACTAGACAATGAATCCGCGATAGGAAAAGTCTTTTTCTTTTCCCTGACTAATTTTCGGGTCAGTTATATGAAGATCCGGGATTTCGAGCGGAGAGATAAAAATAGGTGGAGGAGCATCAATATTGAAATTGGCCGTGTTCAGCTCGTCTGGCTGGAAGGAGGAGGAGTGGCTCGGGAGACATCATCCCCCGCTCACCCTTGAGTACCAGCCTTAAAGTCTCCGCAGAAATTGTGTTGGCGAAATGGGGCGCGTGGGAAGCCGCCGGAGAAATTCGAAAGGTTCGTCTTCTCTTGTTGTAGTAGAAGAAAGAGTGAGACGGTGGTTACTTGTCTTGTTCTCCGAATAGGAATCCGATTTCCAAGTTGTAAAAATTCTATCAGTACACGCTCGCGGTATGTCCGACTGTTTTAGCGCGTTGGATATTAAGAGACAATCGGGTTACTTCATTTCTGATGACATCTTTGTGCGATAAACATGTAGATTCACAAAATTCACAAAGATAAATCAAATTAATCATTTATTAGTTTTGTTTTTTGATAGTATTTTAATTAGAGTCGAAAATGAATCACAGTTTAAACTACGTAACCAACATTGAAATTTTCAATGAAACCTAGCTTTACATTTGCGTCGACATCTTTTTATCGTATCTGGCCAATAAAATCGCTTTCTTTCCGCTGAACACATTCCAATGCGAACGAGGTTTTAAGTGTTCATAAACCAACCCGCGCATAGAAATCACAGTGTTCGTTCGACTGTTCGATCGAATTTACGTTACGATTATATTCCGGTCGATGTGATGAAATCCTTTCTTTCTTTGTGAAAGTTTCAATGTGTTTTTACGACGCGAGCGGCAGTTTAAGTGTTAATAATCCGGAAATGGTAAAACCGCAGTGGCAAAATGACGTTCCATGATAATGGAAAAGTGTCCAAATAAGGTTAGTGCTGCAATTATAAAAACTAACATGTAAGTACCTTTAAGAAAGAAGTATACATTTTTTATAAATAGAAGACGATTTTCTAAAATTAATTATATATATGTATACTGTTAAGAAATATTGTATTAATTATTGTATTATTTTGTAAATCTAGTATTAAGTAGAATAATTCGCTCGATACAAATATATATCAATTTCTCCGAAACCTTATAAAATGTTATACAAGTCATTTCGTCCATTCGCCGAATTTAGTATTGGACGTGCGATAGGAAGAGAGAATCTAGAACGAAGTAATCGCGGTAATTTCATGAATCAAGCTAGGACGCTTACGTAAAGCCCAACTGTGGGCCAGTAGCCTTCGGAGACCTATGGGAAAAAGCCCCCCCACTCTCCTCCCGAACCCCAGATTTATGTTTCGACATGCACGCGCCCCCGCTATGGAGCGGGTTACCACTTGCGCGAGTCCCGTTAACACGGCACGCTCGTGTACGGATTTAGTTCGAGTTCTCGCAAAAACACGGCGGAGATTCATCGCGGGTGAAATCTCCCTGTCGTGTTGCCGGCATTGCTCGACACACGATTCTTGTGCTCGCAATATTATACCATTTGTCAGTTATTCATTTTGAAGGATGGCGTGATTTTTATTGGGTTTTCGAATGATATAACCTAAAATTTTATTTACCCATTCTATTGCTTTTAATGTCTCTTTATAATTTGAAATAAACGAATGCAGGCATTGTACACTTGTTTCGTTGTTTATCGATGACTAGAAAAGTTAAAATATCGACTAACATAACTATCAGCTCAATATTTATTCGTCATAAATTTATAATAACATTTGCATTGCATTCTTATTGAAATTCTGCCTCGGGCGTACCTTCGAGCTTCTCCTCTGACATTGACCAATTTCGAAACAATCGAGTGTTACACAACAAACGAAACGCATACACCTGCGACCAAAAAATACCCATTTTTTTCCCTTCCGCGATTGTTTCGTCGTCAATAAAAAAATCGCGAGCGTAAGCGCCGAGGACATATTTCGTGTGGAAAAATCGACGGCTTTTTTCTAGAACAATTACTGGAATGACTTATTTCGAGGTATCGGGTAAACATCATGTCAGTGAGAGATATTTAACACCTCAGTGAAAATAAAACAGTATCTAAAACAAGTATTACCACAATACTTTTGGAATAAACTTTCTTTAAAAAAAAGACAATTGTCTCCAAGTACATTTAACTTTTCTTAATGACAGTTCTTCTTTCTCAAGAAAATATATATATATATATATATTTCTATTTAGAGAAGACTTTCTTCCAAACACATTGAGTGTACTAGTGTTTCGCCTGGAAAAATCGATGTCACTCTCACCGTACCAATTACTAAAATGACTTATTTCGCCGTGCCGAATCTCGAGTGTCTCTTTCGGCGAGCCAGGCGAAAATGCTCGAAGAAACCGAAGTGGAGGGGGCTTCAAACAGTGTGGGGAGAAACTGTAGACGCGGAGGGGAAGGGAAAGAAGGAGGGCAGGTGGATTGAGTGACGCCACCGGAATTTGACGCAGTTAAAAGTCAAGGCTGCTTGGAAGGAGCCCCGCTTTTGTGCTTCGACCAAACCCGAGTGCGCTCCTTTCAGCTTCCACCAATCTCACAGCCGGTGTTCTCTCTGCCATCCAATGAAGGAAGCTTTTGGAAATCGGCCGCTGGGTGTTTTCATGGGATGCCGAAGGTGGACGAAATGGAATTAGCCAAAATTCCAACCTGCTATTATTCCTAGGTAGCTCGAATTGCGCATTGCTTCGGCCAGTGGATCCGTCGGTAGCATTGCTGCCACATAAACAGTGGATTCACTGGCGGTGCGGGTGACAGTGAATCCACTATGAGATCGATCGTATATGGTCAATTCGAGTCCACTCGGAACTAATCTGCCGCCTGAAATCAATATGATACGCTTGCCATTGAAATTGACTCGAAGATAATTGAGTCAATGACGCACTTTGAATTACAGTAATTTATAATATTTATTAATATAGAGAGAAATTAATTTACACGTGAAGACTTAATACTGTTCGTTTAATAAAATTTAACAAAACGTCTCAGTAACATTACTACAACCTACCATTTCTAAATGAAAACCGACCCGGTGAAAACGGGCTACAATTTCTATTGTAAAATAAATAATACAGAAGCATGTTTGGATACGTGGAATTCGTGAACGAATAGAAACAGAGTATTACTGCAGGTAGAAGCAGAAAGGAGTCTAAGAGAATTGTGTATTCGGCAGCGCCCTTCGTGATCGATATTCGAGTTAGGCTGGTTTTATTCCATGGGGCTTATCCTTGGCTCAACAGGGTGGCCGATCTTTAACCCTAGCACCCGGAAGTGGAGCATTGAAGGAACGCCAGTTGCTCGGGAGAAAGAGTGCCAATCGTAGAGCTCTATGGGAAGCGCCGGAGCCAATCACGTGTGTCGTAGTTATTCCGGGCGCGTCCGACGATCGCTCGCGTCGCGTTAATAACATCACGCATTCCGTTCGTCTCTCCGGCCAGGCGCGCCTGCATCCTCTTCCTATCTCTCCTGCGGTATCCTTCTCCCCCTTTGTTCCCTCTCGGAGGCTCCCGAAACTATCGTCGAGTCGAATTATGGCACGCCTGTGTTCTCCAATCCATTCTCGCCTTTCTTTGCGTCCTTTATAAGGAAGTGAGGGTTATTATTATTCTGGATTGTTTGAAGCAAGTATAATTTGATTTCAATTCTTGTTGAATCACGTGGATTAATTAAAAAATACAATCATAGCTGTTTTCCGATCATTAGTATTTATTAATACAATTTATAGTAAAGTAAACTTCGATTTTTCAGAAGCTACCAAGTGGAGTGCGAGGACCCATCGAAGGGCAAGCAAAACTAGGTTAGAACATTCTCTGCGAGGGATATGGGGGACGCGAGCTGACAAACTTACAAGTTTTTCTTAGACAGAGTTCAGCAGGGGGGAGGAACAGGGAATCTCGCTTCCGAGTTTCGTCACGTTTATCGGGTGTGCGTATGTAAAAGTAGAGACTTGCGAGTATGTGTGTGTGTGCGGAAAGCGCGGGAACACTCGGCGACTTACTTACTTTACTCTCTCGCCACTTTGCCCCCCTCTCGGAAGGAGGAGAACGCAGGGTGGTTGGATGGTAAGGTCGCCCTCGCTCTTTCGCCTTACTTATTTCCCCCGTGCAGTCACGTAGGGTAAAGTTTTGTCTGCCCTTCGCTGCCAAAGGAGATCGAAGGGATTTGTATGGGGAATTGATGTATCCGGAGTTAAAGCGAATGTTCCATAAACGAAACTTGCACCGGGTCGCCCTATATTCCGAGCCCTGAAGGGTTTTGCACTTAGAGTTTGTGTAGTGAAAATAGAAGTCGAAAGAACCCGAATCTGCTGAGTATTGTAAAGTGAAACGAAGTGAAGTGTTATTTAAAAATCGAGTGTCGTTGAAGTGGTGAATGATCAAGAAAATTGTGAGGAAGAAGTGAAGAAGAAGAGGAGGGAAGGTCTATTTGGATTCCATTTGGAATCTGCATCGGGCAAGGTCGAGAAAGACGCAGCCAAGGACGACCCACATTCATCGCACGATGGGGGATCATCGAGGGATGTGCGAGCGGAATCCAAGCGGAGCTCGCTGGATTTAATTGAGAGAATATCGCAGTTAAACACATGGTGGCTCGCTACGGTGGCTGGGGAGCCGGGCACACCGACACAAGGTTTTTGCGTGTAGAGGAGAGGCATAGGAAGGACAGGCAGAAGACCATTCCGTAGGGCTGTGCGGTGCTTATGCGCGAGACTTGCGCCGGGGGCAGAGTCTCCTCTCCACCACCACAGCGTCACGGCGACCGCCGCTATCAGCAGGAAGGCAGGAACGCCAGAACCGTCGGCGCACCTCGACCTCGAGCCACCTCGCCACCTCGAGCTCTCGGCGATCAGTCGACCCCGTGCAACGCGGCACGCCGGCCGCCGCGCAAAACCCCTCTCATACAAGCAACCTCTTCGATCCCCTTGTTTTCACTTTGCCATTGTGTCGTTGGCAAGCCTAGACAGAGTAACTTTAGTCACAAGTGGTCCTAAGTCAGTGCGGGTGTCAGTGAGGGGCAAGGTCATCGTGGGAAAGTTACTCCAAGACCTGGACCTAGATCAGCATCTGGATCAGGATCTGGACCCGGGCCTGTAGACAGTTCCTAATATTCTCAAAATCAAGGATCATACCCCAAAGACAAGGTTTTCATAGTGTTAGAAGTGATCAGCATCAAAAAGGATAAAGGACACAGAGTGCGAGAAGGCAGCCGGCTGCCGCCGGACCCCTAACTTGTTGAGTCTCTCTGCGGTCCAGGTGCGCTGTGCGTTCGATCCCGCGGGAACCGGAAGTCTCGATCGACCGTGCAACACCATGACATCCCGCTCCCCCTGGAGCCCGGTGCTCCTGCTGCTTCTGGCAGTCTTCGCGGAGACCAGCTTGGCCGGACACAACGACCCGTTGGTCGTCGAGACTACCAGCGGCCTCGTCCGGGGTTTCTCCCGTACGGTCCTCGACCACGACGTTCACATCTTCTATGGTGTCCCCTTCGCCAAGCCACCCTTAGGACCCCTAAGATTCCGGAAGCCTGTAGCGATCGAGCCCTGGCACGGCATCCTGAACGCGAGTGTCCTTCCGAACAGCTGCTACCAGGAGCGTTACGAGTACTTCCCGGGCTTCGAGGGTGAGGAGATGTGGAACGCGAACACCAACGTCTCCGAGGACTGCCTTTACTTAAACATCTGGGTCCCGAGGAAGGTGCGACTGCGTCACAAAGAGTCCGAGAACCCTAACAGTTCCGGGAATGGTGTTCCTCTTCTGGTTTGGATCTACGGCGGAGGGTTTATGAGTGGCACCGCTACCCTGGATGTCTACGATGCGGATATCATGGCTGCGACAAGCAACGCCATCATCGCCTCTATCCAGTACCGAGTTGGGGCCTTCGGTTTCCTCTACTTGAACCAACACTTTACTAATAGCGAAGAGGCACCCGGAAATATGGGTCTTTGGGATCAGGCCCTGGCCCTTCGTTGGCTGAGGGATAACGCTGCCGCCTTTGGGGGTGACCCTGATCTGATTACCATCTTCGGGGAGTCCGCAGGAGGTAGTTCCGTGTCCCTGCACTTGATTTCACCTATCACCAGGGGCCTAGTGCGTCGCGGAATTCTCCAAAGTGGGACTCTCAACGCACCCTGGAGCTTCATGACTGGAGAGAAAGCGAACGATGTTGCAAAAGTCCTGGTAGACGATTGTGGATGCAACTCGACCATGCTCCAGGACAATCCGGCTCGTGTAATGCTCTGCATGAGATCCATCGACGCTAAGACCATTTCCGTGCAACAGTGGAACAGCTACTGGGGCATCCTCGGCTTCCCATCAGCGCCAACCATAGACGGTATATTCCTGCCGAAGCACCCCCTGGATTTGCTGAAGGAGGCTGACTTTAAGAACACTGAGATCCTCATTGGCAATAACGAGAACGAGGGTGAGTCTCTGCCAAGTTCTTGGGGAAACGTCTCGAACGAGAAACGTTGCATTCTTGTTGCTCGTTGGTCCAAAAAGCCTTGTTTTTGGACTTCAGAGAATCTCATTATTGCCTGTTTGTAACCTTAAACGAGTCAGTGGCATTAAGTCTCGCCCCCTAATTCCCTCTTTATCCGTTCGCCTAGGCTGTAAATCTAAAAGTTTCGCAGTCTCCCTCTGCATCGAAGAAATAAAGGCATCGCCAGGGGGAAAAAGTTCTTCCTCTCTTCAGGGGAGCACTCTCAGTCCCTTTCGACTTGGGGGAGAAAGTCGAGGCATTGCTACAATCACCGTTGTACCGCTGGCTTCCTTCAAACTTCCTTGCGAGAACTGATTGCGAAGCAACGTCTTAATTATGCGCACTCTTTTTCCTATTGCACGCCGCCGGGCATCCTTGTTTTTTCCGTATCGCTGACGGAGACGCAGAATTTATTATCCCTGGGGACAGTATTGCTCTACGAATTTCAATAAAGCCCAGTATTGCGGACCAATAAAACTCCCGGCCGACAAATTTGCGGGTTGCGCGCAGCTATCCGGGAAATGGATCGCAAGGTCTGATCCTTAAAATTTCGTCTAGGCGAAGCCAGAGGGCGAGGCCAGGGGGTTAAAAGCAATCACGGATCTCTCGATAAGTAATATTGGGATTCTGTGCCGGCTCCTCTCCCTGCGAGGGCGGATCGATCACCCGAAGTGCGAGTGGGAGGTTAGGAATCGGGATCAAAAATGAGATTAACCGCCGGACCGAATGGAATGGCAATTTCGAGGTGGCCGTCGAAGCTCCCGATTCTAATGCTGATCGATCTCCTCTTCTTTCGCATATTTCCACTTCGCCTCCGGCGGCCCGCTTATTTAGTTAACGGTGATTCCCCCAGTCGATCAGGACGTCCGCCATATTTATCGGAATCTGAACTCACCTCGCTTTTTATTTCCCACTTTCTTCCTCACCCAACGATAACATTCACCTGGGAAACTATCTAGTTTACTAAGTACGATGGCACAGTTCGTTTAGTAGCGCCGATCTCTGGTTTTCGCGCCGGAAGTGGCAATATCTGCCGGGGAAATCGGCTGGTCCACGTACGAGGTTAGAAGTGGCGCCGTGCAAAGTGCTACCGGTGCTCGGCAATAGCCATGATTTTCGATTACTTACATCGAAATAAACGAGCGGCTTGGAAATTGTCGGGGTAGAAGCTCGAATAAAGTGTGGTTACTATTCCGGGGTAAGCTGGTAAATGGAAAGTGGCTGCACGCCCGAGCGATCGAAGCTGCGATCACGTTCGACCATCTTTTTCGATATTTGTATCGTAGCAGTTGGCAACCCACTCTCCTGTCGCACTGCCTGAGGCGGTGGTCCGACACAGCTGTTTCCCAAATCACCCGCAGAGAGGTTATGTCTCACAAGGAGCGAACCTTCGAAACATTGTAGCCGCAAAATGAAATTGGCAGAAGCGGAAAATCTTCCAGTGGACGAGCAATTGGGTGCGGCGATATTTATTCGGTAAGGAAGCGGTGGTAGTTAAATCCGAGTGAGTCATTAGTGATTCAGGGTGCTCCTACACTTTGCATATTTGGCGCTGACCGCGCACCTGGTCCTCCTCGAAGGGCGGAGGAAGCCAGGACCGGAAACAGCCCTGAATTATTGAGCAGCCCTTGCCGATACGAAAGCGAGCATTTTCGCAGGCATTGAATCAATTTCGGCTCCGTCCATTTCCGCCACCCCAATGACTTATGCATGAGCTTCAGCCACGTGACCACTCGAAAAGTTAGCCAACCCTTTTATAGCCGCTATTATTTCAAGTCTCGAGAGCCGACTTCCTCCCAAAGATAATACTCGTTCGACGAGAAAGTTCAACGTGGAAATATCAGCGAGATTTCGTAGTAGAACCCAACGGAAATCGAGTCTACTTTCTGTTTCCGGGAAGACAGGTCGACCGATAACCTTAATCGACTTTCTGCCAGTCGCTCGAATAGTCTTCCAATTAAAGTCCACGAATCCGATTTCCTACTCTCCCGAAATTCCCCAGATGGGTCACTCTTCGACATTAATGACAGTGTTAAGTTGGCAGGAGTGTGACGCAACGCACACGGCTATTGCACGCAGCGTAGCACAGCGATTGGTTGTATTCTGGGAGCAGTGATGATATCTTGCACGTGATGCTAAATTCGTAATGCAGCTGACAATTGAATGATCACATAGTTTCGTGTCGATTAAAGCCGGCGGAGCGAGACGCAGGCATAGGAGGCTGCTCTTGACTGTTGTAACTCAGTGATAGGCGGCAGAGGGCATACAGAGAGAGGTATTTAGTGATATTTCGGCCTCGATTTATTCATGCTCGATGTAACTAGAGAGATAGGACGCCAGGCATTTCCCAGGGATACGTCATGCCACTCTGGCATCATCCCTCTATCTGTTTCTCTCATTCGCCCACCTACTGCCTCGATATTGCAGCTGGGCATCGATTCATTTTGCCAGAATTTACATTCCTCCTGTGTGGCTACGGCTTGATTAGCCTTTCCAGTGTCTCCCGCAATCATCCGGCTCATTTGCCACCCGGGCGAAAAATCGGGAATTATTTCGAGCCTTTCAACAAATTTTTCTATCGCCTGGTGTTTTTAAAAATTGTTAAATGTTTTGCAGAATTGTTTTAAGTAATGGTGGAAATTTTTTGCGGATTTTTACTTACGAATTTATTGATTAATTGAATATCAAAGGCTTATGAGGTTGTAATGCGTTAGGTTATGTTGTATCTCTGGATTTGAGGTTATGTTCCGTAATAACGTTCACACTGCTATCGGGTGGCGCTAATGCCTCCGGTGTGCAAATGCTGGGTGGTATTATTTTGCCATTAGGGCTCCACGTGAACTCTGCGTTACGCATTATAATCCCATCGGCAGCTTGACGGAATTAGATGGATGGTGCACGAGTGTCGTTTCTCCTCTTTAACGCCGGTGGCGCTATTATCGCCGGTGGTGGATCTTCTCACGCCTCTTAAAATAACGACTGGCATACTCTGCATGCGAGATTCCCTCGGCAGCCTCCAATTGGATTAACCAGATTTTTCTAGGATCGTTATCATAAATTCAATATCCAATAACGATTATCGCAGCGGGTAAAATGGCAGGATTGAGGTTAGATAGCAATTCGAACAATGGCGTATCATCGATTCCGTTTACGGGTGAATTAGAGCGAAACATTGCTCGGTAGATGGAAGTCGATTCTCCCGATGCAAATGTGTCGAGCTCGTTCTGGGATATACGAGGTCCTCTTTTTCCCGGGGAATGATCCCGAGGGTCGGAACTTCCGGCCTCCGTCGCTCCCCTTTTTCTGGGAAGACAAACGCCAGGGTCGAAAGTTGCGTTTCAGTAAGCAGACCTTCCTACTTAGGGTTTTACTTCGCCGCCCTTTACTTTTCCTCAATGCTTCTATTTCTCCCAAAAGCTCCGGCAATGAACTTCTATTCTTTGGAGGTTAGAAAAAGGTCCTAGTGCCGCTGGAATAATTGCATTTTTCTCTCCGGCAAAGGGAGCGTTGCCGGTGCATTGTTACATAAAGCATTCATTATCGGCTGAAGGGGAAAAACAGGCTGGGGAAATTCGTAACGAGTAAACTTGGTTGAAGAGGTTAGGGCGGCTGTGGAAGCGTTCAATGGCGGCGTCAGTTTTTCCCCGGCTCGTTCAGGCATTGCCGAGCGATTAGCGGACAAACCGAGAGCAGAAGCTCTCCAGGAAGAACTGGAGAGATAAATCAGATAAACTCTTTGTGCGGCGCAGTGTCGCTCGACAGCCAGTCTCTCATCGTCGATCGGACTTAAGCCATCGTTATTCATCCATTCGCCCCGATGACAATTCCAACGCCAGAGGAATCTCTACTCCAATACGTTTTGTCGATCGAGCGTGCAGTGATTCAAAAATTCCCCTCCTGTTAAGATGCAAATTGCATGCATCCGAGATTTGTGTCAAATGCCAAATACCGGTGATTCACAAATTCAGATAATTTGCATACATACTAAACATGTTACATTTTTCCATATATGTATTTTCACATATATTTATCGTACAATTTTTTAAAGAAATCAATTTTGTTCCCTCACATCATTTTTAATATTTTCTCAACTAGTTTTTATTGACTGGCGAAATATTTCATAGGGTCCCCATGAATTTTACAGTAGCGCCATCACCCTCATACATAGTTTCGTTTCAAGTCAGTTCCTAGTGCGAAACTGCGACGCAACCGAGAGTTTATCGCGCTGAATCTTTAAGGGCGGTCGAGACAGGGTCCTAAATTTTTATAGAAACTTTTCATAGTTCTATAAAATCGCGCTTGTCCACGACACACGGTGCTGCCCTCGTTAGACCAAGCTCCTATATTACCGCAGCCTTCACAGAAGCATAATAAAATGAGCGGGAAAACCGAGGCGTAAAGGAATAACATCATTTATGAGGGAGAGTATATCATTGGTGGGGTAGCCAGCTTTCAGAGGAGCTTAAAGAACCTTTTATTAAGGGAATTAAGTGGAAAGCCCTTCCTTAAGTAATAATGATACCATTAAACTAATTGGAGGCCTTCAGGCGACCCGATATTCTTTTAACATCGACCCTTCTTCAACCCATTGTTCCCAAAACTCAATAATACAAATTCCCTCCAGGCTTCTCTAACCTCAAACCCAAAGAGGCGATGGTGGCGCCGCTTTATGTAAACGCGCGGGAAATCACGTAGCTTTTATTAGGCACGTAGCGCCCGGTACTTTTAAGCGCTGGAAATTTAATCTCGCCGACGTAGAACAGCCTTCTCGGCCCCTAAAGCAGAGCATTAAAGTCCGGTACACATGTTCGCATGCTTCGTTCGCTCTCTGAGCTGGAAAACAGTGAGAAGTATAGCAGAGAGGGGAATGTGCGCGAGGGCATTACGCAATCTGGCGAGAGAGGAGCCAGGCAGAAGAGCTCTTCCCACGGCAATCGCTATGATTGAAAAGTGAGGCCGACATAACCTCTGTAACCTGTGCGAACTCGTACCACGTGACCGAGATACGTGGAAATAATATTTGTACTCATTTTAATATTTGTGTTTTACTTATCTTGGCTTATTAAGTAGGCTATGTTATGTTTCTTACTGTTGCATCGAATAATTATCTATAAAATAATTGTTAACTTATGTTATTTCAATTTTGTATACATTTTAGTTTAATGTAGTATTTTTCACGTTTATTCATATCTTCAATGGATTTATACATCAAGTCTGGGTGTACTTTAAAGTGCATCCAAGCTACCCTTCCGTTCACCCGGATCCAACACGACACCCTGCCACCTGGCGTGATTTTTTATTAAGCCAGGCAGGCCTTGGGGGCCTCGTTATCTCCGGGGAATGCGAGAAAGAGGAATGAGGGTCACGCTAGGCGGCACTGAAAAGCCCCGAAGAGGCATTGTACCGATGGACAAGCCCGGCTAGGAGTGGAGAGAGAAAAAAAAAGCCCGGGCCTTCCTCGTTAATGTCCGTCAGAGTGTCGTTATTAACAGGCAGCGTCCCGTCGGTCGAGGGCATGACATGAAATTTTTGGCACCATTAACTGATTAGATCCACCGGCAGATAGCGCACGCGACGATTAAGCGTTAATCGGTGATCCACTCGAGCGCTCTTGTCACTTTTTCCGCCTATCCCTCGTCGTTCCGCTGACCTGACACTCTTCAACCCCCTTTTATTTCGTTCCACCCCATCAGGAGTACACACATTTAAGAGTAGCCTATACACATAAAAAGGAATAGCAACTAGTATCATTTGCCACTGGTATATTTATTTCTAAAGTAATTACGTGCCAATAACTAGAATTATTATTTTTTACTTCGAATTAATACTTGTATGAAAAGGCTTTGAATTTCCAAAATACGATTTTATCGCACCAATCCAATCTGCTGGTTTGGAATTAGCCCTTACTCGTCGGGAGCATCCCCTATCTTTATTTTCGCAGGTAAATTTCCAACGCAGTCTTTAATTAGGATTACATTCGGGGGTTGGTGGGGGGGTGGGCGTGAGGTGTTCAAAGGGGCGTCGGACTGTAAATAATCGCTGCCGGAGGGATGAAATTGCGGGGGAGATCCGTGCTTTATCCGGCTATCGAGCACTTTCTCCATTGAGTCGTTCCTCTTTAAGGGTTGGAGCCACAGTGAAGGGGTGGCTTTTCTCTCGCTCGCCCGCTCTCTTTCGCTTTCCGGGAGAGACCATGCCGGGGCCACTCGAAATGTATTTCATCGCCGGGGGTTAAGGTCACATTAGAGAGTAGCCTCACCCTCGCCCGTCCCTTGGCCCCTGCGCTCTCCTCGCACGCTTCCATTATCGGCCCCCTATTGTCCCCGGTATCTTCCTATCTGATGCCACTCACTCGAAAACCAACCCACCCCTTCGCCCAATTCTTTTTTTCTCATTTTATTCTGTATTTATAAGTGGGTGTTTTTATTATTAATTAAATTCGTAAGTGTACAATGTAGATGTTTGAATATTTTATTATACAGTTATAGAATAATTTTTATCATCAACGCATATGTTAGTAAGTTCGTGTTATCCTGTTAATTGACTTTCGCAATTGACAAAGAACTTTTTAAGCCCCCGCTTCTTCGTCTGCTGCCACTATTGGAAAAGTTCTTTTTCCAGAGGACTGGCACTCCGTTAATTATCCTTTTCGCACTAATGTGCCAAAGCCGCGCGACACCTCTGCCAAGGCTTAAATATTAATGAGAAAAATCGGCGGAAGCTCCGGCAATCTTTGCGCCTCCGGCGTCGCGGCGGCGCCTTTAGCTAATTACAGCCGGCGCCTAATTAATTCGACGGCGCTAATGAAATTTGTGCAACCGAGCGCGCCGCTCGCTTTGAACACAACGTCAGTTGTTTCCTTGGTTTTGGAGTGTCTGCTACTTCTTTTTATGAGTGTTGAGTTATTTTCGAAATTCTAGTATATAATTAACTAGTTGATATATATTTTATTAATGCGGGAAACAGGAAGGTTAATTATTTTTTTTTCAAAATTAGCACAGGAAGTTCTAGTGCGAGTACCGGGCGCCATTAATTGGCCCTCTTTCGAGTAGAGAGTGATGACTATCTAGTTACCGAGAATGGCGTCAATGTCGCTACTGGGCCTCTCACGTTATAAATGGCGTCCTCGAATAATGAGGCTGTTCGGGAGAGCAGGAGTGCACTTACTACTAATTACTTTCCCCGACAGCTTCCTTTTTGTGGCTCTGGCCGCAAGGGGGGTGCGACGGGGGTGGAAACACATATTCATCTTACCAGTGCATCTTTCGGATTCATAAGCACTCCTCTCTCTCATTCCCTATGAATTCATCGCTCCTGACATGGCATCGTACAGGTTATGTTCGGGCTTGTAAGCGTTTCTAGATGAGAACGAGCCACTTGCGGTTAATATTCCCTCGTAAATCCACCCTCGGCCGTAAATCGTCGTCGGCGCCACCTGAATTCCGGCGCGACTAATCGCGTGACGAAAAAAATTCACGGCTTATCGGCCATCTCGCCGAGTGGCGGCGGCACTGTCGCCGGCCAAGACAAGATGTGGGATGACCGTGTGGGTTGGTGGGTGTCGAGTGCATAAATAAGTAGGAAGTTAGAGGCGCGTCTGTGAGACCCTTGGCTTCCGGTTTCCGTGACTCTAATATGATTTGCCGGAAGCGATAACTCTGATAACGTTTTTCTTTGTTCCTGGAAAGCATCAGCCGCCTCTAACCTCTTTCTTTTTCTTTTCTTTCTCGTAAATATCGTTTGGGGGTTCTGCTTTCGAGGTTAATTGTCACGAAACATTGCAAAGCGGGTTTCTGAAACGGTTGACACATATTGCCAGGCATAAAATTCCCCGGCTGAAATGGAAAAGTATTTTCGGTGAAATCGTTGTCACGCGCCCTTCCGAATCCCCGAGACGAGGAAATAGGCATGGGTGCAGGTGGGTGGGAACGTTTATAGCTGGGAAATGCTGAAACGACGGGAAACCAGCTTTATTGTTTCCAATAAAAATCTCAGCCAGCCTCTGTTGGATTAGTTTGGGAAAAGAGGGGTGGCGAGGGAAGCTTTGCATGGACTGTGGAGCGCTATGTTACGACACACAATGTCACTTTCTTCTCCACCTTTTCGAACATCCACCCCCGAAATTCTGAACAAAAACGAAAAGAATTCCCCTGAAAAAAATCCCTCACTTAAAACATATCACGCGCTGCCGTCTAAATGGCGGCCAATAATTCAAAAAGTAATCTTGCCTTCGATCATTTAATTTCTGAATTCAAAAACCATCTCTCAATTTCTATGCAGTGCAAATCTATTTACAGTAGACTTTCAAGTACTGCATAAAGTACACTTTCGGTGTTTCGAAACGTGCTTTAACTGCAGTGCGAGAAACTAGCAAGAAACACAAACGCAGAGCTCTCGAAACATCGTTAGCAGAGGAATAGTTAACAGGGAATTAGTAAGGAGTCTCATGACGTTCTGGAAGTTCAGAGACACTGGAGAATTTACACCATCGTAGTCAGAGTCGAATTCATAACCAAAAACCTTTGTAATATATTACAAAAAAATAGAGTAGCAAGTAAAAAAATGGTTAATAATCTGTGAGGGTTTACAATAAATTATTTGAAATTATTGAATTAAGCAGACAGCTCGTTGGAAACTACAGTAACTCACGCGATCCCTTTTTCCCTGCTCCACCGCAATCAGGAAGTTGCCTGCTTTCCGTTTCGCCAGGTTTTCGCGCGCTTCTAACAACCCAAGCACCATAAAGACGTCCTAACCTCAACATTGGACATTCGTAGCATTCTCCGGCCATGTTGGCGACTATGGCGCCGCCACGCCGGAAGATTTACATGTCAAGTGTCTGAGACAGAATTTTAAACAAGCCGAAAACTCTCCTCGTTCTTCCTCTTTCACTTGCCGGCAAAAGGGAAAAGGGTGGAGTTTATAATTCCAGGCTTTCTAATCAAGGAGTTCTCGGGCGCGTTAATGACGCGATTCCAGCCGCATACAAATGCTCCTGTTGGCGAATGGGAAACCACCGCTCTTCCGAATCGAGCACCGATGAACTGGAATGCGGTGCCTCGGCTCTATGGTCGCGCAGTTTTCCAGAGGGCAGTAGCGAGCACAGTTTAACGAGGTCCGCTCTGCTATTTGACGCGTGATGCGCAACTATGCGCACCGGAAATTCGTTCAACTCGACCACAATTTCGTGCTACCGCTGGCAACCCTTTTCCCACGACCTCTTCGGTGTCCCTGGTATCCCTGTATTGCTAAACTGAGTTCTCGTTGCACCAAAACTCCAAACTTTTTAGGGAATTTTAGTCTCGAAGTAATTGGTTTTTATCAAATTCCTTGCAGTTTTATTTTTTTTTAAATATTAATCAAGCTATACGTTTATTAATTAATAAGTATTTAATGTTTCGATGAAAGTTGCTAAGTAAAACACTTGGTAACAAATGATTCTCTCTTTCCCGAGATAAAACTTTAAGTTGTAAACTTCTGCATCCCTCAGCCCATACATATTTCATCGTCAAGTTGTTTCGAATTTCCCTGCAACGCTTGCAGTAACTTAAGAGAAGAATTCTGGTGTGAGTAACGAGCGGAGTGCCATCTGGACGAACCAAGGTGTGAGGAACACATCAAACAGTTTGTACACTGGCCAGACTGCAATCACTGGCAGCCGTCCAACAGGAGCACGCCATCGACGATGCATCATCCTTCTCTCCTGTTTCGAGCACTCCGGACACGTTAATGCTCATGGGAACATCAGTCTAGGGACTTTGGCGTGCGTGCTAGACATTGGTTCGCCTACCAGTACTACCCATGTTCTAACCTCCCGAACATATTGTTCGATTGCAGGAAATCGACCTTTGGTTAATAATAAATTATCGGTTTTAAAATTAAATCCTATTTGCCGCATTAATTTTGCGAAAACAATCAGTTTTTAATGTTTGTAACATAATTAAAATCAATTAAGTATTATTGGAACCGTTCAAGAGTCCTTCTGGTTAGAAAATCAATTGATTCAATGGGGAGAGTGAGGAATCAGTGTGTAAAGAGGGTTAACAGAATAAAGCTGTCGAGTCTGGCGTGATAATAGCAGGTTAATCCGAAAGTCCTGATCTCCACGCTCCATTAGAGTTAGCCAGGAATAAGAAACAGTTGGTTCGACTCGATCGGCGACGGCCGGGGGATGAAAGGGGGGCTATCGTTACTTCCGACGGGACTTGGCTGCCGTCCAGATTCAACAGTTGCCAGTCCCAGCTTGCTAAAGAGAGAGAACGCTCGGCCAGAGCGAATGAAATTGAGACGAAGGACTGAAATAACCGTTGGACACGTTTCGCAGATCGACGTTACACGTTGGCCCATCAAATTCCCTATGGCAGCTATTTGTCTGTCGGCCATCTTGCATGAATTGTTTCCCGCGCTCATGCATTAAATATGGCCGCTAAGACTTAACCTAGAAAGATGCCGGATGCGATATTAATTAGGCTGGGCATGCAATAATAAACAGCGTTTACGTTTCGTTGCGTTGTTTGTGTGGCTAGGAAATTCTTGGGAAGCGGAACGCTTATAATAATAAAGTTGGAAGCAGCAGAATGCCCGCCGGTGGTATTGCGCTAGATATCTTGGGGGTTAGGATTGGAATCGAGGTATTCGAGAAGTTCTCAAGCACTTATTTCTGCTGGTAGTGGATAGTTAGTAGGCAGAGTTTCGCCGGGCTGTTTAGGATATTATTCCAGTTCCGGCGCAGCCCCTGCGGGGGTGGAAATTAATATCCTTCGAATCGAGCAGCCGCAGACCACAATTCGGGTAATGAGTTGTGCCGGGGGAGGAAGCAGTCGACCGGTGCTCATCGATCTACTCGGATTTCGAGTCGATAATTCGCCGGGATTCTCGTTATCACGAGCTCCCGCAAGCGGCTGCCGAGAGTGGCTTAACGAAACTCTCGCTTAATCGACTCCGGGCGTGTAATGCGTTGGCACAAAATCACCCCTGCTCATCTAATCTCTCACGAAATAGACATGTTCTTTAGATTTTTAAAATAGACTCTTTAAAAATATATTAGGTCGAGAACTTATATTAAAAAAGTATTCTCTCTGTTAGGTAATCTCTTAGGTTATCTTAAGTTTTAATTGACAGAGTTAACCTCACACAATTAACCTTGTCCATCCGAATTAACGTTTTTCCCGCCCAGTTAATCAATGTTGCCTTTACTTTGGCCCCGGTTGGCCGGCATCGGCCATTGTGGGTCGCCCGGTCCACTTAAGAACTGCAAACACAGAGTACAGTTTTAGTTGTTCGTTGTTACAAGGTTGGTGAGGGTCTTCGGTAAATTGGGGGTGGCAAGGTCCTGGAAAGCAGCGCGTGACCGAGTGAAAGCCCCAGGAATTCGACAAACTACCCTACCATTCACTGCGGACCATACCTAACCTCTTTTTCCTTACTTTAACCCTCTGCTCATCTGCTTTGGTAGGTTTAAAACGACCGCAATGGGGACCGCCTTTAATCAAGTTTTTCTTATGCCGACTTAATGAGCTCTCTCAAAGACCACCCCAGTTGGTAGCTACCCTGGGAATTCGGTTGGGTTTGCAGGTCTGCCAACAGAAAATTTGGCTTCTTAACCAATTTACTATGGCAGAGTTGACAGTTACACTTCTGCATTTTGTGATAGATAGAATATAATATCTTAGTAATCAATTAAATGTTTATTTAAACTGATAATTTAATGCTAGTTTGATGGACAATATTGGTCCTTTATAGGAAAAAAGTTAAAGCCGGCGGAAAGTTAATATCCTAAGAAAAATCGTCGATCATTCATCCAAGAGCTTTTCAGGAGGGCTTTACTGCCGAAACTCACTAGTCCGTCAATTTCGTATTCCAGGGAAATATCGGCGATCCCCGAAAGCAGAGTTCTAGCAGAACTTGCTCGCAGCTCGTTTGTTTCGGAGTCTCGCCTTAAACGATCGGTCATTACGGTGACGTGGCCTCGTTTGTCATGGCCCTCCATGCGTCCTCAAAATATAGCTTCGTGACTCTCGGCTTTTTCCACCGGCCTAGGGAATTTACGTCGCCGACGTAACCGACAGAAAATGTGGTCCGAAGAAATCAAGGTGACGTCGAAGACAAACGGTGGCGAACTTAGGCATCAGCGAGGCCAATGATTATCCGCAATGCGCCTATGAAGTTTATTTCAACAAAACAACGTAATAACATAACCATAAAAATGATAACAAAAGTACAAACAGCATTATTACTATTTGATAGTTACTAAATAATTTCCCAGATACTTATAAATAATTATTTCGAACGAGGTAAGCCTATGTTAGGTTATCCGATAAATAATAAAATAGCCAACGTGCCCTAACCTAAGAATAAGAGCACGTACGTATCCGAGCGCCCCCTTTTTACGAGCGATATTTCCTATTTAGTGTAGCGTGCAGGGGCTTATCGTGTTCCCGGGGAAAGACACGGGCTCTCATCCCCGAATACCTCGACTTACTGCTGCTCCTCCAGAAGCGTATAAATACTGCTTAACTCCAATCCGCTGCGGGTTTGTTTCCAGATAAACAACCTGCCAGATCGCTCCGCCGCCATTACGATAGCCAGAGCGCTCCCTCTGTCTTCAATCTCTCGAACTAAACCCAGACTAAGTTAATCGGAACAGGAAAGGAACAGATATTCTGGGATTAAAGTGTTATAACTAAACTTTGTCTATCATATTTTCCACATAATTAAAATAAAAATTTACCAAATTCTAATGCAAGAAATATGGACTTAATTATACCGATTACCAAGTAAAAATACTTTCATGTATAATAAATTTCGCCCAAGTAAAGCAACATAGTTAAAAGCGAGGGACTACAGCGTTGTACAGGGTGATTAAAGGTTAACAATATATTTTCGGTAGAGGAGGCTGGGATCTGCTCTCCAGCACGCTAGGTTCTATGCTTCATCTCCCTCAGCAAACCGCGTTCCACCTCGGCCCGTCATGTTTTAATCAAGCAATCAATAAATTCTCCGCCGGCCGTTCTCACGGCGTGTTAAAGCGCGGAAGTCCAACTCCTGGCGGGCCTTTGTCTGTGTGTGTGTGCGCGTGCGATCAATCGCCCGGGCGAGCACACACGTGTCCCTGTCGTAGGAGCTCGTTCTCGCTCGTTTCTCATTGCCGGTCGAGTCTATAGCCCTTTAAGCAACGGCCAACTGCGTTGTGGAGAATGTTTCATTCATGCCGGACAGCTGCCGTGATCCACGGAATTTGTTGGCGATTTTAATTAATTCTGTGCGAAATTTTAAAAAATTATTTTTATTCTCGATAAAATGCGAAGGAATGTGACTTTTTTTATTTTAAATATTGTTACATATTTCTTCTGTTTAAATGGAATTTGGGAATGGCATTTTTGGAGGGAAAGTCAAATAATTCTGACTCGTCGTAACCTCAAACTTTATTAGAATAAAATGAAATAGAATAGAAATATTCAAACAATTTATATTTCTGGTTCTATAATACTATTAACAATCACTAAACCCTCGTTATCACTTGAAAATCACACAAATCAATTTGTATAACCCCTCAAATCATTTAAAGGTTAACTTCCTCGATTCAAACATCCGAGCCAGCGTCACGTAACCCAGAAATACTAGCACGACGCTATTTCGGGGCAAAAAATCGTGTCTCGAGGTTAATGGGGTGACTTTGGAGTCAGCCCTCTCGACGGATGCCGCAAAAACCAGCTGGCAAAGTGGCGAAGGGTGCGAAGGGGGCGCCGCGTTAGCGGCACGCAATGTCCGATTACTCAGCTCGATCCCAAGCGCAACAAGTCCCATTCGACTCGGGATTCCGCCCGGCAAACACCAGTCGTTCCCATAATCAACCGGATAATTTCATCGCGACCATTCCTGCCTGAAAAATAATCCGCAATCTGTTAATAGCGTATAACGAGGTTAGATACAGGTTCATTCATATTTTCTTTGTATGTTTATTCGGTTAAATTGGCGGGAAAATCGTGTTGTAAAATGTAACATTTTATATTAATAGACATTTGTTAGATATTTGCATAGACTACGTTAGTCTGTAAATAATATATAAAATGTACACAAATATCTCCTGAATTCGTATATAATTAAAATGCCTATATTATTCATAATTTTTTTATACCGTAATTATTGAAGAGAGTAAATGAATCGCTCTGTACACTATAAGGTTATCCAAGATATTGAAACAAGTTGGGACGTTCAGAACAGTACGAATCTCGTGTATGGCGCACTTAGATTTCCTAGGGACTTCCTAGGGTTCTTTTGACCCAGTAGCGATAGTTTCACGGAGCACTAAAGGCGAGGAGAGTGGCGGCGCGAATCGATCAATTATGCAGAGAGTGAGTCATATCCTCGTTGATCGATAGTGTCCATCGCTTGTCACAACTGCACGCTACACTTTCTATCCCCCTTGGAAGAACTGTACTTCCTTAAGAATAATTCATGGAAATTGGAACTTTAGTCTAGCAGCCGGTTTGTGTTGGTAGCCGATTGAAGGTTAGCTTTCATTAATGATAAAGCCAATCAGGCTGATCATCGGATTTTCCGTGCTTGTTTGCGATCAACTGGAGTTTAGCCTTTGAAAAAGAGTCTAAATGACATTTCAAAGGTAAATTTAAACTTCCATTTGAAATTTAAATAATGTATTTGCTCCAATTTTATTAAACCAGAACAATTTTAGGAAATTTCTATAAATTCACAGTTTTTAAGAGGGTTAATTATTAAATAGATCGATGGAACTCTCTTCTATTAGCTTCGGCGGTATTGTTGGAACCTGGTTAATAGGTGGTTATGGGTCAGCCGATACCGGAGACGATTCCGAGCTGTCAGTCGAGCTCTTGATGCCGGGCGTCACTAAATTATGCTTGCGCTCGAACTCGAGCGGCCCAGAAATACGCCTCGCACGAGCGATAATTATTCCGGCAGAGGGAGCATCCGGCAGTCATTATCAATGGATCATCCAATTAGGAGCGACGACGTTATGCGAGGCGTAAGGCGGTAATCTCAGGAGATTAATGGCGAGTGCGTCTCGAAATGTCCGCTACCAATTGGATCGTGACGAGGATCTCAACGTGCTATAATTGAACGGTAATTAAAGCATTCCCGCTTCATGGGAGATCGGACAATAAAGTCGAAAAATAGTTGCCATGATGGAGTATTGAGGGGGATTACAGATGGTGCCCAATATGGCGGGTGTGTCGACCAATAAGAATGTTAGAGTTATATTAATTTATAGAAAATGTAAAATAACATTTCTACTCTAGAAGTAAGTACACTTATGAATATTTTTGTTACACATAAAACTCAGTACAGTATACACTTTAGTCTCGATATTTTCCGCTGTAGTTTTGCGCCATATTGTGGCGCGTCAATCGCCACATGTCCAATTTCACGGTGAGTGGCGTTGAGAGCGATCCTTGAAGTCTGCGGCGTGACGACGCCTTTATTGATAGATTACAGGCGATCTCGACGCCGTAATCGGCTTCTTCATTCGATACAAGGTGCTGAAGACCTTCCTAACCTCTCTTTCTCGCTCTCGCAATTTCGTTGATGGTTGCCAATTGTCCGAGTCTCCCGCTCGGACGTCGAACGCCGATTCGCCGCAATAGGTTAACCGCCCTGCTTCTTATCCTGATGGAGTACCGAGTTCCTAACCTCACTATTATTCTCCCGCCAACCCATACTTATGGTAATCGAGCCAGCCAATCGTGGCCTCGCTCCTACGGCGTTTCACCGACGCTCGGCCGTCGATACTCTGCTGATTCGCAATTTTACAGGCGACTAGCGCCGAAGAATTAAAGCCTGGATTTCAAGCTCCATTTAGTGGAAAGCCGCTCGCCAGGTTGGCGGGCGTGAGTGCAATATGGCCGTTATTCGCTGTAGTACCACTCGATTCCGCTCGTTTCCAGATATGCTCGAATTTTCTTTTTTAGGATTTTTCAATGCTCGCCGCTCGTTGGAACTCGCCTTATTCAACCTTTCTGCTTGGATTCTTCTAGAGTGTACTGTTATTTCGAAATTTACGTTTGTTGTATTTTTTAACGCCTCTAGAAGATAGTAATTTCTGTTTTAATTCTTTTGGCGTGGGAAATTAGGATTCAAAACCCTTGAAAATACAGGATTTTGAAGGTGCTTATTGGAAGACAGTGTAAGCGTATTATCGTTGAACAGGAAGTATTCAGCATCAGTGTGAATTTAGTGCAGATGCGTCTCTCGCCTTTTAAACCACCCCGAAAATTCTCTCTCGCCCTGTAAGAGGGAGAGATAGGTAGTTAAATCCGGCGAAAAGTGGGCGCCCGGCTTTTCCGGCTCGGGAAAGCGGAAGTCCCCGGCACTCAGATCTACAGGGAAAGCTCATTAATGGCGATAATCGCATTACGAGGCGGCGAAATGCTCGAGGACAGCGCCCTCCCCTCTACTTCGCTGTTGGAATAATGGCAGCCACCATTTTCGTAGCGGTCGACCTAACCTCATTAGTGTCGCCTAAATGCTGTCGGTGCGTCTCCCGCTAGCTGCGAGCATTGCCAAGCAGTGCCCGAAGTACTATTTCAGACTGATCGAGCGAGGACGTCGCTCAGACAGCCCGACTGGGATTCAATCGTGAATCGATCGGCTGGAACTTGCGTCGAGAGATGACAAACATCATTATCCCTCATCAGTTATTCCATTACCGGCCTGCGACGCTGTCTGACTTGCGTTGTGCGCTACGGATAATGCACTTTCCGCCTGACACAGCGCTTTAAGCAGGAAATTTCGTCCCCCGGTGCCAAGATAAATGGTATTTATTTTATCCTTTGAGGTTAGAGTGGCTGCCCATAGTATTTAAAGAGTCAGCAGTGGTCCTCAGAGGTTTTTCCCCCGAGCGGCGGTGTGACCGCAAGGATAATCCGCTTTCCAGGAGCTGGAACGCTCGCATTCCTGGGATACAGGATTTAATAGAGCAATTCTGGTCGAGATCGAGCATTCCATCGGTCCTTTGTATCGCCGGGCAATCTATCTCGATTTCTATCGTGCAATAAGTCGGATTACAATTCCATTAGTGCCGACCGTTCTTCCCTGTCTCCTCTCTCCTCGTGGTCCGTGCTGGAGCGATGGCGCTCTCTGGACTACTCATTGCGACTGGCGTATGTGAAGTGTCAGATGGAGTGTGTGCGAGCGGACGCGCACTATATCACCGGTGTGTTAATTAATACGAGGGCTGAAGAATGGCTTTCACGAGGAGCTGCCATTATTTAACGCCGGCAAAAAGTCCGTCGGCTGGACTGGAGTAGCCCGACGCTCTCGAGTTCACATCTAATTGCGAGTGTATGCCGGGGCTTGAAGTTCCAGATAACAGGTCCACCGGAAAGCGTAACTATCTCCTGGGTCGGCTGACAGCTTGTGGATGGCACTCGCGTGAGCCCCACTCCACGCGCGGAGCGTGTCTCTTTAAACATGGCGGCGCCACGCTCCACCTCGTCATTTAGATGTCAGATATCTCGGCTGCCGCCTCGAGGATTCCGCTTGGGCCAACGCCGATCGTTTTTAGAAGGCGGCATCGTACCAACTCGCTTAATACGATTAGAGTGGCTTCGCCGCAGCGTCAGTGGTGGGCGAACGCATTATGACCGAGTTAGGCTAATGCGCCCTCCATATTGGCTGGAGTGACCATAAGTTAATTCCGCTGATTTAACTCGGTTAGTGGCAAAGTACTACGACGACAGTAATCACACGGAGCGTTCGGCTCAACAGGGTGAATTCACACTGACTTTCTATAGATTTTTCTCGCCTCTCGGCTCAGAACAATTTATTATTGCGTTGATAAATTTGGAGGTTGGTAACGACGGCAATAACTTCCCAGGCAAGCGGGCGATCTTATTAGGCATATTTCAAAGCTCACATAAAACCTTATCGGGCTCTAGCGATTGCTCGGCAACGCTGGGATTTACTGGCCCGAATCACGATACCCGCTATAGGATCGTCCCTTATCGCCTACCAATATCTATTATCGGACTTTCCCGAACACTGCCGGTGTTCACGCAACCCGGAGTTCCGCTCGAAGTGCTCTCCCCATTTTCCCAAGCTCGTGCGAAGAAAGAACCCAAGCGTGTTTGGATCGACCAGGCGAAAAGTTCGTTTAATTGCAGGTGGAATACAAAATAAACAGGCGAGAGGGCGAATTCCTGACTGTGTGGTCATTACGTGGTTAATTGCTGTTGAAAATTAGATTAGGCAGGGAGGACCTTGCCAAGCGGTCAGCGATCCCTGTCGCCATCGCGTCTCCCTCACCTCAAATTTTTAAGTGCAATTTTCTCCGTGATTACGTGTGTCTACGAGCTTCCATTACCTGCAATCGATTGCCGGGCATGGCAGTAAATTAGGGAGCAGGCTATTAGTGTAGAACGTAAGTGTGTGGTTTAAGCAAAGTGAAAAGGCTACTTATGGATAACCTAAAAGGACAGACTTTTACAATTAAAGCAATACAAATCCCTTTGCATAAAAATTAATGGATTTATACTTTCATTAATTATTGTCTTTACAAGAATAGAAGTTTCACCGTACAGGTCTCAACAATTGCCACAGAAAATTAAGGGGAGCTTGGCGCGCCACCTTCCTGGAATAGTAGCCTCATTCCGGTCATTCTTCATCGGCGCTAGCCGGCCGAGAAATATGTAGGCGTCGCTGAAATACGCGTGTAATGGGAACCGCTTTGTCCAGTCAGCACTGGCTGCCGCAGCAGCCATGCTGTATCGCATTGAGTCTCGGATTTATGAGTGCAGAACGCAGTAGATAAAACGACGCGTGATAAACGAGCCACCCGGCGGAGGCTGGCGGCGCTGCAGTCGAACCTCTGGAAAATCCAATAGAGTTCAACTCTCTCGCACGAGCGCCGTCGATTTATTTCGTGCTTCTTCTGCCCGACATTATTAAATACGAGAACCATCCGCAGTCCCCGAGAGCCCACTCAATTAATTGGCCCAATCACTTTCAATATTTGTGGTCGCTGTGATAATCATGCGGTCAATGGCTATCGGCGATAACAGGTTGCCGGCTGGTGCGATAAGTGGTGAACGAAGGAGAGCGAACGAGAGTGAATAGTCGCTTTTCCCCAGGCTAATTAATCGTCGCCCCATTATGCGTGGTTGCCGTCGGAGATCGCTGCCTCCTCTGTCAATTTCTGGGCCGCCCTCCTCGCCGCAATCAATTCCCATTTCCTGTCTTCTCGCCCTCTTTGTCCCCTCGTCCGCCCTTCGCCTGCTTTTCTGGCCATTCAGAGCGGCTGCCGGCTGAAATTCGGGCTAACCTGCCGGCAAATTGCGTCTCACGCTGCCCTTTTCCCTCGGTGTCTCTTACTTTGAGGGAAAATCCACTCTGGTCTGCGATACAAAAATTAAACATTTTTCCTAACTCTTTCTTTCACTGTATTAAGTTATAATTAACTAGCAATCAATCATCACTCTGCCAATTTTTCTTTAATGTTCCGCTGCACGCACTCGAAGTTTCAGCCAAGTTTCAAGATCTCTAGCAAGTTCTTTTCCCGGAGGAGAGAATTTTTCTCGGGCACGTTCGCTGGTGATTATCGAGCCGGATGAAAGGCGGAAGGGTCCTCGATTGTTGCCGCGACAAATCCACCCCCTTTTCCCCGGCCCTGACAGCCGGAAACTTCGTTACACGCGACGAAGTAGATGCTAGGTTAGGTTATCAGAAGTTCATGCCCGATTTTGCCGCCTGGCTCCTGAGCGAAATTCGTGCGGTCTCAGATTGAAAATTTAACTTCTCTCGGAAGTTGGTCCCGCCCACCTGGAGCCTCTCGGAACTTAGTCTCTGGCTCGGACATCGATGGATTTGTTCGGGACAATATGAACGAAGAAAGGCGGACTTTGGTTCTGGCGGGAGTTGGCGATGAACTTTATTCGGGGAAATCAGTGACTCGGGACATTTGTCGCCATCTAGTGGAAAGTTTGGGAAAAGATTAATTGAACAACTTTTCAGTTGTTCTAATATTTCAAATATTTCAAAAATATTAAAATTCGACAAATCTATTAAAAAAGCACCATACAAAACAATTTCTGGATGGAACGGATGTGTTATAGGTTAGGTATCAGTTGAACTCGATACCGCCATTAACCAGAAGGTTCAGCTCGCCGGGCTAATCCAAATTAGCGGGATTATCCAAAGTAGCCGGTGCGATGGATTATCCTGTGCACGGGGCTTAACCGTGACCATTAATCCGGCGGGCCAGCGCAATCTGCTAATCCCTTTAAGTCCCGGGATTGCCGCTCGCTCAACCACTTCCACACACACACACACACACACACACGTATGTGCACGTAGGGATTTCGAATTAATCTGTTGAAGCAAGCAGAGAACAACAGTTCAATCAGCCGAGCTCTCGATTAAAATGCATTGGACTTGGATTTCTTGGAGGTTAGAAATGCGCTTTGAGGTTATGCGGAGTAGTTAGTGCACTTGGCGGGCAATGTGGCGCTGTATGTATCGGGGATGAATGATGAAAGCATCTTTGAGTCCCGGGAGCACGTATAATGCGTTAGAGCGACGAGATTGAAAGGAACGTGCCTCGGCTGGCGTAAAGCCTGCCCGGATAAGATCCATCCTCCTCTTACAGCGACCTCTCCCTTATCTCTGCGATCTCCGTCCTGTCTAATGCGCTCCGATCCTTATCAATTTTCAGCCCTACATCCCTTCACCCTGCTCCCTGTGAACTCGCTTTCATAATTCCTCCGTCTTCAAATATGCTCACATCCTGGATTTTTGATTATGCAGTCCATGTTTTACTTAGAATGATTTTTTAATAACATTTCCTTATACAAAATAAATAAGAATCCAAAATCTTTAGACAAGCAGGAGTGTTGAATATTCAATTTAGTCACTGTTTGATTTAGTATTAATTTTTTTAAATAATTCATTATGTAAAAACAATCTAAAGTTGTTGTTATACAGTCTTTTAATAGTTGAAGTTACAACTTGGGTTCTATGTGTGTAAGAGAGTGGGTGAAGAGGAGTGATGCATTGCGGGAGTTCCTCTCGCCTGGCATTAAACCCAATTATAATGAAGTATAGTACTATTGACCAGGGTGAAAGGGTTGATTCTCAAAAGACGCAGTTGACCCCGATCCATATTTAATGAGGCCCTCTGTCCATGTGTACGTTCCCCAGCTTCTTGTTTCCTCGATTGTATGTATCTACATCTCGCTCTCCTCTTCACGCTTCTCGCCCTCAGCCTCCCATCTCCACCTCCCCCCTTCCGCATCAATTGTGAAGTTATGTACGTGTATACTTTCTGTGCTCACCGATCCACATAAAGGATTGGGCACGCCGCACCAATGAGGCGTGCGGTTCCGCATTTTGCCGGGGATCAATACTGAGTATAGGAATGTTAACGAGCATTAAATAGGACGAGTTTAATATTCAGCAGTCAGTTGATTTCTCCGGACGAAGCCTAACCTAACCTTTTACTACGCCGGCCTCTTCCCAAGAGGGAGGAACTTCGAGAACAGTTCGATTTCTTGCGCGCCTCTCTACATGCAGTTTATCGAGACTCCAGTTGGGAATTTATCAGGAATCAGCAAGCAGTCGGGAGGACATTCGTTATATCAAAATGGCAGGGTGATTTGGAAAGGGATGCCATTAACCTTACTTCTGGTGCCACGTGACCCCGCAATTTCTCGGCTTTGACAAAGTGGTTTCGGAAGAAGGTGGACGTTTCTGATTACTCGAATTCAGACTTTAACGAGCCGCCTATGCGATGGGAATTCGATTCCAGCCTTTCTTGATCTTTTTGTAATATTTCTAACCTCGCAACTGAGTTTAAATTTGAGTCTTCTTTAGGCTTATAATTTTGTATTGATCGTGTTTGTTGTTTTATAATTATGGGACAAGTAAATCAGGGTGAAAGTCTATTTTGTAGAGGTCGCCACTTTAATCAGTGCAAGATGGCGACGAGTCTGATACGATTAAAGCTTGTCTGCTAATCCCAGCGCAGTAGCAAGTGGCACGCATCACGGAACCGCTTGAAAAAGGTTAAATTAGAGACTGCACTTTCCCCATCTAACCTCGTTCCACCATGCGGGATGGGAAATCAAGGATTGCAGGTTGCGAGAACCGCCTGAGTACGAACCTAACCTCCCCTTTGGCCGGCGACAGAACATTCCCATTAATTCCAGGATTGCCGAGCGCTCGAGCTCAAGTCCGTCCTATCTTTTATTCATAAATTTCAATTTAGAAGCCGACACAATGGACGCAAAGATGTCGCCTCGATAAGGGCGGCCTTTTAAAATCTCGAGGACCCTTTGAAACGTCGATAAACCAACCGCAGACAGTAATCCAAGATTGCCGTTGAAACTCTAGGTCAGAGAAAAAAGCTAACTGTTATTTATCGAGATCTTTCCATTGCCAACCTTCAAGACTTATCAAGCGCAACATGGCTGCTTGATACGTACCCTTTCATAAAGTCGCTCTATTAAAACGCACCCTTTAACTCTCTCTCTCTCTCTCCCCTCGCTTCCTGCGAACAGAATGGAGTCGATCCCGAGTGCGAGTGCCTTCAGTTAGCATTCCTTTGAAGCTCTATCAGTGGGAATTTGTATCGCGTTTCCGTAAAGTGAGGTTAGCTCGGGTGGAACGACGAGACGCCCTTGTTACGCCAGGCAGGCTCGAGCTCCCCTGCGGAAAGTTTAATGGGAGTTAATGCGAGTGGAATTATGGCTACGCACGTGCGCTTCGCTATCTCGGGTGATCATAACCTCACTTTTTCGCTGACCCGCTGTTTTCGCGCTCGATTCCTACGGACGCTATTTACATTTAAGTCGGCATGGCGACAGATAAAAATGCTTAATTTTTAATCCTTCCTATAATTTATTAGTAAATTCAACTATTTACCAAAATTGAAATGCAGAAAAGAAAATAATCATTCCTCCAGAAAAGAATTTCTATCGATTCTATTTAAATTTATGCGGTTACCATGGTACTAAATAAAATTGCATAATTTTTAATCGTGGCCATAAATGCTTCCGTTGCATCGCGTGCCGCGATTGGCGTTCTCTTAATTAACAGAGCATTAAAGGGAACCTTGTCAAATCCGCCGCACGATAACCGATATTGTTTAATTAGCAGCACGTGACTTCTGTGTATATTTGGCGGGCGGGTAATTAACATGGTGGGGCGCTTAGTCGAGAATTGAAGAAAGGCCAGAACCATAAACCGGCGCTCTCGTGTTCCCAGGATATCTGACCCAATTCCCGAGTAAACGATTCTGACGCATGCCAATCCGTGGTCGTCCCGTAATTTCGTCGATCGGCCGTCGATACCTCGCTTTATTCCTGTAGAATGCTCGATTAATCGATCGTTCAATTCACCGCCGCGAAAACAACCTCAAAATAGTGCATCTGTCAGACTCGATGCTATTCAAATTAAATTCCGCATTTTCATTATCATATATTACTGCTTGAAATCGTACAATCTATTTGCTTTCTACTCTTAACTATTAAAGACATCAAATAAAAATAAACAATATTTATAAATATTCAACAATATTATTATATGCAAAACCAATCTTTCCTAATTTACAATAAACATTTTCATCTACCTTTAACTAGTAGAAACCAATTACACGACGCACTAGTTAATACTAATTGCATGGAAGGACCAGCAAGCAAACAGGTTAGGAAGAATAATGAAGACGGAAGCAGAGGGCGGTGCAGTCTTCCGGAAAAACAGTTTAGCCTCACAGAGCCCCGTGCATTCGGAGTTTTAATGTTGGGGGGAGGGCGGATTATTACCGGGCAATTACCGGGCGCCGATGTAAAGCCGGCAATTCCAACAGGCTCCAGATGGCCAGATGCTTTCGACATTTTAATACCTACGATTAGCACAGTGTGTAACATGTAAGGCCTGAGAGGATATGGTATGTACAGGCTGTTTCATGTGGCTTTATAATAATACTCTCTGATATATCACTGTATTTAATAATCGTAAATAATTACAGTGTTAGAAATATTATTTTAAACCATTTTCGTTGTAATTATATTTCTTTCCTATATTTTTTATTTTTATATTCGTATACATATATTTAAGTAAGAATTTGTCTTTACGTTTTCCATTATATTATCTGATTTATAATACAGTAGTAGTTTAAAGGAAAATGAAACATCCTGTACATGCCAAATGAATTTATGCCGTGACTTGCTATCAGCCCCCAATCATTACGACTTGTTTCTCGGAGGGTTCTGCGGGTTGAGCGGCACTTAACAAGTTTGCCCCGAGACACAATGGTTCTCCCAACCCTCCACCCCTCATTATTAGGGGATGAAATTGGTGGATACGAAATTTTGGGTGGCGCTGGGTGGTGCTATCGACTTAAAGGAAGTTCCTTTGGCATAACACGGACGGAAGTGCGTTACTTATCTCTATCTGGTTGGCGGAGGGTTGAAGTGGCGAAAGGGGATGAAGGGGGTGGATTGCACAGTGAACTGTGCGTCCCAGTAATCTTGAACTTTGGGTAATTCATCGCAAAGGGCCGGAGTCTCCGTTGGTCGCCTTCGAAATTATTCATTTCGACTCAGCCCCTCTTCCAACCCTCGCTTCAACCCCCTCGCCGAGGCAGCATCCTTCGGATAGTCTGTCTCTGGAAACTCGGTCAGCAGCCGGCACAACACCAGCTGCACCATCCCCTGTTTCCCTTCCGGACTGCCTGGCTCCCACTTCCGCTGTAATTAGTGCGAAATTTCTTAAGGCGAAATTCAGTTTCAGCCCTTTTTTAATTCTTTTGGAGGATGGTGAAAGTTAGGGGAATTTAAATATGGGTTAACAGAGACTGGATTTCGAGGGAAAAATGTTAATTGGATTCGTTTTTACTTGGTTGTTAATTTGTTAAATTATTAAGTATTTTGTTCGATTATTTTTCTTTTTAGGGATATATTGATCTTGCTTGCTGCAATGTCGAGGGTTGGAATAGCCGCGACAGGCTAGGCCGTTTAATATTTTCCGAGCGATATCATTGGCGCGACGGGATGAATTCGTAAGTTACCCCTGAGATATCCAGGGTGAGCCCAGGACACATCTGTCCTGGTTTCGAGGGGCCAATCGATGCTGGGTCAAAGGGCAATAAATCAGGGGAATTCCCAGCCGGCCTGGACATACATGTCCCCCGTTTTCTTTCGCAGAGGTGAAACTTGTCCCAGAATTAAAGTTGAACGACTCAAGAAAAATAACCGTAGCATCCAGTTCCGGTTGGTCCAGAAGCCTTTTATTGGGAGTGCTGTGAAAATTAGCGAGAGTTGGCCACACCCTGAAAGTAGATCAAGTGTTCAGAGAGAAAGGACGAAGCCTCCTCGAACTAGGATACAGCGGCACTGAAATATTAATAGTGGCCCACATCTTGACAAGAAGCTACCCCATTTGGGTTGGGGGTGGGTTTTGAACTCCAGCAAATATTGTTCGAATAAACAGGCGCTGGCAAAAGGCCCCGGGCGTGTGTTCACGTCTTGTCGATTATTTAGCGGAAGCCCTTTCATTCTCCTCGAGGAAGCACGAGCGAGCTATTCTTCGAAGACTTTTTCCCCTCTCGACTAATATTGGCCGAGCTTTTTTCACGGTCCAGTCGAGAACGCGGGATCTTCCTCCGAGTGGGAAATTCGGAACGGCGGAGGTTAAGTCGTCTAGGTTATGTCGTCGCTACATTTCATTTACTTCGCTGGAGCTTTTCTTCCCGGAAGGTGGGCCGAGGTTCTCCCAGTTCATATTTCGCATCAATTCCTGGCAGTGCTAGAAACGCGCCCGGGAATAACCTATGCGAGAGGATGCTCTCTCATATTCCCGGCGTATTCAACTTTCAAATCCCATTCTCGTGCTGGGAAACTCGTTCCCATTCTTGACGAGCAGAGCGCCGGATGTTTCCGCCTGTAAAATGGAGAGGAGCATCCGATTTTCGTCGAGGAATGCGAATAACTTTCGCCATGGAGTATCGTGTGGTAGCGATGTTGGCATGGTAGTAATCCTCTTTAACTGACATGGTAACATAACCTCTTTTATGTAAGTAAAGACATGGGAGTCTTGTGGAATCAATGTCTTCGCGTCTGAAATAGAGAATATACGATTGTCGCTGTTATACCTTTTGCTGTAGAGTATTATATGGTTTATATATCAATTTTCCTTGGGATAACTATCACCGTAGAGTATAATGTGACAGCCATATTACTACGGTGGAGGTAGCACATCCCCTTTAACCAACTGAGTGACATAACCTCATCGGCACGTGGAGAGAGTTAGCGAGTCTTTTATGGAATTAACAAGTGTCTGACTCGATCGAGTCGGATAAAGCCTGGAGGGAAAGCGATGGGTTGGAGGGGAGAAAAGAAGGGTGCGGTTCTCCACAGCGAGAAGGTAGATAAAGCCAGGCTCTGATTAGTTACATCTCGGCGAGCCACATCAGTTAAAGAGGCGATCCGTCTTAGGGAAGAACGTCAACCTTGGTTGGATGGAGCGAAGGAAAAATGAGGCGTGTTGGACAGCTGATTAGACACGTTCCTCCCTTTCTTCCGCAACACGTGTCAAAAGGCCGACCTAACCTCTAACTCCTGCCGCTTTACGCTACACCTCAAATTAATTCTATTTCCTCCACTTTTTCTCATCCTCCCTTCTTACTTTTCTTCGACTTCTGCCATCCTAACCTCAGCCTTCTGCTGTATTAATTTACGCCTCGAATTACTACTATTGCCGCCACTTTTTATCTTTGTTTCTTGCTACACTTGTTCAACTTAGGAGGCACTCTGGCGCTCATTTAACTTCGGGATTGAATTAGCGGCGCTGTTTTCCCGGCAAGAGAACTACTTTGCCGGGAGCGTCAGAACATTAATTGGATCGGTTGACATGCGAGTTGTTTATCAAGCCGCACACCGTTTGCTGACACGCCGAATGGAGTTTCTAACTCCAGCTGACGTCGGAACCGTTAGACTTACACGTCTTAAGATGTACCAGCGCGCTTCCCACGCTGAGATGAACTCGGCCGCCATGTTTCCTAGAGGCGAAGAGTGGGAGGTGAATGGGACACGCCATATTGAAATTAGTTGGGAGCGAATTCTCCCACCTCGCGTTTCCTTTTCCTCGTATCTCGGTGGAAATACTTCGGATCTTGCTCGCGCGTGACTCAGGCTAAATGGGAGCACGGATATTTTGGATTTCCGTGCCAGGTAAGGTTACGAAATGACTGCGGACGAAACGAGAATCGCATTGAAGCCGCTGGAACTTTCTATCGCAGCACACCTATTCGTTGCGAGTCAGCCTCGTGCGAAATCTGCCTTTGTCCGACTCGTCTCAACTTCTCTGCTTAGATGCATGCTCCCACAACTCGGTATAATAGGTGGCAGCACCGGCGCTCGTCGGTCAGGCTAATTTTTGAGCTTCGTTGGCCCCACAGTCCCCCAACTTATTACGAAGTTTCTCCAACCGGAAACTGGATAGGTTTGCGTCCTGCAGACGGAATTTCCACTGACGCCACATGATTGGACGAACGGAGAAGGAGTGGGGTATGCCGAATTAATTTCAGGGGATTCTGATGAGACGCGCCACACGTAGATTGCTGGAGTAATTATTGGACTACTCGAACATCGAAGGCACGTTCCTCTTCTCTTCCACCCGGATCATCGAGAATATGTGGTTCCCGAAGGATGCGCCAAACTTAGCCGAAACTTCCGTTCAAGCTTCGCAATCACCTCTTGGAATTCACGGTGATTAACTTCAGAGCCAAGCTCTTTAACTTCCCCCGAAAAAAATCATTCTGAGAGGCAATCGGTTGAGAGTTATTGGTTAGGTTACTGATTAAAAGTGGATCATCCAGGCTCGTGATTGGATGGGACGGGCGACTCGGTAGGCTCACATTTCCCTCGTTTGCCTAACCTAGATCTAATCTGCAGAGGCGGAAGCCGCGATGGCAAACGGGTTAAAGCGACACGTTTCGCTAGGATCGATAGTCGTTTGCGGTTGCATTTGATCACCACAGTTGAAAACCGGATGCATCAACAGTTTGCGTGAATGGGCTACCGTCGCAGCAGTCAATTTAACCTCTTTTTCTTGTGGATTCATTAAAAATTGAATCCGTCGTCATTCCTTGCAATTTATCAAATGTTTTCTTGTTTCGTAATAAAGAAAAATCATTCTTGGGCGTTTTATGAAAATTAACGTAAGCGAAACTGTTAATGATAATCTCATGAAAGCGACAAGGATTGTTGGCAGTTCATTGGCAGACAGAGTGGATGCAATGCGATATCCGCGCGCATATGCTTAATATTGCAAGCACTTCGATGGAGGCTGGGTTAGCACTAAGCCGCAATTTCCGATTGGCGCAGGAATAATTGGCTTTTCATTCCGCGTCGTTCGCAGCTGTTTGTGCCAGTCGCCTGCTGCCTGTTTACCAAATCGCCGTTGCACTGTTTACTTACATTAATTGCCGGCCCTGTCCGCCGACAGATGTCGCTCCGATCGCCATTCTTTAAATCAATCAGAAGCCAATGAAAAATTCAGAGAAAAATTTCCAACCGGGAATCTTATCTAGGATGGCAGTATTTCATTGGAAGATTTAATTCCTCGAAAGAAGGACGATTCACCTGGAATAAGTCACTGATAAATTACTGGAACGATAAAGTCATCCTTCATCTGGAATCAGTGAAATTACAGTCGCGCCATCTGGCAGGGAGAGCTAGATTTACACGTGGAGAGAAACCTGGCGATCCCTAAGTCATTTTCGAAGGCGTGAACATAACCTAGATAGGATCTAGCGACTGTCACTCGGTTTAATCGGTGATCCCAACAGCGGGTGTGACTCCCCCCCGAGATGTAGATGTCGCCGATAAGGAAAAGAGAACGAGGATGACATTTCAGAAGCCATTAGCCTTCCCCGGAGGTGCGATTACGTCCACGATTCCTAATGACTTTGCTCTCGAAACCACTAGGGGGGCGCTGGTGGCGACGCCTGTTTATCGGAGGCAGTCTTCTGTGTCAGCCGCGCTTGTTAATCTTGAGTGTCGCAGCCCCTTTGTCACGCTTGCCTGCCATAATGAAGCCTGATGCGGTCCTGCTTCTAGGGACTTTGATATCGGAATTATCCCATTAACTCCCTAGCGCCCTTGAGCGCCCAAGCAATGTATTAGCTGGTATTAATTAAAGTTCGAGCGGTCTCTAATTTGAGAAACAATGATTTCGGTTGATGATCTTGTATTAGTTTGGATCTTTCATTCCTAGAGATTTTTATACTGAAATTATTCTATTAAATCTCTAATATTTAGTGAATTATTCTTTGGTGAATTATTAGCTTGTATTGAGTAAAGTTCCAACAGTTTTTAATATGCTCTTTCATTCTTAGAGACTTTGATATCGAAATGATTAATTCCTTAGTACGTTTTAGTGTGAGAGAGACCGATTTCCTTGAGGTTTCCGATCCCTTTCACAGAGACAATCTTCTGTCAATTTGTAGTGGATCTTTCATTCCTAGGGAGTTTCATATCCGCCCTTTGCCCTTTGATTCCGGTTACAGTTCCTCGTCCTTTCGAAACCCACAGGAGTCGCCTCGGCCTCTTTTATCTGCCCGGCCGATATTCAATCTTCCGGCATCCGCTAACTCGGAGTTTCCCTCTCTTTTCATCTGGTTCTGTTGGACGCCACGCGAGAAACTGGGATATTGGAGTCGGAAAACACGAGTCTCTTTTGCTTGTGTCGGCCAGATTCAATTTGGCTCCTCTCCTTCCGCCACGCAAACGCGTGCTTGTGGTTCTCCTTTGGTTCGATTCCATGTCCCTAATGGCGGACTCCGCTAATGACCCAATGGGAGCCCGCCAAAAACAGGAAGAAAAATGGCGGAGGTTCCTAATGATTCTGCAAGACGCCGTTGGTGTAAAGTAAATGTATAGGTTATATTACTGATGAAGAAGTAAACTTTCAATGAGTACTTTTTATATACAATTAAATATCTTATGTTTGTTTTGTGGTTCACTACTAAGCTTTATAATTTTTCTAATTTTGCAATCCTCTTGTTTGTAAATTTGGAATTAATCGAAAGAAAAGTGTCGAAGTGTCTTCTTGCCGGAACAAATGTTTTCGGCGCCTCATGTGGGAATTCGGCTCACGCAATGTCGGAAGTGTTGAATAAAAATTCGATCCCCATGGAAATGGGCTTGCGACGTGAACTGGTTTGTTAATTCTACCTTGGCTCTTTGTCACTTCGTTTTATTCGATCCCCAGCACCGAGGGCTGAATAAAACTTTCAGACGGTCGAATAGATCAGTCAGATTACTCGCTCGTTGAGCGGCCTTGCATCGATAACAATAGCGTCCCGTTGGTTTCCGGTTGGGGGGAGACTACCGTAAGAGGTTAGGAGATAAGAAAGTTCCATGGAGTTACCTGGCAGCGCAATGAATCGCCCTTTCAAGCCGATTGAGCGACGCAACGGATTCCGACATCGCTCCTAGGGATATTTAGCTTTATTCAGGGCTAAAGAGTATCTCCAGGATTTCGTTGGGATTCCAATATCGACTCGAATCGACCTGGAAAGAGGATTGACAAGCTCGATTGGCCATGCAAACGCTGGTGAAAGACCGAACCCAGGTGGATTCATGCATTCCCTATAGCTTTTCATGTTCCTCGAAATAGGGAATTTAATATTATATATTATATAAGTTAAGAAATGATTATAATAAAAAAATTAATATAATTATAATCGTACAACTATTTTATATATACTAAGTTGAATTTAGTCCTCGAACTCGCATGGATTTTGTGGTTGGGTACGTAATACACAGAGAAATACGACAGATGCGATCTCTAGCCTGGCGAAGTCGGCAAGATACTGCTGGTGTAAGATAAATGATCAAAGAAACCTACCACAGGCACGTACGAAATTCACAACATGCTTTATACTTTCGCTCCTTCTTCATCCCCCTTTTGTTCTAGCGTAATAGTAATCTATAGGTTATGTTACTCGGGAAGAAGTAAGTTTCCAAGAAACGAGAGTCTTTTTTAGAAATTATATTCACTTAGAAATAATTCACATCACTTTCATAATTTGTGATGATACTATTTAATTAGTACTTTCAACTAAAACTATAGCATTCACTGTAAAATATTTAATCGTAGAAATAGAAATCGAAAAACGACTGAATGATTACTTTTATATTACTATAAAATATAAATACCGTTTGTTTAAGCTTCTATTTCAAATACGATCTTTGCAAAAACCATTTAATGATTTCTACAGACCACCAAACATGTAAAACAGTTCTCCCGCCCATTTCCAATAGAATTCCATCATCTGGAACTAGGTTAGGTCGGTTAGAGAGCGTGTTTGACAACAGAGGCAGCACCATCTCCGCAGAGGGCGCCAGCGAAGCGGGTGGAGGCGCTCCTTTGTTGCCGCTGCATTATTCGCGCGAGTGCAGCCGCGTCATGCAATATGCAAGCGTGCCGCATGTCACAGGCGCACTTTATTTCGGTGTTTCTCGCATCTTCAAAGGCGCGGGGAGCCACTCGCTGCCACTGCCAAGCAGTTTCTCCGCATCCGAGACATAGAGAAATATGAATTCCCGAGTCCCTCCCCCTTTTTACACGCTAATATTAACTGGTGCCATGAAGATTTATGAGAGGGGGTGGAAAGGGGGCTGAAGGCTACGATACACTTTTTGATTTATTCCTCGCCTGGACTGCCTCCTTCGGGACAAGGCAATTCTGCCATCAATTACACGTCGACTGTAATTCTTAAACATTCATTTCTAATTTATTGTAATTCAGGAATGGGGAAATTAAATTTAATGTATTTATTGCTGTTTATTAATTATATTATTATCTGGTCACTGCTTGTTGTATTTTATAAATTATAAATATCCAATACTATTACTAATATAACTAATATTAATAATAGTAAACAAAATAAATGTATGACATTAATGTCGATCGACAGATAAACGAATCACCCCCTAAGGCTCTCGATCGACCAGGAAAACATTCCCGTGTGCTCGATTGCAGGAAGAGGGTTGAAAGGGGGTTGCTCGGGCACGTGAGGCGGTATCAGCGGGGAAAGAAGGAGCGGTATCGATTTTCCGGCGAAGATGGGGAAGTTTCCAAGGGAGTCGAGGGCGATCGTCGAACGAGATAGGTACACACAGTCGCTGGGAAGTCCAAGTGGCCGAGGGCAAGCCGCAAACAGGAACCGGGCATTACCCAACTCCCAGCTGACCCGTACCCGGGGCTCGTTTTAAGCAACGCTAAACTCAAACACTTGTGGCTCGCCACCTCTGACGAATCCCCCTTTTCAAGCTACCTGCAACCCCTCCGCCACTGATCGGTGAAAGTGAGGGGAGAGTGGCCTTGATTTTTGGGGTCTGACCTCATTTTGCCAATCGAACTTGAGTCATTTTGATAATTATGATGTTATGAATTAGGGGTGGAAAAAAAATTGAAAAGATCATCCGAATATCCTGGTTTCGATTTTTTGGAATCGGTTAAATGAAGAAATTATTTTTAAATCATTCTTACAATTAACCCTTGATAAATGAGGGATTACACAAAATTGAGGGTTGCTTCCTTTACCAAGGCAGACAGAGAAATAGCAGGCCGGACCGCGAGGAGGGTAGAAGTGGTAGCCAACAAGTTGGTGGTGCGTTGAATCGATAGAGACGGCTGAGCCAGGGGTAGGCAGGCAGTCGGGCTCGTCCAGTCGCCCATCCACTACCCTTTTACACCGGAGCCACCAGCCACCCTCTCCCAACATCCACCGCAACCCATCTTCATCCCTCAAAAACCTTTTTTTTTACATCCGCGCTTTTCTTTTATCCGTCTCTCCTCATTTAATGCCACCCCTCGCAATCCCTGTCGTCTGCTAACATCCCTCTTTCCATGGACCAACTCCCCAAGAACTGAACAGGCCTGTAACGCTGCACGCCAGCCAGGAGAATGGCAATTCCAGGGTGACAGGTTCACTTGCATCGGGACTCGCGACCGCCCGATCGATCTCTCGCTTATCTAAAGCCTGGTCCACACTACGAGTGTACACTCACACTTCCAGGGAAATGATTGTTTTTAGTTTAAGGGGAGCAATGATGCAGGAAATGGGTTTTAAGGAATTATAGAGTGGAGTGGATAGAGAAAGTGGGAGGATTTAAAGGGGATGTGACAGAATGTAGTGTGAAGGGACTTAACCTAGCTAAAAAAAATAATTCCTCGCCTTAAATAACAAAAATAACAATAGAAATAATTTTGAATCCACTGTGAAAGCATAGTAAAAATATAAAACCAGTATTTAAAAGGGACAAGACAGCCACTGTTGTCTGAACCACCCTTAACACTAGAAAAAGATGCAGCCACGCCTGGTATTTCAGCATACGAGCAACACTTACACGTGTTTTCTCCTCGCAGCTTCTTCCTTTCTATAGAAACCCGGGAGCCTTTGTCGTCGCTCTTGTACCTCTTCCACCCCGGCTTCCCCCGGGACCAAAAGGATTTCCGCCCTCCCGATAACTCCTCAGCCACCCCCGCAAGATATTTACATCGTAAATATTTCGAGCAGCATCGAGAGCCACCCGGGATAAATGGCGATTCGTGAAGATAAGTGCGAGTACACGTGTCCCACCCCTACAAAACCACCCCCTCCGAAACTACCCCCCTGTCGATGGAATAGCGTCAGGGTGAGCTAGAGTTATCGGATTCTTTTTACTCTTCCGAACCACTCTTATCTCAAAACGAGGAGACTCGAAGTCGATCCCAGTCGGGGGTGGAAAATCGGGGTTATTATTTATCGTAGCTGGCATTAATTCAGTAGCATGTTCGATTAGCGAGTCATTACATAATCGAGGAGGGCAACAAATCCTTATGGAAATCCGGAGGGCGTCGCTCTCTTTGGAAGCGGTGAATATTCAGAAGGGCTGATTGCGTGAAGTTTCCGCTTTCAAAGACTTTTCGAGCAGCCCTCTCTTGCGTGCCAGACGTGCCACTACACCCTCCCTCTTCGGGGTAAGCCCGATGCACGCCCACAATTGCATCTCAATTTTCAAGCCTCCACAGCTCTTTTTCCACTCGACTCTTGCTGCGTAAGAGACAAGGGTGGTTTGCGGAACAAGGGTGGTTAGGGGAAGTAGAAGCCGGAAATCTGCAAATAAAGTACTTATGGGAGAAGTTTTGACTCCGGTTGGTTAGAATAGAAATTGGATTGTAATGGAAATTCTTCGTGGGTTTTTGGAAAATTGTAGAAATAATGTTGTGTTTGTATTTCTTGTTTCAGGCACGTATTTCATCCTGTACGACTTCATCGACTTCTTCGAGAAGGACAACCCCACTTTTTTAGAGCGCGAGAAGTTCTTGGATATTATTAACACGATATTCAAGAATATCTCGCAGATTGAAAGGGATGCCATTATCTTCCAGGTGAGTGATTGACATCTCTCTTTATTTCAAGCATATGAGACTAAATTAACAATTGTGAAGAAGATGTTTCTAGACTAGTTCTAACCCAAGATGTTTTTTTAAGTTCACAGTAATTCAATTTTCGATCTAACCTATTCCTTTCATCAACTATTTACAGCATAAACTAATTTTCCCCCAGCAAACTTTGATCTCCTGGAGATTTTTAATGGTCCACTTGCGCCACTTCGTCCTGGATTTAGATTGGATTCAACGCTCGTGAAATGTCGTATTGTTCGAGACGAGAGGCGAGCTTGGAGGTTAAGTCACCATTTCATCGGCTCTTGTGCGACGACAAGTGGCAAGTGCGCCACTATTTCCGCGAGGCTTTCCAACCTTTCCTCCCAAGTGTTCCGGTGGAGCATCTTATGGAACACCGTGACTCTCAGCTTTAACTTGACTTTTCGATTGAAAGCCCCGCCAATCTAACCTCAATTTTCAATGTAATTCGAGAATTCTACATTTTTATTTTCGAGCTTACTCAAATTCCCAGAGGCAAAAACACGAGGGAATAATAAAATTACAACCCGCTTGGCAGAACCACTGAGTCGTATTAAACGAATACCATGAAATATTAAATATCACTCTCCCCTTTGAACCGCTCGTGTATCGAGCACGCTTGTCCGCTAGCTTTCCACCGTCCAATTACAAAGCATTTTTACGCGATTACACGATAGCTTCTGCATGATAAATGATACTGATGATTCCCACCTGATACCTCGTCACGCTCGATTTCCACCATGCCAGACTTGTTATATAGAAATTATACATTTTATTCACTTTATTCGACTTTGAAAGTCTTTTTTCTCTGAACCAAGTCATCGGGAAATTATTCTAGTCTTTCTATTAACCTACATCAATAACTGACATCATTAACACATAACCTCTATTGCTTTCGACATGCTGTAGAATTTCCCTCGCATTCTCATATCATTAATTTGATATTTATGCGGCGTAATTTCGCGCTTCGCATGGTTTTGTCATTAGCATTCGATTGCCGAGGTGTCTTAATGACATATTGACTCGCCACTGCCATCATCGAATTGACAAGATTATACTGTATTGTTATTGGTGGAGAAATGTATTTTTGGCGGGAAAGGAAGCTTTCGAGGTTAGGGACTAATGGCCGAATATTCATGGTCGCCCTCAGAATCCGAATGCAACCCAGCAGATTCCTCTCTCGTAAACAAGCGGGCATCCATATTTACACGCACACCGACCCGCATGCGATTTGCCTTTCGAGTCGACGGGATTTTCTATTTATGGGAAGCAACGCCTCTGAGCCTGCCAAATATTTGCAACCCAGCATGAAAGCGAAAGTCCCCCAAGTAATCCTCGGCGTTAAAAAAAAGCCTTTGACAGAACTTTCGGTTTTAAATTTCAAATACATCGTCTTTTACAAAAAGGAAAACCGTATCGCTTTTTATCTGACACGTTTGCAAGGCTTCCTGTGACGATCTTTCAGTTTCAATCGCAAGAGAACTTCTTTCTGATTTCTACTAGCAGCCATGTTTGCTAGTAGTTATGGACACCACCGCTGGGACGCAGTAGTAGTTTCGCGGTATTCCACTTCCCTGAATGGAGAAATCTTATTTTGGACAAGTGACTTCTGCTATTTCCAGAGCGAAATCGAATTTCTCAAGATGTGGAATAAAATTCGCACCGAACATCAGGCGGAGGGAAGAAGTCAGCTTCTTTTTAAGTGCCAGGGGCGAAGTCCCGTGCGGAATAATTAACGGGGTAGTTGCCGTCGCGTGTAATTGCGGGACAAAGTGGGAAAGAAAGGGCGCGCATATACGTGTATGTGTGCGACAAAGAGTAGCGTGGACAAAAGGGACGCAAGGGAGGAGGCGAAGCACGTAGAGTAACACGAGAAATTGCACGCTCGATGGACAGTTGCCGGAGACTCGAGATTTTTCCACAATTTTCCGCGCACTCGAGCACCAGCATAGCCGGCAGCTCTCTCTCTCTCCCTCTTTTTCCAGTACTCGCTAAATCCTGGGGGTTAAAGAAATGTCTCATTTCGATTCTCCCTTTCCCCTCCGCTTTCCTGATCCTTTACCGCACTTTATCCAACCTCTACCTCCTTTTTAGAGGCGGTTCTTTGCCGAGCAATCGCTTTTTGCTATGTGTACCGAATGCCTGATCGCCGCCACAGGTGGCAGCATGATCGGCGCGCTCGTTAGCGCAGTGAACGTTCGCCAGGTGCGTTTGGAAATTGATTCCGGTCGAAGAAGCCGAGTTTTAGCCTGTCGGCGGCCTTTGTGGGTCAGTTTTGCCTCGCACAACCAGAAAAAGTCGAGATAGATCGAGGGAAACGGCGCACTAGTTGGCTTGTAAAGAGAAACCTACCGCTTGGAGGTTAGGGATGCCACATGATGGATCCAGGCTGCTGCCCTGCAAGGGAAAAGTCCCTCTTCCCTTTGATGTATCGCGCAAATGTAATTACATCGGATCCCCTTTCAGACACACGGCCTTTTCAAGTTTCACCTCCGGATTCCCGATGCCCGCGCGCACCCAGCGATAGCAGGAAATACATATTCGAGAAGAAGACGTGAAAATATTCCGGAAATGTTGCTCGCTCTTCCCGAGGCAGCGGCAGAGAGGGCAAACATTCCTATTCAATTCCTCGGCATACATATTTCCTGCGATAAAATTCCCATCTGGTGGAGCTGGATCCTTGAGAGGGAAGGGGAGCAATCATTTGTTGGTTATTGTCTTTGATAGATTGTCGTAGGAACCTGATATAATTAATCATCCCTCAATCCTGGCTCTCCAATGTTTCCAGGGTGCCCAACCTGTGGTTTTTCCTGCGAGAAGGGCTTACAGGTTAGGTCCAGCCGCCACAGGTGGCCTCTGCAAAGATAGCTAGGAATAGCGATAAAAGGGAAGACCGAAAATTGATTTCCGACAAGGTGGCCGCATTTACATAGACCCTCCCTCCGGCTTACCTTCTTAGATCCTGTCTTCATCCCCGATCCAACTCGTTCTCCTCCAGGAAACGAGCGGGAACCCGGTGCGATTTACATTTCCGCCGGTGCACGACTTTTGTTCGGGCCTTCCAGCTCGGGAAATATGTCGAAACGTCGAAATACCATTCTCCCACTTTCATCTTGCCGGATGCAGCTGCTCGAGCGAGCTCTTTTCCGCTCCTCATGCTCTCCGGGAAATAAAGTCTGATTTTTATCGGGGATATGCGGAATGTCTGCGCGCTATGCTCCTATCTCGTATGTGCCATGTCAGTTTCTACTTATTTCTTGCCTGTCACCCCATCGCCCGCCATTTTTTCCAACATGGCCGCCCCGCTCGGCCCCGCGCCACCCCACCTCGAATGTTTCACCGATAAATGCTCGTAGCCTGTAAACTTTAGCGACTGTCTGATCGTGCGAAAACAGAGGCTGGTCGTGATAGAGTTTCGGTGCGTAACACAAACGCCGGGCGAACTCGACTCTTTAATTGGCACGCGCGATATCGGAATCCTGTCAATCGTGATGTCCTCTCCCGGGCGCCCAAGAGCCCGAAAACAGTTAACATGGTTAGCCCCCGTGAAACGCTCCAATACACACGCACACCCACACAGTGGCATTTCGCATCTCGTCCGAGTGGTTGATCCAGTTTTCACGTTGTTGTTGCCTGTTTTTCCCTGTCGTGCCGTAGGGCGACGCTCGTCAAAGCGAATACGAGCGGAATCCCTAAAGCTGTCCACCACTGATCCAGATAGAAGAGTGAGAGGGAGAGTGGGTATGGGAGGTTTCTTGTGTGGAGATTGCGGGCATTAACGATTGTATCAAATATTACGAGGGCTGAGCTTAGCTGGTAGTCAGGCATGGTGGCCAGGGAAGATAAGGGCAGCGCGGGCCGTTCATAATTAACTCGAAAACCGGTGTTATCGGGAATCTGGGTCGGTGATTATGAACACGCGTTTACAAATAGCCCCGCACACCGGCGCCTGATCGATTCTCGCCTTCTGCTCTTGCTCCCTCCGCCCGATCTCATCCCTCAAACATTCCTCTCTCGCTTCCCTCCGACCCCTTTCAATCTCTAATATAAAAAGATCCGAAAATTCCCTGACACGTGGATTTGTTTTTCGAGGTTATGTCTGGGTTATGTTCTCAGGGGTAGGTTGGCGCGTCAAAGGCCGGTGCTTTTTGCTCGCTCGGTGCTATTTCCATTTTAATGAATGTGGGAGAGATCTGTGCTGCGGTTGTCCGATAAAGCTGCGTTCACATGCCCTCGAAGCGAGCGGCCGGCGAAGGGACAGAGCACGTTGCCAGTGGACTGGTTGGCCTGTCACTCGCACGTACTGACCTGCCCTCTGCAGGCCAAACAATCGGACCAGCAACAATAAACCGCTTGCGAAAAGGAAGCACCTGAAAGGCTTATTCACATTCTACGTCCACACGCAAAACGTTAATAGACCTTGTTATGACCACGTCGCCTTTGCTCGATAGCACAATCAAGCCTGTTGATCAGCCTTTGCGTAACACTAATTAAAATCCTAATTAAAAAGTTACCCGAGAGTACTGGAATGGAGATTTCTTGCGAGAGAGAGGTTAAGGCCACTTATCGCTCGTGAGGAAACTGCGTGGGTTGATTTAGTACCTCGATAACCGGCGATCATTAATACCGAGCAGTCTGGCGACCCAAATGCCCGTCAGTCGGACGTATAACAGCTGTTTACTCGATTTGTTCTCGGAAAGCAATACGCTTGGCTTGCCCACGCCTCGTGTACTTTTCTGATTCTGTGAATCGAGTCTAAGAATTTATTTTCTATCCCCAATTTCCTTTAGAGGTTAAAATAGAATCTTAACCACCCAAATATTTAAAAAAACAACCTGTCATTAATTTTTTCCTTGAAGTTTAATCACTAAATAAAATATCCAACTAGCACAACATTTCTCACAGGTCCTTGGGGCGTTTTTGCCTCGCCCGCACTATATTTCTATTTTAATCGGCGCCGGTTTTTTTCCAAAAATATATCCTGCAATAAGCGCGGCAAGATTTCCTCGCACCAAGAGGGGAAAAAAGTGGAAGGAGACAATGGTGGAGTGGGAGAGGAGACAAATGTCCCTGGAAGATGAATTCTTCGGCTGTGGAGTGGGCAGTTGGTGAAATATGAGCGCTTTCGCAGTGGAATCATCTTCTCCTTGGGACTTTTGACTCTCCAACTTTCCCTCCCACAAACCTGAAAGCCGAATTGCTCCAATGGGGAACATTGTTCCGCCCACGGAAAGTGTCTCGGCATTGTTGCGCCACCATTACTTGGAGGTTAGGTTGCTTGCGGAGTTCCCGCCAAATTATTCCGGACTAGTTCCTATCTCTTCTTGAAATTTGATATAATAGATAAAAATATATTAATATTGCTATGTTAAAATCATTAAGAATTATCAAGCACTATTAATTTTTAATATATTACTCGATGCTGAAGACATTGATTTCAAGGCATCAGCTTTCGATTCTAACTATATTTCTGCGGCGGCATACAACACACGCCTCATGAAACTAGTTTTCGACGGCTCCAGTTCCGATATCCGACGCTCTCTTTCTCTCGCAGCCAGCGGTACTTCGACCCAGAAACTTATGGCGAAGTTTTAATAGGCAATTCCGATCTCCCGTTGATATTGCCGCCGGAATTCCCTAGGCGGCGCCCGCACCGTCCCTGCGTCTCCATTTTTACATATTAACCTTTCCGACAAGGGCTGACGATAGTCACATTGTCATGCGATCATCTTAGGCTTCTGTATAAAATGATTTTTATATTACACGATAATTATTTATAAACATTTCTCGTATTAATAAATTTATTTATTTCTCCGCAAAATTAAAAGAAATCCAATACATTAAAATAAAAGCTTATAAAAGCGTTTTCATAGCTTTAGACTCGATTCACGTCGTAGGCAAGATTTAAAATGGGGATTAGTCGAAGGGAGGAATTGCGCGGGGAAGTTCCGAGCTTGATTAAAGGGACTCGATGCAGAGTTTCCCCGGAAGTGTCTTCACAGCGGCTTTAGTCGATAAGACATGACGCACCACGTGGGATCCCGAAGCACGCGGCTGCTTCGTCTCGGCGAAGAGCCTGAAAATTGCCCGTCAAGTGTAATTATAGGCTCGATCGAGAATCGGATTAGTCCTGCGACCGATTAACGAAGAAACCAGGTCATCCAGAGCCTCCTTTACTTTAAAGCCAACGAGTTTCCCCTGATCTAATATTTTTTCACAACTATATCTCTTTAACAAAACGTTAAATAACGTTTAAAAAATTGTCTAATATTTGTTTCACACTTTTCTATAATCCTGTATTTTTTTATTTAAAATTAAAAGTACTATTTTTATCGAAATTATGCACTACAAATATTTACAAAAGAATTTCAAGGAATTTGTATAACAACTACCATGAATACCACAATCTCTAGTTCAATTTAAAGGTATCATACTCCAACGGAAAAATGTCCGCCCAAATTGCAGGGTCTGTTCCTTTTAATAATTCGGAGAAGCTTCCACGAGGGGAGGAACATTTTCATAGCGAAACAAAGCTGCCGCGCTCGCCTTCCAGAGGGACTTAAGCCGGGTTAAAGGAGATGGTGGCGGAGCAGCTGCTACTACCAACATCAAAGCCACCCGAGATCATTTCCAGGGCCAAGAGCACGTGCTGGAACTCGAAATTAAGCGGTTTCACACAGGACAGACAGTGCACTTTAAAAGCTTGGTGCTCCCTTGAATTTCCAGTCGATCGCTGATTATAATAGATTTTTTTTCAATTAATTTTAACAGTATTTATTCTTTCTCATTTCTCCTGTACATTGAACCAAACGATCATAATAATATATAAGACATTTGGAAATTATAATTACACTGGAATGATTCTTGGTTAGTTATTTAGCGGTTGGGGAGAAATTAATTACACTCGGATTATTTGTGCCTGTCGTTTGGAAAGGGACAGGTAGAGACGACCCAAGATCGTACTCCCTTTATTGCTCTCGCAGGAGCCCTGTATAGTGGCGCCATCTCCCTCTCACCCGGTGTAAAGTAATCTTTCACCTGTGATCAAAGCAACTCGCTCGGCGAGTCTCGATTTATTAACTTAACTCTCGGCGTCTTTCCACTTTCAGACCCTTCTACCATCTCTGTCTTCCTTCAACTTGTACGCTTTCTCGTGTCCGCCTTGGAGGTTAGGTCGTTCTCAGGATTTCCAAGCTTTTTCAGGCGCTCTCCTGAGTAATATCGTGGCAGCGCTGCTCAGGGTGCTTTACGCACCTTCCTGGCCGCCCCTAATCCTGAGGAGCAGGAAATAAAGTGTTATTGCCGGCAGGATTTAAGCCTGGATGCAGTAATTCCACCATATCACCGCCATCGGGTAACATAACCTAGCAGTGAACGAGGGAACTAAGTATTTCTCATGGTTCTTGTTGCAGTACACCAACTGGGAGAAGGTGAACGACGGCTATCTTTACCAGAAGATGGTCGCTGACGCTGTGGGCGACTACTTCTTCATCTGCCCATCCACCCATTTCGCTCAACTCTTCGCTAATCGTGGCATGAAGGTCTACTATTACTTCTTCACGCAGGTGAGTCATTTATTTTTAGTAATAATACCTGCAAATATTTTTTAAAAATCTATTACATAGTATAAGATCATTTTTGGTCTGTAGTTGTTGAATATATTAACATTCGAGAGGTTAGACGATATTAATCATGCTGACGACAAGCTTGGAGTTATAACCATGAAGCGTTGCTGATCGGTCGGAATATATTTCGAGCATTATGGCTTACGAACTTCCTAATATGTTTGGATAACCCGCTCGCCTGCAACTTTGAATGCAAGTCCACGTCCAACATGGCGTCGCCGTTAATGGCGGCCGGCAGGCGTGCCGCGTCACCTCGAGTTTTCTCGTGCCGGTTTAATTCGCTTTATGGATTATTTTGGGGGAAAGAGAGCACGCTCGGTGCATTAGAGAGCGGATAGAATCCGCTCCAGTTTCCTTTTAGGCTTTTGAAATGTTCGCTGCTCCATTGAAGTGGGCTCTCGCGCTCGGTCTGCATACCGCGCGTGTCTCTCGAACACTATATTGATAGAGTAACCTCTCTTATGTCTGAACGTCATCTCGCCCGCGCCTTTATGTAAAGGATTTGACGTTAAATATTTGAAGCGTCGCGTAATGCGCCGGCGGATCTAGGTCGCCGCTTTGCCAGGAGAGCTTTTTTTCCCGCCCTTTGAGGTTAGGGACACGCGCGCGCGCGCCGCTCGTCTTGACTTTAAGTGCCCCGGGGAGAAGTAAGTGGCGCGGGGATCTGCGTCAGAACACTCAGCCCCACAGTAACGATGGCCTCCTCGTTATCCATAATAATTGGAACGCCCGCACTTTTTGCCTCCGCTTCCTCCTCCATTTGTCTTGCCAGCCACCTATACAAACCTTACTCCCAACAAGCTTATTTACTGGTTCTAGACCTACTCTAGTATTTATCCATTGGCGAAAACATGTTTACTCCTAGCAGTCATTCAAACTAGAGCAAATCACTCAAAGTGAAGCGTTTGCTCCACTTTTAAGGGCCTTCCTTTGAACGATGCGAAATCCAATCGAATCAGGCTGAAACCCTTGCCAATTACTTTCGTTTTGTATGAATAACGATCGATTGTCGAAGTTCACTGAATAAAAAAAGGAAGAAAAGGGAGGACTTTAAAAAGAGTGGGCGATAAAACTTACTGCAACAATAAAGGGACAACTGGGTCACCGATGGATCGAACCACGGAGACAAAGTCGAGAAAAGAATAGAAACGAGCGAGTCCTGCCGAGAAAGAGAATGAGAAGAGTTCTGTGGACGATGCTTAAGTTACTCGGCTGATCCAACGAAGCTTCATTAAGCGCAGCGGATGCGAGATTCGTTCTAGTCGGGGAACGATATCTCGAAAGTCCGCAGTGCCCGGAAAGGGGGCGCCAGGTGCCTTCGGGGAATTAATGGGACGCGGTTCCCGTCCCCGATAATCGAAAGATGTCAGCAGGCAACTATTCGAGCTGACAGAGCCACCCTGAAAAGAACTCTCCGGAGAGGTTACCTTTTCAGAGTGGCAGCTTTCAGTTAAGGACACACAGTTACAAAATTCAGCATGCACTTGTTTACACAGAATTAATAATATAATACTTTGATAAAAGAGTAAAATACTATATTGCTATTTTTATATGATTTTATTAACTGTGAGGCAAGAATAGAAGATATATTATGTTGAAATATTGAAATGTTTTATCTCAACTTTGAAAGCAACTGCACACTTCCATTAAGGCTCGTATTCCAACCTAACCTCTCCCTTTTAATGTCCCTTTAATTATTTCGAAGAGAAATCCAGCGACTCCCAGTCTGTAAACGCTTCCTCGCTCTTTCCAGTCGCTTAAGAATATTCAGCGACTGAGAAACGCTTTCCGAGATCGGAGATCCGAACTTCCACTCGCTTTCAGATCTTAAGAATTTATCGGACAATTTGAGGCGAAAGAAACGCTCGCTGGTGGCGCTTCAGCGGGTTCGTAAGGCTTCCGGATCGCCTCTCGAATTCTCAAAGAGCACTCTAACCTCACTTTTCTCTCCCGCCAATTTTCAATGGCGGGATAAAATTAGCCGGGAACCAGTCTTTCCGGGCGGACGACTCCCTTTTTTTTCCTCTCTCTCTTTCTAGTAGCGGATCGAAAGTCGTCGGGACGCTGTTCCAGGGCGTCGGGACGCCCACTCATCCGGGCGAGTCAATATTTTTCCGGTTTGCGCGCTGTTTTTCCAGGGCGATGAGATGTAACCAACTGTGTTCCAGTCGGCTTGTCACCGAAAAACAAGGATCGTGTCGCAGCGCTGGGAAAAGGTGATTTGGCGTCGACAGTGGGAATTGGGTCGACCAATTGAGAGATACCGGCGCCGCCTATCGGCTGTCCCGCACCGGCTGCTAGTTGAATCAGTGATAAAATTGATTAAATAATTCACGGAGCCGCTTGTTTGAATTTCAAATCTGGCCGCGTGTCATCTTGCATTTTTCATCCCCGTTCAAACGAATCCTGCTAGATTTTAATCCGCTTGGTAAATATTAACAATATAATATTTGCAATAATTCCATTCAGTATTAGTTGCAGTATTTAATAGAATTAATTACAGGAAAAACTGTATTACAATTTTGTAGATTTTCAAAAGCAGTTGAAATCATTTTAAAAATCCAAAATTAATGTCTACTACTCCAATCATTTGTTACACTCTGTTGTACTGTTCCTCTCATCTGATGGTAGCTCATCAATCTCCAGAGACATTTGAAATAATAACTAGAGTCCGCAAGGGTGTCGAAGGGGGTGGTTTCATAGAAGATGGCGCGGGCAATGTAAATCCCCTCGTGAAAGCATTCAATTATGCCGAAGCAGAAAGTTCTCCCTAGCGGCTTTCAGGCACAATAATACCAGAGGCCGATGAATACACTTGGCAAGGAGAAATTAATTAAAGCGAGCGCAACCCTTGTATCGGCCGTCAGTCTGCCGACACCCTTCTCACTCTCTCGCCATTGTATTACGAAAATTCAGAACGTTCCACTCCATTTTTTCCCCTTCACAATGAAAACTTTTCCGTTGCAAGCAACACTTCAATTTTTTATCAGAAAAATATAATGTTTCCGTCAATGTTTTGTAGGGATTCTTATAAATACTTTTGTTTATTGTGTTGTAGAGAGGATTGTTGTAGGTGAGGTTTATCTTTCAGGAAGTTGCGTCTTTGATGTTGACGCGAACCCCCATCACCTTTGATTCGCCCTTTAATTGGGCTTGGCCCAGGGAAACTTGTGTGTTTCTTCCCGAGACGAATTCCCTCCGCTCTATGCCGGAGAGTTTTCCCCTTGAAAATTCATTCGCCGCACACGTTCCCCTTGAAACAGTACTTTGAGATACACTCTACGTAATTTTATTTCCTCTCCTCCCTCAGACACACCCTTTTGCTCTACTCTCCCTCTCTTTAAAGCAGTTCCTTGGATCCTGCTTAGAGGTTAGGTTGCTTTCAATCCAAGAACTCTGCGGTTTCAACCCAGTCATTCGCAGTGTCACTCGGCATCAACTCAGCGCGAGCGTAATCCTTCAAAAAGTTGGATTACCAACTCCCTTGCCGTCGAAACTTCCAAGAGTTCTTATTTATCGAGTCACTCTTGCAGTTCGAAGGTTAAGTTTGATCGTATTTCTCCAGGAAAAAGAGCCTGAAGGATTCTGCAAGCGACTGACGCGCCCTCTGCTTCCACCCAGTAATTGCCAGGACTTCCTTTTTTTACTGTGTCATTCGGGATGAAACAGTGCTCGCCCACGAGAAAGCACTCGGTGCTAGGGGATTTTTCCTGAGGTTATTTACGGCGCACCTGCAACGTCACGCAACCACGCGGAATGGAATCAGTGGTGGCCAAACGTCATTAATTTTAACGATCCTTAAAATTACAAAGGGATGGTCCAGAATGCCCACGGGCATCCTATTATAATAATGTTTCCATCGATCCTGACCTGCACTTCATTAACATTTCTCTCCCAACAAAATAACTTCAACATAACCTCCCTTTCCCTAAACTCGATATAGAACGATTTTTCGCGGGATGACGCGCACTGGAAAAAGGCGCTTAAGCAAATGTCCAAGCCCCTATTATTCGATTTTCGGTTATCGGGAGATAATTGAAGGCTGGGGTGAAAGCAAAACCCCCACTGGCTCTGAAATTCCCTAGATAATCCTCGATATCGCTATCCGGAGAATTTCATTGGCGCCGACTGTGATTCAGCTTTGATTACCGCCTGAGAGCGTTTATTTTCGTTCCCAGCGTTCTATTCACTCTGTTTATTCCATAGGAACGATTGCCAGGCGGGTAGAGAATGAGGGGAAAATGCTTGATCGTCGAATCCTCTTCAGAGGTTGCTTTCAGAGCGCCATTCAACCCGGATGGCGTTCGGGGCATATTGGCGCGTCGTAGCGTGAAAGTTAAGGCTTGATTTCCATCGGAACAATACCTCGGCTGCATGGCTTGCAGCCGAGGCATTCGGCAAATCTGCCTTTTGTGCCTCTCTGCGAGAGACTCTGACATTTCCCACCGCAGAATCCACACGCTGACGCTGATTACTCTGTCGACCCACTCGACTGACGCGACATCTCGTTCGGATGATGTCTTGATTGCTCCTGAGATGGCGCTCTGACGCCCGTAACCTAAGATCCAATTGAAACAGTTGAAATACTTTCACATCCTATTAGTTATACGTTTCTAGATTATTATTTTTTAAATGCAAGCTAATGCTCTTTAATTAAATTTTACAAATTCAATTGCATCAATCTAATTACTTTTGCGTATAATACTATTATCCCTCGATACAGCAAGGTACAAGCAAAAATCATTTAAATCAAGTAATAATTAATTAAATTCGAAAAACACCCAATTTAATCGAACTTTAATTATTTTTATAATATAACAATTTATATTTCTTTAAATTCGATAATGTCGACTCCATTATAAAGATTGCACGACGCCGATGCGTCATCCTAGGCGAGAAAAGGATGGGAAGTGAGGGGGAAACGGATTGTCCTGCTCCGAGAGTTCATCTCAAGTCGACGAGAGTACTTTTGTCTCTTGCCAGAGATTACCGGGTGCTCTTCCTCGAGAGGGCGACACCCTCCCACTCTACCAACACACGCACACAAGTATTAAGGAAGAAAAGTATTCCGAAAGAACTGCAGTATTCGTATTACGATTCTTTTTCCTGTTAATAAATAAATACTATATTATTTTGACACTAGGAAAATTCGAACAATAATAAAACGATGATAAAAATAAATGTTATACTGCAATTAATATTGTTCTTCTTTTTACGCAACGATCGAATAATTATCAACCTCTGTCTTAAATAATATAAATATAATTCTTACGACGCGAACAACTTTCGACCGCCATTGAATACTAGTGCAGACTTTCGACGAGTACGCGGCGCCACCAGTAAATGAACAATCCCGGCGCGGATTGCTGAGTGCGAAATGAAATTGGCCCGAAAATAATTAATGCCCGTCCACACGGGGCGAGTGCGAGCGGGCAATTCCGCTTATTAACCCGGCTTTTTGCAGCATTAATCAGCAATGATGACACCGTGAGAGCCTCTCGGAAAGCGCAGTCATTGTCGGCCCATTTAAATAATATGAATTTTGCGTCGCAGTGGTCGGCGCAGCGACGATTGCACTTGACGGCGAAATGCCACATATGTGTCTGTGTGTTCGACATATTTGTACTATGATTCGAAAAATATTCCAACAATATGAATACATTGTCATTATTATCTTTCGTAATAATCAATTGTTCGTGATGAGAGATGTATAATTTTTTAAAGACTGTTTATTCATTATATAATAATAATTCATAATGATGATGGACAGTGTAGAAGAAGCTTGTTTAAATATTAATTATAGTGGCACGCATATTATATCAATAATTAATCAAAATCTGGCGAAGTAATTTTATTTTACCAAGTAAGAAAAATAACCAAGACTATTAATAAATATTTAAAAAATTCTGTAATAATAATAACGATACAGTAGAATGTATTCGTGTCACTGAACATAATACTAGTCGAATCCACCCTGCTCGAGCCCTCTGGCAGTTATACATCGATCGTCGAACTATATATTTTTCTATGCACCAAGCCGAATCCGGCGCGCTCCAAATTGCAGGGATGTTGCGCTTAGGTCAACAGTGTGCAAAGAAACATGATAGATGCGATGTCAGTAAAGCTAGCATATCATTTGAGATTTTAGCCCGGGAAAACGTCTGACTCCTTCCTATTTTTGGATTTTTCGATAAAAATTGAAATTTGAACTGGCCTTCTGGAATTCGTACCAGTGTTTCATAAGTAAATACTGAAACTTTGCACCAAATCTCAACCCCTGAAACGGTCTGGAAGGGTGGAAAATGTGGGAAACACAAAATAAGTGAAAAAGGTTTAACTGGGTCAGGCGGGCAAGTATTTCCCTGTGTTTTCGAAAGAATGGCGAGAATTCTAGAACTATTTCATATAAAAATAGTACTCTTAATTATTTATAATATTCTACGAAATGATATGCTAGCATCACAGACGTGTGGATGCAATTTTCCCCCGGTGATCTTGGCAAGATACTACTGGTGCAAGATAAATGATCAAAGAAATGCTCCACCGGCAGCTGGGAGATTCACGACTTTATATTTTTGCTCATTCTTCATCCCCCTCTTTCTCCTCCAATAGTAAAACATACTATTCACTGCTGGAGAAAAAGGAAGGATCGAAAGAGTGAAAATATTGTCAAGGCATGCAGAAATAATTTTAATCCTTGTGATCCATTGATTTAAAGATCTGTAATAATTTGCAACAACAGCACTTACCAAGTACTTTCAAAAAAAAAATACAACAAACACTGTAAAATAATTCCTTCCTCGAAACTAAGAAAAACAATATTCAATTTGACGAAATGCCACGATATTTTCCACGCAACTTGAATTAAAATTAAAAGTCCTTTTTCATCCTTTTACACGTTATTGTACAATAAATATACATGACATAAACATACACGCAACCACGAAGTGGCAGGTAACTTTAATAAAACATGGTGTGCGTCGACGCCTCGTTAAAATTGATGGGACGCCGTGAGCAGCCGAGGCTCCTCTGCACCACCCCCCGAACCACCCCTGTCACCCGCTCGCTCCTTCCCAATTAGTCACTAGACGAAGCGAGGAGAAGTGAAAAATCGTCGGGGTTAATTAAAGCGGTCGTGGAAATACACCGCGAACAGGAGTGTGGGGGTGGAAAACTTTTGAGGAATATTTGGTGGACTAATTATTGTTCACAACGAGTGTAATGACTTTTCAATTTTGGGGTATGTTGTGTGTTGAGTAATATTAATTAATTTTTGATTGCTCTTGTTGTAATTAACGAACTTATTTAATATTATTTTTTCATTATTCTTGTATGTAATATAGTAGTATATTGAATTATACGTCTAATTCAGAACACTCGTCAACCCATAATCTTTTAAACTAAATTAATATGTTATAGATATTTATACATTTTTAGAGTGATTCTTGTGTCAGTAAATGTTACGAAAGAGTCTTTAAAGACGCCTGGAATGGTACATCCAGCTTTCGCAGGGGTGGATAAGGGGATGCGGACAGCCCGAGGCAAGCCACCCCCGGTGAGGGGGTGGGAAGCATAAACATAAGCGGAGATGCGACCCCCGGCAAGAAACCCCATTGCTTTCTATGGCGCTGTCGCCTCGTTGAGCCCCTAAAGACCGCCGCATAATATATAGGAACAATTCCGGATTCCTACGGACACCTGGCCACCCTCGTTACACCCGCACACTTGGCAGCGTGAAACGGATAGGTTATGGAAATTTATGAAAGATTATAGTACCGTGTTAGTGTATCAATAAAATGTCAAATATTTATTATTGATGTATAAAGGATAGGTAGGAAAATTTAGATTTAGTATTTAGGACAAGTTTCGAAAATATTGCAACAATCCATTTTTTGCGCATTCACTTTAATGCAATAAAACTTGGAATGTCATGGCGTCGTAAAGAGAGGTTCTAACCTTCAAAATATCTTCTTTTCGAATTTTCTTCTTATTCACTTTGCCCTAAATCTTCCGCACTCGTAAAATAACTTACACACTCTCTTGATTGAACCGTAAAGCAGAGTTTGCTTTCAATCTAGATTTAGTTTCGTTATTTTCGTTGGGAATTCGAGTTCGCAGCGCAGCGTCCTCGTTATGATTACCTGTCGCGGCGGTGGGTGGAAAGGGGCTGAATCGAATTCGAAATCGAACCAACGCGTGCTCGACGCCCCAGTGTTTTGTCACTCCGGCCTCGAATAAACACGACGGATAGCAAATAAAACGACTCGTCCGAACAACGGAAATCCAAGCATGGGGTTGGGAGCTACCGCCATATTGCGCTATCGACAGTGCATTCCCGCCATTTTTCATATTTTTGTTGCCGCCATATTTCACTTTGCTCCCAAAATGTAAAACAATACCAAACCATTTCTTTTTTGCCGATCTTGAAATGTTTTTGTTTTCATATTAAATGAACATAACCACTTATAATATATATTCCAAATATTTCCTGGTCAATGAATCCACGCCGCCTTCATTAACTAAGCGCACAGACAACGTAACCTCATCGATAGAGGAAATTTACAGTGTCAAGTGTATCGAGTCGACCACGAGGGGCGATTGTCCGATAATGGAAATTAGTTTCGGCCACATAATAGAGCGAGTGGCCATGTTGAATAGGTTAAGTGCGTCATAGTGAAGGTGAAAATTGGTTGTTTCAGAGGACGAGCAACAGCCTATGGGGTCAGTGGATGGGAGTGCTCCACGGCGACGAGGTCGAGTACGTGTTCGGGCATCCTCTGAACACGTCCTTGAACTACACCAACGACGAACGCGATCTCTCGCTCCGGATGATCTCGCACTTCACCACGTTCGCCAAACTAGGGTGAGCGAGCCCCATAGAATTATGCTAATCTTAATTGGCAATATCGCCCGGTCCCTTATTTGCTCCCAGCGCCACTGACATCGCCGTATTGTCAGGGAAGAGCTCCCTAACCTCGAAAACACAAACACACACACTTCTATCATGAAACTGCACTTTAACTTCCAACTAATTTAACCTCTACATTTCGAAAATTCTTGTAAGAGTAAACTATAAAAGGAATAACTTCTTCACTTCCAATTTGTTATTTGACAAAACCATGTTAATTCTTAATTAATTGTTAGTAGTATTACACAAATTTGAATCAAAGTAGGTCAGCCTCAATGTTTCGGAGGTTAGCTTTAAAGCGCGCGTATTATTTAGAGGTTAACTTCACCCTCGTACAGACGCTTTAAGGAGGGGTAACGAGTTATTTACTATAGAGAGTGTATCGAGAGCCGGAATTATTTTCGGACACACGAAGTTGGGGCTCGAAAACAAGGGAGACTCCAGCGCGAAGGCTTAATCCCCTTAGATTGCATGGCAGGTGAATCGAATCTTCATGCAGTGCACGTAAGTCATTCCGTTGACTCGCCGGAAGTTAGGGTCAACAGATAGCGCTGCCTGCTATTTGCCATTCCGAAACAATTGCTTACTGCTTACGATCTCGAATTAACTATTTGCTCCGGGAGAATGTTTACATTTTTATTTATACACATGGTTAATAATGGAATATCAGAGAATTTGTTGTTTAATTATTAGCATTTATCATTATTCTTTTAAATCTATATTTCTGTAAATCAACACAACACATGTCCACAACATGTATACAGTTAGTATAATCCATTTGCAATTGAATAAATAAATTAAAAAATTATCAACCTGTTAAAAAGTGTTTGTTAACGATTTTTGTGCAGTCAACCAACCGAAAAGGAATATGAGTGGCCACCGTACTCGAGGGATAATCCGGAATACTTCATCTTCGATGCCACGCGAAGTGGCTTAGAGAAAGGGCCGAGGACCACCTGGTGCACCTTCTGGAACGAGTTCCTGCCACGTCTCAAAGGCATACCTGGTTCGTGCTTCTATTTAATTATAATAATAATTTAAAATATATGCACCCAGTAATAACAATCTAAGCACTACAAAATGTGAGTATGAAAAATATAGAATTACTTGAATTTTAATTATCAATTTTAATAGAAAAACATATAATTTAATTTTCATATTAGAATTTACGTCGATATTAATTACTTATTATAATAACTAATATACACAGTCTATTATTCATTAATTAATATAGCATTGGCTTACTTTTACTCGCATACACAGTTTACAATTCCGAATTTGCAATACAGCGCAAATGAAATTAAACCATGATGTCAGTATGGCGTCGGTATTTAAACAGACAGCCCATGTTATAGGATCAATCGCTCTGGTACACCCGGACATTTCATTACGCGACATCTCCTCCTGTTTCCCCGAGACTATTCCGCATTAAACCGAGCCGATTGTTTGCGCACCCCCGATGAGAATTACGCCACCCTGCCAGAAGGTGCACAGGGTGATTTATTTTGAAACAGAGCTGTACATTGTCTGTTATGTGGTATAATACAGTATTATACACGTAATATATTTTTATTGTCATCTATATTTTATTTTATAAGGTGATACAAGTGTTATAATAATCATAAATGGAATTTTAATATTTTTTTATAACCTATACGAATGATTGACGGAAGTAGACAAATATATTATGTGTTATAATATATTAATACTGCTATGTATAAATTGTTCTGTCATCTAATAACAATATTATACAATGTACAATTTATATAGAATTCTATAGGGCATTCGTGTGTAATTAAAATGATTAAATAATTCATAATTATTGCGTACAAGCCGACACTGATTCAACAAGAAGTGAATCACCCTGTATATGGCTGTGGTATTGCGTGCCTGGATATAAATCCAGTTCCCTAGAGATGCTGACCGTCGAATCTCGCAATTAGCAGCCATTCAAAAAGCGAAAGCCCGCTAATTGCGTAACACGCACTCGCCCGGCAGGTTAGGATCGGCAATTCTAACCTATAAACTCCCACTAGTCACCGGATACGTTCCCACTCGAAACACAGTGCGGCTTTTTCGAACACAGCTTGGTAATAGTAAAATTCGTTAAAAGAACTATGCTGTTAAGAAATATATTTATTTACTGTTGTTATCTGTGTTAAAAAAAAAGGAATGATAATTCCGAAAAATTCTGTCTACAATCTATTTTTAAGGGAACAAATATATAGATATATCTTTTGTTGCAGATCCACCATCGGAGTCGTGCAACTGTACGATAGCATCGAGCGTGTCAGGGTCCGCAGGGATCCTTCGAAATAGTCTGTTGCTCACCGTGAAACTATTGGCATGCGTGCTGGCAATCGGTAGCGTCCTCTAAGTCCCTAGACGTACCGGAAGAGGTCGAAGATCGTCCTAGGAGGAGCCGGCGCTAGCAGCCGGTGGACCTTTCCGAGCGAGAGGACGCTCGATGATTTTTCCAGGGGGTTAAAAGTCCCCGGAAGTCTCCGGGGCCCCCAATTGTTTCAGAGGCTCTAAGTCATTCCCAACGGCCGATGGCTCGGCGGTCCAACCCTCTTCTACCTTTCACCCCCGGACTATCTCGCTTTCTCTTCGTCACAGCCATCTCGATTTAGTCGGACTCAACGACAGGGAACCCTTTTAGAGTCGCTCGGTCTCGTTCTCGCTCGCGATCGAAGGCCTAGGCTCCTCTATGTATGCGCTCGAGAAGTAGTAGTTAGATTATTTTCCACTGGGGCGTGACGATTGCTGGAGGAAGGCCTCGAGGCGTCCAGTTACTTAGGGGATGATTCGTCCCGCGACAATTCCCGCCCGTCGAGGGGAATCAGAAAGCTAAGAGGGAATTGCTGTCCTCCTCCGGGCCGGAGGATGCGGAACTTGGAGCGGGACATGTCCGTTCGCGATGGACAAGGGAAAAAACAGGGTTACCCGGGCGGAGAATCACGCTCCACTTGCTCTCACGAGGGATACATGAGAATCTCCTTATTTCCTTACACGCTTTATTATCGAGCAGTCGAGCGGTGGACTAGCTGCCTCCCAATTGGCTCGGTGTTTCAGGGCAAATAGGACAGAAAGTCCCTAGGACCCGGATCCCGAATAATCTCGAGGAGGTGGGCGCTTCCTTGGAATTAACCGGAAACTTTCGATCTCCTCTCAACTTTATTTCCCTCCCCCAGAAGTCCAGAGAGAGTCCATGGAGAGTTTCTTTTCATCGGCGAAACTTTTAAGTCTTGCTTAAAAATTTCTTACCCACACCAGCAGTAGTTCTCACTAATTGATTCCTTTCCCAGGGATTCCTTTCGAATTAACAGCAACCCTTGCCGAGTGGGAGATCCGCTCTTCTTCTTGTTTCCAAACCGTGAGAGCAAAACGGGGAGAGGGAGAGTGCGAGAAAAGGAGTTAGGGAACTAGGCACTTAAGAGATACGTTATACCGAGCGCTAAGCGTGTTGTACATACTACGTTATACATAATACAAAAGCTAGATACGAGTATAAAGATAAGGGTGTGTTCGGATTGGACGCTTACACGCTGTAACCTCGAACTTACCAGCGATTATAATCGTTTTATTTGCTTTGCTTAAAGCTATTTTCGAGAATTTAAGTCACTGCTTATTACTAGTAAGGCAGTAGCGATTATAAAAACATATAACAACGGCAAACGTAAGAGTAAACGCGAGTGTTTTCAGTTGCAACGATAAAGGCGGGAAAAAATGGTTTCCTAACCCCAAAAACGCGCGCAGCCAATCCGAGCGCGTCCCAGTTACACGAATATACGCAGATATAAAGCATGGATATACATATCGATTAACAGTTGTATCGCGCGTGACGTTGGCAGCTAATCGAGCTGAACTCGTGCTGAGGAATTCCTTAGTTCCGAGAACAAAAACGGAGCACACACGCGTCTCATTCGTTCCACTAGCGTCGGGGATTTTCCATAGCGTAGCTTCTCGCTTCCTCCGGCAGAGGTCAGTCGGTGGTACTTTACGGGGAATCCCCTGTACACCCCATAACTTGTCGACGAAACGTCTCAAGAATAACCATGAGAAAGTGGCCTTTGCCTCGCGAGACCATGTGATTTGCAGGCGACAGCCATGCCCGACATCCATCTCGTTCGTCCTTATCTCGAGATACACAGAGTTACCCTCTGAATTAATCCTGTACTTGTACTAACACCGAGAATTATCCCCCAAAAAATAGTACAGGCATTAATATTCATTCTAACACGATAAATAATTAATGGAATTATTATAAAGAACCTAAAGATATTTAATGATTATTTATTATAGCGTGACAATTAAAAAAAGAGAGATAACTGGTCTCGCGCGGCAAGTCCACGAAACACGAATCTTCCATTTGGTACATATCACCATCTAGAACTATATATATATATATATATATAAAAATAAATATACACATCAGATAGCAAAGGCAAATAGTGTCGGAGTCTCGTTAGAATTCTCCCTCCCTCTCGCTCGCATACACAGAGGTTTAACTATAAATAAATAGATAAATAAATAAATAATTCTCTATATATATATATATATACATATATGTATAAAGAATAAGAGAGGGAGGGAGAAATAGATTGGTCGAGAGATTAAGCGGGCGGTTTGCCGAAGAGGACTCCTTATTTTCATTAAGCAAGCGAGATATTTTCTACGAAATAACAATCGTTGGCTCTAAAAGGGGCTATTTCGTTCCCGACTGGAAAAACCCTTTCTCGGGGGTGGATTTCCCAGGGCGAAGAGAAGCGCTGGTCGATGTGTATCGACGCGTACACCTAAGCCGGAGGGCCGAAAAGGCCGTGGAAGGTCGTGACAGGCTTTTTTAGCGTGAAACGCATCCCTCGCGTAGTTAGCGATTAAGCATCTCCTCACATATCATTAGCTTAGTCAGTCATGTCTCGTCAGTCTCGCCGTAACGCCACCGCCCCCTCCTGACACCCTAGAATTAGTGCCTGCAGGTGCACGCGAGCCAATCTCCGTCGGGACGACACACCCTCCCGGTGAAACGAGCTATTAGTTCATCCAGGACCCTGAAAACCGGAAGTACGCGGCCCTTTTCCTTCCTAAACCATTGTGGTATGTAATTGATTCCCCTTGTTATTTTTTTAATTCTTAAAATAATATTTTGGGGGCAAATACAATGCAATATAGTTGATTTTAATTAATGTAATGTTCATTTGAAAATAGTCTTTTGCAGGGGTAGTTTGATGGAAAGGGTTGAGTAAGATAAAAGGGGGGACCGATTTTTGTAAGCCTTCGCCGCCGAGTAAATCGAAATTAGCCACTCAGGGTGAGGGAATAGAAAAGTTCAAGGGGTGGAGGATCCTCCTGGAGCATCCGGGAGTCGATGAATAATTCATGACACTCTTATGTCAATTCAATATCAGCCCTGCTCTCTGTCTGTCGTCTCTAAAATGCTACCGATCCTGGCGCCACCTGGTGTCGTTCCAATCGCTATTCCCCTGCACTTTTACGAAATTGAAAATAGGCTTGAATGAATTAAATACGAAAATATGATACAAGAAATAATTTTAAAAATTCTTTCAAGAAGCCATAAAGAATTTCTTAAGGTTTGTAAACGTATTATATTTTTCAGAGGTTATATTAGAACAGTTTACAGTTGAGTTAGTGTTATTAAGAATGGAGAGAGTCAAGGAGCAACTAATCATTTGTTGAAAATCTTCTCACGCTCGTTTCTGAGGACGTTTAATTTCAAGGCCCGCACAAATTCGCGTCCTCCGAGTGAAATCGCCCATTAGGCGCGCAGGAGAACCGGAGATTTATGATTAATTAAGGGGGATGCTGGAGGATATCCCGGCGAGTTCTAATTGTTAATTCTCTCCGGGAGTCGCCGGATAATCCTCCAGCCGATCCTCCTCGGATAAGCAAGACCGAGCTCCATTATAAACTGGCTTTACAGATTTTCTTGTGCTGCCCTCTGCTTATCTCACCAGGCAATCTTGGCAATCCAATCACGCGATGGCGCTGGAACGTCCATTACTCCGATTGACGCGTCTCAAATCTTCGATTTTTCGTTAATACTAAAGAAACTAAAATAAAAACCGGTAAAAATTGAAAGAAAATAATTAGATTATTTTATATAGTACAGTAAATATTTTATAACAAACGAGTATGAATTTTTTTGGAAAGGAATTCAAACCTTTAAGGTTGCTTTAAGGTCAGAGAGTCTCTGAAATTCACCCCCGCCGGCGAGGAATAAGACTCGCCCTATTAATTATTTCCACAGTGGCCCGCATCGCTCCAGGGGCAGAAGGGGTGCTTCCCACCCCTCGGCCATGTATATTCCGATGCAGAAAGGGGGCGTGATGTGTAGGCACGCGTGTGCATCTACCCTTTGATCACGCCACCCCTGCAATACCGCATTCTAATCCCCTCTTTGAACGCCCCTCCGCGCAGTTGCACACTTTTCCCAGCTTCCCACAAGAACATACGCTCCTCTCTCATTCCTTATACCATTGTCCCGCCCATATTCGATGACTAAATGGACGCATAGAGGGCGCGCATGGGAAAGTGGTTGCAGTTCTGCAGGCAGCTCGTAAATGCTCTTTACGAGCTTCCCGTAAACTCTACACGATTTTTACGACTCCGCCTGAAACAAAAGATCTTAATACCCTAAAGCAGTGTTTAGGTTAGGTTAACGGAATACGTGTAACAAGCTGTACTTTCGACAGGCCGGTAATCATGCGGTAAAATTATCCCTAGTAAACCCGAGTGGCTCTTATCTTCTTTTTGCTAGCGAATCAAGAGTAATTGTTGATTATGTAGCGCTCGTTTCACTAGGGGATTTCCCCTAGGATCATTCGCAGGTTATGGTTTTGGTGGCAGTATTTGCTGTTGATGAAATCATACCGATTGCAGTCTTGACGATTTAACTTTCGTTCTGATTGGTTACGCACTGACACGCCATGTTTTTCTTGCATAATTAAATAGTTGCGTGTCAGAACATAACCTAAATCTTCATTCGCACGCAAGTTCTGGAAAACTTAACTGGTATGCGCGAGTGGAGCATAATCCTTTCAGTGCCAAAGCGATTGGTAAAAGTATAAACAAATATGCTAAATCAACATAAAAGAATTTTGGGAGGTTGAACATAACCTCGGAACAGGGTGCAATCGGTGTGGAGTTAGTATTGGATTACACACGCACGACAGAGACAAATGATTATACATATATATACGTATATACGAGTGTAAATAGGAGAGCGCACACCTATTTTTGTGAGAGTTCTATGTATGTCGCTTGGAAGGGACACGTGCAACGTGCTCGCAGTGATTTCTCTCAAGGAAGCACCCTCGACTCTCCATGCTGACAAAATTTAGACTCTGACATGTCATTTTTCACTTCTTAATGAAATAATTACATGTCAGATTCTAACCTAGCCCGACGGCCGATGAGAATCCCATTAGACGAGCGTTCGAACAAGGTGTAATCCTGTGCGTTGTCAGTCTTAACCCTTTTGGTCCTAGCAAAAATCCTTATATGTACCAAATGGAGTCTAACTGTTAAAGAAAACATATATTTCGAGAAGGGTTTTTCTTATTTTGTCCAGAATTAATTATTTTACAGTGACTGTTATAAGTTTACTTGAAATAATTATAAGGATTCAACATATATTCACGTTTATGTCTAAATGAAAAAAAGTGCCGGGAACGAAAGGGTTAATCGACTGTCGTCGAAATCCGGCGGGAAGCTCGTTCGGTCAGGTTATGGATTCCGACGCCATGTTGGCTTTTATGGCGCCTTTTCGAGTTCAATGGCTCCCAAACGAGTTTCTTGACGGCAACGACGCGGGAGACGTTAGATATTTTTTGTATTCTTCGTTTCTCGAGCGCGGATACCATGGTCGGGACCACTTCTCGTCACATTTCACCATATACGTACCACCGCGTACAATACTTAGTCAATTATGCCAGTCGATGACACTCTCCCCCCCTCTCCGTAGACCGGCACCCCCTTTTTCCCATATAATTCGAAAGCAGAGTCTTCGATTTGTGTTTGCAAGAACAATCGCTCAAATTTGTTTAACCCTGTACGCTGCGTGATTAATATCTCGAATTTTAATGAAGACTTTTTTTTCGGTAACTTGGTTAAGAAGAATTAATTTGGAAGAGAAATAAAACTTCTTTAATCTTTAATTTCTATTTTTATTTCGAATCTAATTAATTATTGTTATATTATTTTAATCGCAATTTTAAAAATTCGACGATAGATGTCGCAGCGTAAGGGTTAATCGTCACCCTCGGAAGAACAATAGTACGCCACCTAAATCGAGCCTCATAAATCTCCCATAACTTCTTCGCCCGACGCCACCTGCAGTCGAGTGTGTCCAGTAACTCTCTCTCTGCGGGATATTTACGGGAGTGGCTCGATTTAGAGTAGACTCTACGACTTTTCCATGAGGTGCTTGAGAACAAAACCGTGGGGGTCCCTTATTTCTCTCTACATTTACTAAAACTAGCGCAGTCCACTGATAGAGTTACGAGATTGAACGTACATTTGTACGAATAAACATTGTCTTCAAAATGATTACAATTATAGAAATTAAAAGAAATCTAAGGATATTTATTATAATATTTTCTAATTCTATTTCTCACTATTTATTTATACAAGTGTAAGTTCAATTTTCGACGTAACCATAATTCGGAGTCTGTCGGGAGCTTGAAATCGATAATCAGTACAGTTAATTCCCTAGCGGCGCTGTTATGTATATAATATATATAATGACACGACCCACGACGAACGGGCCTGTGTATAAAATTAATTTTATATATTATATATATCATATAAGACCGACTATCCAATCCCCAACAAGTGTATGCATGCAAGTACGTGTATCTCTCGCTGGTGGCGCTTTCGCTTTCGTCATGAGGGCGCTCATGGCGGTCGTTTCAGGAACCCAGGGAAAATGACGGTGTCAGCGGAGTCATTAAGAAGACAGGGCAACGAGTGTCGCGTTAAATGTTGTTAGATTCTACGTACAGATATTATCAATGTTACACACACGCAAGACTCACACTCGTACACACACGCGTACACACTGGGAGACAGAGACGTGTTATGTATATGTATATTATCGTCCGGCCGACGGACAACACGCTATGTATAAGAGGAATTAATGTAGTTGACGAGGAAATAAATGATACGACGATTACTAAGAACCCATCGATTCTCCCGCCATTTTTCCATGAAACTTCTTGATCATTATTTTGACACTTTTATGACTTTCCTTAATCGTTTATAAATCAATTTCGTTTTTGAAAATGACCAACTCGGTCGTAAACGATTATTTGCCATAAAAAAGAAATCCAAAATTCTAATATTCGGGGGCCAAATTTGCAAAGGTCTATTCCCACTTAACTTTGAATTCTGATAAGTCATTCATATATAAATCTCAATGACTGCCAGGGTAATCGGGTTCAACCAAGGCGATCGTCCCAGGAGTCTTTGGATGGAAAAAAAGGCAAGCACGAAAGTTGACGTGCTCTCGATATTGCCTTTCCGCCGTGGCGAAGGACACACGCGCCAACATAAATGATCCGTGTGTGTGCATGACTTTAATTCGCTCGTGATATTCCACGCCAGTCATGCATATATGAATTTTTATAATCGTCATACAAAGTCGACAACAAAAATTAGATTTTTAATTCAATTCCATAAATCAATGACTTTTAAAATCACTTGAAATAATCTTTCTTTTAATCAATAAAATACATTTTAATACCAAACATTAAAACTGATATTTATAATAATTAAATATACTATTTTAAACAATCAATCGACTTACATCTTAGGTTCCGTAACAATCATTAAAAGTTACAAAAGATCGAAAGAATTCGATTCGTTCGACAACTACTTTGAGTATCAATTCCGCACGGTAGCCCGTCGCATTAAATGCTCGACGATGACTGCATGATTTTCGTGCTCCAAGTGAATCCACTCGAAGCGACTGGCGCGCCTTGCTGTCTTTTCTTGCGCAACTTTCCAACTTCCAACTGGATATCGCCAGCTGAGGAAGATGTAAACGTCCCATTAATATGTATAGAAGCAGTGCAGCGCGCACCATGAATTTTTCATGCTTGCCGAATCCTGGTCAGCTCTCTCGCCTTATCGACTTATCCCGTTAGGGATTGGCTTTTGGGATTTTGATAGGCATTCTTTTTTTTTAAACAAGCCTAATGATTTATAAATTAAATTACTATTGAATAATAGTAGTATATTTATTATATAATTTTAATACAATCGTACCATCATAAAGCGATGTTTATTTTATTTTATTAACTAAACTAACGACTTGCAAATAAAATCAGTATGAAAAAATGAGGATCGAAGCGATCATCGATTTATGCCATTCGTTACTGATCTGCCGCAATAAATCTTCCGATCGAAAAACACCGCTGCGACCATTTATCCGCCGCAGGGGAAAGCATCGGATGAGACGAAAAATCGGCCGGTCCGATGACAGCATATTATCCGATCGCTTCCAGATCGAAAGTTCAGAAACTGGTCGGCCGCTAATTATAAATCGACCAGTTAGCATACAAACTGTCCAGGAAATGCTAAAGCCGTGATTTGCATGCAACGAGATAACAACTCGGAGAAAACCAATAGGGTAAAATAATAGCTTGCATTGATTTGACTATTTAAGATTATTTATTTTATTGTAAAATCTTAAATTTCAATAAATTAATCATTACGATGGGATGGAAAAATTTTCAGGATTAAATCTTTTGGTCCTGTAGGATCCAGTGTTTTGGTTCTAGATTGTTTATGGGGTGATAGAATCCGGGATCGAGGATTATGCAAATGGAAGATAATAAATAAACAATGACTTTTCATTCTGAGACTGAATAAACACAAGATAATAGAATAATTACTTCATACAGTATTAACTATTCTATTAAATATACTTTTTCTTTTTTCTACAATAACAAATTCGAATCATCTATAATTAATACTAAATAAAAAAGAATAACTAAAATCGTATTAAAAAATCATACAAAAGTATCCGGCGCAATAAGCCAATGACAAAACTCAACGCGACACGCACGATAGCCGGCTCGGAGACAAAGAGGGGCTGGTTCTTTGACGAATGGCCCGACAACCCGATTAGCCGGCGGCCCATGAATCAGCCGGCAACTTCCAGGAACGTTGTGCCTCTCTTTGTCACCGAAACGCACCGGCGAGAAAGCCATGGTAAAAAGAGCGGCTATTTTCTGGCGATGGTGCCGGACTGTCTGGCGGTGGTCGAACGCGTGATCAATCAGTAGAACCGGTTAATACCCAGCCCGATCGTTCATCCTATTTGAAATCGAAGATTCCATTTCGAAGGATCGTTTCGTGAACATCTAATCATTCATTACTATTGTCTTCTATTTCATTTTGAATTTTATTAATGTTGTCAATGTTTTATTGTTAATAATAAATTTCTGGCGAAGAACAGTTTCGTACAATATTTGTAATAGCAATCGAAATATTTAAACGACAATAGAAATAAATAAGGTCCAAAATTAATAAAAAAGAAAGCCTACCGAAATTGTATGGTTTTCTATTTAATTTTGAATTTTATTAATGTTTATAATGTTTCATTGTTAATAATAAATTGTATAATAAAACAGTGACGAGAATCATACCTATAATAATATAATAATTTCATACAATATTTGTAATAGCAATCGAAATATTTAAATGACAATAGAAATAAATAAGGTCTAAAATTAATAAAAAAGAAAGCCTACCGAAATTGTATGGTTTTCTATTTAATTTTGAATTTTATTAATGTTTATAATGTTTCATTGTTAATATTAAATTATATAATAAAACAGTGACGAGAATCATACGTATAATAATATAATAATTTCATACAATATTTGTAATAGCAATCGAAATATTTAAATGACAATAGAAATAAATAAGGTCTAAAATTAATAAAAAAGAAAGCCTACCGAAATTTTATGGTTTCGTGAATATGCTAACGAACACCAATCGCGACGCAATAAGAGGAATGCCATGAAACACCCTGGACTTACTAGAGTACCATCGCTTCCAATCGATAATAATAAACAAGAGTTTGACCGGCGTCCAATAGGAATTGGGGAATCATCGAGGAATGCGAGAGATGGAATAGAAATGAAAGATTAAGCGGCTCCCAACTAAACAGGAATATTGGTGTCATCATCGACGATCGGCACACGTGCCGCGCAGTCTACACGCGCGGGCGACGCCTCGTCTGCCTTCGCGAAAGTTCAGCCTGTCAGTTTGGTCCGCCTTGCGCGACGGCAATTTAATGAATTCGCGTAACAAGTGCAGAAATGATCTTTTCACGAGCTTTCCTGATGCGGGATTCGTGATTTTGGTATTGTTTGTCTGGAAATAAATAATGGAATGATTGTTAATTATGTAGTTCGTTTGTAGATATTAATTGTATGTTAATTGTATTAGTTTTATATAAATTTCGTTATGTATTTATTAAAGTACGTGTTTAGGATGAAATATACTGTAAATTCAGTAATGTCGGTGAAAGAGAATTACAGTCAATGCAAATAGTGGAAATATTAAATAAGTAGAATAGCCTGTCTGACTATTTCAGTTATTACTACTGCAAGTAGTACAAGCATCGCAGACATTTCTTCCAACCCCTATAAAATGCCGATTATCGCTAGCTCATCGAAATCTCCGCGAATCAATAATCAATTAAACACATAATAATTTTATTCCGAGCTTACAGAATATTCCAACGAAGCGTGCATCGGAAATTAATTATTTTTACCACGATTTCGTGTTAAATAAAAAAACATGGAATTAATTAAAAATCGCGTTTAAAAATGAAGGGATTATTTCGTGAATTGTTCGACGATGGCGCCACTTGAACCACTTCGATGAGGTTAATACGAGCTTAGCAATTCCGTGGGAAATTACTAATATAAGCTGTTATTCGGTCTACGATGCCAATGTAAGCGTTGCCCGAGGCGAAACAGGACTTCCGGTGGGTATTTTGAGGCTTCTCCCATAGAATGGCCAGGCTAATTTTAGCCAACTGGGAGATCTTCTCTCAATGGAGCATCTCCGGCCATTCCACCCAGCTTTCTCGTCTAATTCATGCGCCCCCTCTTCGAAAACAAACAACCCACCTTGTCACGAGACACTTTCATTAACAAGGTGATTAGAATAGCAGGAATTAATTGGAGAATTAATTAGAATCTCTTTTTCTAGGTTTTCGATTTTAAAGTGCGCGTGAGTAGAATTGAAAATCAATAGCGGCATAAATTAATTGTTTTCATTATTATAATTAATAACACTAATTGCAATAATAATTAATAAGATATATTATTTGCTCGAACAAAGTGTTACGATATTATAGGAAGCCCAATAAAATGAACAGTAAACAGAAACCAATGGCTTAATTAGCAAGTGATTAGAAATACCATAAATTAATTACAGAATTAATTAGACTCCCTTTCTTTCGGGATTTAGGTTTCAAGGCGCGACCGACTAGAAACTAGCAACAGCAACTGGATATTAGAGGCAGCCGAATGGGATTAACACTGGCGGGGACTAATCAGTCCACTTTAGCCGGGCGCCGCTGCAATTACTTAACTCTAAATAATTAAAGCCGTTTATTAGAGAATAGTGGCCGGGGAAGTTCGCCTCTTCCGGCCAAGCTCACTCGAATTTCCTCGGCGACCAGTCGTGGGAACTCCCGTTAATTTCGTAATATGAGCCGACCACCCCCGACACACATCCGCAACCCCTATTGAGGGGGTTAGTACTGGAGCCACGAATTTTGCCTGTTTCCTTGTCCACATCCACTTCCTGCGCAAAGGATCTCTTCTGTGGTGCGAGGAAAAATCCGTAGAAAATGAAAGTATAATTGGGGATGTTAAGATTTGTTTTGTAATAAGGGTAAAATTCGATTGGTGTTGGACAATTTTGTTAATGTCTGTTAAATTCATACATTAAAATTAGTAATGTGTATAATAATAAGAAGTTTCACGTATTGATCTTAATACTTAATATATTCATTATATAACAAGTTAGTATTATTACACAATTTTATTATATTATATTCTATATGTATATTTAACATAATATATAAAATAAGTACACAATAGCGCAGATGGTAAAGGGACGGCTTCCCGAAATTGCCATCCATGAAATCGGGCGTGTCCGAGTTCGAATCCCCCCCATACAATATATAAAATTAAATTTACAAATAACTCTTTATCCTCGACAAAAACTTAAAGCAGAAATAAACCAAAAAATCCTCTAATCTCAATTAACAATACTTTAATTAACAAGTCCAGTACTACTAAATTCCGACAAGAATTAGCTGAAAAGAAAATCAGCAAACCTAAAGGATAAAGAGCTTTGTTCCCGGGTGGACGAAACCACGACCCGTATCCTTGGACTGAATTGCTGCGAGGTGGCAGAGTCGTTCGCCCCCCTCCATCAGGACCAAACACAGACACACACATACACACAGAGAAAGAGAAGAGAGTAGTAGTCAGTGCCAGGTGCGGATTGACAATTGCGGCGACACACCAGCAGGTGGAATATAAAGGCACCGGGCGAGGCTCCTCGAGCCGGAGTAGTCGTAGCGCGCAGCATCCAAGCGAGATCGCCCTGTGGACCCGAGTTTCCCATTTGCCAGTGAGAAAAAAAAAGAGAGCCTTCGAAATTCGGTTAATCACGCGATCGAGCGCGCCACGTGCTGCTGCTGCTGCTGCTGCCAGGGAAATCGATTGTGTGTCTGCGAGTGTTTTCGGGAAGAGATATTCCGCAGGATTTTTTTGGTTTAAAGCTTGTTCTTTTTCGGAGATCTTTTGGGAGTTCGACGACCTCTCGATTGTTTGGTGGGAGCGGATAAGAATTTTTATTGGTATTTGATATGTTTGGCTTCGAGATGAGATCTACTTTTGGGTGGATGGCTGTTTTGATGGTCGGGCTCGGACTGGCTCAACCTGGATCGAGCTCTTGTCTTGGAAAGTCGGTGATAAGTAAGTCGTTTTTATTTATTTATAATAATTTTATAATAATCGTATTTGGAAAATAATTATATCGATAGGGAAATTAATAGAATATATATAAAAATGATTGGTCAATTTTAATCTAAAGATTATAAACAATTGACTAGTTTTTAATCCTGATAATTGCACACTCGTCGTCACTAGGAGTTTCAAACACCGTCAGTACGTGACTTCGTGACTGTTTCAATCACTAAAAATTTAACTACTTCGAAACTCGTCCAATTAACACAAAGAAAATTACCCCGAAACTGCAACGTGTCTTATCTCGAAAATAAAACCTGTCCATTTCCTACATTCTTACATAAAAAATCATCAGCCATCCGCGAAACGACATTTCATCATTGACTAACAGCTGTAAAGTGATTAATCCAACCACTTTACTAATTAGCGATTGCTCACCGAATCTAATTGGTTCTATCACTGCGGCGTGATTGATCATCGGGAAAAAAGGCTAATGGACTGCCACCGGGAAGGAATCAGTGGCGCACTGTCATCGGATTTTCAGAGGGATTAATTGGATTCTCTGTGTCGAATGGGTTAACAGAAGCAGATACAGTTAGTTGCAAAATTGAGCGCTCACTTGAATTTATGAGACAGTGAAAATATGATACGTTAATTAACCAATAAAATACTGTAGTTAGTGGATTTCTATATTGATTTTATTACTGTCTTTTAATTTCTAAATATAAATAATTACATTAATGTCCCTGAAAATATTTGCTATCTTTTCACTATTAAATATAAATAGTTATACTAATTTCCCTCTCAATATTTACAATCCACAAAATCCCCAATCAATGAAAGAACAATTTCATTAATTATGAATCGAAACGAGAATTTATATTAATTCACTGTCAATAACTGCGCGCCTCTAATTAATGAAAAATCGAGTCTGATTTATGTTCGCGTCCGATTTCTCCTCTCGCTTGATTCCCACGGGCGCACGTGGACACACACCTGTGGTCGATCAGCCACCTTTTATTCCCACCATTCCTGCAGGACTGAATTAGTCCTGGTAGAAGTTATCCAGGAAAAATCGGAGGAGAAGGGCGGAGAAAAGTCCGTGGGAAAACTTTGCCAGGAAAGCTTCTTCCTGGCGGCGAACTCCTCGCAAATGGGAATGCATGAGAACCTTCTCTCGAGTTTATCCGTGGCAAGAAAGTTGACCGGAAGAGCGACAGTCAAAGTCGACGCGCGAATGCCGAGCGATAAATCCTGATTTTTGACGCGAAGATTCAGATAGATAAATAAAATAATGGGATAAATAATGGGTGTATAATTTTAATAAAAATATAAAGAAATGTTGTGCTGCAATTAAATTGAATTGAATTATTTAATTTAATTACCATCAAAGAAAGAACAGTTCTTCCTATTTGCACATGATTACAAATTAATTTCCAAACGCCAACTGGGTGCAGGAAATAATCAGTGGGGGATGAATGGAGCAATAAAAGCAATGATGGATGACTAATTAAACGGCCGAGATTTAAGAGCAGCCCACCCGTCGATAATTATGCAACACGTTCGACAATTATGCCGCCGGCAATTTTAACTGCTCCTTAATTCCAATCCGAATTTACAGAGGCCCCATTCAAGGCCCCGTAAGGCCCACCTGCTAGCAAAAGTCCTTTCGCCAAATTTCTATTAATAGTAACACGCGGTATAATTAACATAACTGATCCGCCGACGAATTAATTGCCATAGGCGACTGGGAATGGCCGGATTAACGCTGTCCCGTTAAAAAGAGAACGAAGTCCTCTCTAAAATAAGTCAGATTTAATTAAACCAAAATGAAAAACTTCATTAAACATTGAAATAATGCAAAGTCGATGAGGCGACTTTCGGAGACCTGTTTAAGAATTTATAATAATTAATATTGAATTAAATAGTCTAGAAAAAAGGAGATTAAGAATTGAAATCGGACGATGTTTATTGTCAATAAAAATTTATAATTGTTTTTTAGGATCCGGTGGCTTGACATGCGAGGAGAAGCAAACAATTCTCGATGAACATAATCGTCTTAGACAATTGGTCGCTTTGGGCCAAATTCATGGACAACCCGGTGCCGCCAATATGATGGAAATGGTACGAAAAATCACTTCTTATAAAAATACATGTGAAAAATACTTGTAAAATCATAATTCTACTATTATTTTTAAGGAATAATAATAATACTCTGTCATAAATGCTAATTTCACAATTTCGAGTATCAAAATTTCTCGTCCATGAAGATATGCTAATTTTCATTCCAGATCTGGGACGACGAATTAGCAGGAATCGCCCAACGCTGGGCTGACAGGTGTTCCGAATCGCACGACAACTCGAGGAATGTCCGTAAGTAGATTCAGTAGTCAGACTTAGATTAGCGTCGCGACGAAGTAGAATCTCCTGGGAGAGAAATTCCAGCATGATCGATCGATTACTAATGACTTATTGGATAGGCCGTTTCGCCGTGGGTCAGAACATCGCTCGCACTTGGACAACGAGGCCTCCGGGAGCGTACGACTCCGAACCAAACTGGAGGCGACAAATTTCCGGCTGGTTCAACGAGGTGCAGCACTACCACACAGGATACAGCGACGCCACCGGACACTACACCCAGGTATTTATCGCCCTGCCTACCATAACCCTATTGTAGGCCTTCTCCGCATGTTCAATCGGCTGAAAAATCGATCTCCATTGATGCCCACCGTTTACTTTTCCATTTGCGTCCGGCTTTTTTTGACGGAATTATCGTACTTTTGTAGGTTATGTCACACGAATTTTTTTAATAGGATAAAACAGGACTTTTGTCGAGAGATTTTTGAAAGCCCCTGTATAGTTTCCTTTCTTTGGATTGCAAGGAATAATCGTAGTAATTTTGTAGGTTAAGTAAAAAAAAAGAAGATATTTTTCAAAAGAAAAACAAATTTTTCCAGTTGGTTTGGGGAGATTCCTTCCTCCTAGGTTGCGGATACTCATTCTACTACGATCCTGCACGAGGTTACACCAAGAACTACGTCTGCAACTATGGTCCTAGGTGAGTCGGCGGCTCGTTCATGTACCTTTGGGAGTCACAAAGGGCCAGCAAAAAGTAATACCTTCGAGAAAGCCCTAAAAGTGGATGGGAGGAAGTAGAGGGTGTAAATGTGTGTTTCTTTGAGAGCGTCGCCTTTGAGAAGCAATTGCTCGCCGGCTCGTATATTGAATGGGGGGAACGCGCCATAAATCCCAGCGTTTGCCAGGGTATTTCCTGTCAATCGGCAACTTATTACGCGCGACAAATTGAATGACCCACCCTCTCCTGCTCTCAGTTGGCTCTCCCTGTCGTCTTTTTACACCGAGGTGATCCTGAGAGTAAGTGCAAATTGCCTGAACCAATTGGATCCCTGTTCTTTTCCCCCTCCCTACGCCTTTCCATTCAGCTGACTGACGAGAGTGGGAGATTTTAAATTAAAAGTCTTGTTTTCCCTCGAATCAATCTGTTAAGGTCCTTTTGATTGGTAGACGGAACTGTTGAAAACGAGGGAATGAAAGTACTGAGTTGTTTTTTTTGGGCTGTTGGAGGTTATGAGGATATTTTCGGCTCGTAAATACAATGGACAGAGTATTCTAGCTTTTATCTCTCGCTCGATGTATCATATCCCAGCGGGGGATACGAGAGACGCCGACAGAATATAGATTCATTCTCCCCTTGTTTCTCCAGTGGCAACGTGCTGGGTTTCCAACCCTATCAATCAGGACAACCAGCCTGCGGCAGTTACGGGATGTCCTATTCGAACCGATACTCTGGACTCTGCTGTAAGTATCTTCTCTTTATCATCTCTTTATAACTCGTAACGTCCAGCTAAAAAGCTTCGTCAAATCACCACAAATATAAGCTAAACTGTCATGGCGTCTGCCTGACAAATCTCTCCACCTCGCACTTTTAAACCTACGTATCTCAAAAACGAGAAGTCTCTTTTTAAAAAATTCAAGTTATTTCTCGAGTGCTCGACTGAACGAATTCCCATACGGAAGTATAATAATTATCTCCCAACGGGAGAACTTCCGGATGGAGCGTTTGAATATTCAAGAGGCAGTGGGAGCCAGCTGAGAATTACGAGCGTTTTCGGGAGCGGATAAACGAACGTGAATAGACACGACGGTCACGCTTACCTCCCAACTAGCTGGCACACAAAACTCCCGGTGTTCCTCGACTTCCGGCAACTAAAACTCCCTTTCTCTTGCAGCCCGAGGGAGCTATTACCATCTGGGTGCGTTCTGCGCGTATGGCTAATGGTAGGACGCCGTCCAATCCCCAGCGAGGCGAATTAGAGCCAAGAGAGGCGGCGAAGCAGACACTTTTCAACGAGTGACGACAGCAAAATTCCAATGCTAATGATCTAGCTGTCATTTAATCTAGTTCACCCTTTTTCTAGTCCTTTAGTTCTAAGTTCTACCACCTAAGTACACCTAAACACACTCATACAAGTGTACCTCTCTTTATTAAACAACCTGTACAGCCCGGAGCCAATAAATAAAGGTCCTGGGAAATAAAGAGCCGAGAAACACGGAGTGCGGCGAAATAATCGTTTAATGCAGCACCCAAACAAATAGCTGGATTATACTAGGGGCGTGCTCCATCGGGGGGTGGTTCGGGGGTGGTTTGGAGGGGTTGGAGAGCCCAGAGCGATAAAACGAGTCGTCCGCTGAATACCACTTATTCGAATATACTAAAATCCAGGATATCCGATCCCCGGGAACTCCGCTTCCTCTGTAATTCATGGGGATTTATTGGCAAGCGCGTATATAAAGCAACGCATGATTTTATTTCGGAGATGACCCAACGGCAACACCGGTGATATCGACACCGGTGCGTCCAGCCGTTACCCGGCAATCATTGCGGCTCACCGTAAAAGAGAGAACTTCACTGTGGCGCGCAATTTACTTGGAGTTTTAAGAGCGATTTCCGACGGTGGAAAATGCGAAGATCGCTCGTAAAATGGAAGACTAGTGATATTGCATTCCTGAGACACTCCAGTGACTTGCCATTGAACGTTAAAGCCGATAGCAGCGTCGATGGAGAGTGAAATGTGCCACTACGATGGAATTACTGCGGAATTGATGTATCACCGGATATTTTTGTCTACTTTCCGACTTCCTGGTTGGCTTCCGATTGGATTTCAATGTCGAAAGTTCTATAAATAGTTTTTCGACCAGAACCGATAATCCATTAATTAATATCGGAGTTGAAGCGAATGAAAATAGTCGCTAGGAAAAACTGGGCGGGAAATAGGAAAGCGGCGCGCTCTGTAGGGAAATCCTGTTAACTACATTTCCACTGGCAGGGTTTCTACCCTTTGTCGTTTGAAAAGATTTCCTCGATTGTTACCCTCTTTTAATAAAAGAGTAATGAAAAGATAACATAACTTCGAAAGAGCATTGCTTTCTTTAATCAGATTCGTTTTACATATTTATCACCTGCACGTGTGTTTCCTCCTCCCACCGAAACGAGAAAAGTATCGGCTGTCCTTTTTTTTCTTTCTTTCGATGCCCGATTGATTTATGCGCGTGACTCAGAATCACCTCGTTCCGGCCGATCATTGAGAGTTCGATGAGGATGATCGCTAAAAGAAATCCCTGATTCATCTTAACTGTCCTCGTGCGGCGCACCTGGACTTTTACTGATGTAAAGAGGGAGAAAAAAAAACGAAGAAGAAGGTTGATGAGCGAATTATAAAAATCGAGGACTCGTTGTGCAATATCGAATGATGTTCCATGGGACATTTGCCATGTCATTCTCCATGATACAACGCCATGAGAAATGACTGTCTTAATTTTGTCATCGATTCTCAAAAGTTCACCGTTCGTATAAATCTTTTCATATTATACTCGGCGATAACTCACCGACCAAACTGAGCCATTACAATGAAATCTTTTCTATCTTATAAAGAAAGTTGCCCGAATCATTCTATTATTTAAAAAAGATCAAATTCCTTCAATATTAATTATAATTATTATATCAAACTTTTGCATTTTATGAAGGACGTTTTATCTCAATTTAGTAATTTACTAATCGAAAGAAGTATCAGCTACCGGATAGTCATGAAAGGTTAATAGAAACTGAATCCACAGCACGGTATCTTCGCGGTGTCTGCTTAATTGCGCTATTAACAATTAAATTGCTCGTTAAGAGTGCGACTTGGCACTCTCCGAACACCAACATTTCATATATATATATATATATATATATATTTCAAGGAAACAATGAATAAATAATTCCTTCTCGGAAGTAATAAATTCATAATCAAGTTTAACTTGACTTAAATAATATTTATTCTTATTTTAAAATATATGCACAACAGCTTGGGTGGTATTCACAGTTAGGTTTTGATTTACAAGTATGTATAACTTTACAGGTCCTCGGAGCGAGCGAGCTCTCTTTTCCGTCCTTCCGATTTTCTCCTCTCCGCTTGGCTCGTTTTCCATCTCTCGCTTCTTAAGTTCTAAGTGTGTTAATTTCAATATGAAAGATGCAAGTCTCGAAGTGACGTGAGAATCGAAGTAGAAAGACTCTTAATTACTCAGCCACACTCTCCTTCGCGTTATCTCTTTTATCGCCGCTTCTCTTTACTCTTACAACATCCTCAAAAATAGTTTTAACAATCGACGAATATTTCTCGTAGAACTATTTTCTTGAATGCTGTATCAAGAAATCACAGTGTTCGTGTGCTTATTCCAAGGTGGTAACACGCGGGTTATGCGCGCGATCGTTCGCGGAGATCGATAGCGATCGATGAAAGTAGATGAATAAAATCGAGGTAGAATTGTAACAGGACTTTTAGGCCGTTCAATGAGTCCTTGTCTCGAAACGAAAGAAGATTTTTCAAATACCAAACCGACAAATCTCCGATAATTCTTCGATCTCGCACGATTTGTATTCACCAATCATTACCAGTCGAAGTGTTAAAAGCTTCGCACCTTTGATGATTCTTCGAACTATAATCCCAATGTTCTTTTCTCATCACAATTCGAGATCAAAGAAATATCGTTCTTCTTCCAAGAAAACTTTCGAACGATCTTTCCGCGAACTTTCGCGCACTTCACACACACGCACGCATACACCCACACATAATACGACTAAGACGTTCGATAATAACCGGACCGCAGGCACAATGTTAGCTAAGTCATTGTTCTGCCATGAATGTCCATCACCAGAAAGGCTCTTATATACAAAGTGATATTAACTGGACACACGCGTCTGATAGATATCAACAGCCTCTACTCGCAACGCACCACTTCTATCGAGGCAGTTTTTGCGACAACAATGACAAAAAGATTTCTGGTCGACAGAGCTTAAAGACGAATTATATCGAACTGTTGACAAAATCTTCAGGCCTAATTAAACAAGCCTTCGCAATTCCCTATTCTCAAGAGAAGCTTGCGAGAGAGAGAAAGAGAGAAAGAAAGAGAAAGAAAGAGAGAGAAAGTATTGGACGGAATTCGAAATAGCAAATAAAGAAGCGCTCGATTCGAGTTAAGAGTATATTTAACAAAACCACGAAAGAAAGAAAGACAGGATGTAAAGAATGAATTACTTGTCTTGGAATGCAATGGAAAGGCAAGTAATTTATTCTACGAAAGCCTTGAATAATCATAACAAATGAGGCTTTCCGCAGACGATCTATCAACCGAGTCGCAGCATCCCCGCGTGCTTCTTCTCCATTCTTTCATACACGAACAATATATACAGATATAAGACGCGCCACACGAACATCTCGAGATATCATCGATATCCACCTCATTCTCCGCTGAAGGAACCAGTCTTTAACGCAGTCCAAAGTACTCCGCTTCGGATCGACTCAGAACTTAAACTATCCTCGGATTGATCTGTGCGATTGATAAATCCTTCGCCATTCGTCCCTGGCAACCAATGCGACCATTCTAACTCCAACGCAATCTTGATAAAAAAATAAGAAATGCTTTAGAACCTGATTGATCTCGCACTAAGTTTCGAGGGTGAGTCGACTCGATCGAGATGAATCTCTTGGATAGGCGCGCTTCGGAGAGTCAAAAACGAATGGCAGTCGCGACTAGAAAGAAGAGTAGAAAGCACTCTCGGACTCTTGACTTTCAGGAACACACGAGGGTTTAAGATGGAATCTCTTTCTCTTTCTCTATCTTCATTTTACGTTCCTTGATACTCCACGCAATTAAAACTGATTGCGACAACACATCATATTCTTTCGATAGATCGATCGTGTCTTAGACCCTGTAAGCCCCGCGTTTACTTAACGATCGTTTAACAAGAGATTTCTGTGCGTTAAATCGTCTGCCAAAAAGCAAGTGTCCAACTCGAAAGAAGACACTGCAAATTTCTCTAACCCACGCGCGATTCAAATGCCATGGGGGATTTTTGTAAACTCCTCTGCGGTGTGTGCGGCGCCGCCCACCGTATTTTAGACTATGAATCACAAAAGGACGTGGAAAAGTATTCTCTTTGTCCCGTTGAGAGTTTCATTCTTGATTTCTAGATTACCAAAAGCCACCGATTTCTTCTTCCTCGTCGATTCACTCTTCTTGCATGGACTCTTTCTGAGTCTATTGGAGTGGCTTGCTACAGTGGCAGGGGGCTTTCTAGAAGCTTCTTTAATGTCGGCGGCCATCTCATCTTGCTTCGTTACTTGCCACTTGTGATGGAAGGTTGAAATCTTGGTAGACACAATCCAAATTTCGTCTCGATCCCTTTGAATATTGGAAGTGCTACTTGATAACCACCTATGTGGTCCGGATTCGTCGATCGAATCTCTTCCGCGACACCCACCGCTGGTACCCGTTGCTCCGAACCCGTTGGACGTCTGTTAATATAATTCTTGTTAGATTATTAGTTTTAAATATTGTTAAATAAAAGATCGAAATACGTACGATCCACCGAAATCAACGACGAACAGCCTTTGAAGGACCTCGTACGTGAAGAGTGTGACACCAAATTGCGGCGATGATCTGAACACTCGTGCTGTAATAATAAGATTATTGATAAATAAATATTCGATTTTTATTAATCGATCAACAGTTCATTCACTGCTTCGAGTGTTCTTTGTCGAAATAAAGATTTTATACTGATAGAAAAATAAAGCGTGCAACTCTGTTCTTGTTGTTGTTGTTTTTTTTTTTATTTGTTGTTCCATGCGAGTTACTAAAGATGAATAATATCAGTGTGTCGAGCGAAGTTTGAACGAAGACTGATGACTGCTGGATTCTTGATGATCACTAAATTCCATGAGCACTCGGCAAAAAGTTCCGGACGATTAGGAGAACAGGAGAAAAATCAGGATCAAGGAATAAGGTAAAGTATCTAGAAAAGAACTTAAAGGAAACTCAGAGACATAGAGGCGCACACGCATAAGTACTCACTTAGAAATCAATCACCAGTAATTGGGGAAGAGAGTATAGTCGGGGAATGCCGCATGGCCAGACGCCCGATCGATCAAATAGAAAATCGATTACTATCTATTGAAATACCGCAATGTCGCAATTTTTCTTTGTTACACTTACTGAGAATCGCATCGAAACGAGAAGGACCGAAGATATATTTTAAACTTGGTAATTATTATCAGTAAGTGTAAAATAGAAATTGGAAAAATTCTGGCAGCGTGAGAGAGATATTACCCTGGCGAAGGATACCGATAGAATGAGACTTACCAGATGCTCCTTTCCAGAATGCTCTTCCACCTTCCTCGCGATAAATCTTTCTCGCACAGTCTAAAAGCCCGTTATACGTTGTTTGACCTTCTCTTGCGACGACCTATCGAATTTAAAAATCACATATATTTAATTAATAATGAATTGTTTTGATATATCATGATTAATTACCTGTAATCTCGTTTTTATCACATCAGCTGGAGTGACGAGAGCAGCCGCTGGTACACCCGCGATCGCACCGGACGCAAGAAGCGAAAGAGGAGTGTTGTAACCACCTTCGTCGGCTAATTTTGTTTTAATATGAGCGTACATTGGAAAGTAAATCGCACTGAATGGTACATCTCGCAAGAAACAAGCCCTAGCACCCTGGAATAATTAATGATGAAGTGTTAAATAAAAAGAGATTTTAGATGATTTATAATAATTGTACGTACTTTGTACAAGCCAAGAAGACCTAATTCTTTGACGACAGTCCATGCGCGAACTTTAGCGCCACCGACAATCTCTCCTGCTACTTGTAATCTGATCTTAACGATCTCCAAAGGATTCGTGAATATCACCTGAGAGCCGCCAGCCTGAATAAAAGGAGATAATTAATTCTATAAAATATCTTATATCGATAAATATTGTCTCAAAGATATAAATCAATATTTACACAAGCACCGGATAAAATCTCGCCATAAAGTGGCAAATTGCCATTTTTATCCATAAATTTATCCCTGACGAAGTCATTGACAGTGAGTTTGATAGCTTTCTCTGGCGCGACGCCCATCAATTGAGGAATCAGACCACGGTAGAGGCCGAAAAAGCCTTCGTGACGAATGACCTGTCAAGCACAAGAGACCGGCTTCATGATTAACGATGCAGGCAGTGTTTCCAGGCGAGACTTTTCGATTCCAACCTTCCGGCAGCAATCAAAGCTGTTCCTGTACATGAGTTCGCCGATGTAAGATCCGGTGCGTTGATTCTGCATCCGAGTTTTCACAAGATCGATCGGATAAACAGCAGTGGCACCGACGGCTAAATAAAGAGAGTTGCGTATCTTATTTCGTTTAATTAATTTCAAGTTCCATCTAATTTTAATTAAGGAGAAAATAATGTGTCATTATAAATTCGAAAGACATACCTCCGCCGATCGAGCCGAGAACAAAACGATATCCGCTCTCGAGTATCTGCACAAATACACCTCTCTCGTCCGGACTCTGAAACGTAAGAATACTAATTATTGAACAATTATTCAACTATATCCGATGGATTGAAGGCGAAAAAGGATTGTGAGAAAGATAGATCGAATTTGGTGCGGATTGATCACCTCGATCGATCCTTACACTTACCGATACCGCCTTAATAACGGCAAGACGTTTCGTGATCTCCTTGAAATACTGCTCGGGGGTTATAGCGACGAGATCATTGTATACGATCTTCCTGAAAAATCGAAGAAAAGCAAAGCTCGCTCAATTCTTGACGCACTGGTTTTTCACCGCGCCTCTACTTGGAGAAGCGAATATATATTCATAGGGAGGAGAAAGAATGCAAGTAATATAACAATATATATACATACAAGGTGAGAGGAAGGATCGATTGATAGAATACATTGAAATCCCTACGAGTTATTTAAATCTCGTGCGTAATCCCGTAATTAGTGCCCGTGCGTAATTAGTTATGCGTTACTTTAAAGTAAAGTTTCCAAACTTGTTAAAATAACTGTTTTTTTTTTAAAATCTAACTTATCCCGACGTACAGGGTGAGTCACTTGCCTTTTAATCATCCCCTTCACACTCGAGTTCCAATTATTTCTGTTATTGATACAATTTGAGATTATAAATAAATGTCAGTGCGTGGAAAAGACTGGGTAAATACTTCTTTATATTAAAATTACTCAACACCGTACAATTATATCATTTTCAACGATCTATATCCATCATTAGCGATTCAAAGACAAGTGAATCACCTCTAATTTCGAAAAAGTTAAAGAACAAGGAAATTCATATGAAAAAGAATGTGTGCGAGACGCTTGCGAACGTTCTATCGTACCAGCTTCCTACCAAAGAGAAATAGATATGCTGAAGAGAATTAGATGAGAAATATATATATATACACACGAAATAGCGGCAATGTTTAAATGTGACAAATATCATACAATATAACAAAGTTAGCAATATGCAAGTAGATGTATCGCAGTGTACACAGAATCGAGAGAGAGTGTTTGCAGCTTAAAGGAAAAAATCAGTATTGATAGAGATATGCACGTGATTATACTCTGTAATGCAAAGACGCACCCAAGCCGCGAATCTGCCTCGTCATCTTCCGTAGATCTGATCCAGGCAGCGTAAACACGTAAACAGAGACATTCAGTAAAAAGATGGGACTTGTGAATCAGGAAAGCACTGAGATTTAACAATGTTGTAATCAAATACAACATTCAGTCATTTTTATAGTCTAAAATTAATGTGAAATGTGTGTGTTTGTGTGTGTGGTGAAAGAAAAGCTTGGAAGTTCGAGAAAGGCATTTAAAGGTTTTGCAGTGCGAAATGATATCTCCAGTTGTTGTTTCTTTCTTTCGTTTCAAACAGAGGATGATGAGACAATGTGTGCTTGCTGGTGCAGCGTTCTAGTAGGTATTCCGCTCTCGCTTCCGATTCGAAATCCTCGCTCACTTCCGTTCTCTCGCTCGTGCTCACTCTCGCTCGCTCGTTCACTCTCGAGATTGCCTCCTCGCAATTTTTCCTTAGCGAATGCTCGTGAATAATAAAAAGGAAGGAGGAATTGGAATTCCCGATCCTTCGAAGATTTTACTTACCCTGTCTGATGAAGAAGATCGCATAGATGAAATAAAATGTCTACTTCCAACGGAGTTATCTGCGACATCATTTGTGCGGAATGAAGGAATTCCTCTGTGAAAGTAATATTATTTATTTGTTATAATTAATTCCCATTCTTTTATCAGTTCTATTTACCTTTGGTCACATCCTGAAATCTATGGCCGTTCGTCGCGTTCAGATAAATCCGTTTAATCAATTCCATATTGTTCAAGAGAGAATTGAATGCCATGAAATAAGGGAAACTAACTCTTCGACCGGTGCCGCCAGTGCTCACAGCCTGCAATTTCAATTCCCAAAAAGAGTTATTATTAAATTTCATTATTATATAACTAATCTCTAATTACGATGTTTACTCACCGCAACTAAATTCTCCCGGACATCTCTCGTTAAAAGATGACTTTTAATGCTGAGCATAATATCCTGGAAGTCGAGTGCCGAAATAAAACCCTGGCCATCTTTGTCGAACTTCTTAAAAGCCTCCGTTGCGTATTCCTCATGGAAATCCTGTGAGAATTCGTGTCAATAATAGATCGATTTATAGTTCAATCTTACAAATACAATATTAACTTACGTGCAAGAATTGACTGAACTCAGCGTAACTGATCAATCGTTTCTTATCCTTGCCGAAGTATAATTTAATGAAAGTACTGTCCATGTTGAAGGGCATCTTGTGATGCAATTCTGTCTTCCGTATCACCTCAACGAACTCGTCTGGAATTCAAAAAGTTTTACCGATATTTTATTTGCTATGTCTTCGTTACGATTTCTTAATTAAAACATAGAATGTAATTACGAAATTATATTTACCAAATGCAACCATTCCATTTCCATTAGTGTCAAACAATTGAAAGGCCGTTCTGTAGAGCGCATCCGGCACACAGAGCAGTCCTTCGAAAGCTTGGAACTCGGAGAACGATATGAGTCTGAAAATATTATAAATTTATTAATATTAATATTTCTTATCGATCTGTAATTAATGAAAACTTACCCATCTTTACTAGTGTCGACGATTCCAGCGAGCAAGCTAACAGAATCCGGGTTGTAATCGGCATCGGTGTACAATCCAAGGTAACTCCGAACGAAATCCGATGGGGTCATATACCTTTCGCCATTTCTCTCCTGCGTAGCGTACTAAAATGAAAAAGGAATAAATTAAAATCGATTTATAATGATTAATATTAAAATAACAAGATTTACCTGATCGAAGATTTCATGGAGACGATCACTATTCGCGCGCTTCAGATATCCGGAACCCTGAAATCCGACGAAGAGGTCTAATACCTTCCGCTATAATCGTAAAATCACATATTATAATACAATTATCCTTTTACATGAGAAGAATTCTCACAATTCATGAACTCTGCAACTCCAAACGACAAAAACATTGTTAGAAGCCCTGTTTTGTATGAATACAGGTAAAACTTATCGAATTAAAAAAAAAACAGAAGAAAGAGGGGTAAAAATCGAGAGCATTGGATCAAGGTTTCAAGAGAGGTATCGGGGTGGGAATCGCAAGGAATGTGTGAAGCCCGTGCGCGAAACATGCTGCTCCGGGGTCACCGTGATAATGATTTATCATGGCACGTGATGGGGCGACAGTCGGAGGCATTTACGTAGACTACGTCGTCCACGCGTCAGCTTGCGTAATGAGAACTAGCGATTCTCATTATCGGCGATCGACTTAACTTGCAACAGATTCCTAAATTCTAATATCAATATATATGACTTTATATCGCTAATAAAATAATATACGAAAAAAATTGAAAATTAGAGGTTAGAACGATCGAACGGAATGTTTAGCCGCTAGTCAATAATTCGATTAAGAGCGCGGTGCAATAGAATCAATGTAAGGCGTCTAAATATAACAAGTGGCGACCCTGACTCCATCGCATCCGAGTGCCACTCTTACGAATGATGTCCATTCATTCCCATATTCCATTCATTCCCCATGACAAGAGTTTAATCCGGATCATTCCGCGTCCGTTAAATCATTGTACAAGCTTGAAAAATATCTCTATTCGATTGTCTCTTTAAAAAGAAGACGAGCTTTTAGAAAGCTAGGACTGTTTTAACTATGTTTGTAGACATCTCGGGGCTTCTAACGATTTGCCAAGCATATTTCCTTGAGTAGACCTTCTCGAATGACAGGAATCTCTTTTAAGTGAACTTTAACGACTTGATAAACATTGCCACGTGGATGAATAGAACTTGACGAGAACCACTGCTTTTGGCGACGAGGAAGACCGTCTGGGAGGATCGTCAGAGGCCAAAGAATGTTATTGTTAGTCAACCTGTACATCTCTCTCTCCTAATCACGTGGGATTCACGAGGTGGGCTCAACAGAGGTTTTAAGCTGTCAGGGTCATCGAGTCGATGCAGAAAATAAAAGCGGAAACGATAACAGAGATAAAATGGCCCCCAAACTATGCCAAAGACTTTCACGGCTGAGCTTTATAATTATTAATAGAAAACTAAACGAAACGATATTCGCGAGAAATCCTCTTCCACACATCACACACGTAATCAAAGAAAACCAAAGATAATTAATGAAGGCTCTCAAACAATCAAATGACGTCTTGGTTAAATGAGACGTCAATTAGAGCGACACTCCAGAAAACATCAACATGTGTGCATTCGACGTACCATGGTTCCGTGATAGCTAACTGATGTATATATATATACGAAGAAAGTAACTCTGCAGCTTTATCTCCGGAGCAAAGAAGACATTAGGGTGTGCGCGGACTCAGTGAAGAGTCGGAACTGAAAAGCTAGAGCGATGGAAACTCTCTACTATAAGTACTCAAAGCTCAAAAGAGATAGAGCGGGATAGAGCGCGAGCGCGAGAGAGAGAGAGAGCTTACGAAACAAAACTGGGAGGTTCGACCTTCACGGTAAAGTCTCACGTACTCTCGTGTTTGGCATGATGTTGATTCCGCAAGAAGCATTCGTTCCCTTGTGGATGAACGATTTCCAGCTGGAAGATGAAACTCTCCGATGAGAAGGGGAGAACACGTGTACCGTTTTCGAGGAACACAGCGCGCGTCGCTTAAGAAAGAGACCGGTTGACTGAACGTGTCTGACAACGAAAGACCGGCACCACTTGCTGTTCTCCCCACCGTAGATTATCCGCTACTGCTCTCTAGCGCCTCTCGCATCTTTTGGATAACGTTTCTTTCTCTCTCTCTCTCTTTCTTTCTTTTGACATTCAGTTGTCTAATTAAGGAATCATTGAAATTCGTTTTTTATTATATCTTGTAATTCGAAGGTTCGCAAATGCTTGTTAATAAGAGTGGCGAGTATTATACGAGGCGCCGGAGTCTTCCTCATTGTCAAGAGCGGATATTTTTAAGTCGCTCGAGCAAGGAGAATGACGGAACGAGCGCGCGCGTGCCACAGCTGATCGGTGGCGAGGAGAGTAGACACGTGTGAGCGCTGATTGCGCTAATTGGGCTGCTATAGGATGCTAAAGAGTAGAGCTAACAATCCTGTCGGCACTTCCTCTTGTATGCATGCTTCCCGGATGATTAACGTTCGAGTCAACCAATCAACGCTCTGACAATTATGTTATACTGAAAACTACTTTGGAATTGTAGAATAATTGTTCCTAGCGATGATTATTTATGCGTGATTCTGTTAAGAGTAAGAATGACGTGGGAAGTATCCTCGTGTCTAATCAGTCAGGGCTAATCTCGCACGCATCAATCACGATTCGCCGCAGTGCTCGGCCACTTGGTAATAAAGATTTCGAAAGAATATTTCATCGAAGGTATAGGAAATGAATAACTGGTGCTCATAAATATTGATCCTACAGGAAACAAGTCATATAATAATAGTGTCTTATCTGAAACTTGGATCGAATTCTTTCCGGTTCTGATAAAAACGATACTTCTCTCGAGTATTATTACGAGGTTTCTCTTATCTTACGAAGACGCGCGAATGCAGCCACGCACAAAGATGACTCTCGCATTTACTTTTCTCAGTAAACACACGTTTCTTCGATACTAAAAACGATACTCTGATACTTTCAAACCGCCATAAAAAGCAGCTGAAAATAATATAGAATCAACAGGTGCTTTGGTAGATCGAACACGAGTCATTACAATCCACGAAAGACACGATAATTATCGAGTGTCTGGAGAAAAAAAAAAACTGTACAAGCCTCGCAAGCGAAATCCCGAGCGGCTTAAAGGATTTCCCAGCGGGATCAGAAGCCGATTGGATCATCCTGACGGCAACAAGATCGCCTGCAAAGTATTACGTAAGTTGGTGCTGGTTTGCGCTCTCTGCGGAGAAGCGGTATTCGCTGGAGTCTCGTACGTAACGAACCAGGCAGCATATACAGCGTTACGTGCTACTGCCACAAGAGTATCGACGCATCTCGCCGAAGGGAATTGGCCCTTTCGCTCAGCCAATCAGAGAGCTAGATTTCTTCTTTCACTCAAAGATCTAAGGTTCTAGCAAGGATGCTGACCTCTTGCAAGCTTGTATTCTGCGACGTTCTCCCCATCGAGTTTTCATAAAAATGACCTTGATCCTGATGATATATCCACTGCACTCTCGTTGATTACCACCACCGCACTTTTATTCTATAGAATTACTAATTACAGATAATCCAACAACTAGAATTATTCCTTTAAACTGAGAGTATTACTTTTAACTAGTTAGTCGTAGATGTGATCGATCTTGCTACGATTCTAGTAGAATCTTTATTGAACTAACAGCGTCCGGACGAGACTCGGTGCTCTCGAGAGCATGTCCGGGATCCGGAGGAAGACTACGTGTAGCTGCGAGGTGTGCGATGCAACTGGTGCAGCTCTCTCTCTCTTTCTCTCTCTCTCTCTCGTTTTCTCTGCGTCTCTCCTGCACGGAGACAACGGACGTGGGGGGAATCGAAACGATTGCTAAGAGAAGGAGCGTACGAGGCGTACTGGCGATCCGTCATGGGTGCCATGCTTGTTCTTTCGGACACTCATACACAGCCGGGAATGATTTACATTTCGCATTGGGATGATAACGATGATCCGATTAGCAGTTAATTATATGTTAATTATGATCGAAATAATTGTTAGTCTGTGAGAGGTTATAAATGGATGCTAAACTCTTTGACAATTTGATTAAATAATTTTGTTTCTTATGTTCGTAGATGTTAAATATGATGTTTCGTTATTTAATATTCTCTTTGGAATTTGAGGAAATTATTAATAAAAATAAATAATTAATGCCAAGAATAATTTCTAGGACGATCTCTTGCTCGAGATCGGGGCAGCCAAGAGCGAGGGAATCTCGCCGAAAGTGTATTTTCGGTTGTTGCCCCGAGAGCTAATAAAGTCCAGAGCAGTAAATTAAGGGACATTCACATCTGCAGTGAAGATTTTGTCCAATGATGATTCCACGGCTTGTATAATTTTATATTTTCATTAATCGATAATTATCCACTGGACGAATCATCGATGGAATTCAGTAATTAAACACGCCCCTCTGACGAATGACATTCCATCGATGATGCATTTCAATCATAAGAATGTTTAAATGTTGTCGATCAATGACCGGAAATAACTATGGTAAAAGGAATTTTGTTTCTCCAAGGACTCATCCTTGTGGAATCGTAAGAAGAATGTGCAAACACGATCGATCAACAATTATCGCATCGACTGCGCTCGGTATATAGTTGCGATACGGTCAGAAATCGTCACGGGTGACGGTGGAAACGAAAATATTTACCGAGACGCAATCTTGCGTTTCTTTACGTCCGCGAGATTTTTCAATCGGTTCGATTAAACGTAATTTCGAAAATTCGAAATAGAATTTTTATATTTTAAAGTGGATTTTTCAAAAAAAAAAAAGTTGCCTCATTCGTTTATTCCTACGACGATGAAGTTGCAAGCGCTGAATGTTTCGAGTGGGTGCTCGATAAATCACGATTAGATAATCGTCGAGTCGATAAGAGCTTCGCGGGGGTCCACTGGCAGTGCAAACTCACTGACGCAATAACGGTATGTTGACAAAAACAGGATTTTGTAATAGGGCCCAGACGAATAATCGCTGGATTAACGTAGTTCGAAGTGTTCGATGAGAATCAAGAGATAACTCCCTGGGAGTATCGCAACCGATGTAATGTATCGGTAATTTTCCATCGAGCGATAAGAACTTATCGAAAAGAGACCTTCTCTAATATCTCCTTAAACTATTCATAATGAAAAACCATCGAAAGAACTCAAAGGAAATCGAATAATCCATCATATACACATATATATACAAGTTCGCCGGAAGCGACGAAATAGCCGCTCCACCGGCGGAAGTGCCAATTCTTCTGCCTCCGTGTCGGCACACTATCGACGAGCTTCCTGCAGTGGGCGATGCAGCATCGAAAAAACAAGCGAGCTAGAGCGGAGGGGAAAAAAAAGCGAGAAAGAAAAAGAAGAAGAGTGATTGGAGTGGCAGGCAGGGTTGGCAGAGAGGAAAGGTTTGGCTGGAACGGTATACGACTATCGAGATCGAGAGTGAGGCTTGCAAGTCCCGGTGACCTCGAAAGCCGAGGCCGCACACCGGCGAAATAGAGAACCTCACCGCGGAGCCTTCTCCGGCGGCCCCCGCCTGCCCCCCTGCGCCACTAGGGACGTCTTCGGGATCGATATTCGCAGCCCGGCACTCGTCGACTCGATGCAGATGTCACTCGACCAGTCCAACACTCTGGCATTACCCTCGAAAAAAGTCTGGAGCAAATCTTACTCCGACTATCTTATCTTTAAACTATTTTAATTATTTGTAAAGAATCATTTCCTTCCTAGGAATATCTTGAATATTGCGAGGTTTTTATTTGCAAAGTAACTCTTGAAAGTGGGGCAACGAATGCGTACTTTCGATACTGCTAAGTTTTAAAACTAGATGGAAATATGAAGTTTTTTAAATAGAGTGAAATACGCGAATAAGGACGGTGATTTATTATAAGGTAGAAAAAGGATGGGTTCGTAGAAAAGCTCCGTAGGAGAATGGCTCGCAATCAAGGATACAGGATCAACAAGACTTACCCACCTCTTGGCAGGATGCTCGAACGACCAGCGAGTCCCTCAACATTCCCAGGATAGGAAGTTTACCTCGGTAGAAATCCTGGGCACCGGCGATGCCAGCTTCCTCCGGTTTCCAAGGGCGACTTTCTTCCGCGATTGCTCGAAATTCTTTCAGGGCACCGCCGGGTATTCGTGGAACGTTAGGAACTCGCGCGCACTATTGGAACTTAACCAAGAAGAATGGAATAGAGTCGATTTTTCTTAGGGGAAAGGGCTGAGCAGCGCACACGCCCCGGATTCCTGGCTTCCTCGCTCGCCTAGTGCCGACAGACGCTCGACAGCCCTTTGAAAACACCTTGCCGAGCGGAATCTGCCATGCTACTGTGGCCTCCGCGCAGCGCCATCTCGAAACTGATCCAGTTTTGTCGCGGTAAACTCTTTGGAAATGGGGATCGACTTGAAATAAACCTCAGCCACACCTACCAATGACCTGTTAACTACTCTATTTATATGGTTTTTGGATTTCTTTTGGGGGAATTCCCATTGTTTATTGTAATTTATTAATTGTTCATCAAGATATTCGAGTTATTTCTTGATAAACTTGGGAATATTATAATTACTGGGTTAATAGAGAATAAGAAGCATATTTATTACTTGTAATAATTGGATTTTTAATTGAAAGAATTGTTAAACAATTCATCAATCAAATAAATCGTCTTTAATCATTTGAATCTTTGATAATTGCATTCGAAATATTACTTTTTCAAATAATATCAATGAATACTTCAATTAAAACATAATAAACAAAGTGATTCATATAAACAAGTATTCAAGATTCATAAATATTACTCAATTAAAAGAACTATAATTCTAATATACAAATTTAAATTTGAGCGGGATAAAATGGCGGCGTATTCCATCACAACGTGAACATAGCAGCACACTCTATGCCGCGCGCTTTTCAAACAGTATTACCAACAATTATCTACCAACATTAAACCTATCAAAATACTTACCAAATATTTCTTACATTCCACATATTATATAAAACATATATTACAAACACAAAGAGTACAGAACACAATAAATATTACACGATAAAATCAAAATTCATCATCCTACAAAATGTCGACAAGTAGTACAACTTGAAGACGACCGACTCGACCGGCGCTAGTATCGACATCCAGCCGCCATCTTGTCTACTCGAGTTTGTTTGCAGGCAACTTCAAAGAGCAGTGGGATCGCTCGGGTCGCTCGGCAGGCAGCCAGGCTCTCGAGAACAGTTGTTTCTCGTGCGTGCCTCTCTCCGTCGACGGTGCGCGCGTGTTCGTTCGTCCCCGTTGTTGGTTCCTCTCGTCTTTGGAGAATCGCGGAGAGTCGCAAAGGCTTGCCTGGCTCCCACGGGAATCGGCAGCGAGCATCGCTGAGTGTGTGTGCATCGCGTGGATTGGAAGATCGAAGCGAGCTCTGCCTCCGAAGACAAAGTGAGCGAACGAACGAACGGGAGAAAGAGAGAGAGAGAGAAGGAAGAAGTAAACTTGGACCGTCCCAGCAACGCCGCATCAACTCGTAAGTCACCGATAAAAGCATCTCTCTCTCTCTCTCACTCACTCTTTCGCGACTACGTTTGCGCCCTCCGCGTCTGGCGAGGCCCTGAATTTTCGAGAATCGACCAAACTTCCACGAAAGTAGCCTCAAGGTGTGTCCTCATTGAGCTAGCAACCCTGAATCATTGTTTTATAATTCTGTGTTTCTCTCGTATTAGTTCGTCGATGTTAACGTCGATGTTGATTATATCGGAGTTGTTTAATTATATAGAAAGGAAACTAGCGAATTTCAATGATTCCTTCAGTGAGGACGCTGCTTTATATTTCGAAGACTCATTTCTATCGGGTGTCTTTATCGTTCTTATGGAAAGCGATGTGTTTTGTCTTTGTTACTGGCTAGGTGTGTTCGTTGAGACGAGAGCGAGAGGAGCCACAGGCTCCTGTGTCACTCGATACGCCCGTATCGCACTGATAACGGCCACGTCTCAAGCTGTGTTCATGCTACGATAATTCTATGTTTCTCTAGAAATTACTGTTAAAGTTGACGTAGAAGAAAGTATTTCTATGGAAATCTGCCTTAACGTTTTAAAGTTCTTTTTATTTCGCTGTTTTGTTTGCTCTTTCGGTCGAAGTTATACGAAACCGTAATGTTTCGAGAATTGTATGAAAAGGCAGCTTAAAGTACACAGCCAATACGTTTCGCGTACTACGATTTCAACCGACTGTCATTGGACAATGTCTTTGCGTTTCTACTACGTGGGTTATCTGTGCGATTACTTGCGGTGACTATAATTTCTATTGTTAGGAGAGTTTGTGACAGTGTTTGGAGAAGTGCGGTGAGTGATAAAGTTTCTCACAGTAAAGGCGAACTGAATTGTTAGCGATAATTGGTTCGCCATGCCTTTTCATGAGTCAAGTTTGGCAGGGAGTTTGTTGACAGTCTGACGCACTACTTCATGGCTGTCTACTCCGTCGTTCCTTCGAACCGTAACATTTATTCCACTGTGTTACAGTTACTTTTACTGTTAATTGTAACGTGATACTCATTTATGTTTCTTTGTACTGTTATTCCTTGAATTCATTTCTACACAAAACCACAAGTTATACATTTTAATGACTGCGAATTTTCTAATTTAAAGAATACTCCACTTTTTTCCGCGTACTTTCTACGTCTGACACATTTCTGTTTTACCATGAAATACTGGTTGAGGAAACCTGTTTGTTTCCCCAACCAGTTGAATCATCATTTCTGCATACTTTACGAATGCTTCCTGAAAAATGATCGGAACACATCGAAACATCGTAATATCATTAACAGTCTGTCGGTTACTCACTGTTAATGACATTAGAGGCTCGTGTCTGTCGCAAGCAGCGGCTTTGTTTCAACATCACAACTTTATCGTCGGAGTCCCGACAATTGTAATACACTGTAACAGCCTTTAGGAACAAAAGAGCCTTAATAAAGTCGGCTCTATTTCTATCACCGCGTAGCGCTTATCGAACTAATGCTAAATTAGTACGACAAAGTTGTACAAGTTGTACGAAATCATTACTCGTCGTATCGTAATGATTAGTGTTGTCAATGGACCGCAAAGGAACCGGGATGATTACAAGATGGAAAAGTAGTGATTGGTTGATGACAGTCCATTGTCTCAGCGACAGAGAAGCTTTCTCAATCAAGAATCTCTTCTACTCGAAGCTTTCTTTCTCATTAACGAAGCGGACCACTTGGACACCGGTCGAAACTGGAACGAGCGCTCTAGAAGCGATATAGACAGTGATCGTGTTGACTCTCAGGGCAAATATCAATTAAAAGTCAACGAAGAGGAATGCAAGATAAGATTAGTCTGCTCAAGATTGCCACTGGCTATAAATAGGAACTCTAGATGTTGCCCTAGACCCTTTCATCGAGCTCTTAACCGACATCAATTCTCCCTCTCTCTCTCTCTATCTCAACTGCCACGACCTGGTGCAACCAGTTGTTAAGTGCATCTGTCGTACACGCTCTAGAATTAGAGCAACGCCAAAAATGCTCTGGCGTCGAGGCGATTGAACTCAAAGAACTCGGGATTAAAAATTCATCGAGACTACGCTCTCTTACGCAACCTAGCGCAATCATCATTGATCTTTCATGACCGGCTATATCTTCGAGGGAATCAATGTCGTCTCTAAACTATTAATAGAGATATGGTGCAAATGAAACTCGTGCTATTCGATGGATAAAGAATCCATTGGAAACGATTGATTAAATGAAATAGAACTGAATATCTTCGCTATTTCATTCGCCAGGTGGAACAAGTTTCTTTCAAGATGGCCGCCGCCCTTTATTTATATTATAATACATCGCGAAGGATTCGAAGCATGGGAACGACGCTCCAGTTACGCGTGCGTGCGTGTTTTAAAGGTAGGGTGCGCGTATCTCTCTGCCGCATTGTAAACTAGTCAAGCGCGAAGAGTACATCCGTACACATTGCTTTTTAGACACGGATATATATCATTGTATATTGAATTGCAGGTAAGATCGGCAACCGCGGGGAGCTACGTAATTGAGATCCTTCGAGAGGTGTCCTTCTACACTTGGAGCGACGCGGGAGAGAAGTCCTTTTTCTTACATCGAACACTGCCCGAATATGTAAAACTGACGTCATCCTTGTGTTCTCTCACACACGCGCGCGCGACAGAGAGGTTTGAAAGGACGCCCACAGATTCGTCGCGGAGACTTTCCTTCCAAGGACCAATGATCCTTTGGGAAATTGTATTAATTATTTATAATGATCCTTTCGTTGCGTATTATCGATATTTATCGAACATCGACTTCGATCACGCTCTATATTTCATATAGGCTCGTTTTTCATAGTGCACGCCTTTCTCTTGGCGCACGTGCGAATTTCTCGATGTATTACTCACACTCGTTCTTTGTACTCAGTTAGTGGAAAGTGGACTTCTACGGGGCTCTAAAATTTTCGCTATAATTCGCTATAAAGAGAGAAATATGAATGGAAAAGGTGATTCACTGATAACTCGAGTTCCAATTCTTACCATTGTTGGTACAATTTCATATTATAAATAAATGATAAAATATTAATAATTATAAGCTTTTACGGGGCTCTAAAACTTTCGCTATAATTCGATATTTTATAGTAAAGAATTGAAAGTTGCACCAACGAAAGAAATAATTCAAAGACAAGTGAATCACCTTGTACAATCTTAAATATAACTTGCATTCGACCCAGCTTGATACATTTAATATTAAAGGGATAGATAAGAGTTCAAAGAGTGTATATCCGTAGACAAGTGATTGGACAAGCGCCCACGACGACCCACGTCTCGATGACTGGTCGTATGGATTTTACCTGGGTTTTAGTGTAGGCCGGCCAAAATCACCTCCGAAAGCAGTCTGACTCACCGAATCTTGTTTCTATCGTCACTTATTATAGCCTTTGTCGCTACCAACAAGATTTCTCTTTATATCATATCAGGATAAATCATCTAGAAATCAAATGTAGGAAATCCAGCAACAATCTGGAATTCTCAATGATTCCTGATGAATCATTACAATCAAGAAAGGAACTTGTAACAGTCATCATTGATGCTCGCGTGAATGAGCGACTCCCACTCGAATGTTTATTCCTGAAGAGAAGAGAAGAGCGTATTCATCATCGAAATGAAGAGAGAGAAAGAGAGAGAGAGGGGAAGAAAAAGGATTATAAGAAGAAGAGAAGATAGAATAATTCTAGTCCGACCAGTGGATATCTACGTAATGACCTCCACCTCCGTTCCTCGCTGTACCTATTTTCGTGAGAGCACTTGGCTAACTTTAGATCCACACACTCTCTTTCCTCAGATACGGAGAGACAGTTTCGTTCGTCCAGTCTTTGACTCGTGTTCTTTACGAAGGATCGTTAACCCTTTCTCATCAAGGATTATTAATTAAGAAAATTAAGAGATTAATAATGATTGTACTAGTGAAAAGTGTACGGGATATTTAAACTGTGCGTTGTGTCGATCGACCTCCACTGGAATACTTCCTGGGATTATATAAAACTCTTTTCTATACGCGCCTTATTGTACGATCTCTTATGAGTCATGATCAGGTGAATTTAATGATTGTATAAAAATGCTTACTAATTACTTTTCTTGCGTTACGTTTCATTCGTTCTGAATGAAACGTATTCGAAGGTATTTCTGTTATTTCGTTTTGCCAGATATATATCGTACGTGAATGACGCGCGACAGTGTTTTCATAGTTGACACACGATCAACGAATTTATATAATAACGAATGTTACTATTTTCTACCGAGCAGTTGCCGAATTAAACTGACTGCGTGGATTATAGAGGCTCTAGAACTGGAAGCTTTCTATAGCAGGGTACTATTTCCGAGCTCTGACACGTATATCTTCGGAAGACTTGCATTCCCTGCCAATAGAATGATCGTATTATTGAAAATCTTTCATTTATTCAACTTTTCATCAGTTTTGGATGAATCGAAAGAACTTTGCGAAACTTTCTATGCTTTTCAAGTTTGATAGAATAACAACAGGTGGTCGGAGAGACCTTTTAAACTAATAATAGAAATGTATTATTAATAATCGATTAATAATTAATTGTTTTGTAAACAGGTCGCAAGAGCCTTGATATCCAAGTCCAGAGAGAGAGCGAGTGTGAACGATGGTCGACTATTACAAGATCCTGGAAATCTCTCGGACCGCTACGAGCGGAGACGTAAAGAAAGCGTAAGTATCCTTTATTAAAATATCGAAATAAATCAATAATCGTAACACTTCTACCAATACCAATAGAAAGTTCTCGCGTGACTGATTCCCGACAGTCACCGTAAACTTGAATGAACGACTTCTCAAAGAAGCTTGTCGTCGTCTTCTGGCATTGAGCCAATCATTCCCGTTCTCCCACGAAAAGCATTTAACACGCCGTTTAAATCTAAAGATTACCTTTCTCTATTACAGATATAGAAAATTGGCATTAAAATGGCATCCTGATAAGAATCCCGAAAACTTAGAGGAAGCGAACAAAAAGTTCAAGGAGATCTCCGAAGCCTATGAAGTCCTGATCGATGGTAAATCAATCTACCATTCAATTACATCACAAAAGAACAATATAAATCGAACGTGGAATCATTCATTCTTTTCACGAAGGCAATTTCGATGATAAAACCAATCGCATGAGCTTTTTCTTACTCAATCGGTGATCACTGCGAGAGTTAATCGATCCTTTCCGAACCATCTCTCACTCTCTCTGAAACGAAGACAATATCTTTGTCGAGCGTGTGTTTTTCTATCCTCTGGTCTCGGTCCTGCAGATACCAGGAGGCGAACGTACGACCAGCGATTCTATCAGAAGGCGTCCTCCAGGCCAGGTCGTGGATTCACCTTCCGGAGTTTCTTTGATTCTCCCTTCCAGCGACACTTTGGTACACAACACATCATCATCAAGAAAGAGCTCTATTTTCGTTTTTGCATATCCCCTTTTTCGCCAATTTCTATTTCCTATCGTATTCTCACCTGAAACATATCTTGTTTTCCCATTTGAAAGTTCGCTCATAGTATTTCATTATTATTGATACACACACACATTGATATACACATTTGGATTTCTGAATGCCGAATGGAATGGCTGGTTGTTGTTTTGAGTTCTTTTTTTCCATGCCAGAGAGTTTGAGTTGAGGGGCAAAGTGATATTTGTAGTTTCTTAGTTTCGTGTAACAATGCTTTCTTTCTTTTCATTAATTCATTAACATACTTTTGCTGTTTTAATTATGGCTGATCTTTTTAACCGCCTATCAATCATTCTCGATGAGAGAACGAATGAATTCTCTCTGATAATGTTATTACAATTGATTTGAGTTTGCTCTAACCAGGCGCAGTCTGCAGTGATGATCGCTTGTGGGATTTCAATGGAAATCAATCGGAAATTGTTTTCTAAGATTTAATACAAGTTGTATTAACACGTATTATTCTTTACAGACAAGAAGAGAAGAGTTTACGATCAATATGGAAAGGATGGTTTACAAATGCCAAGCGGCAAAAGACGTCACGACGAAGATTTCGACGTCCATTTCGACACTACCTTTATGTTCAGGAATCCCGAGGATGTTTTCAGGGAATTCTTCGGTGGTAATCCATCGCGATTCGAAGAAATGATCTTTAGAGGTAGAATTCTATCATTGACAATTCTATAATCGGTAAATATTGACAATCGCTACTCATGTGAAGCATTGATTTTTTTTATATCTTTTTTTGACGGAAATGCAAGTATTAACATACTATAAATACATTGAAATTAGGGGAGCACCATAGAACCCCATAAGAACACTATAAAAACACCAAGACTTGGTAAATATTCAGAAGTGCTCCTTCCGTGAAATTGAAGAAAACTGCTATGTGTCATAGTGGAAATGAACTCACCGGCATTTAAGAGAATTATTCATGGTAGGGGAACACCATAAAACCCCATAGAACCATATAAAAAATCACCATAAAATTATGCGCACCCAATCTGTTATATCTTATCAGAGGTCTGAATAATCGGTTAGGACTCAACATTAAACCACTCGAGTACATTCGGAGTTGGATCGTTTTATTAAGCAACGTTTCGTTCAACATGTATGTAACTTTCGTAAGCACTTTATACCTGGTAGATACTTAATACAGATATGTGACACAGACTTAAAAGCCAGACCTAAACAATCCAGACTGCGGCAAATATATAGAATTTCGACTAATTTCATAGTTAGATCGACTTGTTTGAAATGCTGTCATAAAAGCAATGTATTGTAGTATATTGAGCCGTTGACAGCACGAAGACTGAGCCATACTGAGTCTGGATTGGTTAGGTCTGGTTTTTAAGTCTGTGTTACATCTGTATTAGGTTTGTACCAGGTATAAGAAAAAAAGGTCTCGCGAGACTGTCGGATCGTGCATCATATAGAAATTTCATATGAATTTCATGGGGTTCCTATGGGGTTTTATGGTTTTCCCTCTAATTTCAATGTACAGGGTGAGTCAGATATATAGGCCGTTGAAAATGATATATTTATACGGTTTTGAGTAATTTTAATATAAAGGAGTATTTACCCAGTCTTTTCTACGCACTGACATTTATTTATAATATCGAATTATACCAATAATGGAAATAATTGGAACTCGAGTGTTAAGGGAATGATTAAAAGGCAAGTTAAGGTCGTTTCTACAGATTGTGACAACTATTTTGTCGGATGCTGTATGTATAGTATGTTAATACTTGCATTTCCTTCAACAAAAATATAGAAAAAACCAATGCTTCACATGAGTAGCGATTGTAAATATTTACCTTATCCTATTTTGTTAATAACTTCTCTGTATTTCTGTCTTGGATTGTTTATGTTACAATGTGTTTAATTATCAATCCTACGATTACCTGTGAGAAATACTAACCAATCATTTCTCTTGAAGAATTACGTGGCGGAGGAAGAGGCGCAAATAGACACAGCCATCCTTCGAATAATAGCTTGAACATCCCAACCTTCGGCGACATGGGCCTTGGTTTCTCGCCCTTCAATAATCTCTTCCACGGTCTTGTTGGCAACTTGACTCCCTTCAATACTTTCACAGGCTTCAACGAACCAAGCAGTAACGGTGGCGCGGCAATCAAACGCACTAGCACTTCGACTCGTTTTATTAATAATAAAAAGATTACCACTAAAAAGTAAGTTATTAAAGGATGTTTGATTTAGTAATTGATTGATTCTTGAATATATGTTTCATTGATTGTTCTAGAGTGTACGAGAATGGGAAGGAAACGATAATGTCCTACGAGAACGACGTGCTCAAATCGAAGACGGTGAACGGCGTACCACAGTCCATGACGTACAGTTAAATCTAAGATATCTCTTCCTTCACACTGCAAACGCGTTCAATCTTAGACGCACGTTTCTATTACGTTCTTCTTTCAATTAAGAATTCCCCTCGTAAATAGAGAATTATCGAGCCTCGCCGAATAATGTATTAACGGTATTCTCGATGATTGTTTTAATCCTGAACCCGGAAATCGTGCTGTATAAATCGAAGCGCAGATTCTTATGTATAAAATCTCCCAATTTCAATGTACCAAAAAACAAAGAAGGAGAGTCTAATTTTATGTTTTAAGTCTGGGAGAATAACAAAAAGTTCTCTTTTAAATCGACATAAGAATCTGTAAGCTTCTGTTTAATTCGGGACTTGTTTAAAAAGAAAAGCCCAAAATTTTCACAAGTACTTTTTGAAAGGATGTTAAGTATGACTGGCGCTTGTTTATGAAAAGCGAATGTGACTTATCAAAAGTCAAATCTCTGGTATGGTTCTGTGTGTTTTTGTGTCAGGTACGACGAATCGCCATCGACGGCGGCAGCTCGTGCAACAGGAGGTGAGATTGGGGGCGTCGAGACGCCAGCGTCCGCCGCGACGAGATCGATGCACGTGGGTAACGAGCATCTAAAGGCTAGCAGAATAAAGACGCATCATCATCCATCATCACAACACACGAGCAAGAAGCATGATAAGACTACTACTAAAAGGAAGTAGAATAGAGAAGGAAAGCTTTGAAACACAAAACAAAACAAACATACATCAACCAATCATTTCTTTTCAATTCGAAGATGATCGAAGGTTCAGATTTTGATCATAACTTTTTATCCTTCGACACGTGCAAATCCTCCGCGAATCTATCTTTTTTCCCCCCCCCATTTTCGTCCTATTTCATACCACGCATCGAAGAGCACTGTCATTGCGAAATTCTCAAGGTAGATCAATTGTGCTTTCTCTGGATTGAAATAAAAGCGGGAGGAGAACATTCTTAACAGGTACGCGCGATATGTCTGTGAGAGAGAGAGACTGTCTTACATGGACGAGTGTTATCGAATTGTCCCGGTTTCTTTCGACGCGGAAGTACGCTTTCCGGGTACGCTTTTTCTGGTTGCGTGTGTGTGCGTGCGTGCGTGTGCGTGTGCTTCTTTTGTCTCCACCTCGTTAAAAGATTTTTCCGAAGATATTAATCGAATATCAATTGCCTTTCATTCCTTGCAAAATCGATACGATCGTAAGAAAGAATCGCTTGGGATTTATAGGAACTATCGATCGTTTTCTTTTTATGTATTAGAAACCTTCTTTATTTATTTCCGTGATAACACTTTTGCAATGGCAAATGACGAATTAATATCTTCGAGTTCACCAGCATCTACGAGGATGAAAGAAAGATGATGATCGAAGCATATTGAACAACTTCTTTCGACCGGACCCGCGGAATCATTGCTGATTACTTATGAATCGAGTTAACTAATTACTATTAAGGTGTTTACGGCGAGTCTCATCAATGTCTTAAATCCACATCGATCTTAATTAATATAGGCACGAAAACGACCCTTGAATTATTACGATCGATGAATGATCGATTACTACGATCGTTCGGACTATCATAAAAACATCGTCATGCGTTTTCTCACACGATAAACAAATATAAACACGCGCGCGTATATCTTTATTCTCTCGCCGTAATCCTATCCCCTCCCCCCCCTTTCTCCTTAGTTAGTTACTTGCGTATGTGTATATAATGATAAGAATGGAAATGTTTAAGCATACGGAGACAAAATACACTATTAATATACACTAAGCAGAATATCGGTGAAAATATCCCAATTCTTCTTCCCTCTCTGACAGATTTATAAAATCTGCCACGTACGATACGCGTGAAAAAGTAAATAACACATAATATGAAATATGTCTGATAAACTGTCGATCGACCAACAAACAGATAAGAAAAATATCAATACATGCGAGACAAGTAATCTTTATTACAACGATAGAAAATTGCGAGTTGTACAAAGTATATATATATATATATAAAGGTTTAACCGAGCGTAAATCTCAACCTTCGCGAATCAAGGTTTCTCTAATTCGAATCTGTGCGCTGCTTGGTATGTTTATGTACATCAATGACGTGTCTCGCGGCAAAAGCCGCAGTATCGTAATCATAACATACCGATTGTTCTGCGTTCGATAAACCAGAAGCTATCGATTCCATCCGCGAATCAACATCGTCGCATACGAAAAAAAAAAAGAACAGGAGAGAGAAACGTATGCGGCGACGCGCATACGTGGTGAAATCGCGCGTAGTTATCATCTGATCGGAAAGGCAACTCGTCCGATTGGGTGAGAAGGCTTACGCAATTTCAGATAATAATTATCTGCATTGATTAAACGATTCCTTAAAATCGAACTACTCCCCGATGCAAGCGAATATAGGACAACGGTACTTCGTGATCGAACGTATCGATCTTGTTTGGTTTTTTTTTCCCTTCTTCTGTGTCTGCTGTGTGCTTTTGCTTCGATTCGAGGAAAGAAAAGATTGTGCAAAAAAGAGAGGAACGGAGTAATCGATAAAAAGGAGATATTATAATAATTATGAAGCAAAAATAGAACTTCTTTCTATTTCTTGCCGATAGTAGCGATTAATTGCTCGACTTTCGTTATGTATTCTTCTTTAGCCGCATCTTGACTCATACCCTTCTTCTTCTCCCAAGAATCCCACTTCGCTTTACCCTTGAAATCCAACATGCCTGGCCTCGCTACTCATAGAAACCACAATGTAGACGATATATCTTATGCAACGCATCATTCTTAAGTATCACGATTCCTTTCTTTATTTACCTGTGTCGCAGTCGCCGACAGTCGCTTGTTTAAACAACGCGTATAATTCGAGGAGGTCATTATCGGAGGGTTGCTCGGACAATTCCCTTACTTCTTCGGCGGCTTTGTTGAATCTCTGCGAAGTTTTCCATTTGTATGTATTATCGTAAAGAGAGAGAGAGAGAAAAGAGGACGCGAGTGTTAATGAGGATCGAATTAGCATGATAAACAAAAGACTGCGAATGGAAATCTCGTTTGCAAATTCTATAGATCGACACTCTCGTAGAATGTTACTTGAATATTTATGAGTACACCGTTCTGAAATCTGAGTGCGAACTCTTTGGTACATTGTAATTCAAGGTTTAAGGTCGCTGGTGGTCCGGTTTTTTTTTTCCTTTCTTTTTCTGGTTTTTTTAAGTGACCTTCCAAAAGCGACGATCTTCAACGGGTTTCTTCCGGCACCGTTACGCTCTTCCTTTTAATACTTCGACAGAGAATACCGCTAACATTTACGAATCAAAATGAAAAGGAAGAAAGAGAAAGAAAAAGTCGAAATAGATAGTGAAAAATACACGATCCAGAAATAGAACATTCGTCGCAGCGCGCCGGATGAAGAACCCATGTAGGTAATTGCAGCCTTAATGCACGCAATTACCTATTTACTTCGTGCATTTGTCAGGCGATGTTACAAGCCAATCACGACGAGCTTCCACCGCAACCCCGTCGATACCCGAACCAAGTGGCCGAAACGGTGAATCGAAAGATTTCTAGACTCTCTGTTCAAACTTCCAATGAAAATCAACATCGAATTACCCCAAAAGAAAATCGTAACAATAAACAATAGAAATAAATTCCGTAAGATCTATAAATCTACGAAACATCTAATTTACCTCGGTCAGCGACATGTTGATCGATCTCTACTCGAAGACGATGCTCACTGGAACCTTCCAAGTTCTACTACTTTTCCAAAAGTAGATACTACACACCGGTATGCTTGGGCGTCAGGTAGACGTATAATAAACGCCGGTCGCATCAGAGCTGAACAGACCACTCGTTGAACCGAGTCTCTGATTCGATATCGTCATATCCCCCACGCGCATACGCTACCCACCGGCGCCACCAAGAAGGAAACGAATAGCCATGACTTGGCGGTAACCTTTGAAGCCACTCGTATGAGATGATCCTCGTCGTTTCTCGACAATTCGACCGGTTCATGACGTTTCGATAATGCGATAATATTTAATGATAGCATGCGTCATACGAATCTCTTACTGTTTACGAGTATTTATTAATCGCGCGCGCGAGCGAGAGAGAGAGAGATATTCCGTACACAAGTCGATCACGCGGATTCCAGGGTCATCATTGAAATGTTTATCATTTCTTTTTTTGGCTAGCTAGTTGAAAAAGCGTACACAGTGGGGAGACATTATTTATACGTGACGAAAGTATTTATTAATGCAATCTTTTTTTCTCACTGAGTCGAGGAAGAACTTGGAGACTGTTAGAGTTGTAGAAAGAAGTGATAAAACTTAGAATTAATAGTATTGTATAATTATTCGTTAGCCTTTAACGCCGCCTTTGTTATAAGCGGAATTAAATCCACAGGACTCGCAGGTACAAGATCCAGGAACAATGATACGCTTCTTGATGATTTTCCCATTATCGCAGGTCAGATCGACCAGCAAAGGTGTCCGCTTTATCGGTTGACAGCATTTGCAATCGATCGCACCATTCCAATTCACTGGGGATCAATAATGCGTATTGTATATATTAATATATGTTTTAAGGCCGTCGATCAATCGAATCGAATCGATTTCCTAGGCGTAAAGAAGAATTAATGCTGACCTGTGTCGAAGTAAGAACGCGAACGACAACCACCTTGGCATTCGGTTAACTCGACTGCTTGGAGATTCTTGCAATTACCGAAATTAGGATGACGCATTTCTAAAATCCCTATTGTCGATTCCGCGCTCATATAATGCAACCTACACTCATCGACTGTTTACAGAAATCAATATTAATTAGATCGATTTATACTTTCAAGTTAGCAAATTGTATAACAGGTTTTATACCAACCGGTTTGATCCCTCGATGTTACATTACAGTAACGACAACATCCGTCACTGTAAAAGAATTCTTGTGGACACTCCGTAATGTCCGGACACACCGGCGAACTGCTACTAATTAAGAACTATTAAACAATCAAAACACGATATATTTAATTGTCAAGATATTAGAAAAGTACTTTTTCTATCAATTATTAAATCATTTCGAGCTTTACCTGATCGGCTTGTTTCATACAAGTATAAGTAGTACATCTGTCATCGGATGTCCAAGTAGCACCAGGTTCTCTAAGAGTATTCCCATCGACACAATGACTCTGTTTACATCTACCGCAACACTCATCAATATTCTCTTTCGTGTACGTCCATCCCTGTAATGAATTCACGTTGTCGAACAATACTGTTTACATTCGTCTAGTATTTAATCCAAAGCACTTTGCTTGAAAGCGTGTTCGAGTGAATTTACCGTCGGGCATTGTTCCGAGCATACTTCCACTTGTTTGTGCTTGGTCACGTTTCCTTCTAACACGCAAATCTCTGTCATACAATGATCGTCCAATGATTTCCATTTCTCTCCTGCTTTGTAAATCATTCCGTTGTATTTGCAAGCAGTTTTCATGATTTCTGGACAACATTCGCCTTGTATCGAATGTTTCTCCAATTCGAATTCAAGTTCGATCTCTGATTCGATGCCCGGACATGTCTCCGTTGTTGATAATACGTAGACCTGTGATTAAAAGTCGTTTTATTGATTCGATATTGTTTATGATTGATTAACGTCGATCTTACATTGTTGTTACGCTTGTTGCAAGTGTACTTTGTACAATGATCGTCGGAGAACCATTCCTCGCCGATGTTCTTTAAAGTTCCATCGATATTACAAGCGATTGCTTCACAGAATCCACAACAATTGATTGATTTGTTTATCGATTCACGATATTCGTAACCAATATCGCATACTTCGTTACAATCTTGGATTTGAACTTGTTTTTGAAGACTCCTTGAATCGTTGATACATTGCAGTATAAAACAACTGTTGCTTGGATTCGGTTGCCATTTATCTCCGATCTATTTTAATCAACTTTTCAATGATTACTTCTATCTTATTGATTGTAAAACAGTATTTCATTAACACTTTACTTTGTATGTACGATCGTCATCCTTGCACTCCGATCTTTCGAACTTCGGACAACAATCATCTTCGAGTAATACTTCTTCTAAAACGAAATCATTTATATCCGGATGATCTTCGATCTTTAAACATTCCTTTATGGAACATTTAGATTTCGGTCCATCATCGGTGTACTCGCACTCGCAACTCTTGCATTTCCCGTCCATCCAAACTTCGCCGATTTTTCTCGCTTCTACTTTCTCTCCTTCGCCAGTTATATTCGACGGTGGAACAGTGTACAAACAGAGATCTTTCGGTGGCACTGAATCATTAGTGTTTTCAAGGATTAATTAAAAGTATAAGATCGACCGAAGTTTTTTAATTGGAAGGTGAAAAGTTTCTTACTGCATTGATAATAAGGACAGCAAGCTTCTGCTTTGAAAGTACGATTTAATTCGTAATAACTGAGACATTTCGGTGCTCCTGGACAATTATTAGGATTGCAAATGCGCGACGAACGAGGACAACATCCGGAATTGTTGACAATCCTTTCGAAACCTGGCTCTAATTCTTCTACTTCTAACGTCACATCGTTTAGATCCGGACACTCGTCCGATGGAAGACATTCTAAAGTAATTACATTCCATTATTAATTAATATTATTACAAGATCGATAATAATCTTACCGCAAATGAATTTAGAACAGCCGATCGAGTCCAAGGAAATCTTCATTACTTGTCCGTAACCGCATTCCGGTTTCTGCGAGTCTTCCATGCAAATTGGCGCCGTTGTCGTTGTAATCCTAGGTACTATTAACAAGCTTTTTATTGCAATAATTCTTTCTAATTAAGTATTAATGGGAATCATTAATGACTTACGGCAAATATACTTGGGGCAACAATCTGTTTCAGTTCCGTTAACAAGACTAGCGAACATACTCTCTTCGCAGATAGTATCGAGCGTTGGACATTCTGTCTTTTGACAATTCCTCGATTTCCTGTCGCAAGTGCACTTAGTGCAAATGTCAGGGAACCATTCGTCACCGTTCGCGTGGCCTTCGTCATCGCAAATGTAACAATTCTTCTCTGAGATACACGTGTCTTTGTGAAGAACTTGTTTCTCCGGACAGAAACAACCTTCTAAGACTTCCGGACATTTATTCGACGATTCCAAAGACTCGCATGTCTCGCAGATTGTATTACAGGATTTGTATTGTAAGTCTAATTGAAGAAAAAGTGATTTTAAGTGATTAATTGGATGTTTGACGATGTTAATGAAGAAAGATTATGATTTCTTACGAGATGGACAATTGTATGGACAGAAATCATTGGTTCTCCATGATGAACAAACACCGGATTGATGACACTTTCGGGAATAAGCTTCGAGAGTGTCGCAGTATGAACCATTGACGCATAAAGTTTGCTGGCAAGTTAATAAATAAGGCATAGGATCGATGATATTATGACAACGGCCGAATTCAGGTTTCAATAACTTTCTGCAAGGATCATCTTCCGGTGGCGGTGAAAGACATTTCTCATTGGCTTTCGTTGTACAGAAATCATTATTGAAATGAAGATCGATTGGTAAATCATTCGCTAGCCAACTTGTACCGAATTCTTGATCATTCTGAGTGATCTAAATTGAATATTTAATTATGAAAGAATATCATTAAAGTATCTATTTAAATTAAAAATGATTCTGTATTGATTTACTTCGCCTTTGCTGGTCTTCAAATCATCCTCCGCGTCTTCGTTGCAATTGCCGCAAAGTCCTTCCATTGCGCCGCCGAAAATGTGCGATGGAAGTGTTAAAGAAAGAGCGAAGTTTGGTTGATAAGTTATTAGTTCCAAATGAATTCCTGGTAGAAATAGTTTGAGATTCTTGCTGTTGTCCTGGCTCAAAGACAGCCAGGAGGAATTATAAGGCGTTCGAATTATATTTCCATCTACCAATGATTCGAACTGTTCGAAGAAATATAATGATGATTATAGAAAGTTCGATTATAATATTACACGATTATTATTTTAATAATCAAACCTCGTTCGATGATTTGTCTTGTTGAATTTGAACTACGTGATTTTTGTAAAGAAGCGTCACAGCTTCAGTGCAGATTTCATTATCGCACATTCCATTGGACACCAATAACTGATAAACAAATGTATTATTATATAAACTTGATTAATTCATTGTTCGTTATAAATTAATACTTACTTGATAAATATGATTCGGTGATTTGATTTGTTCGACATCGTCTCTCGAAAGAATATAAGTACAATTCCCAGCGAATTCGATGTTTTTACGATCGAAAGTGATGAACTTCGAATTAGCGAACCACTCGCAAGTGCAATCTTTGCATTGCGTAGGCGGTAAACATTCGTCCCCGTTGCGAACTGTTCCTTCCGGACAGAAACAACCGGAGAAACAAACACCTTGCATCACAGGACAAGGATCGACTTGTTGAACGTTCTCGCAACTTGTCTCGCACTTGTTTCTGAAAGTATTTAGTACAAGAAATAAGAAAATTCAAGTTCGAACTTTCAATAGAAACTTCGTTTCTACCTGAAACAATCCTTGTGAACGAAAGGCGGCTGACAATTAGCTGGACAATCAAGGATAGTTCTCCAAGAAGTCAAATCAATATTTAAATCTCCTGCTTGACATTCCCTAGCGAAACTAGTCAACGATCGACATCTACAATCATCTTTTGTTTTATTATTACGAAGACAATTACAAGTGCCTTCGACGCAACTTGAAATAAATCTCTCGTAATCAACAACCGATGAACATTGGTGGAAAACAGTATCTTTAACTGTACTACAAATCGTCCATGCTTCTGCTTTCAAATCGTACGGACAGACTTGTGAATCGCATTCAGGAACTCCTTCCATTGCCCAACTATTACCAAATTCGATAGTACTTCTCGCTTGATTCCCATCAGGCATTTGTCGATCGTTATACATTTGAGCATCGAAATATCCGCAAAGTCCATCGACTTTACCAAGTAATTTCGTTGATAATCCAACTTTAACGTTCGAATTTGTATCCCAAATAAGCCAGAAGCCGTGTTTCGATACTACAAGTAAACCATCTCCTACGCAAGAGATTTTACAGAATGGTAATTTGTCTGCCATTCGAAGGATTTGTGTTTTGGTGAAACTATATTCGTTTATGTCCACGTGGAGATCCGGATAGAGAATCATCACGTCTTCTTGCATCGTAACTACTAAAATCCTGACGCAGGATTCTTTCGAGTCGCATTGTTTCTCCACTGTAAAATTATTATCCTTTTATATCTCGAATTTCTTTGCGAATTTTATTATGATAATTGTTCGATGAGTTATATTCAATTAGAAATCTTAATATACAAGTTCGAAGTTTAAATATCACGAACATATAATCGATTTCAATTTTACTGATATAATTGTTTATGCAAATGATTTTCAAACAACATCAGAAAGCAACAAATACAATTATGATATTATTTCCCGAAAGTAATCAAACTAAAAACACTCACGTGTGATGTACCACTTGTTGTTGAACATATCCCTCGCCAGAATATGATTACAAATATCATATTTATACTCGAGATTATCAAAAGTATTAAAACTCCTGCCAGTAACGTTGCAAGTGACTTCCTGGACAGGCGGCGGTCGACAAGTGTACTTCGGACACTTGCGAAGTTTATACATACTCATCTTTTGATAAACTACTTCGTATCCTGGAGGACAGGATGCTTCAGGACATTTCTCCGGTTTGTTTGGTTTATCAAGTGTCGGCGGTGGTTTATTAGGAACGCAAGTGAATTGTAAACACTCCGTAGTGTTTTCTGGAATCCTTACTATTGTTGGTACAGCTTGCGCTTGGATCTTATGCTTCCTGTAAAGGAAATTCGAAGTATTTCTAGTATCATAAATATTTGTGATAATTGTATGATAATCTGTAATTACCATAATCTGCTGGATTTAGAGAAACCTTTGAGAGGCCTGTAACCGCGGGATCTCTGACCATGATAATACCGAGTTTTAGGTGATTCTTTCACGTTCATTTTATATCCAGGAGGACAAACAGGATCCTGGCAATTATGTTCTAAAAACAAAGTTCGACTTAATCAAGTATTTCTATGATAATAGAAATAATTCTTTAAAGAACAAACCTAAGTCAGGATTAATAGTAGAAACAGTAGTTAAATCTACGATCGAAGGAGTTGTAACTCCACAATCTTTCTCATCATCGGGACAATCTTGAATTCCATTGCACCAGAGTTTCTCGTCGATGCAAACATTACTTGTTGGACAATAACGCGTTTCTTGTGGACAAGGTTTGCAAGCACAGTTGCAAAGCTCTGTGACGATCGATTGATATCCTTCTTGGCAGGATTCGCATTTCTTTGGTTGACAGGATGATACTCCGCCCAATGTGCACATGCATTCCTGGCAATCCTGGCTCTCGTAAATCGCGCCGACGTTGTATCTAAAAGTTTATGGATTTATAATATTAAGTTATGTATTTGTTCCGGAATTGTAGAAAATATATAAAGTATTGTTGTAACTTTTTCATCAATCAAGGTGAATGTTATATAAACAATCATACAACTTGAACTTGAAATGAAACTTATATTTTAATATATAAATGTCAAAATATGATAATAATATTATAGAATAGAATACAACTAATTTTTAGAGATCGAGAAAAGATATAAAATACAAAGATCAGTGAAAGTATTGCGTGCAACTTGAACTTGAAATGAAATTCATGTTTTAATACATAAAAGTGAGAATATGATAATAATATTATAAAACAACTAGTTTTTAATAAAAAGAACAAGGTTTAACGTACGTTAAGTGTCCAACGACGCAAGGACATTCTTGTTTCGTCGCACAGGACATTCCATTCCACCAATAAGGATCGTTACAGGTACATTCGAGCTCGTTTTCAATAGACACTCCATCGCAGACATTACATTTCTTAATAGTTGTTTCAGTCATTTCCGTCGGTGGAATTGTACTTATTTCTCTCACAGCTAATGAAACATTAATCATTAAATTCTGACATTTAAAACATTTCAATATATATTTATTAAAAATACTTACGATAAGGTGAGAAACAACCAAGTACTTCGAGTTTCATCGATATATGTTTCTGCCACTTCTCAGGTTGAATCTTTAAATATCTAGCGCGAATAGGCCGATCGAAATAATTAGTTTTCACACTGGAATCATCGAAATTACCAAGGAAACTTTGTTCGAGGCCAACATGATCGATGATAGGACTCCAATTTTGATCATCCAAACTATAGAAAACTTTATAAAGTGTGACCCAAGCATCTTCACCACCAGCGGTAGAAACACCAGTAAGATTTCGTGGCTCGAGAAAGTCGAACTTAAGAAATTGATACGGATTATCTAATTTAGGTCTCCAAACACCGGGCGATGAAAGTTCGATGCTAGGAATTAAAGGTGTCATCGATGAAGAAGCGGAAACTTGATCAGCCATCATTCGACCATCGTCCAATCCCATTGGATCTTTACAGACTATAGAAAAATATTAATTAAATCATCAATTATTAATCATTACTTGAATTAATTCGAAATATACCAACCAGGAATAATGAATTTCTCCGACCAAACATTTGTGGTGGATTCGATAGGAGGACTCGGTGTTGTAATGAAATCTTGGCATCCAAGTAATTCGAATTTCATAGCAATTCCATTGTGCCATGTGAGAGGATTAATTCTTACTACTTTCGCTTCGATTGGATCCTGAAATACTTGTTGTACCGGCTTGTAACTATCAATAGGACCTCGAAATACTCTCGGCTCGTTTACTTCGTCCGTGACGTAAGAAAAAGTGTGCTCGTCCTCGGAATAAAGGACTTTGTAACTCGTGACGAATTTATCCTCCGGAATACTACCTTGGACGACTGTCCCGTAGATTGGCACGGGATTCTTAAATTGTACGTCGACCCTGAAAATGTATGTGTTCCAATTGATATTGATTAAATTCGTTCGCACGCATTACTTAAGAAGAAATAATATCGAACCATTGATTGTCATCGTTCATTGCTGGTTCCCAAGCGAATTGAGAGTCCTTTTTACTTAGAACTGCATTTTCAGGTGTGAATTGATCGTTCGCAATACTACTAGCATTGAAGAGGACTTCCTCGTCGAAGGTTTCGATTAGAGGAACGAATTGATTGCTGTAGCATTCGGAAACAGGACTCACAGTGCTTAGAGTCATTATTATTCCTTTTTCTGTGACGATCTGTGTTTCCGTTGTTGATTTCTCCGTTCTGTAAATCGAAAATATTATTAATTCTTCTGCTTTTAATTAACATAACATTTTTTAGCATAAAAGCACGTACGATGGTTGAACGGTGACGATAATCGGTTCGGTTCCGATTCGCGGAGTAGTAGCGCACAAAGATTTATCACAAGTATAATAATTATTGATACACTGACAAATCTCACACTCGGATTCCTTGATAACCGCGCCAGGAATAACTGGCTTCCCTTCGTGCGATTTACAAGTACAATCGGACATCTCCACGCATGTTAAACCATCGCGTAATAAAGTTTCCGATGTACAACCTTGTCTTCTATCGGAAACGCAACCTGTCGTATCAAGAAATAATCGAATGAATGAAAGAATAATTAAATACAGTATAATTAAAAGTAAAGACAAACCTGGTATACAATCGATATTATCCTGACAATGTCCATGTTGTATCAATTCCGACTGATAATACGAACAAACCTTGCTGCATCTGATCGCGCAATTGCTCCAGGATTCGTCGTCCTTGCAGACTTCTAGAAATTCGAAATCTATTTATTTCGACGATGATTAATTAATTATTATAAAGGATTAACAAACATACTTTCAGTGATGATTTCTTTCTCGAAGATCGAAGTATTTGTACTGTTACTGTCTTTTCTATCGGACTCCTCGGTTACTTCCGGTACTTTCGAGCATTCAGGACGAATTAAAAGGACGCTCTCCGGCCAATCACAGACTTGAGAGTGTGGATTATAGAACATATTAGAACCACAGGATTTCTCCACCCATTTATTCCCTTCGTTTCCGGGAGCGCATTGATAGAACAATGTACAATCGGAAGGATGATTCTTGTAAGCGTGTTCCAAATTGCACTCATCGAATGGACCACCTTTCAATTAAATCATTTGATTATTATCTTTATTATAATCAAGAAATTAAATATATGATCGAAGAAATATGCTGTTTACTTTCGGTGGAAGTGGAATAAGCTTTGGAAGTCTTTGTACATTGACAGAGAACACTAATCTCGAAGTCAACGCAAGGTAATTGTGGCTGCGATTGACAAATCAATCCTCTTTCGAGACTGCATTCGACATCCAAACCAGTTTCTTTCGGTGTCAATTGACGTTTCACTGATCGACACTTTATGTCGATCATTTCCTCCCTGTTGCACACTGGCGAACCTTCCATTCCCATCTTGAATTCAATAATTCAACATAAAATGAATACGAAATTCAATTCAACATATATTTTATATTAAATTTGAGAGAAAAGAATATTTGTCCATTGAATAAAAAGAAGTATTAATACGAAATGATTTAATACCAAAACCATCATCGAAGGCAAAGGTTCGACATCCGAGCGTTTCTCTCCTTTAATAGCTTGATCCTGATTTATCCAATCGGTCCAACCATCGACGCATCTGTGAGCTTCTTCCAAAGGCACAGTACTTGGTCGCAAAGTGGTACAAGGTTGTCCTTGACACAGGACTTTTCCTCTGCTGCAGTGACAAGTCTGACACTCGTCCGAAGGAACATTGTCACCTTCGTAGTATGTTATCTATCATAATTCATATGTTAATGAATCTTAATGAACTTCCAATCGATTAATTATTAATGAAATTATTACTCCGTCGATTTCCGTGCAGTGTGGTTTACAGATTTCCTTTGGAACGCATTCTGTGTAGCTTTCATTCCGATAGATTTGTCCTTCGGGACATTTCTTGAAGGAGCAACCTTCGACGCAAGCGTCTTCCGAGCACAAGTGCGACTTATCTTTTAATGTGAGTGAATTATCGCAGGTTTCTTTTGGACAAGTTGATACACAAGGCGAGTAAGAACTACAGTTCTCATCGCATTGCATTGGACAGAGTTCCTGACTCCTCCATTTAATTGGAATTCCACGAGAGTTACACTCCTGAGCGTAGGAAGCCAACGCCGTGCATAAGCATTCGCAATCACCACCTTTTAATTATATCATAGTTTGTATATGTTAAAGTTGTTTTACTAGATTTAATTAGAATCTTACCAGTGTCACAACCGCAAGAATCGAAGACACAATTCTTCAAATATGGTTCGACATCAACTTCCGAATGACAAGATCGGAAAAGTGACGATTTCAAAACACCACACTTTCGAACCGACCATAATTTCCTTTCGGGATGTTGTTCGCAAGGATCTCTGACATCCTTTGGCTCCGGACAGAAGTCATCCTTCTTCCAAGAATCGCCGAAAAGATTGGCTGAAGCTTCCGCGATTCCTCCTGAAGGAGTTTTGAAGTCGTCCTCGCTATTGTCATTGTAATCACCGCAGAGTCCTTTTGTTCTGCTCTTCCATTTCGGGTTCAGTCTCACGTATACTCTTGTACCTAATGTATGATGATTCTTTTTAAAGTTCGTAGTACTATTCCTCTAAGATTGTATTCTTAAAGTCATATTTACTTGTTTAAACTTTATAGAGCGGCTATAAAGTGTTTTAGAGCAAGTTTTATAGATGTATGATGAATAAAATAATAGAGCGATATATTCCAAGTCGCGTCACCTCTAACATTGTATTCTTAAAGTCATATTTGCTTGTTTAAACTTTATAGAGCGGCTATAAAGTGTTTTAGAGCAAATTTGATAGATGTATGATGGATAAAATAATAGAGAAATATATTTCAAGTTGCGTCACCTCTAAGATTTTATTCTTAAAGTCATATTTACTTGTTTAAACTTTATAGAGCGGCTATAAAGTGTTTTAGAGCAAGTTTGATAGATGTATGATGAATAAAATAATAGAGAGACATATTTAAGTATACAATAGAGTTCATCATACGCTATAAAGATATAAGTTTAGAGCAACTAAGTCCGATTTTAGAGGCGACTTTAATAAAAATATGATTAAAACATACCTCTATCCCACTGCAAAGTGACTCCCAAGTCAGGAACATCGACGAAGACAAACAACCCGGCACTCCTCGCGATCAATCGTTTAAATGTCCCTTTCGGCAGATCCTTGTCCCTTGTCAGGACGATTGTCTCCTGATCGTTACCCACTCCGACGCAAAGTGTCACTGATTTCGAACAAGAGACTCCTGTCGTCCCGCATGGTACGTTTTGAATCGATACATCAAAGGATTCTTCCTTGTTCAAGGATCCTTTGACTAATACGTAATCGCAGACGCCTTGGAAGTCGTAGATCTTACCGTCGAAAGTTTTGTAATGCGAATCACCCCAAGCGGAACAAACTCCTATTAAAAAGATAATCATAGAATTCAATTGAGAATAATTTATACTCTTTGAAATTACCTGAACAAGTTCTGTCGGTGCATTTCCATTTGCCATTGTTACACTCGCAGGTGTTACAGTCATTTTGAATGACAGAGCTTTCTTGGTAACTTCTGCCACCGTGGTGACAAGGACAAGCATCCTCCTGAATGCAAGAACCGTTCACTGAATCCAAAACGAATCCTGATTTACAGATACAACCAGGTTTACACACGGCAGGTGTTTCTTTAATGAATTCATGCATATTGTAACATGTTCTTCGCTCGAAAGGAACGCAATCGGTTGTTTCGAGATTCTTGCCTGCCACGCAAGAAGCTAGAAGATCCTTCGAAGATGGGAATTCTTGGATTTCATCCGGTGTTGCGGGTTTACAATTCCAAAGACCACCTGATTTATTACGAAATTGTTTGAATTATCATAAGAAATGATTTTAAAAGGATTCGAAAGTGAAACTAACCGGTACAAGTGCAGAGTTCAAGAGATTTCCTTCCTGGTCTGACTTCTTTGTAACCTGGTTTGAATTCTATGTTGTATTGCGAGCAAGGACATTGTCCGATAGGAATACATTCGCCATTCGAATCGAGAGTTTCTCCTTCGGGACAATTGCAACCCTCCACGCATTCCTGTCTGCAATCCTTGTAAAAGGAAATATCGGCGCAGGATCTAAAAAAGAAGTATAATAATTATATCTGTTGGAAAAGATTTTAAATAAATTATAAAGATTTATACCTTGTACAACTATTGCCACATATCTGATAATTCTGTCCAGTAGGACAATGAACGCGACAATCTTTAACATCCTGTCGCCAAAGAAGTTGAACTCCAGCTGCTGCGCAATCCTTCGCATAAGCTGCGAGACTCGGACATAAACAAGATTCGATCTCAACTTCGCAAGAGCACATATCGTAAAGACAATCCTTGTAAAAGATCTCCGGATCGACGTGCCAATGACATTCTAAATAAATCAAGTTTATTACAAATTGAATGATAAAAGATCGATGATAATTATACTTACCAGAGAATATCTGACTATGCAAACTCGAACAATATTCTTCCGCGGCCGATCTTTTTTGAGGATTAAGATCGCAAGGATCTTTCGCTTCTCTTTCGGGAAGAAGTTCGCAGGACTCGTCGGACTTCCATTTATTCGCGAAGGATATCGCTGATTGTTCGATGTCACCATCGGGTGTTAGGAAATCGTCCTTTTGATTCTCCGTGAATGTACCGCATAATCCGAAAGTCTTGTCTGATGATTTATTATATTATATTATAACATTAAAACTTTCTTTCTTAATAAAGTAACTCACCATAAAATTGAGGAGGCGCATTAATATAAACACGAGAAATCCCATCCCACCAAACTTCCAAACCATTCGGAAGGTTAACAACTACGAAAATACTACTAGCAATTCTAATGACAAGTCCGCCCATCATTCTTGGCAATGTTGAAACATCATCTCCGTTAATTAATACTTGATGATGTTGTTTAAGTTTCACTGACACTTCTTTATAATTAATCGTAACTGTCTTCGTACAGGAAGGCGCGTTCTCCGGTGTGTAACCCAAATTCTATTTCAATATAATGAACCAAACATATAATAACAACAATATTTATATATTTAAAGTTATTCCAAAAGAACTTACTTCAGAAATAGCGCCAGCACAAGGCACGTTCTCCGCGAGAATATCATAATCATCAGCTTTCATCAAATGATACTTGCATTTCCCCATGAAATCATAATGTTTCCCATCGAAAGTAGTATAATGCGGATCACCAATCACAGCGCATCTTGATCTACATCTAGTTTTCGTGCAGATCCATTTACCGGATGAACAAGTGCAAGTATTACATTGCTTTGGAACACTTGTTCCAGGAAGGAAGAGTTTACCGCGTAGTTTGCAAGGACATTCGTCCTCGTTGATACATTTGCCTTGATGAGCGACTGTTCCTTTAGGACAGAAACATCCTTCCTCGCAATTTGTTGCGTCGACTACTGATCTTGTATCCGACCAACAAGATGGTTCTGTTTTTGGTCCACAGGACATGTAAACTCTTCCGTCGATGCAGGACATTGCTGGTAATGTTTATTAATATTATAATGTATTTTAGAACATTTGTTATTTAAGATTGTAAGAACTTACGACAAGTGTCGTCTCTTCGCCAACCAGCGACGGAAGTGATCTTCTTATGCGCGCATTGTCTGATGTAAACGTTCATTGTCTCGCAAGCACACTTTTCTTGGTTCTCTTTGTTGCAGGAACAATAATCCCATAAACACGCTCTTTCTAATTGAGAAAGATCCATGTTTCGTTTGCAAGCGTGGAATCTTCGATCGGAAAGGATCTTCATACAGAATTTTAAAGCATCCTGAATTTTCGGGGAATTCCTCGAACAAGCATGTTTCGTATTCGGATATTCGTCACAGGTTTCTGTTAGAAAGTGATGGTTTTATTAAAGAATTTCATTGGATAGTTCGATGATATTATTTTCTACCTCCGAGATCTTCCGTTCTCCAAGAAGAAGCGAATGTTCCGATACTCTTACAATGTTCTCCGTTCTTTGTAACGAGATCGTCGTGTTTCTCTTCGTTCATTGTCCCGCAAAGACCACTCGTTCTATTCCACATGTTTTCCAATGCTTCGATTTGTATAAATAATGCACCATCCCACTTCAATTGAACTCCAAGACTATCCAAAGTTACCAGAATGAAATGAGCGGACATTTCCACTCGAAGACCAGCGAGTTGAACAGGAATCGGCAGAGTTTTTCTAATTGTTCGAAATTGTAACACTCCGAATTCTTTCGTCAGAGTATATTCTTTGCCTTGGAGATAAAACTTTATCTCACGGAAGCAATCCTGACCAGTTTTGCAACCAGGACTATTTCGAACGATAATCGCGAGAGTGTTATCCTGGGATTCTTGAAAAAGAATATGCGAACAATCGCTTTCGAAACTGATGATATTATCATCGAAAGTTTTATAATGAACACCGCTCCAAGTGAAACAAGTCTTTGGTTTCGGACGTTTCTCTTCGATCACATTTCCATGGCCGTAATAATTCATGGTGTGTGGTTGTTTCGAGCCGAAGATATCTTTGTAGGTCCAAGATTGATTGGTTTCCTTGACGTACGAATTGAACGATGATCCTACTTTGATAATATTCAGATTCTCCTCGAATTTACATTGTGGAATTGGTTGTGGTTCGAAAACACCCTTGTCATACGTGCAAGTATACTTGTCCGATGGTTGGAATTCGAAAGTTACACCCGCTGGACAATTAAGTGAGCAGGAATAACTATCGGCGGTTGTTGTACAATAATAACCACCATTGAAACCCATTTTATCGGCGCTGCAAGTATCCGCCGCTAAGGAATAAATTGTTTATTAATCCAAATGATTGTTAATTATTATTTCTAATGTTTATACTTACTATATTGACATTGAGGACCGCGGAATTCTTGTGGACATTGACAGAGATTCGATGACAAGCAATTACCACCGTTTTGACAAGGTGGATTACAAATGGCTGTTTATAATTAATTATTTAGTAATTAATCGTTCGTATTAATGATCGTAGAATGGTGGAAAGTCTGACTTACGTTCGCAGTCAGGAACAGTGTGCCAATCTTGACGCGTTGGCTCCCAAATACCATTCTTACAGATTAGATTCGTAATAGAAGTGCCATCGGGAAATGAGAAATTGTCCAAACACGAAATCGTACAAGATCTAAATAAATTACATAATTAATCATAGAATATAAATAACTGTTTTAATTAATTCCACTTACTTTGTATTACATCGTTTGTGAGAATTAATAACAGTCGGTGGGAAATCCATGCAAGGTTTATTCTCGAATTGACACTGCGGTCCACTAAAATCATCTTGGCAATTACACTGATGAGGCGCAACGCAAACTCCATTGTTCTGACATTCCGGCATACAAATAGCTGTAAAAGAATTGTCGCGTGTAATTATAGTTCTTTTGATGAAGTATTGCGCAGACTTACGCTCGCAATGCGGAAGTTCGTTCCATTCTGTGCCGAAAACTTGCCATTCTTTGTTCTGGCAAGTGATAGCTAATTGATTGACACCGTTCGGGAATTTGTAATCGAACTCGCAAGTCGCTATGCAACCACTTTGAGAGAATAATATGATTGTTAAGAGATTTATAAAGTTCTAGAGTTTATATTATATTATAAATACCTGTCCAAGGAACATCGAATTCTCCCATTAATCGGTGGTTTCGGATGCGTGGTGCATCCGCCAATGAACGCGCGTCGTCTTCCACCCTTTGTACTTTTGGTATTCGAGAAATACGGTTCATCGTTCAGCGAACTATAAAATCATTCTTTGATATAAAATAAACTTAGTTTATTATGAAATTATAAAGAATTACTGACTCGTTCGAACTGCTGGAATGTCTAACAATCGCGATAACTCCAACACAGACAATTAATTTCCACGGCACCATTGTTAATTTTACATTGACATTGGACTCATTATTCGAACATATCTTTCTCGAGGATCATCACACAGTGAAATGCGTGTTCCGATCCTATGAGAGCTTTTTATAGTAACTCCAGGGAGGAAATGAGTCTCTGATAAAAGTCTGGGTCCAAGCTTTGATAAAAAATGTGGGTCAATAGTGCGAAATGACGAGTTCGAATTGCGTGGTAAATTGTTATTCATCGAATCTATAAAATTCGTTCGAAAGAAAATAAGAAAGGTCTATGAAAAGTCATGTTGCGCTGTTTATTAGTAAGAACTTAATTAACTAATAGTCTTTCTCACAGAATTAGCTTGGTACAAGGCACGCTTAAAGTCTTACTGTTTCAGGTACTAGTATTTGAGCATTCAGGTTTCTTTCGATTAAAACTAATGGACGATTGAAAGTAGAAAACAATCCTTTCATTTTCCCCCTCTGAAGATATAAAACGAAGGAAACCCTATGGATCTCCCCGCGAGTGGTAGATTTACTTGGAACTTGTTATCACATTCATTAGGGGAATTAATAAGCTGCTAATTAGTGAGATAGCCGGCCGATAATATGGTAAGACGGGAAATGGTTATCGGACTCTGTTACCACCATTCCGTTCTCTCTTTCTCACTTTCTCTAGAAAGACACACCGTTATATTAATACCACGAGTATATCATACTTTTCGGATACGATTACGTGTCCGCTGGTATGAAAGTAATTATCTTAATGATTAATTAGAACTTCGTGTAGTGTTCTTAGTTCGTTTTCTGTTTGTTGGTAGAATTCTGTTGTAACTCGTAAGCTGTTAAAACGGAGCTTAGTACATCCGGCATACTCTCGTAATGTTTCGTTGTTAATTCCTGTTGCGTGCCAGTGTCGCTGGTGCTCCAAATCTCGTAGTATTTCTCCTTCGTGATATTCTGCCAATAAGTGATATTGAATTGTTCCTTCAACACAGCTTTCCAAACCTGTAAAAACATCCCTCGTTATTTCCTGCTTCTATTAATACAATAAATTCACTTACATCTTCTTCGGGAATCGGTGTCGGCGCCGCTCTGCCACCGTAAATCCCTAAAACGTCCAATGCTTGCAAATGATAGAGCAAGTAATGATAGGTGTACATTTTATCGGTCTCCCCGGAGCTGAATGTAACTGTTAACGGGGAACAACAGCTCTGATAAATCGGCGACCAATTATCGTCAGGATTAACAGCGCCCCATAATAAATTCGGCAGGGAATATCTGTGGAAAGTGCTCCTCAAATATTGGTCTCTCGTGTCCAACGGTTTTATTCCCAGACTCGTCAAGTGTTTAGCTAAAAAAGTTATGTTATAGTCAATATAGTTTTCAGTGCACGATTTATTATATTAAATTTATTATAATACTTTAATTAAAGTACTATTATATTAAAGTATTATAATACGAAAGTATAATACCAAAGTATTATAAAGTAATATTAAAGTATACTCGAATACTTTAATTAAAGCACTATAATACTTTAATATTACTTTATAATAATTTAAATATATAATACTTTAATATAAAGTATACTTTAATTAATATTTTAAGTACAAAAAGTATACTTTAATACTTTAATTCAAGTATTATAGTACTTTAATATTACTTTGTAATACTTTATAATACTTGAATAGTTTTAATAGCACTTTTTTCACGCCCTCCAAAATACTTTTGGCATTTTCTGCTCACCGAGATAATAATCTTCCTTTTTCCAATACTTTCCACCGGTCAAGCATTTCTCCGAGGTATTAAACATGGTAACTATCTTCTCCATCGCACCCACACTCAGAACGTACCCGGCTTGAGCGACGTTGTACGGTTGGCCCCACATAACGATGGTATGACCGAGATAATAATCCTGGGTATGATTTAACGGCGCAACCATGTATCTAAGATTCTCTGGTATTACAATCGTGTCGTCTTTCACGAATATGATCCATTCGAGATTGTCGGTTTCTTTCCAGACACGATTCATAGCTTCGCATAACAATTGCCAGGAAGAATGTAGTTTGATTTTGACATCGATTATCTTTAGTTTGGGCGAAAGGAGATTCTGACCGAAGAAGAAGAGCTCGTTACAATGTTGTCCCCAAGTTCCGTTGATCGCTCTACCGAGATGTACTTTCTCTATAAATACTACGCAAGTTATACGGATTTTCTCTCTGAGATAACTGGATTCGGTATCGTTCATGATTTTGGTACGATCTTTCGGTGCGTATAAATATTCGTCTTGATCCAAATGAACCGCTTTGAATTTCTGATTCCTTAGCCATTGGTTGTATGTCATTTCTACCGTCTTGTTGATCGGCGTGTCACCTTTTATCCAACTTTGAAAGAGAACTTCCTTGCGCTTCTTGAACACTTCGTAAACCGGCAGTCTGTAATTGTTCTCTTTGATATGTTTGCGCCGCCATAATCTCGCGCAGGAGCTCTCGCTGAATAGAGCATCTTGAGATTGAAATAATAGAAGAGCGAAAGCGAAACCGATGGCGAAACCGATGGTGAATACCGCTCTTGATTTCAGAAGTCTCGGATACATATTGTATATATTAGAAACTAATATTCGCTCGATTGTATTACGAGTGTTGTACGTCCACTGAGACGCATGATGCAATTAATTGACCTTCGTTGAACTTTAGACAACCGGCTCCATTCTGTTGTAAGAGTATTTACCTTCTGAAAATTATATAGTTTCTAATGAATAATTCTATAAAGTAATAAAAGAAGAAAAGAAAGTGATCGAAATAAAGTTGTATTAGTTATGACTATTTTATTTACCAGTATGTTTAAACGAATCCTTGGAGAATTCGAGTTACGACAATAGCGATTGGAAAAAGATCTTTCGTTGCTTTCGGGAGGAAGATAAAAAAGAAGTCTTGCCGGTGTTTTTGTTTCAGGTCGACAGTCGATTGTCGTTGATTTCTCGCATAATAAAAGCGCAGAGAAAATGGGTCAACAGGTGGTGGTTGTCTCGTGCACCTGTGCCGCCTCCGACGTGACCATCATGAAATAGTCGATATAAATAATGCGAAGTAAAATAATCACCATTTTGATTCACGTAACCTCGCAGAACAGCCATGACACTGTCGAACATTGTTTTTCTTTAATTAGTGATTGATGCACACTCGATTGATGTTCCATTCGAATTTGAACGATTGATTTTCCTATTGCTCGATCGGTAACCAAAGTAATTGTAACCAAAGACCAGGTATGAATATGTACAAGGTGATTCACTTGTATTTGATTCGTCAATGTTGAATATAAACCGTTGAAAATGGTATAATTGTACGGTGTTGAATTATTTTAATACAAAGGAGTATTTACCGATGTCTTTTCCACGCACTGATATTTATTTATAATAGAAATAATTGGAAGTCGTGTGTGAAGGGTATTATTAAAAGACAAAAGTGACTCACCCAGTACATACGCGCTAGTTTATGTTTCTAGTTATTTTCGGACGACTGTGAAATGTTCCTAGCAACGTTGAACCTAACTTACCATCCAGTTCGATCAAAATAACCTGTAATATAAAATGTACCGACGGAACATGATAAAGAAGGGTACAATAAAACTTGAAAATAACTTTTTAGAGATTGTTCAGAGATTAATCGATTAGTCGAAACAAGTGACATTATTCCCGCGTTAAACTCGTCATTTTATTGGTTATAAACTCGACCAATAGAAAAGATGATTTGAAAAGATAAGTGCGTTGGAAAGATACGAAATAAAACTCGGGTGATTCATATTATATAAATATGCTATATAAATGAAATAAGTCTGATTTGCACATAAAGTATAATTATTATTAACAAAGTTGCTTGAAAAAGACGAACCTAGGAAGATACTTGTTTCGAAGAGCAAGTAGAACGAGGGACACGGTGTGTCGGTACACTCGACGAGAAATATATACAGCCGACAACTTTATTAGGTATACACACACATATCGCATTACCTACCTAAGAAATAGAGAACGACGATATTCTGCACAGGAATTTTACATACTTAACTTATTCCTAAGTTTTATACAAGTGTATACTAAAAGATCTATTTAAGTTAATTATAATTAAAAACAACTAAACTCGGAGGATGTTGAAATTGATACTTTTAACTAATCCGCGTCGTATTTCTCGTATCGACAGCCATATCGGACGGAGCTGCAACGTCTTATTCTTGAGCAAGCTATAGGATTAACCTCAAAATCTCCATTGAAATTTCTCACGCTTCCACGCATGCGGAATGCCGTCGCAAAAACCGTCTCTTAAATCCTAACCTTTATTTTTACAAGTTAGCTCGTCGAAGTTTCGTATTACGTTCGTATTATCATTAATAATACGAGAAAAGAGAAGAGAACAATACGAAATACTTCGACTAGAAACGAGTCACGTCCGACTTTTCCTTCTCTCCTTCGTGTTACACATATTAATTTTAATAAGTGTGAATCCGACCCACAATATTATATGGCAATGTCTAGGAAGGAAAAAGGAGGGGATGGGCGATACTTACGAGTAAGAATTATAAATACACATTATACATTAGAGAACTGGATTCACGAATTACCAAAATCAATATGAGAGAGGATTAAAAACATCGAAGGGATTCGATTAATCGAATCACCAAGATCTATTAGGACATTTCTCTTTACGAACATCATGTCGGCAACTCTGGCTTTCCTCGTCGAAGGCTGTTCCTTCCTCGCACACAAAGCGAAAGTCGAGGACCTGCCTCGATGTAAAACCTGGCGAACAATAATGAAACAATCGGCAATCACGATTATCACCGTAAAATCGATACATTTCTCGTTCTAAACAATTGAAACTACTTTGCCTTCGAGCGCCGCCAAGCGGTTTACGATGGAACAAACGTACTTTCGAGTTCTCTTTGTGGAACTCGGATTCGGTAGAAGTAACAGGCTTCTCCGAAGTACTCGTGTTTGGTAATTCGCTGGTTGATTCTGTTGTTGTCGAAGTCAATGGAACGATCGATGAAGATTCTTCTATTATTACTTCGAGAGTACTAGTTTCGATGATTTCAGGTTGTTTCGGTGCCATTGTTATTGTTGCAGCGGTTGTTGTATTAATTATATTCATATCTAACAAACTGTACGATTTAGTCGTCGTAATATCTTCCGCGATTGTTGGAATCGTCACAGCTTCTTCTAATATCTTTCCAATTGTTGTTAAAGTCGATGTTCTAAGAATAGGATACGGCGTGAAATTCTCCGTATGTTTAATCGATTCTTTATCGTCATTCGTATCGGATAAACTTTTCTCTTGAGAGGAACTTGATTCTTGATCGTTCATTGTCTCATTTTTCTCCAATTTGCTTTCAAGAATATTCTCATCGCTTCTTGCGTTCTCCGTTGTTGTCATTGTTTCTGTTGTCATTTCGTGATAATGATCGTCGTCGGTGGTGGTCGATGCAGTTGTTGTTGTGAACTTCCTTGTTAACAAAGGTAGTTTTCTAATCACTGGTTTTGGAACTAATTCGTTGTAGGATTTCGGTGGTTTGGCAGGTTTTGGATTGAGAAGAGGAATTCTAGGTTTAATGATAACAGGATTCGGTGTTGTCGTAGGTGGTATGTAATTGTAATTCTTTCTAGCTGCGATTGGTTTAAATAATTTCGGTCGAATCGTCGTTGTTGTTGTCGTCGAGGATGTACTGATTATTGTAGTTTCTTCGATATCTTCCTTGGAATCTTCTTCCAAAGTTCGATCATAATCTTCGCTGGAATTTAAATCATCATCGTCATTGATTTCCTCGCTCAAAGTTGTACTCTCGGAATAATCACTTTCATCTTCTTTTGTTTCGTTCGAATCCTCGGAGATATCCTTGCTTTCTTTATTGTAGGTTAATTCGTTCGATTCCGCGGAATCTTCTCGTTCCTTGTAGTTTTCAGGTTCGTAATTATCATCGACGTAATCCTGTCCGATACTTTCTGTTGATTCAGGAATATCAAAAGATTCGGTGCTATCTTCTTTATTCTCTGACTTCGGAAGTTCGTCGGTAAACTTTAAGACACCTTCGGTGCTAGTTTCTTCCTGCGTCGAATTATCATCGTGTTCCTTAACCTCTTCTTTTGAATTCGTCACTTCTTCCGATTGTTCTTCCTCCGTCGAAGTAATCATTGCTTCTTCACTTTCCGTTTCATGCTCTTCTTCGAAATCCCGCGTAATTTCCAAAGAACTCTCCGTGAAGAATTCGGAGGATTCTTCATTAATTTTACGAGCTTCCACAGTAATTATCGATTCATCATCATCATCGATCTTTCTGCTTTTATCTTCTCTATCGGAAGAACTTTCCTTCGACAATGATTCCTCGAATTTCATACTTTTGCCACGAAGAGATATTTTACTCTGATGAATACTACTCGTTTCTTCTTCTCCTTCGGGAGAAGTATTCTTAATGGTAGTATCAACATTTTCAACAGCTTCGTGATGTTCTAGTTCAATTTCTTCTTTGTATACATGACTATCTTCGTCAGGAACTTCGGAGGTTGTAGTAGCGTTTTCTACTTCCGTTGGTATCTCAGTTGTTTCTTCTTCGTTATTGGGAATAATAGAAGAAGATTCAGATGTGTCTTCTTTTTCTTCCGAATGAAGATCATCTTTATTTAATGAGACAGTATCTTCTTCGTGTTCTTCTTCAATTATAGGTTCTTCTTTTTCTTGATGATCTTCTTCAATTATAGACTCTTCTTTTTCCTCCAAACGAAGATCATCTTTTTCTTGATGCTCTTCTTCGATTCTAACTTCCTCTCTTTCTTTATAATCTTTCGAACGAAGATCATCCTTGCTATTTAAACCAGCATGCGATTTCGATTCCTCGGAATCCTTAACAGCATTCCTATTTCGTTGATCGACAGCTCTCGTATCAAGATCCTTCGGTGCTTGGGAATCCGTGTCCTTGAAGATCCGACTATCAATCTTCCCAATGGAACGAACCAAAGCGGATGGACTTACAATTTCTTCTTCTTCTTCTTCTATCTTTTGTCTTTCGACATTATTCTTGTTCTGTTTGCGTCTCAATCCTCTTCCTCTTGATTTTATTCTCGCGCTTATTCTCTTCGCGCCTGATTTCTGCTGTCTTCGTTCTCCGCCATTCCGCTGTGTCATTTCCTCCTTGTTTTCTTCGGCTTCTTTCTTTTTTGCTGTGGTATTCTCTTCTGCCTTCCGTGGAAGCATAGTTGTTTCTTTGATAGTCGATTCAGTGATTTCTTCACTCGTCGAGATGACTGGCATTTCTGTCACTGTGGTTTCGTCGACGATGTCTTCTGACTTTGATTTCACGTGCTCGTTTGTACCTAAAATGACGACATCCAACACACGCTTGTTTTCTAAGTCCGGCAAGTTTTCTTTTGTCGGGTTTTCGTCATCGAGTAACTCGTCGATTTCACGAGAATCTATTTTAAGTTCGTCCATTCTGTAACGCGACTTTCGTCGAGTGGCTTCGGTGATGCCAACACTTTCATCTTGTTGTTTCTCATGCCGCATAGAATTCGGCAAGGATTCCATTGAATCTATCATCGATTCATCATTGTCATCTGTTTCGTATTCAGTATCATCCAACTTTCTAGCTTTCAAGTTCCTCGTAGCGCCAATCACTAAATCTTTCAACGGAGAAACATCATCCTTTTTATCTCTCCTGTCAGCCATATCTTCCTTTTGCTGTTCGTTCAAAAGGAATTTACGAAACATCATAAGACTTTCTTTGATCGATCTTAAATCACTGATTTCCTCTGGTTTCTCATCGATATCCAATACACGTAGATTCTCATTACTATCAGTATCAGCATCATAAACAAAAGGACCTGCGTTTCTAGATCTTCCCAATGATCGTTTCCTTCTAACAAACTCATTATCATCGATCGTTTCTCGATTACCTCTGATCTTCGGTACATCTCTATAAAAAGGATCAAAGGATTCGTCGCCTTCTTTGTAATCATCGTAACTAGCTGGAATTGTTGGCAATGGTAGAGTTACCAATTGCGAGCTATTCAATGGCCGTCCGGATTCATCGCTGACACTAGCTTTAGCAGTCACGATTACTCTCGATTGCGATGGAAGTAACGGTGATGGATTCTGTACGATCCTTTGGATATCCGGCGGAGGAAGATTTATGGTGATTTGATGTGGTTTTAATTGTGGTATCGCAACTGGTGGTGGAACATGAATATGTTGAGTACCACTTGATTGAGCGCTTTGTGTTGATTTTGAATTGGAACTTCTTGGTGTTGGATAAAACGATCTTATTGTTGTTTCGATAGTCGCTGGTGTTGGAAGGAAACCACTTGGTATTCTTTGTTGGGAATTTTGATTGCTTTTCGTTTGCATTGTTCGTTGTGATTCTTGACTCGGCACAGGAGAGATCGTCAACTTGGAGATCTGTGAATAATGAATTATATAGTTTCAACAGTCAAATATCATGAAATTGATTAATAATGATAATTACCTTTCCCTGATTAGTAGATTGGACAGCTTCCAATGGTCTAATACTTTGTTCGCCAGTTTCTCTGTACTCCGAAGTATCTCTCGGATTATTACTATGCAAGGAGAAGTGTTCGGTAGTACTAGCAATCCCATGATTATGAAAAATCGGATTAATTAACGCAGGACTATTCCCATTATTAAGAAGTGTTTGAATAGTCGACGATGTATGGAACAAAGGTGTAACAGTAGAAGGTTCGTTATGAATAATTTGTGGACTGACGGTCGAACTATATCGAATTTGATGGACTTGCGGTGCTTGAACCGTTGTTGAACTAACACCTTGACTACTAAATAGTTGATAAGATGTTGCTTGACTGTTACTACGTTCACCGTTATGAAAGATATATTGATGATGATAACCACCATTTTTATCATCGTAAAGGGATTTCGATTGGCTTGTGTGTACTTGGGGAAAAGGTGGTTGTGGTTGATAGTGTTGTGGATATCCGGTTGGATGAGAGAAAGGGGCGCTCGAGGGAGTCGAAGAAGTCTTGCTCGGCCTCGAAGTTGTGGTGCTCGTAGTGCTCGTCGTGGTAGGTCTCGCCGAGGTCGTCCGCTGTTGGTGATCGTCGAGAGTGTCTATTGGATCTTCTTCTTCCTCCGTGTTTTCATGCAGGCTGTAATAATAATTCAATGATTACATAAAGCCGATTTTATTCCCTTCAAACGAAACTTGGCACGCGTAATCTATTATTTCGTTGCAAAGCCGGTTTTCTAACTGTGATTTGCCGTAGTGTCTAATGCAACTGGCAGGCGCACTATCACAGTAGTAGGAAAGTGGGGCTAACAGGTATGCCGAAGGAAAGGCGTTCTTTGGAACCTACGAAAGCCGAGGTGAATGTCCAGCTAGGGGATAAACATCAAGCGTAATAGTCAGGAAACCCAATACCGACTTAGTGCGACAATTATTTTCACCTCTAGGTTTGTTGCAAACTTTGTGTGTCTTATATTGTTTATTAAACAACATTTTTGTAAGACAGGAAACAAGAAACTACTTATGCTGAAACAAATCCCATCGATGGGACTTAAACAACACAATTTTTCAGATGAAATTTCGAACCACCAGTGCAGTGTGCGGAACATACTGAAAAATCAGTATTGTCACAAGTTGGGATCGAACTCGCGTCCCCCTAATTGTGGGTCACGGGCTTATCCCCCTGAGCCACTGCACGGGTTTACTTAGACATCACTTTCTTTACTTATAAGAGGATTAATGGTAGCTGTATTTCATGTGGAAATAATCTTACCTTAGAGTAACGGCGTTATTGCCGTAAAGTTCGAGATTGAGATTGTAGAAGCGTTCGCTTTTACTGCAATCGACTTCATCGACCCTCTCGCAGACTCTGGTCTCTTGATCGAAGACGGTGCCATTCAGGCAGAGGAACTTTATGTCCATTATCTCGTCTGAAACCAAGTCTCACGGTGAAGGGGTGGGTCATTATTCGGGGATTCTCTTATTGGGCCGCGATGATTTTTTTGCCTGCCTATTTCTCAGTTCTAATTGTTCTTTAAGTTTGTGGAGATTTATGTAACACTGGAAAGTTTGGTTTAAAGAAATTGTTTTTTATTTTAGTGGGCCCACATTTGTACGATCGTATATTTATTAAGGGGGCATTTCTTTGAAGTATTAATACTTGCTTTTGTTTCATATTTGTCAATTGCCAGAGAAAATTTATTATAAGTTTTACAAACAGCTAAGTATTAGTACTTTCCGAGAATAATTCCTTAATAAATAAGCGACGCATTAAAAGAAACTCGGCAAGGACGTTACAGCGAAGGTCAACGAACTTTCCCGGCGTTCTAAGCGCCGATACCGATCAAATGGATGTTCCAATCAACCTCGAATGATTGGAACACTTGTAAAGCAGATCGGCTCGCGTCAAAATCTGTCGTCGGTGACTTTCGACTTAATGATCTTGCCACGGGATAATTAGACGGCGATAATTGGGTGTGGAAGGAAACGCGCCCGGCAGGCGCCGCGGCGCGCCGCGCTGAGCTACTCAGAGGTTTTGTAAGCGATCGTCGGAGATCGATCGCTGGAGAATGTCACGGTCGTCCGAGGAACGTTTACTGACCTAAGTCGAGAGAGATAGTAAGAGAGACTCGTCACGCCTTCCTGGCATCCCCGAGATTCTGACTTCTTTATAAGCCAGCCGACCAATCGTATTGCAGTTGACTCAGGTGTTTTAATTAATTTTAATTAAGAAATCAACGACTGTTTTTTTTTTTTTTTGCGAAATCCTTATACGTAGTTTCGTCGGACGAATGTTTTATTTGATAAATTATACTTTTAATTTAATTAATACGTTGCAATTGTTTGATTTAAAATGTTCCATTGAAGATTGGAGTGAATGATTTGATTTACTTCGAAATTAGAAGATTTTAGAGGGCTCGAAAAACCTACGTCTACCACTGCGATGCTGAACTACCTTTCTGACCGATGGTGCACACGTGAAACATCTGGCAGCCGGCTTCCACGTCGGCGTAATAACCGCCGATCACCTTTCCCTGGCAGGAGAAGTTCGTCTCCGGCAGGTTGTCGAAGTCCAGATACTTTGTCATCGAAATTACAAGATATAATTAATAGATTCATTGTTAATTCATTAAATAAAACTGAAGAAGTACTCACGCCAGGTTCCCCCGCGCTGCATAAGAAGGAGCCATGCTGAAAGTTGAGAATCGACACGAAAACTGTAAGCAGAAAGAGTTAGATTAATTAATAAAAATGGTGCAAATATAATAATTATAAATTATAAAAATAATTTTCTATTACTTTCAAAAATAATTGAAACACGCCAATATTTATAAATCGTTATAAATATAATATAAAATAATTATCCTCACAAAACAGACATGAATAATTTATATTACTATCAACAATAATTAAAAAAACGCCAACATTTCTAAAAGATCGATTTATAAATCGTTATAAATATAATATAAAATAATTATCCTCGCAAAACAGACATGAATAATTTATATTACTATCAACAATAATTAAAAAAACGCCAATATTTATAAATGGTTATAAATCATTCTGAGGAAAGACAGTTCGAACTGTCATTTAAATGGGTGAAAACCGGTTGCGACAGACAGTGTATAAAATAATAGAAGAATGTTACGAGTCACTCTCGAAAAACGATAGGTGAACTTTAGCGCAGAACTCCTATTTACTTATACGCGGAGAGAGAGAGAGAGAGAGGCGGGAAAAGAAAGGGCGGCGCGCGGGCAGCCGGTCGCCAGTTCTTAGGAACGATAATTTGCAGAAGTAATTTACATCCTTACGCAACGTTGTCCTGGGTCGCCTGGACCCAGTTGCACCGGTTGCAGGCGCAATTATGCGCGCTCTAACGTCACGCATCGGCGATAAACCGTCGAAGTTGGATATCAACTGGTTTTCATTAGAATTAGAATGATTTTTCTAGCGATTTAATTAATGGCAAGCTAGATTTAAATAAGAAAAGATGGATATTGAAATTAATTATCTATGATATTTACATGATTTTTATGATACTATAAAATTTATTGGACAATCTGTGAAATTATAATTTATATAAATAAATTAAATCATTTCTATAATAATCGTTGGAAGCAAAGAAAACTTTCGATTTCCCACAGTTTCGAGTCTCGGTTGATTTCAATCGGCCCTTTCGGAATTCTGGGGAAATCGATACCAACCAATGTGAAAGTCTCCGCGGTCAGTTATTAACGGCTTTATTCACGGTGAAATTGCTTGGGCACGAAGGTCGAGAGCTGCATAATCGTGCGGTGATGATCGTGTAACCAGGAAAGAGTTACATTGTCCTTGATAATTGGTCAATTTTAATTTCTAATCATCCTAAAAGCTAGTCTTAACTGCCTCTTTTTATATCACATTAGACGTATATAATGTTATAAATAATATATGAAATATGGGAAAGTATTTGTGTATAATTAATATTACTGTAAAATTTGAAACATTTTAATACTAACAAACATTAACTTTCGCATCGTTTTACTTATTAAGAGGTTGAAAAGATTTTCAAAGAAATCGATGGAAAAATGCTCGGTGACGGATATTAGATTTGCAAGATCGATCGAAGGGGACAGCGATTCCAATCTGGTGGCACACACGCACACCCGGCTGACCTCGGTCTATAACCGGACATTCGATCAGAAATCTATCTCGCCAAGTCTGCCAGGCAGGTGTGAACTCACTTTTCCTTCTACATTGTCGATCTAACAATTTCTGCGACGATTATTGCTAGTTATTTTTGTTTATAAATATTGTAATATGTTTGTTTATGTATGAATTAGATGTGTTAATATTTGTTTTAATTGTTTTATGGTTGTATTTTGTATTGCATTATGTTTTTGATATGATATAATCGAATATTTTTGTGGGTACGTTATTTCCCATTCGGAGTAAGTCGTGGCGAAGTAAGTTGACACTGATATTTACTGAAATACTGTGTTTAACAGGCTAATTTATATACATAATATAATTTTATTAATATATATCATATAAAACTATATTAAACAGTATTTGTATGTCATCAAAACAATAAAATAAAATAATAAAATAATAAAATAAATTCACATAAAATCCCAAAACAATTCCACCAAAGGAAATTGGCAAAAAGTACAAAATACCAAATCATCGTAGCCAATTGGCAAATGCGGAAGACACGCACGCGACGCACAGATAGTTGCATTCCTCCCAGCATCGCAATTTCCATCTGCGGAGGATCAGAGATGTTGGCAAAGCGAGTGCCGCTTTTCCAACATGCTTTTTTCGTGCGTAGCTTGGTATTCGAGATGGAGCCAAGCGAATGACATAACCCACGCGTAATATACCCTGTGTGAATCCCGTGACATTTAGGTCTTCCCGACCGGCCCGATACTCGTCTCGTGCTTCCGAGATGGGCCTGACAGTCCTCCGGTTGCCCGATAAATCAGAGAGTTAACGCTGTCTTTCAATCTTCGCTGTGGTAGTCAGTGATCGAGTCTTAATCTTGTCGGGTTTGAAATTTTAATGATTTGGGAAGAATTGGATTTTTAATTTTTTATTATTATTATTTGGTTTGTTATTTATAATTCTAGTGCTTTGGAAATTTTCGTAATAGTCAGTGATCGAGTTTTAATCCTGTTAATCCTGTAAGATTTGTTTTGGGTTATTATTTATAATTCTAGTGCTTTGAATTGTTTGTAATAATTATAGAATGTTTCAATTCAATGTTTATTCTTTGTAGTAATATTATAAAATCAATCATCACAATAAAATCTCAAAAAATTCATACCTGAAATATATCGTTTCTATCAAATATCAATATAAATTGATAAATCCAGATATTAAGAACAATGAAATCCTTAAAGAAGAAGCTCGAAGGAGATGATGCCGAGGAGCAATTCTATTAGCCTGGAAAGGGCACTGCACCGAGCGCTCTTATTGTAAAGCCACGTAAGAGGAGCACCTTTCACCTTAACAGAATCCACATCGGTCCAATAATACGGCTCGTCGAAGGAGCAGATCATCGAATCATCATCGATTTCCTGGGCGTCATCGTATCTCGAAACTCTTGCGTCAAAAACATCGCGCGACATTCCGCCTGACATCTTTGGGGCCAATTTCGATTGACAATCGATTTAATGATTTCGATGATTTCAATGATTTCAATGATCGATAACAGGCAAAAAGTATTGGTAAATTGTCAATCGAGTTACGTCGCCTTTTGGACGAATGATTTAATTTTTTTTCAATGATTTTAATGATCCTGCATAAAAAAAAGTATTGATAGACCGTCGATCGAGATACGTCGCCTTCCGGACGAATGATTTACATTTTTTTTTACAATGATTTTTAATCATTTCAATGATCTCAATGACGGCTGGCCGGAAACGAGTTGGAAATCAGTGCGAGGGCGTGCTAGACAAAGGCAATTATCCAATTAGAGCCGTCTGATGACGTCGGTGACAGTAATTCCGGGTGCACGCGACAAGTCACGACCGGACTTCGTGCGTCATTAAGAAAGAAGCGTGAGCGGCGTGGGTGTCTGCTTCGTGACAGACACGAGAGTGTGCTGAGTTCGACGATAAATAGTATAAAAACATGTGATATAACATTTAAATCTTGATGGGAATATATAATAATACAGTTTATAATTAATAGAATATATCGTATAAATAAATTAGCCCTTTCAATATTCAAACATTTATAATTGTATAGAAATCGATCGATCGACTAATTCTAATAATTAAAAAATAAAATAGAATTTTTTCAATATATTAGGATGAATTTAGGACACAATGCCGAGAAGGATTCTCAGCGAGGAAGGTATTCGTGACTGGGACGAAAGTGAAGGTGAGTCGCCAGGCCGAAGGAGCGAGCCGTTACAAAATAGTTCGGCGACAGTAAAAGGACGAGAAGGTCGCAGTTCGGCACGGCGTCATCGCTTTCTAATGACTGCGACGTAACAACACCTGTGCTCCCTTTAACAGCTCTCCTCGAAAAAGTCTAGTTTCATTTTTCGTATTAAGACGAATCTTCAAATGAGCTAAAATTTATATAAATAATTGTAGGTTTATAGAAAAATAATTATTTTAAAAGTGTTGTTTGAATATGAAAATTATTAATAAATTAATAAAATAATAAATATCGACGAATTGTGGGATTGTTAGGGTTGAATATAAATAATTGGAAAATGAAAAAGGACACGTACGAGGTCCTTCGAGGGCGGGCAACATCCTGCAGATGGAGGTTTGACCTTTTATTCGTTCCCTTGCCTAGCGCAATAACCCTGACACGAAGCGTTGACCCACACGATCCTTCTTCCTTCGGATACACTGTGTTTATTGTTTCTCGCTCGAGCGAGCACTACCCGGCTTCTTACCTAATCCCTTGCTTCTCTGTATTAGACGAACTTAAGCTCAACTTTGCACTTTCACAATTTAGTTACGTTATTTTAAAAAAGACGTTGAGATTGGTTCGTTAAAGTTGGTAATTTAATGTTGTACGCGGTAATGATTAATAATTTTGACCATTTTTTCTAGTATTCCCAACAGACTCTTCTGTAAGGCTGTAAATTTTTATTGAAATCCCAACATCCGCATCGAAATTAACATTAAAAATGTAATAATAATTAATTAATCATTTCTTTCAGGCGCAATAAAAATTCCAAAACAAAGCAACAATAAAGTTAGGTGTCAGAAACAAAGAAGGTGGACGAGGTGGTCAGGTTTCACGCGCCAGTCGAAAATGTGGAATGCAAAAGAAGTAGAATGAGCAGTCGTTTGCAGCAGGGAGGAATTTAAATTGCTAAGCAAAGTCGTCATCCTGGCACACTCGGCATTCTTTAACAGTCCAATAAGTCGAAGCAACAAAAAAAAGCACGGTTTTTTTGGGATAAGTAAAGATATTTAAAAGTAAGGAAATATATTATAAAAATATAAAAAGATAATTAATAATAGCGAATAATAAATAGATGACGAACAATATCATTGGAGTATTATTAGCTGGATGGCCAAGGAATTCAGGAATCCAGAAAGGACCTCAGGAACGCGGTCCAATGGGCTCTTAAATATTTATGAAGCAGCGGGTGAAGATTGACCGAAGCGCCACAACACCCGAAATCCTTTGTCAACTTTCACCTCGCAGGTTTCTTCGCTTTTTATTCCTACTCCTGTTTTCTACAGGTCGATTCATTTATCTTTCAATTCGAAATTATTAAATATGACTTTACACGATTTTGAATATTTGTATTTCATTTTATTTTTATTTAGAATATTATATATATTATATTAAACGTATAAAATAATTATCTCGCAAATAATAAGCAGTCTGTACCATTGAAAGAATTATCATGGCGCCAAAGAGCTTTCTATCATCGAGAGCAGTAATCGCTTTTTCTCTTCTGCTTTTCAATGCCAGCCGGCGACCTGGTCCACACACAGCGTGTGTGCTCTCAATCCTGCTGCGTCGGCTTCTATAAATAGCGGTTGATTAGCATAATTATGTGGAGGAGTCAATGCGGGTCAAATACCGGCTACGACCGCGACGCCACCCCGAATTCCCGAAGACAAACGCTTTTAGGAAGATTTTGGGATTTAATGATCATTTTGTGTAAATGAATAATCTGAAAGTGGAAGTGGAAGTGGTGGAATTGGGAATATATGAATTTATAATGGTTGGAGAAAATATTAGAAAATTATCTTTTGAGAAAATTTATGTTTATTAATAACAATCTGTTGTTTAATAAATTGATTTATATTTAGAGAGAAGAATATCTTTTATTTAAGGATATTTTTATTCAAATCACCGAGTGCATATTGGAGAACAGAAAACACGAAGCCGGCTAGAATGTACTCATTGCTATTCGAGAGTCGCCACGGGAAGCGGAAGTGCCCAATTATCCGCGAGACACACCACTGTATGTTCTCAGATCACGCTGCATTCCGTTCTGAATGTCAGCGCACTCGCAGCCAGCAAGAAAGTGTCGATCGAACATGCTGAAAGTCGACTACAAGCTAAATCCACGAAAACTCAATGAAAAAGCAGTTTTTTGCGATAACAGTAATTAATTTTAAATAAAATCGAAATTTTTTATATCCAAAACATTTTGCACACTTGTTTCGTAAGTTACAAAAAGTTCTGTCCCGATCGGACGATCCATTATAAAGTTATTATCAAATAAGGTCGAAAAAAAGTCAATTTCCTACTCGAAATCAATATTTATCAAGTTTTTAAATCAATTAAAAATGAAATAAAAATATTTTAAGATGAATAAGACACAAGCAATACTGGAACGAGTGAATTACTTGTATTAGGAATATTCAGCTGATCAATATGCATTTCGAAGTGCAATTAGTGACGATCAGGGAGCGTCATCGAAGCTTTTCCGGCACGTGTGTCGAGCACACACTCGGGAAGAACACGTGGCTCTCGAGAGAAGCGTGTGGGAGGGACGCTGATCGAAGCGGCTCCATTGAGCAGCAGCCGGTGAATGAAGTCAAAGAAGGAGACGTCATTCACAGGACAATGTCACTCGCAGTCAGTGAGTGTGCTTACAATAGCGAAAATCGTATGCAATTATTATGACTTAATATTTCAGTCACTCAAAAACCAATGATTATTATTTTACAATAATTGAATAAAATTATTCAAAGACTGCAAAATAATTCTGGTTTAATTATAGAATTAATTATATTTAATACTTTGTTGTAAAATCGTTACAAAAATATAACTATGTTATTTTTCTGCTTTAAAAAATAATAAACCTTTCAATTCCAGCAGCCAAGAAATCCCATTGGAATTCTCCGCGGTGGAATTGGCGCTTTGCATAACGAGAAAGAAGTGTCGATGGGCGTGAAAGGAACGGGCAACAGGAACCCGTGCGCTAGTCATTTGCTTCGATTTGCTTTAATTAAGAAAAGCCGATCGAACGATGGTGCGTCGATATTTCAGAGTTAAGAAGTGAATGCGGCCCATTGACATCCTTGGTAATCGATATCGTAAAAAGTATAGAATCCCAATGGACGACTTTCACAGGAACGGCCGGGGCAATAATCCTACAGGGTGATTCAATTACCTTTGAATTGGATTTTTTGCCAGATATGAATACAATTCTTTGTTTAAATATCTGATTATATAATGCGTGTAATAATAAAGTATTATACGTATAAATTAGCCTGTTAAAGATAATATTTTAGTAAGAATTAGTGTCAACTCACTTTGCCACGACTTACTCCGAATGGAAATCAACGCAAATAAGATGCATAAAATTGTAGAAAAAATATTCCTACAATAAAAATGACTAGAAAAATTTATAAGCATGATTTTACATGACCCTGCGAAATTTCTGTCTGCCATTCGAGACATTCGATTGGCTGTCCGGGCCCCGCACGATTTCAGGCTGGCAATATCAGGGCCCGATCACGTGTACGAATTTTTCTTTCTCCTTGAACGGTTCCAGGTTGAGCGCGCACGAATTCCGTCGCGCCGTTGGTGAAACCGATCGCCGCGGAAATCTCGCCTCGGCAGGCTGAAGTATTATTTGCAACGCGCTCCTCTCGATTTTTGCAATACACGATTTTCGACATTCCCCCGCTCCTTTTTTCTCCACAGCTCTTGAGTGTCCCGGTTAAAAATAAAATAGCTTGACCAAGGAAAAAAAGTTAGTGAGCGAAAAAGATTACGAACGCCAGATCGAGGAATAATGATTTGGAGGTTATGACAGCGCACATTCCTGAGTTTTTGTGGTGAATACAAGTTTTACTCGAATATAATCCAGTACTATGATCGTAATTTCTTTAATTTATGTTAGAAACGTTTAAAAGTCAATATAAATCGTTTTAAGTATGTTCTGAACTAGTTTCTCAATTTTGGCGCCAAATGGAATACATGTCCGTCGGTTATTATTAACTAGAGCCAAGATTTCTATTCGATATTAGTTCAGCCAACAAAAAAGGACAATCTCAACTCTCTCCTTTCAGTGTAATAACATTTCAGCTGCTTTTTGTTAATTCCAGATCGTGTAAACCTAGTTTTCGAGCGCAGGCGTGCACCAAATTACTCAAGATGGCCGCCAAGGGAAAGATGGCCGCAGTGAAACAGCTGTTACTCTGCCACTTGGCAGGCTTATTGCTGGAATTACGAGGATACATAATTAGAATCGCTCGCTCCGGTCTCGCCACAGCAAAAACCGGTGGAATTTTAACGAGCTGATCGCCGTTGCATGCGTTAATGTGTCAGGGCACTGTTAAAATGCCATTGCATACTGAATTATTCCAAGCCAGCTTTTATAATAACTCACTTTTTCGGCATTTCCATTACCGGGGCTTTCGATAAGCCGATTAAAACGATAACGAGCTTCCAATCGACTGATTTTCATTCGCTAAAATAATCCTGTTTAATTAACGTGATAACAATCATCCAATAATTAGGTTAGGTTATTCAATTCTTCTAACTAAATTCCTAACCCAATATATAACAATATATAAATATCGAAAACAACATGGGGACTTAAAAATAATACATAAACCCTGTCTATATTATTAAAAAGAGATACAAAAACGATAAAAAAATCAGACGCCAGCTAATTATTCGAAGACAGAGTGAAATTAAGATCGTGACTGCCTAATGTGCGTCTTACGTGACATCGGCACCGGGTGAGACACGCTTCGAAAGGTCTAACCGCATCCTTGCGCCGCAGTTACGCCGATTACGTAAGGAGAAATGCAAGGCAGAAAGGTGGTGGGGCAGAAGTCGACACACGAGCGCGAAGAGGACGAAGAGAGCAAGGGTTTAGAAACACACACGCGCCAAGTGAACGGTAAACACACTGGCGGTCTTGTTTCCCGGCGCTCGCAGCGCCACCTGCCAACTGGAGCTGTGAATTTGTTAATATGCTTAGGTAATGCGACGAAGAATTATTGTCTGGTTCTTATATAATTTCTCAATGTTGATTTAATTAAATTATAAATATAAATACATTTAAAATTTAAAATTCTGCCAACATTATTCCTAATTATTTGAACAATCTAAAACAGAAGCAACTATTACAGAACATCTAATTCGTTGCTAACTCTTTCCATTACGATCGTTCTACCTCTTCCAACGCGTTATAGTCACGCATTTCAAGGGAAGTCAGGTAAAAGTACGGAAATGACGAATTAAGCCCGGGCGATATACAGCGCGCACTAATTAAAGGGGAACGCGCGCGCGCGCGGACGGAGATGCGAAAGTCACCGCTCGCGCGCATATATATATGTGCGTCTGTGTGTGCTTGTGTGCATGTATTATGCATACACGGATGATGCAGCACGGTTGCTCGATTTTCCTTGGCGGTAGCAACGTCCGGCGCGGACGGAGAAAGCGAAAAATGCATCTGTTATCCCGGCGAGACGTTGCGGTGAATGTAGGGCTGTCAATTAACACGATGAGAATGAGAAATGCGAGTAATTTGATTCTCCAATTGGTGCAAAAAGTCTTGGAATAAATATCATTGCAAAAGAAAAGCTTTTAGTAATTAATGTGTTATTAATTAAATTATTTATTTTTTGGCCAATTGGTGGAAAACTTTTACTAATTAATTTGTAATTGATTCAATAATTACATTATTTTCTATCCTAAATATTCCCAAAATAATTCTCTACATTTCCAATACAAATATTTCGATTTAAAACAATATTTCTACGAATTCAACCAGAACTGAATCACCCTGTACACAACAGGGTTCACTAAACCCATACTCGTTGGCGACACTAGCCAAAAGAAATCACGACAAGCAAAAGACGCCAACAAGCGGATCTTGAAAGGAGAAGAGTCGCGCCTTCAGGGTCACTCCTTGCTTAAGGGTATTCCCGGATAACTATCAAAGGGGAAGCAAGGATTTACGAGGCAGCCACGTCAGAGCTCGTTCCTGGCGAAACAGTGGGAATGGTGAGAAGAGCACAGCGGCCACCGGGCGAGTCTCGTCTCTCTCCTGAATTTAACTGGCCTCGCATAAAAGCCGGATAGCTATTCGCGGATACTCGCGTTGCCGTATTAAACTACAGGCTGATTCAATTATCGTCCACCCTGATTTTTAAGGGGTGTTTAAATTAAAATATACATATAATTAATATAAAACAGCAGTTAATAACAATTCTTGAAAAGAATCTAATTTTAGTTATATTATTATTGTAATAAAAATAATTATATATTTCGTACAAAAAATCATGTTATTCATTATTAAATATTACCAGCAACACATGATTCTTTCAATTAAACAATAGTCAAAGGGAAACTATGACACTCCTAATTCAAAGCCGAGTGAATCAGCCCGCACGTAGGAGCAGAATGGAAGTTGCAGAATCCCAGCTAAAGCCGGTGGTAGGAATGCGGCCTCGTGGGACACACGCGAGCGGAACGTATGCATCGCGGTCGCCTTCGCACGTGGGACGAACGCGCGCATCCACTTGCCTGGCTCTCCGCGATTTTATGGTCTTTCACGAGCTATTTCCAGAAAGGATGAGAAAGGCATTCCCGGAGGATTGGGTTTTTTTTAAAATTTTATTTAGTCATTTATTTAATAAATCACACATTATTATAAATAAATCAGAACTTAATGTATTCCAATGTTTAATAATACAAATAAATAAAAAAGAGCTCAATAGTTAATAGTATGTTTTATAGAAGCAAAAATAAAAGAAAAACTTCAACATTATTGATTATATTTAAATGGAAAAAATAAATATCGTTCCTGCCAGTGAGAACAAGGAAAGTTCTTCAGTTCATTGAATCGTCATGTCCTTGATTTTGCGTGGAATCGACGCATTGTTCGACCCTCGCCGACTCAACCCTCGATCAGGGCGAAAGAGCAAAGTTCCGCGGCCCGGTATTGTTCCGGTGCATCGGCTGCATCGGCCCATTATTTCACGCGCGCTTGACTTGGCCTGCGACGACGCGGAATCTTCACCGGTGATTCCCACGCGATGGAACGAGTGGTATATTGTTTTCTCGTGGCGAAATATAAATTGAGTGTGTTGAAAATATTTGTAATATTGAAAATATATTGGTTTAGTAAAATATATAATTTTATTTCAGTAAGGAATTATTTTCCTTTGGTCGTTTTTTGATTAATTTGTAATAATTTTCATGATTCTTCGTAAAATAAATGAAGACAGACAACAAAAATGATAAAATAGTATAACAAAGTATTGCAATGCTTTGTTATATTATTTTCCTTCGGTCATCTTTTAATTATTTCACTGAGTAACTTCGAGTATTTATTTTCATAGACAGAGTAGAATTAATTTGTAATAATTTTCATGATTCTTCGTAAAATAAATAAAGACAGACAACAAAAATGATAAAATAGTATAACAAAGTATTGCAATGCTTTGTTATATTATTTTCCTTCGGTCATTCTTTAATTATTTCACTGAGTAACTTCGAGTATTTATTTTCATAGACAGAGTAGAATTAATTTGTAATAATTTTCATGCTTCTTCGTAAAATAAATAAAGACAGACAACAAAAATGATAAAATAGTATAACAAAGTATTGCAATGCTTTGTTATATTATTTTCCTTCGGTCATCTTTTAATTATTTCACTGAGTAACTTCGAGTATTTATTTTCATAGACAGAGTAGAATTAATTTGTAATAATTTTCATGATTCTTCGTAAAATAAATAAAGACAGACAACAAAAATGATAAAATAGTATAACAAAGTATTGCAATGCTTTGTTATATTATTTTCCTCCGGTCATCTTTTAATTATTTCACTGAGTAACTTCGAGTATTTATTTTCATAGACAGAGTAGAATTAATTTGTAATAATTTTCATGATTCTTCGTAAAATAAATAAAGACAGACAACAAAAATGATAAAATAGTATAACAAAGTATTGCAATGCTTTGTTATATTATTTTCCTTCGGTCATTCTTTAATTATTTCATTAAGTAACTTCAAGTATTTATTTTCATAGACAGAGTAGAATGAATTATAAATAAAGACAGGCAAAAAAAATCATACAATAATCTAACAAAATATCGCAAGACATAGTATAAACAAATTAAAATCTACTCTAATTATTCAACAATTCGACTCACCCTGCAGCAGAAATCCATGCAGCGCGAGGTTCATGGCTACTCGATGATCGATTTCTTCAGCCTGTAACAAAGGAGAGGGTCCATTTAATTACCACCCTGGCAACAAAGGTGAAGCGACTGTGATAATTGGTAGTGGGTCAAGCATTCCAAAGGCATTCGCGAGGTGAGTAAACTCACCCTTTGTGTCCTCTCTCTCTCTCTCTCTCGACAGGCAGTCAACTTTGAAGCAGCACCGCCTACCGAACCACTGTCAATATTTGACTTTGCCTTGCCAGTGTCGACGCCCGGCAATGTTAGCAAGGTGCACCCGGAAACTACTGTTACGGTTGCGCGTCTTTGTCCAAGCAGTAATTAGAAATGTTCAATGTTATTCGTTGATGAAATAAATTCATTGTAATTCCATCGAACTAATAAATAAATAATATTATACACTTAAAAAAACGTAGTAACTTTCGATTATTATTGGTAATATTACCAATTAATAAAATTGGTAATAATTACAGGAAGTTTTTATTGGTGGGAATTAGAGGCTCGAAAATTAACAGCTGGGCCGATCGATGAATTCGTCGTGACAATAGCGTCGTTGCAACGGAAATAATTCAGGTCGAGCACGTATGTTCGCAGTAACGGTGCACTCGGCGAACGCTACAGGCTGATTCACTCGCCTTTGAATTAGGACACTCTCGTACTCCACTTTTTATCAGCCACGTGTATAATGAAATATTTCTTATATTGTAATGTCTGCTGTAAATAAATGTGTATAATAATAATAGTATTATATGTATAAATCAGCTGGTTGGGGATAATATTTTAGTGGGAATCAGCGTCAACTTGCTTCGCCGCGACTTACTCCGAATGGAAATCAACGTCGGATGAAAAATATTGTACAATATTATATTCCACACATTTTGCATGTATTATAATATTATATATGAATGTATACGAAGCAGAAAAAAATTGGTAAACTATCCTAAACAATTTATAACAATTATTTACACACATCAACAATTTAACCCAAAAAATTCGTATATAACTTTAAAAGGGCACCGAATATTGCGCAAGTCGGAGCAATAAAACGGTGTTTCGGGTCAGTTTTTGTCACCGGCATCGCGCGAGCTGCTTTATGCTTTTAATTGCCGCGAAGTCCTGGGCGCCCGGGCGAGACAACGCCACGCAAGTTCAGCCCAATTACTTCAAGGATCCTCGGAAAGTTCGGCAGTGTCGAGTGCTCGGAGTTTGAAAGGCGAAGCGAACTCGGCTCCTTTCAAGGCAACGCCGTAAAAAAAAAAAAAAACAACTGTCTATAAAAAGTCAATAACTAGTACGTTTACAGTGAAATAATTAATGTTTAATTTGACTATTTTGTTATTTATTATAAGCCAAATATTTTACAATCCACCACAATAAATAAGTAAAAATTAAATTAAAAAACAAGTGGAATTAAATCGTAATGAATGCCTGCAAAAATTAACAGCTGGATGAAAAGGAGGTCAAGCGCCGACCAGAACCGGAATATCCTCGAATCGGAGGGTTTAAAAGCCAAGCCTCTTTTTCACTGGGTGGACTATTAAGATTATTAAGCGTCCTAATTGCAGCAGCCAAGTTGCAAAAGGCGTGAAAATGAAACCGATGAGAATTTCGTCAGAGTGTCTGGCGCGTCCTATTCCATTCCGCGTGGAGGATAGTTGAAGCAGCCGAAGGAACTTGGCGATCGCGGTGAATACGAAATCGGTAATCGACGTGCGTGCAATTCGTAAGCGGTTGGATTTATCCTCGTCCTCTCTTGCTCCGGGCAAGGACGATCGTCATTGGATTTTTCAACCGCCCATTCACCTGTCTTTTAGTCGAGATATGTCAATTGTTTGTTTTTTATAATTAAATATATGGTGAATAAAAAATGTATGGAGTTGGAAATGAATAAAATCTATCAATAGTGTTGGATATAAATTATTTCTTTACTCATTTTTTTTTTTGGATAACTAAATATCTTCTTTAGCACTTTCTTTCTCATTCGGAGTAAGTCGTGGCGAATTAAGTTGACACTGATTTTGCACGTACAACATATAATCAACACTTTCCATTGAATATAAACATTAAAATTTAAAAAAAAATTCATAAAAACATACAAGCTATACAAAGAATACGATAATCAGAATGAAATATCATGGAAACCCCATAAAAGTGAGTTTCCACGGGCAAATTTCAAAGTGATCTCTCAGCAGGCGTGGCGTCGATACGGAATCGGGGAAAGTCGTTCGCCGTGGAAACCAGCCACGGTCGATGTGCCGGTTTTACGTAAGGTGAAAATCGTCTTTAAAGAGAGCGAACTCGGCTGGATGCCTCGCCAAGAGAAAGAAAGAGAAAGAAAGAGAGAGAAGGAGAAGAGACTGGCCTGCGAAGAACAGCTTCCAGCTGGAATACGGATCTGAATTCCACGAAGGCTCCTCTCTCTTTTCGCCGGGCGAGTGTTCGCCTTCTAATACTTTAATGCCGCTGAGGAAGACGCGCCGCTGTGTTACTGCATCATATTTTATGCGCCACACAGATGAAGAGAGGAATGAATTGTGCAAACACGTCGACGGTATCGTCATTAACGTCCACCGGCAATTCAAAGACTCCGGGAAATGCTACTTAAAGTCCCCCCTTTTTTTTTTTAATGTTAGGAAAAATTGATTTTTAATTTGTTAAATATAATTAATTGTTTGAATGGAAAGTAATGTGTCGATGGAAATATTTTATTATTATGTGTAAAACAGGCTGGTAAAGGGAATATTTCACTGATTAAAAGCGTCAACTTAGTTCGCCACGACTTACTCCGAATGGTAGTCGACGCACTCGCAGAAATATTTCACTATTATTATATTATATTTTATATAAAAAATGCAAAAAATAGCAAACAATCGTATAATAATAATGACTACAAAAACATTGAATAATCCTGTATAAACAATTCATAAATAATTTCCTAGGAACAACGGCAATCATTTTCAGAGCGAAGTCGAGCGATTCCAGGTTCGCGCGGTGAAGGAAAGTGAATTCGAAATCGAAGCCGCTCCCGCTCCGTCGGCATAAATTAGACTTTCGGCGTTCCTCGTTTTTGAAAGCGGAGAATTCAAGGACGCGACAAACACAGAGAGTCTAACCGGCGCTCGCCAGGTACATCAATTATTTCCTACGCGAAACTTTCTTTTCATGTAGATTCACAGCGTCGCGTCGTCGAGGCGCGCGCGCCCGCGTCGCGTCAAAACAACCGCCCGGCGGCGTAGTCATTAAGTCATTAAGGTATTTTTTTGAGTCGCAGTCTTTTAAAATATTTTTTCCAATTCGAACCTATTTATATTCGATTCTTTCAATTCTACATTTTATATTGTATAATATTCGGAGTGTTTCAACAATTAATTAGAGAATTAACAAACTATTAAATAAAATGTATAAATAAAGTTACAAAAAATACCAACAACAAAAAAAACGATCTACAACAACCTGAAATTGGCGAGGAGCGCCTCTAATTGGCGGATCTCGTTCCACGCTCCAGGATTACGTCCAGTTTGCTCGATCGGCCGAGAGAGCAGTGCGATTTCACGTTTGAGTAATATAATTTACCCGTCGACCCAAATACCACCGTGACGCTTCAGTACGGTTAAGGCTGAACGCGCATCCCAAAGCTGCAAATCTGCAGATCGAACGTGTTCGGAGAAAGCGAGCACATGTGTGCAATTGCTCGCAATTGGCGTTGTCGACAAGTTTTATTGGATTTAGATATTAACTTTCATGATCCGTCCAAGTATCATTTATATAAAATGGAAGAAAAAATCATTAATTTGTTAATATAATATTTATAAATATAAAAGTACTATTCATTTTAGATAGTTGAATTCTTGCAGGAATATGTTAATATGGTTCAACGGTTGGCAAATCATTTTTTCAGTGAACTATTTAAGTCGACCGACAGCTATCGAAATGTCGGAAGGCTCGAGTGCACGTTTGCAGCGTTGAGTGGTTGAGTTCCATCGGATTCCACGAGGAAGATGCAATCGCTGCTGTTGCGCGCCCGAAACTTTCTAAAGCGATCGGACTCCAAATACTAAAGCAGCCAGCGATCGGCCGTTGTATATACAGGGTGTAAATCTTCATGTGTCATTTATTTAAATAATTTAAAAGATAAGGTATTTATATAAAATAATAAAGAATTTTGTAATCTATATTCTCTATTATTAATTGTAACAACGAGATAAATATTCTGTTTATACTTTACTGATTGTAAAAGATTAATATGAAAATTCAGTTGTATTAAAGTTAGGTTAATTTTGGAGAAAGTGAAAAAAGATGAGGGATCGATGAATTTTCACTTTCATTGGTATGGTTCCGTAGCTCTAATTGGTGATGATGAATCGAAATTAATAGGAGAGTGTGGGTTGCTTAATGTGTTAAGCGTAAAGTTGCGAGGTGACGCAAGCGCGCCCTGTCGCTTTCATCTTGGCAGACATGATCAATCAGATAGGATGTCCCGGAGGCATCCGATTGGTGCGTGTGGGACACCGAACAGATGACCCAAAACAGTGTCGACCAATCTAGGTTAGGTAAGGAACAGAATTTCTCATGCAAGCCCGATGAGCTGCGACCTCGGATTGGACTTTCTTGCAATCTTACATAACCTACTAATTATCGGAGGAACGATCGAAGTAATAATAAGCGATTGCTCAATTGGAATTACGAGGAATCAGAGATCGCAAAACTGTTTCATGCGAGGATGTCAGTTCATCCAAGATTGAACCATCAACATATCAAATTCTCAGTCATCATCAGCCATGTACGTGTGTCCGCACTTAAAGTTCAAGCCGCAATGACACGAAGCTGTCCCTCTTTTCAAGGAACACCTGTTCCGTCGTGTTAACGAGTACCAGCTAGTATCGTCCGGCGTATCGCTCGAGAAAATCTCGCAGCGAATGCTCGCTCGAGAAAATCGTGATCGATCGGTGGATCCATAAATCAAGTCGAAGCGCACCTCTGGATCGAGCCCGATTGCGTCGCGCTGGGATCAATGGAGATCGAGATCGTGGCTCGTGCCCTTTCGATCGGTCAATTAATCCTTCTGATATCGTTCGATATTCTGCTTTTAAACATGCACACTAACCTCAAATGTCGTATTAGTATTTCTAAGATCTAGTTTTATTGTTATTTCATAATTATTTCCTGTATCAGTTCAAGATATTACGTTATTAGTAACTGGTTTGATTCTAGCAGTAAATTACTAGTTGCTTGGTAAGTCAATATGGCGTCCGCCGCCATATTGGAAGGCCGAGTACCACCTGCGAACTTTAATCGCTTTGATATGAGTTCCAGGACAAATCTGCGCGGATTTAACGCGTCCAGCTGAATTTCGACGAGTGAACAAGACCAGAACTTTCTAGTTCCGCGTCATAACAGGCTTCCAAGGAACGATATATCGAGTATAGTCGCTCCGGTTGAACTGGTCACGCCATATAAGCGTATGGCACTATCGAAAAAAATGATCGGGCGGGTGAGTGCAGCCGGATTTCAGACGGCGTCTCGTTGTTCTTGTAATATTACAGCTTAGCTACCCTGTTATGTAAATTATTACATACACAGAGGCACATAACGAACCTCCAGCGGTTCTCCGCAAATGGTTTGCTTTCTATGCGGTCCAGTGGCAGTTATCAGCGTCCCAGTAAGACTCTCAGTGAATAATCATCGTTTTATTAGCAAGAGATTCTGCGGTCATAAGTGGAAGACTCGTCTTGCGACATTATTATCGAACATCGAATGACACAATTCTCGTAATATTAAACGATCCTCCACTTTCACACGTGACTTGGAAGCCGACAAAAGGTGTCATTACAATTACACGGACTCGATGATTAGTCGAAGGGGGCGCTCTCGACTTTCATATCGAAAGATGGATGCTTGACACGAGTTCTAACGGGCACCCAGTGTAAAAAGGCTTACAACACTGCCGTGAAATCCCCTGTAATTTCCTAGGCCTGAGCGGATTAATGAGTTTATCTACACTTTCGATTGTCCCTGCCAACTATCACTCGAATAAAGCACTGTTCACATTCTTTATCTTTAGAATATTATTATTACAATTCCTGAACTCCTGGCGTTTCTGACTCAATTACGAGCGGATCCGATGACAGTTTCAGCACAAAGCCGACTAAAAACTCTATTTCGCAAGGATACAGCTCGAAGTGGGACGCAAGCTGGGATGCTCCGGAGCCAGTTTGCTTTATTGTCGACTAAGTTTCGCAAATGCGTCGAGAGTGACACCTTCCAGAGTTGCTGCCAGCTGAAACTGGACACCTCGACTTGGCGTAACGTTAAATCTGGTTTCAGGGGGAGTGCAGCCTTTTATTAATATTTATTAGCCGACGCCCACATGATCTGACGTAACGAGGGTCACTTTAAACCCGAAATTCTCGCAGGCGAACTCACTGAAAGTGAACTATCGTCCTGGGAATCTGCATCGAGCCAGTGCCAATTGGCTGATAGCGGAATACATATGGAAATGGAGAGAAGCCCACTGTCGCACCGCATCATCCAGTCATTACCATTATTACGCTATTCATGCAAATTATTCGCCGCAGAAATTGCCGGTTAAAGCCGGGCGTAGTCGCGAGTGACTCACGAGCATGTCCGACATCCTTAATTGGCAGAAAAGGCTTAATTAAAAATACTCAAAACGAAGACACTAATTAAATCGAAATTTAGAAAATAAAATCTATCAATATAATAAAAATTGGAAACATCAAATGAAAACTGACTGATTCAGTTTCGAAAAGGCGAAATAAAACTACCAAGCGAGAGAGTGGCGGGTGGAAGAGAGCGTGGCTGGAGCTGTGACAGCTGGGAGCGACACGCCAGGCTATCGGTGTCGATCGACAGCGATCGATCAGCTGGGGTTCCGAGCGTTCGAAAGTCAGCGGAGGGAAAACTCGCAATGGAAAAGAAACGGAGTCGCGGTCGGTGCCGCGTTAATACAGCTATCTAAGAATCAGCTCGAATCTATTAGCGTCGGGCTTCGATTTAGATGTAGCATTGCAGACTACAATAATATAAACAAATGTAAATAGCAATTAAAGAATTATATACAAGTGTATTAGAATATTTTTCTCATATTATCATACTTATGTAATTGAATAATTTGTTTATAAAAAACATAATTTGTTAATAACAAACGAATATTTATTCGTTGAATCATTATAATGAATATAACAATATATTACATTATTAAACATATTATTTAAAGAAATATAACAAAAAATTATTCAACAAATAAGTAATCGCCGTAGCAATGAAAAGTACATCCCTGATACAACTGTTAATTAAAAGCAACGAGTGCTAAGGGATCGCTTGCAATTAGACGTCTCAATTGGACGCCGGGAGTTAGTAAGTAGCTGGTCAGCTGGTGTCGGCTAATCAACTACAAGCTGGAGGGAACAGATCGGCGAAACCCGATCGGCGTTGTCGCCACTTCTCCCTCGAGAGAGAGAAAGAAAAAGAGAGAGAGAGAGGAGAGAGAGAAGGTTCCGGCGCACGAGGATCGGACTCGAGAAGTGAAGGTAGCTGGGTCGGCGAAGGTGAAGATTAGCTTCGCAACGCGCCCGCCGATTGCGCATTACTGTTACCGATTAGAGCTCCATTTACACATATATCGAGACGTGTAATGACAGTGGCTTTTGTCAGTGTAAATAAGAAATAAATGTTATAGTTGGTATTAGTCTGTATTTCTATATAGAAATAAGGAAAGATCGGCTTTTTTTCTTCAGTCGGTTGAAGTATATGTGTGAATCAACTTTAAAGATCAAGCGCGTGTCTTATACCGTTAAGCCGAGTTCACCGGGCAAACGGCCACGTAAGAGAACGCCAAGCGAAGGACGCCGCCGATAACAGCCGGGTGTCCGTTACGATCTCAGCCACACGACTTCGCGACATAACCGCAAACTCGACAACTGGACGAACTTCCGGAAGGTAAAAAGTGAGCGGTGCTCTAATTATCGAAATCTATATGAAAATAATAAGAGAAACAAATGAAATCAAGTCCGACCATAACCTCTCTTAAAACAGCTAACTTCTGACCAATGTGAGGTTACGCGCGAGTGCTTCCTAACCAAGAAGAACATTGCTCGAGAAGAAAAGTCTTAAGATTAATTCGAGCTAAGTGGTGAAGCGCCGGTTGAGAAAGACGCGTCGGGACGCATTAACGATTGCGTGGATAATTTTGATAATAATGGGAGCGAGAGTAATCGGGGCGCATTGTAATTTCCAAGCCTCTTAACTACCGGAGTGTCGGTAGACGGAGAGGCCGGAGGGAAGAGGCGCGATTACATCAACGGAGATATTAAATAAGGAACTCGATTACATAAACTGCAATCACGCGCCTCCTTTTTCTAAAGGCGGCTTCGCAGCCTGCTAAAGGAAAAGAAAGAGAAAGAGAATAATGCCCAAGTGTATTTCTGTTGTTTCCAGCACAACTAGAACGCGTAAGGTGAAGCTTGACTAATTACTGTACTTTCTTCGACGCCCATCTCTTACATCGTGCTTGTACTTTGCCTTTAGCTTTTTTACTTCTTCTTTTTTTCCTTCCAGCCAACTGCGAGATATCGAGCCCGTTCGCTTGATATCGCACTTTCACCCTGAGCCGCGTGTCCCGTTAACGCCGTGTCTATCCGAGACTAACTAGTTTCCAGCGAGGAAACACAAATTCAAGAAGAAAGTAAACATTCCGGGTAAGTCTAAGATTAATCTTGATTCAGTAATTATCGAATTAATATTAATATAACAACGATAGTTGATTATTAATATTACGAATCATTCGAAAGGATAAATCGATCGACAGTAATGTTCACCGAAGATAATCGATATCGGTTTACGTAAGACTTCCTTTGCACCGCCACCCACGCACGAAACACTCTCCGGGACTTTCCCGAATGTGTCGTATTACGGAAAGAACTCTAACGGACCTTATTGGTCGACCTCGATAAAATTCGTAATATTAATTCCACGAATTCCCCATTGAAAAACAATTAAAACAATTCTATTATATAATATATCGTATTAACATAAGATTTATTATTAGCCAACTTATTTCCTTGATCGAACTGGAAGCTGATGTAATTGATTAAAGATATTTCTGTAACAGGGGAGGGTGATTCGGTGAGTCGAAGCCAGCAATAAGAGGACCAGGACACTAAGAGCGATAGTTGCAAGACGGGTGAACGAGCGCAGCAGCTCCAGCTTTCATTTTCGATAAGCGTATAGCTAGAGCTCGTTCTCAAATGTCTACATTCTTCGTAAAGGTCGGATAATCGCGTACACGTAAGAGTTCTTTGCTTGAGTAGAAAAAAACAAAAAATTTAGGGAGGGAGGCGGAATATAGATCGAAGTAGTCGATTTCTCAGGTAGCGCTCGCGTAACCCAATTGATTTCTTCGACAAGCAGACAAAAAGGATTATGGTCGGCGTTGGTGGACCGGAAGAAACTAACTTTCATTTTCTATTAATCAGTTTTATCATCTTCCCACTCTACTAGCCATGGAAAAATCTCTTCGCGGTGATTCAAAGGTGAATGGAATTATTTAATGATTTTAATTATTATATTAAAGGAAAAAGTCGTGAATGATTGATAATTCTAGAGAAATAACCGAGGAAAAACAACGTTGACTCTAGCAAGAAGCAGACTTCCTTCTGGCAAGCGGAAGTCATCGGAACAATGACTAACGCGTCTAATCTGTAAGGTATAGCAACCTAATTCCAAGCGTTATGAGAAAAAATCTACCTCTCACAGAGGTATTGTATACGATTCCTCAAGAGTGGTGCAAGTTGGTCAGCTCTACTTTCCTCCTAAGCAAAGCTCGACTTGGTTACGTGTCGCAAGTAGTGCGCGCGCGTACTCCTCTACCGTAGAGAGAAAAAAAAAGCTGGTTTCCCGTAGGCGTAATTCGCGGCACGTGTGCGGATGAAAGCGATCGCGATCCAGGAAACGATGCGAATACGAACCCGGAGAAGTGTAATCTGTTCGAGATGATTTTCTGAAGAAGTCTCTTTACAGTATTATTATATAAAGAATATTTGAATCGACCTGTACAAGGATAACGCCAAGCTCGATAACTATTCCATTTACTCACAGTTCAATCACGACTTGCTCTTTTCCCGTGCTATCTCGAACCATTAGATTGATAGTTCGTGATTAAGCAATTAATAATTACAAGCGTTCAAAGCAGGCGTTTGTATTACTTCCATTAGCAATCGAAAAATCATTCACCGCTCGCCTATAAATCAGAGCAATATCTACGATTTCTACAATTGGTTTCGACCACCGATAAATCAATAATTAAATTCGATTATTGATTGGTCCATTTATTTTTCTTACAATATAAAAACAGATATATTAAATATTAATATAATTTGAATAATTACCTAAAAGTTCGTTTCGGGGAACGCAGCGATTCTCCAAGCGTTTAGCCGAAGAGCTTCCTCGTACGTTATCCTTGGCAACTGATAGCTAACGGCAGCCGCGCGCTCGAAGGATCACGCGCATGTTAATCCACACACCCTCCGCACAATCAGCACCACTCATTCTGTCCTGGCACGGGAGTCTCTCATCCCGGCGCTTCACCGACGACCTCGTCCTTTTTTAATTACTTATATCTTCGGACACACACCCACAGGTACACACACACGCGCGCGCGCGCGTCGTTTACTTGTCCTCTCGATTCTCTTCGATATAAGACACACAGACACACTCGCACCGCTGTCTCAACACTTTCTCTCGATGACCCCTTCGATTTTCTATCTACCTTTCTTTCTCCGTTAAATAGACGCGATAATCATCTTTTCGATTATCTTTCGATGTTAATCGACACCAGCTGTGATAAGTTCTTATTTGAGTAATAAATATGTCGAGATCTTTCTTATTGTTGGTAGAATTGTTTTCATTTAAAGTTTGGATGCTGCGTGTATCAGTGTGTATTTATGAAACACTGATGTTCGTAGAGAGAAGCGTGAAGAATCAAAGTATCAAGATTTATAGACAGAGGTGTTTATATCAACCTCGCTCGTTGGAAGCGGTTGTGAGACTAAAGTCGACGTTCCGCTGGTGGAGCCAGTACGTGCATGGGTTTCTTATCCCTCCTGTTAGCTCGAAATCCAAGCGTTCTCTGTCCTCCTCGACTCGACTTCTCTCCTGACTCACTCTACAACTTCCCCTCTCTCTCTCTTACTCTCACTCGATGGCGCTTCGAGCTCCCTACTCTCTCTCTCTCTCTCTCTCTCTTTCTCTAGTTGACTGTGCTTGGAAGGGATACCAAAATTCAAGGATAGTTACAATCAGTACTGATTTTGCATTCTCTCTGTTGGGATTTACTGTGATTCATTGATCGGAATGATTAGAGTTCGGCAGTTTTTTTTCTTCTCGAATATATATTGTTAGATATAAAAAAGATAAATGTTTATATTTCGTAATTGGGTCGATTGATAGTTGGTGTTAATGATTTGTTTTTAAGGGGGATCCGGATTGCGGAGATATATCCGCGACACGATTAATAACACTGATTGAGATGTAGATTCGATCGAGTCTTAGACCGGCCGTCGAAATTATTGATTCCGACATACGATAATGCGTGGGTGCGGCATTCTTAGCCGGCACATACCAATTGTTACTAGTAAAGAAATATAGGTTTGAATTGGCTTCAATAGAGGTTAAATCAAATGAAGGAAGTTAGATTTGAAAACAATCAATTTTGGTTATGTCATTTCTGATACCTTATAGAAATCGATAATTTATTATCTTTTAACGATTCTAGATCTTCGATGATCAAATGATTATTCTAACATATGTGAAAGGGGAGGGCGGTTGGAATTCCAGGGCGCGCTAAAGTAGGAATGAAAACGCGAGCAGACAGGAAGGCGGGAGAGAAGGAGAGTGCTGCTGGCGGGCAAGAGTAACTCCGTTGTAAGAATCGGTTGAGAAAAGTGCGAGGGAAAAGTGAGCTGGATGGCCTTCGCGACAATTCACTTCAGTCTGCCTCTTGTTCCGCTGCTTGGATTCAATTCCACCAACGAGTACTAAACCAGAGACACTGTCAATCCGAACAGATCGAACATATCGGACATCTGACAATATAGAATGTTCCAACTACTTCCAACTCAATTTATACTACGATGCATTCGATAATTAGACATTATCTTATTTCCTATCACTCGTCAAATCTCCAAATGAAAATCGACGTAATCAAACAAAAATCTAGAAATAACGATTTTATGGTATTCTTTTTACCATACGAGGACTCGGTCGATTCTGACTTTCACGAACGAGATGAATGACAATCCTGTCACCGCGCCACGGTCCGTCAGTCGGCGGACCGGGCGAATTGGCGAAAGAGTCACATACTAATAACTGGAGCAAAGAGTTGTGTAAGCCAGTGGGTGGCCGCCTTTCTCCATCGGCGTGGCAGCTTTAATGCGATCACTGTATATATATGTATATATATATATGCGAGAACACCAATTGCCGAAGTGGCCGCGACTCGATCGGCCGCCCTTTCAATTACAGCTGGTACAAGACCCGCTTTAGATCCGCTTGGGCGTTACCGAATTATTACCGAATCTATGATTCCAAAATCGACGTCTTAATTATAGGCAATTAACTAGGCGAGCTGTCTGACATTTAGTGTCTGAATTAATAATAACTTCATTCGGAGAATAAATACTTTCTTTCGAAGTATTGGTTAAGTTTTGGAAAAATGATTATTTCGATCTAGTCTTGTCAAAGGTAACAGGACACATTGCGCGCGTAGAGTGACACGACAATGCGATTCTTGCATCGCATTAACTTCTTAACTACCACCGGTTGACAATGGATAGACTTAACAATGGAAGAAAGTCAGATCGCGGATTCCAACCACTTGGATTTAGCAAAGTGTTCTAATGACACTGGTAATAATGACTCGAAAATAGTAGAAAGTAATTCGTTTTGCTAATCGTGGGATATTTTTGATATTCGATCGAAAGTATCCCTGAACTATCATCGATTTCGTAAGAGTAACCTTTCCTATCCGATCGGAGTCGATCAAAAAGCAAATGTCTCCTGCTGGTTTCTAATCGCACCGACACATCGCTGCGAAACAGGACACGGAGAATGTCTTGTTGCGTATGCATTGTTAATTGTATGAATTATTTGATAGATTGTCTTTGTTAAAGATCGATATATAAAAATGATTGTCCAACTTCGACGCGCGCGGAAGTATAACTAGTTTTCCCTTTGTAAGGGTTGCGTGTTAGTCGCAATAAAATAACAGCCCGCCATCTTGTGGGATTCTGCGTAACTAATACATCGAAAGAGTGATTTATCTTCGAATGTTAAATTAATAAATAAATCGTTGAATAAAATATAAAAAGAATACTAATGAAATTCTATCGACAAGTAAAATCATCGAAATTCTTAAATGAATTGTTTCTTTGGACATTTCTCGGCCAAGGCTTTCTTTTCAACAGCTTTCCGTATGCTTCGAGTTTTAATGACTGCTGTTGCTCGACGTAAATGTAAATTACATCAGCGCTTTCGATACCGTTTTCGTGGGACATTTCGACATTCTTCGGGGATCGACTTTCGAAGGCCATTCGAGACGCTCGAGGACCACTAGGATCGTTCCGGGGTCACCGAATCCTTGCGGAACTCCGCGGAATTCGAGTGAATGGTATTAGAAATGAAAATAAAAGGAAATCGATTTATATTCTATAAAAAGTCTCTTTTAAAATCCTAAAAATTCCTTCTAAAGTTGATATTAATACAAAATTATCTGAATGGCAAAATGATAAGGATCGATGTATTCACATTACGCGGACTATCAAAATCGACAGTCGACACTGGCGACTTTCCTTATCGGCATTCCGTAGGACGACGCGGTTGAATATGTATGAACAGTTAACGGTACAACTTACATAATTGGAATCGCTTGTTTTCAACCGCTTTTGCCAGTTGGACGCGGATCCTTTTCTCAAAAGACACGAAACATCATTTGAACATCTGTAAATTAAATCCCCGAAAAACTGTAACTAATTATTAATTACCGCTAAAAGGGTTTTGGTCAAGGTTCGCGGAGAAAGTTCAGCAAGATTTACATAAGTCTTTCGAATGTGTGTACAATTGAATTTTGAAATCCCGCTCACCACACCCACCAACTGTCAACTCCCAATGATATCCGCCTTGAACTACAATACACACACACGCGCGCGCTGATGATTAACGATTCCCAGCCGTTCTAATTGGCCTTCGTTGGCGAATGTTCCGTGTCGGCGCGTTTCAAACCTTTTTGTTTTTACTCCTTTAATATAGTTATATAGCGATAGCGATAGTTTAATGTAACAATTTTCTTTATTTCCGTATACGTACTAAGGATTAACATTGCTGAAAGGCAGCGGTGTGCGTGAATTCGCTTGATGGTCCATTGGAATTGGGAGACAGGCTTGGGACATGAAAAAGCAATGTATATTTCTTTAGTATTCGTCTTAATTAATGAATTACTTTGGTATTACACATCCTTCTTTTCTAATATTTGAGTAGCATTGGCTTCTTTGTCTCTGATATCGATGATTACCTGGAATGATTGAATGTTTTAATGAATCTTTGATTATTCCTGTATTAATTAATATTATTTACCTTGCCAGGTATTTTAGTTTCGAACATAAAGTTTAGAGCGTCGTTTACTTTATGTAAACCGGCGATGAGTGATTTTGTTGGCCTAACAAAACCCTCTTCGATGAATTCGATTACGTCCAAACCAGCTTGTCTAATTTAACAATTACTCATTAATAGTTTTTAGTGATAATTACGTAAGATTTTCTGTAATATATCTTACCTGTACGCTTCGGGGTTGTTTCTACGGATTTTTTGGAACTCCGCGGTGGTAATTGAAATGCCTGTCTCGGCAACCGCGTTGCATTTCGATTGGTCCAACACGTTGCCGAAAATTATTACTCTACCTTTATTTAAAATAGTAGTGCTAATTAAATTGTTTATTACAAGTAATTAAATAGGAAGCGTTTTGATAATACCTCGCGTTGAAAGAGGATGAACAGCAACGGAACAAGCATCATCGTACAATAAATCCTTGATAGAAATGTCCTTCTTGTATATATCATTGAATCTGAAAAGAAACTTCAGTTTATTATACACTTTAAATATGTATAAATATAATTCGTTAAGATTTACGGTTCTAATATCTTCTTGAATTGTTTGTGACCATCGTCGTCGAATATCTCTTTGACGTTTATCTCCGACGCTACTTCTTGAACTTGTTTCAACACATTCTTCTCTTTGAACTTTAAAGAAGTGTAAGCACCCTTTTCGCGAGACAATGCCGCACCTTCTTCCGTACTACAAACACTTATCACCTGCGAATATGATTTGTTTAATTAATAAAAGCGATAAAAGTATTGTAATTAACGAACCGACCTTTCCTAAAAGTATATTCGACGCTAGATCGACCATTGCTATTCCTACGCCGTTTATTCCTACATTTATTAGAAGGATATCGTTTTCTTGAACCGAAACGTCGGTTTCCAAAGTGAGCAGAGCTTTGATGTAACTGTCGAAGTAACTCACGGCGTCCAATGATTTTATGGTACTCGGTATCTTCCAAAGATCCTGTAATACGATTAAAATATAAATTAATATTATTATTAAATTCTTGTTGTAAAAAAACAGGATAAAACTTACAGAAACATCTGCGACACATTGTTCCGCAAGTCCACCGGATTGTTGTCTTTTAATAGCAACCACTTTATCACCAACTTGATAACCGGATTTCTCCGCATCTTCGCCAACTTTTAATACTTTACCGACTACTTCGTAACCAAGGACTATTGGAAGTTCCGGTGCGAAGGTGTAAAGATTCTTTGATAGAAGAGCGTCCGAGGAGTTTAAAGCGCAATAGTGAACGTCGATGAGAACCTTTTGTAATAAATTGTTGGATAATTTTTAATGTACAATGTTTATATTTATCGATTTGCAGGAGAAACAAATAGAATGCTTGTGTAATAACAATAATAAATTATTTCATACTTCTTAACCACGAAATATTCTTCTCTCGAAATACATCGAAGAAACAAATAAACAAAAGACGATTGATATTATTAACTTACTTCGTTGTCCTTAACGTGCTTAACGGAATCGAACTTTTCAATAACAAGTGGCTCGGAGAACTTCTTAAGCACCGCTGCGGAGAATTCACCGGTATTGACAATCCTCGGACTTTCATTGCTTCCTTCGTTCTTATCAGCAAGTGCGCAATTAGCACTAATGAAGATGGGCCTCGACAATTGTTTGAATTGTCGCCTACAAAAACTACGCACTAATCTGCCACCCACCGAAGCCGACATTGTTTAAAACTAACACCGAACTTTATTTACAAAACCTATAGCAAATATCATCGAAACCCAACCCAACCTAGATTTCGTCGGGTTTGGTTGCGAAACTTATTCTAGTTAGTTACTAGATAATCTAGTTAGGTATTACGAGGATATATTTTGGTAAAATGTTTTATTTATTAGTTATTGGCGGGGAATAAAAGATGTGTAAGAGGATATTCGACTTTAGAAATTTTATTCAATTTTCTCGTTGACATTGTAAACTCATGCACTGAACAGTATGGCCAGCCGTACCCTCTTCTTCTTCTATCACGATTTGACCGGCTTTTTAAAATAGAGAATAAAACGCAATGACGAGCGTGACTAGTATTATCAGTAGAATTTTCGCGTTACAAAAGTAGTAAACCCGTGGTGACTACGACAACGAATCACTGGAAACCAGCTCTTTCCAGCGAGAAGGCTAAAAAGAAAGGTGTTAGATTACGCTTAGACTATTTCTCGATTGCGCGACTGTAGAACACACGGATTAATTAAGTCGATTGTAATTCGCCAATAGATTACTTTTTAATAGGCGAATAATGATTCATTGATGAGCTAAAAGTGTGTAATTAGTGATAATGATGGCGTTAGGCCTCGCCAAAGGTTTTACAGTCGCGCATTGCTTCTTCTTCTTATTCTTCTTCTTTTTTTTTGTTTTGATAATTTCTCGGAATCAAAAGTTTGTCCCGACGGACTTATTTTTAATAGTCGTTCGTCTAAACTATCCTCGCCCATGGAACAATATCGTAACAGAACTTTCGAAACATCATATTTCACTAATGTTAATAACAACATTCTCCGAGGGGCGAGCTTAGAAATAAAGAAGCATTCTTTCTCGCCTCGAATCGATTGATAAGTCAAAGTTTCGAACGCAAAACTATTTAGCCTTGAATAAGTACAAGGCTTACTTTACTGGATCATTGGAAATGAGTGTGAAGACACTCTGGAAGAATTGAAATATAATGAGAAACGTAACTAGAGACTCAACGGAGTATACCCGGATATCCCAGCGGGGGGTCGGCAAAAACATCCCTCGATTACGTATTTGTGCTTTCCACCTGTACAACGAGAGGCATCATCAATCATCTCTTCTTTGACGCGCTCACAGCATTCATTCGTATTTAATTCGCCGCATATACCAATCGTGGTGTTCAATTAAAAAAGTGTCTACTTATAAATAATGCGCGCACAACGCCGTCGCCGCCGCCTCCGCCTCCGCCTCCGCCTCCGCCGTTCTTTCATTCTGGCCCGGCAACGAGTTAAGTCCCAAGTGAAAACGCTAAATTCTAATCGTCAATCGTTGATAGTAAAATCGATTACCGGAACACATACTTCATCGACGATCATTAACGATCGAATTGTTTCTTCTTTTTTTTTGTTCTTCTCACCCTCTAACATATCAAAAAACATTATACTACTCATTCACACCTATAATACTGTGAATGTTCCTCTTTCTCGTCTTAAACACTACACGGAGTATTAGAATGGCTCTTCCTCTTGCTAACAAACGCAATCCCGTTTTTCTCTGAGCGCCATCTCTTCTTCTTTCCTTTACAAAAAGAAAAAGTACCGTCGAAAAAAGGTGGTAGAAAAACAGCCCCCTTTTCTCCGTTATTCGGAAGCGAATCTCTATTTCGTAAATCTACGTCCTGGAATGCTGTCATAGAAAAAAGTACCATCGACTCGCCCGGAAGGGTAGGATTTCTCTTCTTTTCGAATTATTGTGCTGTATTCGGCACGAAGATTTGCGAACATCTCTCTTTCTATCTTATATCGCTTCAACGGTTCCTACGTTCTCCGTGTAAAGACCAACCTAATATCAACCTCCCAATTATTCTAAGATCAACTAATTCCACCAACTGGCGTTTAGGTCGGACGCAAAATTAACAGGGTGAGTAGTCCTCCCGATCGAAAGATACACACACACTTTACGGAATTGAACTGTTTAACTTTTATCAGAATCAGTGTTTATAGTTCGATTCTCTTTATAAAAGGTATTATCAATATATTAGTCAGCATATAAAATGTTCGTCGAAAGATTATAGTTTGTTAAGTACTCTTTCTCTCTCTCTCTCTCTCTCTCTTTCCCATCTCTCTTTGTCTCTTTCTACCTGCTCAGCGGTGGTTGTACCAAAAAGTCCACTGTAAATGCCTGATCGATTGAAATTGATTGTATCGGCAAGCGAAGAGTAGTGAAAAATTGGACAAAATTTTTTTCGGACAAATTCGAATCGATAAAATATTCCTTTCAAAGAGTCAAGAGAACCTTTGGGGAGAAATACAAGAACAACAGAAAGGGCGTCGGTTTAATACTTGGAGAAAGGTGTTTCCTTCGCCTATTAATTAAATCCATAAATAGTCCTGCAAATCTTATCCCGTAGAAAAAACAACTGCACCATTCGCCATTGGAACTCGCGTTCGTTCGTTCGCTCGCTCGCTCGCTCGCTCGCTTGTTTGTTTGTTTGTTTGTTTGCTTCGGAGCAATTCAGTCAATTAATTCTCAACACGATTTTTCCTCAACTAAACGCGTTCTAGCGAAACTTAAATCCTCTCTAGTGTATCAATCGCTTCACCATTGGCGGCTATTTTACACTTCTTTTGTGGCTGATTGTACATAGTCTGTAGGGGTACGTGAAGCAGCTCTACGATTTGTATAAAATTAGGCTCTGCAACAGATGAAAAAAGGGGGAGATAATGTTTTTAGTATATATAAAAAAAAGCAGGAAAACAAGAAAGACAAAGAAGAACCAAGAAAGTTCAATGATAAACCGAAGAGACTAATATTACGTAAGCAGTTTATCTCACCATTCTCAGCCGTGATATATCCGTGTCTGATTAAGAAATCAAGTGCAACCGGCACCGAGGTGGTTTTAAAGTGAGGTGATAGAATCCGTTCTAAACATTCACTAACTGGTAGCAACTCGAATGTTTCTACCTCACCGTCACTGTTGCTCGGTACAAAGTCAGCCGGCAATTCGAGATCATAAACGAACTCGGTATTAGGGAAGAGTCCACGTTCGCTCTCAAAGAAAAGCGATACGCAACCAGCGCTCTTCAACTTGGCGATAAGATTATTCGGGATGCTCGCTTCTTCCTCGGCTTCCTTAACCGCTGTCTCGTCGATACCATGTCCGACACTTAATCCACCGCTCACCATATTATCCCAATAGCCGGGCCAGGTTTGTTTATTAGGACTACGCTTTTGCAACCATATTGACAAACCCTTAACCGGATCCATAACGTATCCGTTTATGTCTACGCCGTACTTCCGTATCCCAAACAGACCTGGTACAAAAGGGGCGGGTGGGGGGTGGGGGGAAAAAAGAGAAAAAGAGCGGTGTAAGCGAAAGATTCCCCCGGCACGAACGAATACAAGAAGAACAGAGAGAGACGGACAGGCGCAACATGCTTTGCGACGGAAAGAAAAAAAAACCAACTAGCTATAATATTCGGATATTTACATGTCGCCGAGCGGTCCATTTTAAACAAGGGTGGGGTATTGAATTGAGCACGGACCTCGTAACATTCTTCCCTCCAGCCACGTAACGTCACAAACTTCCCACCGGCTCTCCATTCTCTCAATACCTTATCCACACGTGCGCTTCTTTCACCGTAATCACGATAAGCCGGATTTAATTGGACGTACTCCGGATGGACTTGGAATACCTTCGGAATTTCATCATTCTCATATAGTATCCGTGATCTTGGTTCGGTTGCATATTCCGTTCTTGGCGTATATCCGACCTACCTCGGGGTAGTTTAATAATTCCTTCATCACATCCGGCCTCACCAGGCCTACTTGCTGACCGTCAACTATAAAGGCTCTGCATTCACCTGCATGAAAACCTGTCGGAGAACCCAGAGAACTTGCCGGTACACGCTCGTTATATAATTTCACACACACACGCGCGCGCGCGCGCGTTATTATACATCGTAAAGGAAATTGCAAGTATTGAATATAATCAACAAACACACTAACTTCGCACTATTACACAACAAAACACTGGGAAAGAAAGAAAGAAGAGAAAAAAGATCGTTTGTATATGAAAAAGGGGAATTATTGAAGAGAAAGGAAATGGGAGAAAATTGAGACGAGTTGTTGGAAATAAGCGATCTTTCGCAAACACGGGAAAAGTCATAAATACGAAAATGGAGGGTGGGTGGGGAGGGGGTTGCAAGAAAGAGTGAGAGAGAGAGAGAAAGAGAGAGAGAGGGAGATTGGGTAGGATAAGAAATAAAAAAGGATCAAAGGAGAAATAGTTTATTTCAATGTTCGTAATTAGTGAAATAAGACGAGAAATACGTAAAAGAACGACTGAAAATAATAGCACAGGAAACACAATGACGGAAGTATAAGCGCGCAACACAACAAGCAGGAACCAGGCAGGCGGACTCGTCAAAATCAATATCTGACGAGAACGGCGAAGACAGGTTTCCGCGCGGCAGACAAGCCTCCTTTTTCAAGCGGGAGGTTTTACCGGCTGAATACGACTCCTTTCGAACGACTCCCACTTACCTGACAGGTAAAAGCAATTGAACTTGTTGGCGAGCTTGAGTAAGCGTGACATCGGTTTCTTATCACTGTCCGCCATGATGTTTTGCGTCCGTCAGCCAGCTGTAAGGGAAAAATGCTGGCATCGAGCATGCGAGAACTCGAAGAAGCGAAGCCAACCGGTGGACGCTTCTCTCTGCGCAGCTCGGGCTTCTCGCATTCACACACTCCTGGCTGTTCTGAGATCGTTGTTCTTATTGGTTGATATTAGTAGAATGATTCGATGCTAGCCAATTGTAACGCGAGTTTGCCTGGAACGTTTTCCCGCTTGCAATGGCGCGGAATGCGTAAAATTGAATGATATCGTTTGTAAACATATATCTATGATGTGAGAATGAAATTTGAAGGATTGTTGTTTCATTCAGTGTTTTAGAGGATGTTTTACTGTTTCGAAAGAACTTTGATTTTGAATGAAATTTTCTTTTCAGGATTATATCTTTCAGGTTTGCTGTTACATTTTCTACGAGCCTTGCAATTTGTTTGAATGATTAGTTTAATAATGCAAGAAAATTCTTTAAGCGTATTATGTACTGTAAATAAAAACGATATTCCTCGAATTTATAACCAATGCGAGATAAAGTAGGAAATACAAATGTTTCGCATCGAACGATAATTCCCAAAAGTCTCAATCCTGCCAACTTAAAATCCAAGTTGTCCGCAGCCGGTTGTGTTTACAGCGTGTTTATACATAAACGATCATAATTTCCGAGTGATTATCAAGAAAAATGAAGAGAAAGAACGTTAAAGAAGAATCAGAATCCGAGTCCGAATCGGATTTTGACTCCTCCGATGAAGAAGTAAGTTCAACAAGTTTGTATCACAATTAAAATACAACAAAATCTTTCTAACCTCTTCATTTTCACGTGTACCTTCCAGCTGCAAGAAGCCTTCGCGAAAGGTTTATTGAAACCAGGTTTAAACACAGTCGTAGAGAAACAAACCCGACAACACAAGAATTGCGTTGTAAGTATAAAACATTATTACAAAATTCCAAAAAACATCCAAACTTACAACTAACAAGTTTTATTATTTCTATTTAGAATCTAATGAAGCAGAAATTGGAGGAAGTCAAGTTAAAGTTACCATGGCTCGAAAGATTAGATATGATTAACGCGCCAGCACCGATGGCGCCGGAACTAGCTTTACAAATGCAAGATCAAGAACAACGGCGCGCCAAACAACTACAAGGAAACAAGAAACTAAAACAATTCGAACCGACGGAGGATCCGGTGTTAAACGACTTTAGAAGAGAAACAATGTTCCACCGACAAGCGCAAGGAGCGGTTATGGAAGGTATAGCGAGATTAAAGAAACTCGGTGTTCCCACAACAAGACCGGAAGATTACTTCGCGCAAATGGCGAAGACGGACGAACATATGCACAAAGTAAGACAAAGTTTAATGAAGAAACAAGTAGTGGCGCAAAGATCCGAGAAGATCCGTCAACTCAGACAACAAAGAAAGGTTGGCAAGCAAATGCAGATAGAAGCGACTCTAAAGAAACACGCGGAGAAAAGGAAAATCTTAGAAGAAGTGAAAAAGTACAGAAAAGGTGCGAGACAAGATTTAGATTTCCTCGACGACAAAAAGAAAGGGAAAGGTAATCCAAGTGGAAAGCAAAATTCGAGATCTCTAGCAAAGCGAAAGATGCGTGATACGAAATTTGGATTCGGTGGTAAGAAACGAGATAGCAAGAGGAACACTAAAGAAAGTGCAGCGGATGTTTCGGAGTACAGAAGACCATCGAAACCTGGACGAGGAGGAGGACGTCCAGGAAGAGGAGGAAAAGAAGATAAGCGAGGCGGTGGCGTAAAGCAGAGACTCGGGAAAGCCCGGAGGGTTCAAATGAAAGCGAAGAGAAGGCGACAGTAGCTCTAACGTATAATACCTCTTTCTTTTTATTCCACGATAGAATTGACGAAATGAATCCTTGATATATTTGTATAATAAATCGTTGAGCTAGTTAAACAATCATAATTTCCCTTTTCCATCCGGCGGTGTTCGCTCGTAAACAATCGTGGCGCAACTACGACAAAAGAGTGCTTCGCTTGTATTCATGGCGACGTTCAAACGCATCGATATACACACTCGTAGAAGAGTAGATGTGTAAGTATAAAAGGAAGCCTATGCCTGGCCGCGCAGAATACACGCGGAGAATCGGGCGCAGTCCTAATCAGACGCGAATTGGCCCGGAGCATCATCGATAGAACCCAGCCGAGACTACTGTGCGCGGCATTCCCTGGCTTCTATAGCCCGGCGAATTCCCAAAAGAGAAACGCCGACGTCTATTGTGCCGCTTATCACTCATCCCACTCGCCGCCGCGATGAAAGAAACACCCGTTCTCTGTCTGGACCACGATCTGCTTGCCGGATGCTGCGTCTACCGTTGGTACACGCATTCCTATATTTAACGCCTTTGGCGAAAAACCGAAGTATGTGAGAGTAAAATAAGTTATTATGAATTATTATGGATATGCTGTTTTTATCTTATCGAATTAATCGAAGGTAATATCGAAATTCCGTAGAGATTCGATTACATTAGATTCGCCCTTTGATACCAGGATCGAGAATCGATTAGTAGTTAGGAACTCAGCCGGTGCGTGCGTGGCAAGCGGCGATGTTGCATGTAATATACAGTGTAATCGCATTCCCGCGCGTGTAACCACCGGATTGTCTAATTGCCGACACGTGTTAAGTGTTTCCTCGCGCGGATAACATCGGATTTGAGTGCTGAACGCTTTCCAAGTAAGAAGGCACGAAAGATAAACTGTTGTAGATACTAAAACATTTCTATTTCGATTCTTAAATAATATTATTTATTAGATATCATTCCTTTATCCTTACGAACACCAATAGGATGCCTTTACGCATAGTAAAACTCCGCGAACCTCCGGTTGGTCCACTCGATGAAAGAGGACGCTTGATTGGCGGTAGCGGTGTGTATTTGTTATTTCGGGAGGGAAAATACCGGCATAAGAGTGTGGTGTAGTGCTTGGTACGTGGACGCACATATTTTTGCGCGATAGCCCCCGGGTTATTGTATTTAAATCCAGCGAGTACTCTCTCGCATTGTCCCGTGTCCGTCTGACGCCGACAACCGGAGAGCCCTGGGAATCCGGCGTCCAGCCAACAGCTGTTTTAGAGGGGGACGCTTTTTTTACAGCCCCCGTTTTTCCCCCTTTTTCCCTCCTCGTTCGCAGGATAGGGCTTCATCAATTACGAGAGTGTCAAGAGTCGCTCGAAAATGTTGTCGGTGCGCGAGTGCGGCTGTGCGCGTTCAGGTTGCATCGCCGAACACGAACAAGCCGATGCAACGACCAGTTCTTTCTCGCTCTTTGTAAGGCGCCCCTGGAAATGTTCGCCATTCGACGCGGCTGTTGCCGAAAAAAGGTTAGTCGATTTTGAATGTGTTTATTATTTGTGGTGGGTTAATTAGTATTAAGATTTTGCTAGTTTTATGAGTGTTATAAAAGTAAATATTGGAAATTCGTGAGAATAAAATAAGATCGAACGGCGGCCATTATGGGTTCCCATGTAGGCGTTGCTTCGTTATATTTGCAGAAAAGTATTTATTAAAAATTCGAATAAACGCTAAATATTTGAAAATATTTATTGGTTGAAATAGTGATGCATCAACGAGAAATGGTGAGTCACAATTGCACAAGTTTATTGCTCGCCTGTCTTCCATTAATGAATGCTAAAGGTTTTGTTATTTATAACCTTGTACCACTTTTTAAAACGTTCATGTTTTTATTTATTTGAGTGAAGCATTTATTCACTTGTTTGTATATTTATTTGTAATTGACGAGGATATATATTTTCTTTTGGAAACCCGAAAATGGGTTGCCGCGTGCTGCAAGGGAAGAAAAATAGAAGACTCTGAGCGAGCCACTCGTTTTACGGAAAAATCAACATCGCTCGGTAGATTATTCGCTACGGGGAATATACAAAATGCAAAAAAATCCTTTTTGAAACTAATTCGACCTAATTTACTTTCAAATTAGATTCTAATTACCAAATTTATTTCCAAACACTTTACTATTACATCTGCAAATAAAAATGCTCGTTCCTTGAAAAATTCTTCAGAGTACCAAATATATCTTGTCAATAATTGAAACCACGTTAACACACATTTATTTCATTAAAACCAGTATGAAACTGAAACTCAAAATTTTCGGGTGCATCAAATACAACTAGCTTTTTCTCCGGGCGCGCGTAAATACGCATTGCGAGAGTGGCGGACAGGCAGCGCGGAGATATTTGTATTGATGACAAGCGGGCGGCGTACTACGAGGTTGTACGACGCGCTACCGGAACCGCTAATGGCTGAAATTTGTTTCGGCCATTGTCTGCGGGCGATCGGGCCGATTTGAAATCTGGCAGAGAGAAAGCGAGAGAGAGAGAGAGTGAAAGAGAGAGATTCGAGGCCCGCGGCGGAGAGCCACGCGTGTGCATCGCCCTGTACACAGCCGCATCTGCACATGGCTCGGCTGCGTATCACTGACAATGTGTCGTGATAGGGGCGATGAAATATCCGTCCCAATCACTCAACTGAATAGGCCATCACGGTTCTTTCTCTCTCTATTCGCGTTATAGATAAACAAGACATCAATCGATTGCTATCTGTAAAGCCTCTTTCACATTATATCGCATTCCATCCTAGCAAACAATAGAAATCTAATTTATATATATATATATATATATTGTAAAATATTCCACGATTTTAATATTTTTACTTCATTCATAATAATCATTTCTGATTGAATTTTTCATTTAATACAAACGGATCCACACATTTCGTACACAGGACTATCGAAACTTTCGCCCGTCTCCGATAGATGGCACTGGTCTCCCAAAGTTCACGCGATACTTCCTAAGTGCAACTATCCCCGTAGGAAACCGCACATTTTTTTCCCAAGCGCAAATTAAACTGCTGTCCGTGGAAGATACCCGAATGCAAATGACCACCCTTGGAAAGTCTCTCCTGGGTTGCGTTTGTTAGTAATTCGGCCGCGGGCGAGCAATAAACGTAGACGCTTGTAAATCGGTTGGAATCCAGGGATTTTAGTTCGGAGAATAGATGGACTTTTACTGTATACGATGGAAAGTGTGTATAAGTATATGTATGTGTCTGGATAGATATGTATACGTGCTTTGGTTGGTTGCTAAAGGATATGAAACATTTTTCTGCTGGCACACTGAACCAGACATCATCTCCCGTTGGCCCCGATCTATTTCGGGAAATATTGCCCCCCTCTACTCTTTCTCCTTTGGCTCTCGCATGGATTCCGTGTCAGTCGTTCAGCAATAAGCTCTTATTAGCACGCTCCTGACACACGGGTTTATTTCAGCCGGATTTCATTCTGTATTCTCGGGAATAATTAGGAAAGTGGAACGCGTGGGATTTCTTTTTAATACAAATCATTTACATTAACTTTATAATGGCAAAGTATGGCGCAATAGTTTCCCGGCTTTTGAAATCGAACACACGCACTAAAGTAGAGGAGGCTCGAGGTTGGAAAACAATGGAGAAAAAAAAGAGAGATGGAAGTCCGATCTTTTCCAGCAAGCGACGGCAATTCGAGGCCGTCGAAGCGCTCGGTGCAACGACTTCCTGGAGGAGTAAAGCCAAGGCAGCGAAGGGGTTGAACGCGGAGTATATAAGAAAGAGAGAGAGGGACCGCGCATAATACACTCGTCGTTCCACGCAATAGTTAGCCGTTGGTTACTTCTGCATGCTCTTTCTCCTTCTCTCTTGGTGTCTCTGTGTTCCATAAAGCTCCCAGTAAATCGACTGTGAGCTGCGTTCTCGCAACCCTCTCTCTCTTTCTCTTTGTCCTGTGCATTGTACAGGGTGATGCGTTAGACATGGAATCAATTTTTTACCATCGAATTATCGATAATATCGACATTCGCATTGCTGTTTTCTTATACGTATAATATCACTTGTGTTAAATTAAGGTCTTAATCGGACCATGGGCATTTAACATTCACGCGTTTCCCTATTATTATATAATTTATTAAGAGTATTAATAACAATATTCATGACAAGAATTTGATTTTTGATTTAACAATTCAATAATAATCCCATCTTATTATCACCAATTATCTTGAGCATTAATTCATTCTTAAATAATTCTTAAATACCGAAATACTTCTAACATTACAAAGGACATCGTTGCATGGCAAACGCATCACCCTGTACACCTGGTCGAAACTCCGCTGCCGCATGCACACACGTACTACATTGAGAGAGGGTGGTTGAGGGTGGCTATTGCCATGGGGTGGGGGGTGGCAGAAGGACGAGGGTGGAGGATGGGAAACCATTATTGAAATGCAGTAAATGGCCGTGAGTTTCAATCGCCCTTGGGTGCCTTCCACCCCCTCTTTCTCCTTCGAAAGAGAGTCAACCACCACCCCCTCTTTAACTGTTACCGGAGAATTACGGGAATTCCCAATGATTCCTCGTCGTTCGGAGAAAGGACCATTGAAAATAATTCTAATATTGATCTCGATTGTTTAAAAAATAATTAGAAATTTGTTCTAATTCTGCCGAGTCTTTACTAAGTATTCCCAAAGTTCCCCCCCATTTCGCGCTAGGAGTGCACACTCGATCCGATTAATTAATACCACAAAGCACCCTTTGATTAATACATTAGTCCCTCTGCACGGCTCTTTGTTGATTAATTAATATCAGTTGTTGGTGGTTGCTTTGGTATCCAGCGGGTGATACAATTCATTTAAACGATGAATCGAGAGTCAGTATTAATTAAGGACACCTTCTCATCCAACCCCCTCTCTCATCATTTTCAACATCCCCTTCTCGTACGTGTTCTTCCTTTGAAGGATCGAAACAATGGTTGCATAGACTACAGGGAACCGCTTATAATTCGGGCAGCTATTTGTAAACAGCTGTCGGTACTATCGATATTCGCACCGGGCAACCCCCTCCCCTCCCAACTGTATCCTTATCGCTTGGATCCAATACTGTAATTGTGCTCAATTAGAGGGAGCGGCCGTCGCCCTCGGCTCTGACTGCCTATTCAAATCATTCGAATGACCAGTCGAGCGCGAGCTATTCGCACCGTCATATTATTTATGCTATTCAAGCCGCTCTCTCTACTCCGGGCACTAACTAGCAATTCCTGTCATTCGCTCGCGACAGGGGTGCCTGAGTCCTCCGGTGGTGGTGGTTCTGCTGTGTGTTTCGGGGCTGTTTGTTTTAGCCAGGTGTCATTTGAACGTGTTATTCTGCTATATGAATTTATGGTAATATTCGTATAATGATTAGTTGTTAATAGGATATATATATATATATTTTTAATATATTAAGTAAGCGGAATAGTTTTGAGACTCGCAAGATTTCGAGGTTTAAATGTTATTAATTTCCAATGTCTCAATTGAAATCATCTGAAACATTGCCTATAAATGTGATACAACATGGACAAAAAGTATATCAATTTATGGTAATATTAATATAATGATTAGTTATTAATAGGATATATATATATATATTTCTAATATATTAAGTAAGCGGAATAGTTTTGAGACTCGCAAGATTTCGAGGTTTAAAAGTTATTAATTTCCAATGTCTCGATTGAAATCATCCGAAACATTGCCTATAAATGCGATACAACATGGACAAAAAGTATATCAATTTATGGTAATATTAATATAATGATTAGTTATTAATAGGACATATATTTGAAATATTTTAAATATCCGCGTATTCCTGTTATAAATAATCATTGTCATAATCAAGGAATTCTCGCGGAGAGACGGTTGATGAAGAAAAATCATGTTGTCAGGATGGTATAATGAGATTTCCCGGCAAACACGAATAACTGTCTACCGGCGGAGTGCTTAATAATGAAAAAGTCGTCCACCCCCCGCGGAAGACGAAGGGGGGGGGTGGTTGCGTTTCAAGTATTTGCCAAGCGCGCTAATAAGAGCGGCCGAAGAAAAAAGGGGCAGCGATTAATATCGAGCTTATTAATATGAGCTTCTTCCTAACAAAGAGTTACTCCCACGAATATATAACAAAGATATTTTTCTTCCATCATTCGCATAATAATATTTAAATGTAGTTGACAAATATATGACTAAAATCATCTTTTTTACTATGCTTGATACTAATAAACATTTGTCAGTGAAGAGCTGACAAATGAGCCGCATAAAAATGTCAATGTTCCCTATTCGCTTCCCCCGAACCGCAAGCATTGAGAAGGCCATGACAAGAGTCGACAAGCGGCTGTAACATCCCTTTGCCGAGGATGTCTCGCACATCCTTCCTATCTATCCGTCTAGGTTTTGACAAATACTCGCGTCATACTCGCCAGCGGAAAATAAAGCGCAGCCGGGGCTTCTTCTCTTCGTAGAGGGAGTACATCGCTTATTGGTATGCCAGTGACACGCCATGCCAATTTCGTTACCGGCGTCTCCGCGAATCGCTGAATATCATCTGCTCCATTGAAATTCCGGGCTATGCCAGCCGACTTCGTGCGATATCGCATTTGTCTCCCCTGACTGCGTTACCTAAACGATCGCTTTCGGGACGCCCTGTATTTCCCTCGCACGTGAGCCACCTCGTCTCTCCTTCCGTCCGCCCTTACATCGACCTCTCTTTCTTTCTTTTTTTCGAGGACAGAGCCAATAAAGAGCTATTTTCTTCCAGACGAGAGTCTGGTAATTTGAAAGAGCCTGTATATGTGAGAATTTTTGGTAGGTATTATTTGAGGCAGCCTGTAGCTTGTAGTCTATCATTTTCTATCGGTTTAGGAATTAAAAATTCATTTTGAGATTCTAGCTAATGATAATTGAATAAAAATCATGATAGGCAGTGAGTCGGTTTAATTGACCGTTTAGATCTTCGCGACGCCTAATTTGCCAAGAAGCAGCCGGTGTTCGGGGACGATAGCTTAGAGTGGATAATCGGGGATGCGAAATGGGGAATTCCCAATTGAGTCGACCCTCCCACGGGACGCGCTTGTGTGTCCGTCGATGTGGTTGTCCGGGAGTGGCTCCTACCAGGCTCTCCGGTAATATCCTCTCTTAATTAGACGATCCACTCAACCCGCGCATTTTTCACATTATGAGAGTGCTGGCAATGTTGGCCCAGGTCGATCAGAGAGTATTTTGGTATTGGATCTTTTTACGCTTGATATCAATATGATTTGAGACGAAAATTTCGATATACAATGTTGTATTTTAATTAATATTATAAATTTCGATGGATATTCGAGATGGAAAGACAAGTGGCGCCACTGTGCAATGGGTTAATATAGCAAGTAGTGAAATTACTGGCGCCATGTTGGTATTAGCAGGCTACCTAACCTCAATCGTCGAGTCCCGGCTCGTTCCTGGCGACAATGAGAATATTACTTAAGTTTTCGACTTGGCCCTTCGCCCCCAGGCTATTTTGACGTTTCACTTTCACCACACGTATCGGGAATTTCAGCCCTCGTCGCTCTGGGACGTGCGATCCTCCGGGGAACCGGCTTGGCTTGCCTTTAAAAGTAGGTTTGCCAGGATAGAGACTTGAACTTTCGAGAAATACGGGCTTGATTTGCCAAATTGTCCCTTTTTATATTTTCATTTATTTTCGAAAGGAATATTCTCGATAAATATCATAAGGGAGCTTGAAATTTGAATAATTCGTTAAAAAAAAAGGTTGTTTGTTTTATTGAAATTTGATTTTAAATAGTAAATACTTTTGGGCCTCGATCCTAACCTCTTAGCCCCCTTCCAATTCATCGTGAAAACTCCAATCGATATCCCGAATTTCCATGCTGCCCTCGGTGTTCGCTACATGCAAATTTGCCGGCGCAGTTAACATTGCGTTATTCCCGGCTACATAAACAAGCCTGATATACCGTTGATACTGGAATAATTGATGTGAATTACTAAATGGAAAAACTCTGCTCCACTATACTCACATTTGTGTCACTCACACTTTAAACTAATTATTCCCGACATTTCTGTGATCATCTAAAATTTTAATCACACTTTCGAGAATATAGAAACCAACTTAAAACTCTTAATGAGACATGAGAAGTCGGACACTAATTTTCTTAGAATTGACAATTAGCTTGATATAATTACAAGTAACAAAGAAAAGGATTGCATGGAATGCGATGTCGGCGTGAAGTAATTAAATGCGTTGGACGTGAAAGCGATACACACAGCGTTGGAGGGTTAAGGCGTCCCGGGGAGATAATGACGCGGTCGCAAGGGCTGAGGGATGAATAAGGAAATCCGGGGGAGTTAATTAGGAAGTACCACCAAGGAGGGTGGCTCTCTGGAAGGTGGGTCCGATGCAAGATGCACACGGCTGAAGACATGGCGGGGAGGTGGTGTCTTCGGTACAAAGACCTTAATGTACACAGGCGAGCGCACTTTAAAGGCGAAAGTTAGTTACACGCTCGTCGGAGTTCGGGGACTCCGAGAAATTTAGATACTCTCACCCCTTCCCTTTCTCATCCTCCTAACCCCACTCTGCTGTGATTTGGGAAATTTCGGCGATGGTCGCTCCCTCTAAGGGGATTTCCCGCCATTTTTAACTCTTTCGCTTTGGGAATAAGTGGAATAGTTTTGAGAAAGTGCTTATTAGTTGTGAGACTCACAAGATTTCGAGTGGAGAACACTTTAGTTTTATGAGTTGGAGTAGAGGAAATAGCATTCGAAGTACAACGAATAGGTTAGGTTATGATTATGAAAAAGGAAGTTTTAAGTTATTAATTTCCAATGTCTCAATTGAAATAATGATTTGAAGAAAAATAATCTTAAACATTGCCTATAAATACCATACAAAATGGACAAAAAATAAATTCCATCGACAGATGGCGCACTCATCGGCAGAAGGAAAACAGTGGGGTTCTCGTCGCTGAGCGATTAACGTTCCCCTTCGTTCCCGCGGTTGTGTATTTACCTTGAAGAGCACGAGCTCGCACGAATCCCGAAGCGTGCCGCGATGTGTGTTATTGTCGTTTACCCGGGCTTAAGTGGAATCAGTCACGTGGACGGTAATTTCAGCAACGGGCGGTGTCCATCTGAGACCGCATCGTTCTCTGGCGCTCCCGGCGCCATTAAAGCCCACCGAATGTACGTTGATTTAGCGCGCACGTGGACTGGACTCCAATGACGCTCTATGCTTATTGCCTTGTGCGGTTCCCCCTATTTACTGACAAATCATTCGGGCCTGCATTGTCCAGACTCGTCGCCCACAGCGCAATATCGTTGATCTTTTGTTCAATTTCAATTCGATCGAACGAAGGAATTCGTAAAAGGATTTTAGTACTTTCTTTCGAATGCTTAAGCGATTTTTGAAAAATAAAAGTTCTCTTTTATTCGATGTCAATTAAATCGAATGAGGGAATTTCATACTTTATTAAACACTGCGTAATTAGGAAAATTAACATTTTGTTCGAGTGACTTTCCTGGAAAATGTGGGTCACGCGAAATTTCGAAACTCCTTCGCAAATAAATAGAGAAAGAGGAGGGTTATCGAAGGTAAACCACGAGAGAGGGAAATGAAATCGTCATCGAATAATATTCGTCCAGTGTTCGAATTAGCCTCCTCGGTATTGCATTACGTAATCGCGTGCCCACTTCATTACTGTGTACCAAGCATTATGGTAGTCGAGGTTATATCCAGGGTAGAAGCGAGAGGAGGAGTAAAATTCGAGTCCAGTGAATTTCGGACACGCGCACGTCAGTAAATTGCCGTCGATACGGAAATATCAGCTTGACGCATGAATCGCAGGTGGCTCCCTCTCCCTTGGGATAGAGTGAGGGCGCCACCAGGCCTCTCCTATATTTATACAAGCGCAGCACATTCGATTACACGGCTACTCGGATCCGCCGAGAGCGTTATAATTTTAACAAATGTTAAATACCCGATTTTCCATCCCCCGATCAGGGGGGGCTTGCGCGTCGAGTAAATATTCATGCGAGAATATGTGCATACGCGTCCCAGCCTGTGGATCGCACTTTATGTACTCGCACGCGCTCGCCCACGCACCGAGCCGAGGATTACAATCCTGCTGGACAAACGTCCATGAATGATTTACAGGATCTCTGTAATGCCAGGTACACATGTAAGTGTATGCTTCACGCGTGTTTGCATTGCTATCGGGCAAATGAGCTTGTTTTGATTTTTCTGTAATGCTTTATTTTTAATTGATAGAGCATTCATTTATACTGATTGAGTGGATTAGAATGATTTATTTTTTAATAATAATGTTACAAATGTCGAGTATTTTCGGCGACATTGCCTTTGTAACGTATTTTTGCGGCGACATTGCCTTCTTGGAATCGTACTTCTGGAACCCCAACGGACGATTCGCTAACGCTGTCTCCGTCGAGCGAGTAGAGAACGAATGGACATGCGACACCACTTCTTTGTTTACTTTTTAACGGTTCTGACCAGAGCGAGCCTGCCGATCTTCGGCAGTTGGTCCTGAGAAGGCCACGAATAAAGATCACGGAAACTCAACTAACGTATTTACCTCTCACACAAAAGAATATATTATACAATGTTAATTTACATAATATATATTTCATTTTAATAATGTACAAAAATATAGAAAGCTTTCTAGAAATATTTTAAACATCAGTGATACACTAATGCGAAGGAATATTTGTGCGCGAGTGTAAGTGCACCCCCGACGATAACGATGCTCGCCGCCCATTAACCGGCGACGACGGCGTCGTCACCGGCGGCGTGGTAATCGCGAACGATAGACGCCCGATCAATTAGACTGCCAAGTAATTTGCTCCTCACGGGACACGATGCCACTGCGAATCCCCGGCGTCCCGACGCGTCCGTTCGCTCAGACGCTTCCGGGCATCAGCCACCCCTGTTCACATAAGCAACCCTGCCTTTCAATATTCAGTTTCTTGAATAAAACAAGAGATAGTGCGGAGCTCCTGTGTTGGGATGATTGTATGGTTCAGTGAGTGCAAAATCGATTTTTTTAATAATATTAAAAGACAGTTTCCAAGTGTTTTTAAATTTTTAAAAATTATTAACTTATGATTAACTGACACCCGGTTAAATCGGAGGTAAATTCATCATAAGTTACTTCGTCCGAATCTGAGGATCAGGTGGATGCGGTCGAAGGGGAGCGCAGCGGAGAGAGATGAAACCCAAGTAGGCGAGAGCGCCGAGAACTCTTGGCGACTCTTCAGGCAGAAGGGATCAGTGGATTCGGTAAAGCAGCCAGTTATAGTGTGGCGATGCAGATGGATAAACATTTGCCTGTGTTTCGCCTCACTGTTGCATTGTGGTAGTTTGTGGAGACAAGTGTGTGTATATGTGTGTGCGCGATGGCAAAGCCTGGCTCACACTGTTTAGAGTCCAGGATGCACATGGGAACGTGCGAATCCGAGAGGGCGACGATGGTAACTCGTATTAAGGTCACGTGCAGATTTCAACCCTACCACGTCTTATGCGTCGCACGTACACTCATCGCCGAATCAGAGAGCCGTCATAAACGATGCAGTGTGGACAGATCCCCCACCCGTCCGGAATTCACACCCGTGAAATCTCAGTGGCTCCGTGGCCGACATATCTTAGCACGACTACTTTTAGTAGGGTCAAGGTAACTTTACTTCTCGATTATCGCTTTTCGTTTTAATGCTAGAATTTAGATGCTTTTTTTTATAAAAGTCTTGGTTACTCAGACCTAACTTTATAATAGAATCAAAACATTATTATATGCATTAGTTTTTATATTAATCAGTTAATAAAAGAACTACCAAAGATCAATTTATACTTTTGTAATATCATTGCCACTTCATTCTTTCAAACGTTAGTACAAATCGAAAGAACCTAACCTCTCAATCGCGTGCTTAGCTTTTAGTCTTAAGAGTCGTTGAGGGCACTCGGTCGCCTGTGGTCGTGGAAATATCGTGACCACTCGATCGGCTATTCCTGGGAACTGTTTTGCAAGCAGCAGTAATGGCTCCTCTATTTTTCATTCTTCAAGCCAACATAACCTGTCTAGACGGCTTTATAGACCGAGTTACCACTGGATTAATATTTTCGTTCCTCACCATCGCGTCGCTTCACTTAATCGTTCTAATTGAGCGGGTCCAGCTTAGCTAGACGTTTGAAATTGAGCCAGGAACATCGAGACTGTTAAATCCAGGTGAACCATAGGAAAAACAATTTCAAAAGAGGAAATTGAAGATCAAAGATACATTTATAAAATCGATCTATATTACATTAATAAAAATCAAACAACTCCAACTCAAAAACAATCAAAAAAGACAAAGGGAACAAGTGGCAAAGTGAAACATCAGCACATTGTAATCAGGACAAGGGCGCAATTACGCGTGAAGAAGATCGTTGAAGGACCATTGAAATTAAGCGAGCGAATGCATTTTTTCGGGGCATCCTTTTGTCGCTCTCCTCGCGACTCTTCTGGCCCGACACGAAATTCTGTTTACGCCGCTGGGGTTTATGAATGCTCGGGCCGAGAGTGGAGCCAAGAGGATATATGCGATCGAGCACCCTAGACGGCATATCAGACCCGCATTCATCCGTGACTCTTGATTATATAACAGCCCAGATTTACAAGCGAAAGGGAGTGGAGCGAGCGGGGAGTAGCGTTGCGCCGCCCTATTTCCAGGGGTTTTAACAGGAGCCACGTTTTCAAGCTCTGTGCCGCTGTGGTGCTCGATATCGCTCGTGTTTTTCAGGCCGATGATATTTTCTCTTTTTCGAACCACGTTGCATTATCGATGCTACCGGCCCACTTTCCATCTAAAGCGTTCTCTTCCTTATCCTCTATTCTGTGTTCTCTAATCAATGGGTATTAAGTATTTAAACGGTACTCGTTCTTGGAAGTGCCAGTCTTTCTTTACTCAAACGCCCGCAGCGCCACTTCTCCGCTGGTGTCCGTTGGCAGAAGCAAGTGGGGACTTTGGATGAGTTTATGTCCAGTTCCTAGCTTTCTTACCTTTTCTCTGAGCCTCGAAGCTTTCCTGCAATGTTTTTGTTATAGGTTGGAAGTATGGCGATGCTAGCGCCAGAGTTGTGAAACTCTTGTAGGTTAACATAGGAATTTTATGCGTCGAACGGAGAACGCTCGAAGTTGTTGGAAGTTGTCGCGCTGCACTAGTTTTTAGGTGCTGCCTTATAGTTCTGCGAGTTTTAGCAGATTATGAACTAACCTATATCTATTTTGTTATATCTACATTATTTTTAAGAAGTACAATATTATATTACAACAAAAAATCTTCGTCAAAGTTCCGTTAAAACTAAAAGTCATACACACCATTTAAAGGTTAGGTCTAGGTTAGGTTTGGCGCGTCTTCGCATTAGTCGAGCGTGCGATCGCCAAACAAATTTTAGCGCAACACATCTCCCGGAAGCTGTGCTCCTCGCAACATAGAGCAAACGACTCGGCGATATTTCCAGCGATACTCATCTTCAACGTTATCTCGCACGGTACTTCGCGCGGGCGAAGTATCCACAAGTTTTTCCCCCCACACACACGCACTTCCATGATGTATCTTATGCCGAGTACACATGCACCGCCAGCGACAATTCGTTGCGGCGTAGTTCGCCGAGGGTATTATCTTTCTGCGCGTTTATTACGCTGAGTTGAGATGCGGCGCCGCATGGGTTTCGCTCCCTATAACTGGAGACAGTGATGCTGTATGTATTTCTCTGTGTACAGTGCCTCTCATAAATGACGTGAATTAGAACAGTAGAATGATGAAGATGATTATTTCTTGAAATTTTTATATGACATTTCTTTTGAATGAAATTACATCCTTCAATATTATATTATATAATATAATAATAGTATAATATTTTCATTGATTTCCCTTTGGAATAAATCGTGTTAGTAAACTATTATTGATACTTAATAAACTATTCTATATTTCGTATAATATAAAATTTAAAATATAGCAATTAAAAAAATATCCATCATCAGTCATCTCATTACCTATAAACTGCCTATCAGTCCGACATTTGTGAGACATCCTGTAGATACAGTATATACATTGTGCAGAGCACATACGTATCGGTGTTGCCGAGCGAGCGCCAGCGAGAACTGTAGCGAGACGTTCCGCGTCTGAGCACGCTAATGCAAGTTCAAGCCGGGCGTCGAGGCGGTGGGCGTCGATGTCTTAGCAGGCACAGATGGCCTCCCCCCTCGTTTCGGGGAAGTTGCCGAAAGGATCCGTTACTCGAGGAGCAACGTCACTCGCCGGGAATAAGCGCAATTATGATAATAATCGAACGAATAATAGCGCTCCTTGCCTTCCTCCATCCACTTCTTGTTGGCTGCTTGGCAAAGTCCTAAGATATTCGAGGATACACTTTTGTTCTCTCTTCGCGCTCTCCCACTTGGTTACTCGCCACTCCGAGCAACTTCTTCGTACTCCGCCCGGACAAAACGTGTGCCTGCCACTTACTTCGCCGCTCTTCTCGAGTCTCGAGGAGAGGGCTTGGAATGTCGCAGCGCGCTCTGTTTGTCATTTTCGAGCGTTCAACGAAGCTTTGAGAGTGAGGAATGTGGCAGAAGAAGTTATGAGTCATTCGGAGTCTGGGCATCTCGAGAACATTTCATATGATGGTATTGGTATGTTAAAAAAATTCCAATTGTCATTTGTAATTATTTAATCGATATTGAAATTGATATTTATTGGGTAATATAATTAAATCAATCGTAATTGTGGATATGTCAGTGTTCTGAATGAGTTTAAGTGATTCTATATGGAGCGTTTAAAGTGTACGACTTGATTTCACTTTGCCACGACTTACTCCGAAGGGAGAAAAAATGACGATGATAAATACGATGAAATCAGTCCTATTTTCGATATTTTAATGATTCACATTAATTTGTGTACTCATATACAGGGTGTTTCAGTACTCCATTTAATTTTCACTTTGCCACGACTTATTCCGAAGGGAAACCAATAATATTAAGAACTTTCATATCATTCTTAAGGCTTAACAACTATTTAGAATAAAAACTACTCCCTTTAGTCATCTAAAAAAAATCACTGACCACATACAGGGCGTTTCAAATAATACAACTGTCTTTCACTTCACCACGACTTATTCCGAAGGGAATAAACGACGAAGTACCAAAACCACGTGGTTCCTATGGCGAAAAATTTCAATTTCACTGTTGCCACTAGTACATAAATTAGAGCAGCCTATCAATGAGACAGTGGCGCGCGATTGGACGCTGGATGCAGGCTGGGATATGTAATCCGGGTGGCTCTCTCGACACACGGGATCGCCGTAGCTGTAATTGATAGACGCACAATCAGCAGACGCGCGTATACGCTTGATTGTCAAGGGTCTCGACTTTCAAGCGTATACGTTCTCGGGATTCCTGTTACGCGCCTCGTGGAAATCCATATTTCCACAACATTGTACCTGATTCCATACTACAGGATTAATGTAAGAGCTGTTTGTATTGCTGAATTGACTTCAGCTTCGACGACAATGAATTTATTAGTTGTTGAATTTATAATCTGTAATAATTTCTGATAAGAGTAATTAATATTAATTTCTTATTTATTTTCATTGCAATGAGAGAGGTTTCACTGTATTACGCATGTGTCCAATCATAGACGATCATCACCAGTGTGAGTCGCCACAGTTCCAACACAGATTTACGGGACGCGGATCATCCTGCGCAATATTTGCCCCGTAAATTTGTCATTTCGCCCTGCGGTTATTACTTCGTTGGTCGCCTCCGGGACTGACTTATGTTAAACAAAGAAGACCAAACAAGCAATATGCGAGGTCAGAGGTCAAATGATTAAACAAATATCGTGAATTGATTGTTCCTTTAATTACAACGATCATCAAGAGAAAAATCCTTGGATGTCTCTTTCCTCTCAGATCGATTTGCAACTAATAAACCCGATTACTTCCGCATTTGCCAGAGCCTTCCTTTTCAGCTGGTCTATTGATTGGCCGACGCTAGACGGCTCTCGCGTTCTCAATTTCGGTTTGGAGCTTTTCGCGCGAATGACTCCGATTTCAGCGTGTTCGTCCCGCACCGACGGCTTTTATCGGCGAGGATTTTTGAGCCGACGAACTGGCATCCGGTGAACTACTTCCTATGGAGTCACTGGCTCTCAATGGGCCCTTTTTGCCCGGCCGCCGCCCTCCCAAATCTGTAAACACGCCTGTCGAGTCAGGAAATCCGACGGTTTGGGTTAGGTCTGGGTTAGGTCTGATCTTTGTCAATTTATTTCTCTTTAGTTCTTCATTGAAATTGTTCTACAACTATTGAATATCAATTTCTCACGTTATTTTTGTCATATGTATAGTATATTGTTTATTAGATATTTATTTAATTAATATGAATGGTAATGCAAATGATGCAATCATTATAGTTGTATGTTGCGATATTCGAAATTCTAATACAGTGATTACATTCATTACATTCATTGTTGTATGATGTGTATAATAATATTGTATTATATTATTATATATAAAAATTAAGGAAATACTCATGAATGAAAAATCTCTATTAATTTATAACGATCTCGATTCAAAGGGGAAACGAATAAGATTGTGCAAGATGCGAGTCGCACTTGTTAGGTGTTACTTATAACTGATCCTTTCGTGCGACGTCAGAGATGATAATACAGTGCTCGGTCGAACAAGTCATTGGGGGCGCGCCGCCGAGAAATCAGGAAACAGAAGGCGAAGCTTGTTAAGAAAAGTTCCCGCCGGAACTTCCTCACCGTCACGTTGAAACGTCTCTATAAGTTAGCTCGCTGGCTCCTCCGAACGTGACTAATAAAAAGGGTAATAATTGCAGTTACTTTTCATCTCCGGGCAATCCGGGACGCCGAGCGCGCGCGCGCGCGCTTGCGAGAGTAGTCTTTCGATTCAGAGGATCCTCTCTCTTTTTTATATAAGTGCCCGACGAGGGACTTGCGAAGTTCGATATTTTTAGAATAAATTTTCATTTAAAAAGAAAAAAAGTCCATTCCCTCGCATAGTTGATCGGCATTGGTGGATTGTGATTTTATTTGACATTTATCGTGCAATGGTAATCCTGTAATATTATCAATTTCAATTTTTATCCACCACAATTTTTCCTATTCCGAACCGAAAAAAAACAGGAAAAAAAAAGCCAAATATTACAAGCTTGATATACAAAGCAATATTCACCATTTACCGTTCTATTCGAATACCACAAAAGCGAGGAGAAATATGGAAAATTCAAAATCAAAAATATCTCTCCCTAGTACTCGCAAAACATCATCGTCCCCTTCTCTCCTCCCTCGTGCTTATCCTTCGACGGCTCCAGGCGGTGTAATCTCATTATGCTAATGCGTTTAAGGGTGGCGGCCGGTTTCAGGTCGACAGATGACCTGAAAAAGTGGCCGAAGGATTCAATAACAGTTGCTCGAATGACCATTTGGCCACAAATGAAGGGGAGTCCCGGCGGCACAGACAAAACTGAAGGATCGATCCGTGCTCGTCCGTCCCTCCCCAGCCAGAACCGACGACCAACACACGCAAGCGCGCGCGCGCGCTCGTCGGCCGCCTCTTCCCTATTTATTATTCATGTTTCATGAACGGCGCGCGCGCGTCCACGCTACTCACAAAAAGCAATTTGTTCCAGCCTGCCTACATTTTATTTGGCCGACGGCGCTCCGATAGCATCCTCGAACCACCACCTCGTTCTTACTCGGTGATTGGAGATCTTGTTGCGGGCTTTGTTTAATGTTTTCTTATCTTCATATTTATTATTTTGTGCTTTTACATTTGGTATTTCTTGGTTGGGTTTCGTTCAATTTATCGTGTGTTAATTCTTTATGGATTATATGTTATAAAGGGATGAAAGCACCCCTTAATACAATACAAGATTTGTTTCTCGATTATTTCTTATTTAGAGTTTTTATATTTGATATTAGTTGGGTTTCATTGAATTCTATTGCATCCCTCATTGTTTATCTTGTTGGGAATTTTAAATAAGCCCCTAAAAAATCATATAATTCAAGTTAAACTTGTCAGTATTACTGACACCTCCATTTTAAAGTTAAGGGATGAAACCACCCCTTAACAAACTACCAGATCTGTTTCTCGGCTATTGCGAACCAAGCGAAAATAATAGACACGTATTCTTATTGGCTGTGGTCTGAATATGAGCGGATGTCAGGCACGTAAGTTTTGTTTGCGGAAATATGTCAACGTCTGAATGTTAACGAGCTTAGGCCATAAGGTATTCCGGGCGCGGGAGAGCGGATTTTCCGCAGCATCCCCGCGAATTTCTCCATTTCACGAGCGATTTGTTCGTGGCTTTGTCCTCTCCGCCATACCCGCGCATCTGTCTCTCTGTGTGTCTGTGTGTGGTGAAACGAGTCTAAAGTCCTGCCGATTTCATTGGCCGAGTGAGCTCCGGCATCGTAAATCGCTCGTATCATCCGAGACTTATCTCAAATTGACGATGAACCAGGAATCATTCATTCTCTGTAATGAATCGCCCATCTTTTCTTGTAATAGTTTTCTAAAAGCGAATTATATTCAGTTTGTAGAAACTAATTATAAAAATCCTCTTATATATTTTTTAAAATATTTTACAAGTGCAAATAGAAATTTGAAATTAAAAAATACAGGTTTACAAGAAAAATCGAACTATCAACGATGAAAAGTATTAAATTTTTATTTTTACAAATGCAAATAGAAATCTAAATTTGAAATAAATACAGCTTTACAGAAAAATCAATAAATGTAGAAAAAAGAGAGAAAAAGAGTTCGATTGTGAAGGAAACAGCGCAAGGAACGCACGCGTCCGGTTATTTCGAAGATGCGCCAGAGCCTGTACAGTTGGCGAAACTGACGTTCCGGTAATTAGATTCGCGAAGGCCGACCCTCGTCAGTAGGGAAGAGCTTCCTCTGATTCGTTCTCAATGGCAATTGTAAAATCCGTCTACGCTTGCCACGCACAGCCGCCTTTCGGAATTATCATTTGCACGTCCGTTACGTTCTCGGCATTGGAATTTTTAACAATCGTTGGCTAGTTCCTGCCTATCAAAAGCATGCCTACCATTTGTCTGACATGGAAAGGTGTTATTACTTCTGCTAGAAATGTTGTATAATAAAAAAGAAGTTGATAAACGTGTATCGGACATGAATTTCAGTTATTAGGAATTTTTCAACAATAGAGTTATAAAATAATTAATTTACTTTCCTTCAATAACTAACTATTTTACGAAACATTTTGAACCACAAAAATACATATCCCAAGCATTAATAGACTCTCATTATACACCGAATCCCTCATGAATCGATTGATGCTCGTCCCAAAAATACAATATTCCTTTGACTCCAGTATTTCGACTTCTTCCCCCCACCCACCTCACTTCCGGTGGACTCCTTGGCAAGGGAGGATGTTAAAAGTGCGGCATTAAAAGTAATGGGGGTCAAGCGGGGCTCAGTTAAGTCGGCGAAAGTGCAGGGAATTCCAGATGAATTCGCCTCTTAGTACTCCGTCGACTACGTGTGTCATCATACATCTCACAGGAAGTTTCCTTCGCTAGTGGCGTCGGTAATTCCATCTAATATAAAAGACAACGTGTGTCTCTCTGTTTTTCCTCTTTTTTTTTTGGGGGTGAGTTTAAACTCAAAAAGTGGAGGGATTTAATTAAAGTATTATGGTGTTGCCATGATTAATTATTAAATGTAAATAATAATAAATAAAAGGTGATGTACAGGGTGATTCACTTGCCTTTAATTATACGGTATTGAGTAATTTTAATATAAAGGAGTATTCACCGAGTCTTTTATTTATTTATAATAGCAAATTGTACCAATAATCGAAATAATTGGAACTCGAGTGTGAAGGGGATGATTAAAATGCAAGTCAAAAACATCGAACAAACATTACAATCTACCACATAGAAACACTCGTCGCGTACTCGAATTCACTCTACAAATGAAGCAGCCAATCCTAATTAAGAAGTGTCGAAAGCTAGCCAAATGCCGGCGGCGCGGTTCGCCGGATGCTGGGAGTCAATTGCTTGCGATAACTTCCCCCCCTTTTCCCCCTCTCTTTCCAACACACACATACACACACATGTATAGAGACTCGCGTTGTAGTAGAGAAAGCGGGAAGCATTATCAGCGCAATTTTCCTCAGTCGACGGTGGCATCGCCGGCAGATGTCGTTAGCCGGAGTTATCAGCGCGCGAATAATTTTGCGATGCTGCGCTGGACCACCGGTGCATTTCGCGCTATCTCCGTCGTGGTGAGAAACACACGCGCGCGCGCGCCTAGGAATCTCGAGGATACACACTGTGGTGATGTGTGTGCGTTGAGATATACAGGGTTGGGTTAGAAATATGTGGATGTAGAGGGTGGTTAAGTTGTACAATAAATTGTAACGCGATACATTATTTTTGGTACTTTATGTTTTTGTCTTTGTATTTTTAATATTATATTTAATGTATTCCATGCACAATGTATGTAATATATTTTATTATTATACAGTTGGTAAAAAAAGTGGAGTACAAAAGTCCTGATTTAATGCCAAGTGAATCACCCTGTAGGTGGTTAAGTTCTTTGTATTTTTAATATTATATTCTATCCATAATATATAGAATATATTTTATTATTTTTTGACTAAATAATTTATATATAATTTACAATGAATTATACAGGAATGTCTTTCAGCTGCTCTTCGTATTTTTAATATTACATTTAATATATTCATAATATACTGTTTTTATTATTCTACAAACTATATAAACATCAGTGTATACAACCATGGAATTATACATACGTGAAAAAAAGAGTGGAGTACGAAAAGTCCTGATTGAATAGCAAGTGAATCACCCTGTAGGTGGTTGGGTAGTGCATACGAACAGGGTATATCTTATGCAGGCGGTGGTCCGCCCACTATCTGAGATCGCTACTTATGGCTAGACACGATCTCCCGGCTGGCCGCCATTTTTCTCTGATAACCTTTATGCCCGGCGCTCTAATAAATTTCGATTTGGGTCATCGATGCGTCCTGCTGCTACTGCTGCCCGTCCGAATGCTCCCCGAACACAAAGGGGGAGAGCATCCCCGTCGCACCCCAATAAAATAGCGACGAAGATGATTGTCGCGCTGGTTGACGAGAGTGGTGTATTTGGGAAATGGAAAAAAATCTGTTTCCTTGAACAAGTGTTGTTTAAGAAATGGATTTGTTTAGGGGGGGAAGTTTTAAATAAATATATATATGTATATTAGTTTGGATAGTTGACTTTTTAAGAAAGTCTGTTTCAAAGTCACTGCGAGACTGTGCTTATTCGATGGGAAATCAGGTCTTCGCTTGAATTAATTAAATTGTGTTCTTAATTACGACGTCTTTAATTAACCTAGTATAGTCAAAGGGCTTTGCGACATTGCTATGCACTTACATCTACCTCGCTTGTGAATGTTCCAGTCAATTTAAATATTTATCGATACATACATACCATTTTAATTAGTTTAATTTAACAAATTTATTACTAATTGCCCGCTCGAGCAATTAAAACAAAAAAAAAACAAAAATCGGCAATAGCTTCCTTCACCCACAGAGTTCCCGCAAGTTGACACTCCGATGAAAAAAAAACAAACAAAAAAAAAACGGGGAGACTTTACAAGCGAGTGGAAGTTCGGGCGAACTTCCGGCGCGCTCCGGTACACTCGATCGAAAATTCTCAATGCACGGTAGACACTTTGAAGAAGAAATTGGAGCAGCCTGGAAGTCCTTCCGGGCGTCTACGTGACGCCAACGTGGAATATCGTACCTCGGCCCTGTGTCCACTGACCAAATACTGATTTCGCTCTTTACTGTTATTCCGGCAATGACTGTAACCGGATAATTCAAGGCGCTCCTTCGAAATTGGGAAGAGTAGCAGTCCCAATTCTGAGTGACTGGATCTGGAGCACTAGTGCCGGAATAGAGAAACTTTCGATTCCGGATTTAAGGGCACCCCGAAGAAACGGGATGGATAACTTTCAAATTAACTCGACTTTTCTCTTATTTCTCCTAAAAACATTCAATGTTATTTTTCATATAATTAGTAGTAATAATTAATCGAATTGTTCCTATTAATATAAATGAAGCGAAGTTGAAAACCACCCCTGTAATTGAAAACGTCAATTTCTAATCCGACAAAGTCAAACTCCCACTCCGGAAACGACGCGAAGTGCACATTACAATTTCGCATGGAGCGCAGACCGATGAAGTACACGACGCGTTTAAACATTTCCCCGACGGCGAAGCCTGGGAGAACAGTGGGAACCACTTAAGGGCGGCCCAAGCGGCGCAGTGACACGTGTCAATGACATATGTCATTGCTGGGACGACGCGCTCGACCCGAACGTGAGAACACGCCTTCCTATGGGGAAAGTATATTGTTTCGCGCGAACCCCACGTCGCGAGTACCACTGATCCCTTCGCCTTTCCCCATTTTGCATTGGGAATTTGTTCACGGCAAGATTCCCATTTGTTGATCTTTCCCACCCAATAAACATTAATCTTTCATCGAATGACTTTGCAATAAAATAATTCAATGAAGTAAGAATTCTATTAGAATTTTGATCATTGTTGCTAAATGTCCGAAGCAAGATTGTACGTTGAGAGATCAATTTGAAGAGAGAAAGAGAGTCGGAGCAGTCGATTTCTAACTCAAAGAAGCAGTATGCTGGAGCTCTCTATTCCTCGAGAGTGGTACATATCAATCACTCCCAAAGTATCATAGAGGTAATCCCGTTCTTTGCGGCGGCATCCGAGGACAATACACGTATCCCGGGGAATCAGATAACAGCCCCTAGCACTAATCTGCACCGCTGGAGAGAGTTCTCTCCCGTGGCAGGGGTTGGTCGGGGGTGGGTTGGGTGGTGTACTTTTCGAAAAACAGCGGCGGCGGAAAAGGCACTCAGGCCTTTGTCGGGCGGACTACCCTTTCGTGGCATTCTCGGGGCGACCGTGATTGGTGGTGGGGTGCGGCGCGCAAGGGGTTGCGCGCTTGCGTCGCCGTCGGGACGGCCGCGAGCGTAGGATCCGCTCCGGAGTACCGTCGCTCGCCAGTTTCCGCTGGTCCGCGCTTTCACCCACGACGCCCGCCGATCCGACGTCTGCCGCGTCTTCCACCTCGCACGCCAAGGTGAGAGAGACCCTCGGAAGGCTGACATCGTGCGCGTCCCCCTTCAGGATCAACCCGGCGTCGTCGTCCCTGAGTACACGCGCCTTGGAACCGTTGGCAAACTTTGAGACCGATCGGCCAACCCCGGGGAAGGTTAGACTAGGTTGAGAGGTGTGGTGTGTGCGACGGATTTTGGTGCCGGTTGAGGAAGCAGAGGAGCCAGGGTGCCAGGAGGCGTCTAGGGTCCGAGGGGATCAGGAGTCCTGGACCGACGCTCTGCGGACAACAACGCCGGGATGCGGTATGTTTGTCTTTGGGGATGACACCTACTCCTTTTGCATGATCCGTTGCGATGGGGAGAAGCACTCCGCCAGATTTCAATGGGTCATGTGCACCCGGGTCTACCTGGTACGTTCCCTCGAGGATACCCTCGCACTCGGTTCGAAATCCCCCCCCCTTTTATCAGCCATCAGGCATTGCTTGCTCCTTCGAACGTGAAACAGGATTAGGCGCTTCCAAAATACCCTTTTCCATCCTCGATTCCAGGGGGGGTTGCTCGGGGGTTGCTGGGGGTGTGCGATTAAAGTATGGGATGGATTCGGTTGGTGCTGATGCTAATTCATCCGCGCATCCCGCTAATTTCCCGCCCGGAGCCCGATATTTGCGAGCCGGTCTAATTGGAGTAATGGACGCTAATGTTTTGACCGTGTTTCCGTTTCGCACGCGAGCGCGCTTGGAATCGGCCCGGAACTGGTACTGCGGCATCCTGGTCGAGCATTACAGTCAGTAATGCCGCTTTCCGCTCTCGTCCTCGATGCCAGCAGACGTCTCGCAAAACTTTGAAGCGGTTTGCGGCAGTGGCAGGATTGCTTCATTAGATCTTTGCTAGGAGAAGCCTGGCGCGACCCTGTCCTTTGTGACGCCTCTCAAGATTCACTAGTTTGTCGAGCCTGTATCCCTCTGGTAACTTCGCTTGGCGAAGCCGAACCTCTGTTGCCGCTCTCCTCGCTCAACCGAGCTGTAATTAGCTCTTTAGCGCGGGAGTAGAGGACACTAACTCGTATGTAGAACACTCTAATTTGAAATATATCAAATACGAATTATCCAACTAGGTTCCTGTCACTTAAAACTGACTAAAAATCCATAGTATCTTCTTAAATCAATTTCACAGACCTTAAATTACACTTAGACCTAACCCACACCTAACCCACCTAACCCAATCGAATTCCCCCACTCCAACTTTAAATTCCTAAAAAAAAAATTGATCAAAAACCCTTCATTCTAGGAATCCATGTAACAAGTTACTATCAAACTCGAAACTCCCCGTTGCAAGCTTCCGAATTACACAACCGGCAATAACAATGTACCGCTTTAGAGGTTTGCTACTAAATCGGGCGCGCATGCACGTGGAAGGGCCGGCTGATACAATTTACATATCGGACACTAATTGAATACCGGCTCGAGGCTCCATAACTTTAATAACATCAACAGAGAGAGATAGAGAGATTGCGAGAGAGTAAAAGAGAGAGTGAGAGAGAGGGTTGCGTACATTAAAGGCACGTTTAAATTAAGCATGGCTCGTCGGGAACAGCGTGCAGTGGAATGACGGAGTAACCGTCATTAACGCTCTTAATGAAAGAGCGGTAGCCGCGGGGGGTTCGGGACGAAGGGGCTTGCGAATCGCTTAATATGGATAGGATGTAAGAAGAGAAGGATACGTGGATACGTATACAAGGGTGGTGATGGTGGTGGTGGTAGCGGGGGTGGTTGGCTGGGAGGAAGAATGGCTACGGGGATTGGACCTCGAGTGGTCTAGTGTGCACTAGTGGAAGAGAGGCTTGCAAGGCCAGAGAAAAGAACAAGCCGAGGGAAATTTCACCCAGAAAGAGAGGAAGAGAGAGAGAGAGAGAGGAAGGAAGGGGGTGGCAGGCTCTGGCAGGAAGAGTTGGAGGTGCCTCTGGCTCCTGGAGCTACTACTCTCCCTTGTTCTACCGTCATCCCTTTGCTCCAGTGGTTCTTAACAGATTTCGCCCGGCGACTTTGCCGCCAGATTTTCGTAGACCCCCCCTCGAACCCTTCCCTCCCTGCCCCCGCAGCTGGTAGTAAGCACCCTTGTGTTCTTCGGTAGGTTTGGATCCTTGGATTTCTAATGCCGAACCACTGGTATTCGTCGTTGAGGGGGGGTTGGTTGGTTGTTGATTGTGAGGGCCACAATGAATTGGAATGGTGGGTGAAGAGAGGCTGGGATAGTCGCTCTGCTTTGTGGTGGCGAAGGTTACGAACCACTGCTGCTCTAGTCGACCTTTCTCTCTCGGGGTGTCCTCCTCCGAACCACCCTCTCTCTCTTCCTCTCTTTCTCTTTCTCTCTCTGTGCTCTCTCCGGCGGGGTCAATGTCTGCCGGTCTGCTCACCTTGCCTGCCTGCCTTGAGAGCCCTCTGCTTCATGGTGGCGCCCTGCAATTGCAATCCTCCGCGTACTCCACGCGCCGTTACTCCGCTTCGCCCTCGTCCTACCGCGCCGCTTCGCCCACCCGCGGATAAATAACTCTCTTCTCACACACGCGTGTCTGTGTCCCCTCTGACCAACCCCCTCCTCCCCCGGCTTTGGGTTGCCGGCGACATCCTGGCCACCGCAGACTCCTGCTGGCACGAATCCTCCCTGCGATTAAAGCCTCGTCCTTGATGGCCTGGACCATACCCCTTCCTCCTGCTGCCGCTGTTGCACCTTGGTTGAGACATTTGCAATTTACCAGACAACAGGATCGTGATTAGAAGCGGGAAATATTGGCCGGTATTAAATTCTCGAAACATAACAGTTCTATCGTATGGAAAATACAGGAATTAAATTGTCCTGGTTGGTGGATAATATTGCAGATATCGATTTGTCCGTAGAGGAGGGGGGGAGTTTATGAACTAGCTTTGACTCTTCGCTACCCTGGAACAGTGGGGCTTTCAAAAGCGCGGCTTCGATTCGGGGTCGTGATTAGTTTCGACGACTGGAAGATCACTGGTTCAGATAGCCCGGGCATTATCGGAGCATCTCGATTACGGTGGCGGAACACTTTCCAAGAGCGCGCGCGCGCTCGCGCGCGAGTGAAACTGATATTAGGTATTCATAGGTTTCGGCGTGTAATAGCTCAGCTCTCTTTCTCTCTCTCTCTGTGTGTGCTCGTACTATTTTGCCTTGGATGTGTAAGCGTTGCTCGGAACTCCTCGGTTATAATCCCGATTTATATCTGACTATGGGTGTTACATTTTCCGGACGATATCTGCTTGCCTCCCATTCCCATGTCTCGTACTTGCGCGCGCGCGCGCGTGCCTCTGCAAACGGGAGTTAGGAGGAGGAGGAGGAGGAGGAGGAGGAGCGTGGAAAGCAGCAGGCGCTTTCACGAAATCGAATTTAGTCGTGTATGTACTTATTGAGCGAAGGGAGAGACCGCAGTTGAACCCACTGATAAATCGCGCCTGGGGGAACACGCAGAATTAATACCTCCTATTTAGCATTCATCCCGCTCGCCGCCAGCGCCGCCACCCTGCGGCCGCCTGAACGTTACTTGAGAATGAAGATAAATGCTAATTAAAATTTGTCACTGCTATTCTTGCACCCGGGTCGTACCTGGGCCACTCTGATATAATGGGTAGTCGTTGCGGTTGCCAGCGAAGAACCGGAGACAGACCTAACCCAGACCTAACCGAGGTGAACATAGGCGTACACCTTGTCGTCAAAACAGCATGAAGCTATCTTAAAACGACTGCGCACAGTGTATCCATGCCTCATAAACTTCGAATAGTAAGGCATCGAGGTCCTCTTGAAATTGTAGTCTCTTTAAGTGTCCATAAAATGTCACACCCTCGATGTTAGGTCTGGGTTAGGTGTGTCGCACCGAATTTAAGCCGAGCAAGCATTTATTCGTCCTCGAAACTATCTGGATTAGACCCAGGAAACTTGGAATGTTCCATAAAGTATGTGGACGACGATCTTAAGACGTGTGTCGACTCGCACTCGATGACCTAACGCTACCTAACCCTACCTAACCCAAAGGAATATTTTCGCATTACGAAGAAGGAGACTGGTTAGTAGAGAGATCTCGTCGAGCAGGAAGAATGACGTTAGAGGGAAGTCTGAGAAATGGATGCGCACAAAGGCTCCCACGAAAAATCCCTTTCCGGCTGACTGATCGACACAAGAATTACTGGGCCTCCACGTCTGCTTTCCTATTTCGAAACCGCCTCCTCTGCATCCTCCCATTGTGCCAGTTGCTTTATACCAGCGAGGGACCTTCCCAGCCAGTGTCCAAGAATGCCGTCCTAAAAAAAATCCCGCCAATAATAGGGCCTTGCTCGGAGGAGGCTTGAATACTTCACAGACCTAACCCAAACCTAACCCAGACGTCTAGGTGCACCGGAAGCTTTCAGAAGCGATCTGAAAGGGATCTATGTTTGGACAGAGTGTGTGCATCTGATCCGCTGTATTAGCAGAATCCTAGCTCGCTCCGGATTCCGCGGAACTGTAAATCGGGGCCGGCTTAATGTCGAGCAAGCCGTCTCTCTCTCTCATATTTTATTCGCCACTTTTTCCACCCCGATAACGCGATTCGTCACACGATACATTAGTTTCGTGCAAAGTGCACGCTCGATCCTCGCGGAAACCACGAGCTTTCATTCAGCCGATTGGCGATCGCGCCACTGAGAGTCTCGACATTCAATTTGGCATCGGCAACGAGTACTTCGTCCCCCACTTATATCGACTACTTCCACAGAGAGACCCCCCTCTTCAACCCCTCTACCTAACCCAATTCACTCGCATTCCAGGATACGTCACTTTACATACCCGCTGGCAAACATTCCACTGCCACTCGGATTACCGATTGGTAAGCTCGGGATGTTTAAGTAAAAACGTTTTTATTTACCTATCAGGGATTCGCATGGGAAGAGTCTCGAATGCGTTTAACTTTTCACCCGCTGGTGATACCGATGGTATTATCGACAATTACCGGGCATGTGCGTGTGCACATAATCCATCCGATCGGTGGTGAGAGAGAGAGAGAGAGGGGGAGTGCGCTTTATTTTGCATAATCTTGCGCAGTCTAATGATTAGTAATCGGCCTCGGATCCGTCCGACAGGCAGCGTCGGATTATTCCGTGTATTCAGCTGAAAATCGGGCGGAGATTTTCCCTGAGTGATTGGTCGTATCGATCCCCTCCCCTTACCCCGCCCACCCACCCCCTCCCACAATGCTCCCATCGAGAGCACCGGTGGTTCGACAGCGTGCATTTAGACTGGCCGTTACTCGATTATACTCCATCCGGCTGATACGTAATCCTACTCATCGGCGACGACGCCCGCCAGAGAAGAATCCACTTACGGCCGGGCGATCGGGCCGCCGTTTCAAAATTAACTCTAATCTAGGATCAGACCGCTTATAAAGTGCAGCAGGAGTAGGAGGATTCGGGCTATGCACCGAAAAAAGAGCGCTGCCTGCGACCTAATTGCACGTGATGGAGCTATGGACCCATGAGATTATAGTCTATGGTGGCGCCATCATAGAGCATTGATCCACAAATTTTCTCATGATTTTTCAAAAATATCTTTCAAATACAATTCACCAAGTACGAACTAACGATGAATATCCTGGCAAAAACCTAGTGTTCAAAGAAGACTCCATTGGATTATTGGACCTAACAGGTGGCGCCAAGGTATCCTAACCTCCAAGGAGAGCTAAATTGATTTGTTATGGGTAACGATAGACTTGATTCTCTTGGATTCGGAACATAGAATCGTAGGGTGCAGTGAAAGGCTTCAATGTCCCGAGCTATTTACTCACAATTACAGAGGAATCTCTGGTGCGGCGTGCTCGGATTTCGAATTGGCGAGAAAGATTTCCGATGAAACCGAGCACCTCCGTCGTCGCCCGCCCCCCCTTCTTCACGTCCGCGCCCACCAGCTAACTTAATAAAGAGTCGAGAAAGAGGGAGAAAATAGGAACAAGAAACCGTCGAGGTTATGTTTTACCTTTGGCGGTTTTGGTATCTTTCAGTGCACTATTTTCGACTCTGATACTTTCGCCATGGTATTGGGATTCTAATTATGCCGGGCCAATGACGTGCTTCCCGTGTTAGTTAAACGCATAAGCAGCACTCTGACCTTTTGACCCGCTTTGCAGTCGAGGTTAGGAGTCTCCCGAAAATTCAGGCTTCCACTGTCCTACAATTAGCTTGCAAAATCATCTCTCTGACATTCAATGATTCCCAGAAAATCTGGTTCACAGGGTTCATTAAAAGATAGGAAATAAAAGGGGGTTGAAAACACACTAGACAATGTTCTCACATTTCTTGACTGAATAAGGGTAGCAAAGGCGAAGGGCTATTGGCCGCTTCAGGGGCGCAGTTGGTAACTAATGCATGGAATAACGTCGCTTTAAGCTGAGACCTAATGACTATAACTATGGCTAGGATTAGTCGTTAACTTAGCCGTAAACGTTTCCTTCGGGAGCCAGCTGCACACCTTTGCTTTGGAAACAGAAATACAGGTCGAACCGGACACATAGAATATCCTTGGAAAGTCTGTCGCATTCCTTTGCTTCGAAAGTGTGAAATATCGCTGCAACACCTTTCTAGGTTAACCATTCAGGAGCAGCTTCTTACGAACTGGCAGGACCACCTTCCAACTGGGATTTATGCATGCGATAACACACTTCCTTTCGAAAAGCTAACCCAGTCAGACTGATCCACAAATCTCTACGATGAACTTCACTGAGTCCTTTAAATTTAGGATTTAAGTCTCAGGATTATAATTGACAATCAATTATGAAATATAAACTGTTATACAGAATAATAATATACTATATAATAATTTAAATTTATCACGGGAATAATCTCGAGACAGACGTCTACAGGAACTGTTCGCGTACTTGGAACCACATGGGGGAAGTCGAATGGCAACTAGGTCGAGCTTCAATATTTCAGGAAAGTATTAAGCTCGCCTTTTTTTACGAGGGAATCAATAGCGGCAAAATAGTTGGGCCAAGCGAGACCGGAAGCGGAGATTCGAGCGAGGAGAACCACATCCATTGGGAAAGAGAGAGGAAGGGTGAGATGGATGGGTGGGAGCAAAGGGTCCTCGGTTGCTAGGTGGATTACCGCAACGCGCACGCAGGTTAATTGCGCCTGGTGCACGAGAGAGCGAGCGAGCACTCGACTTTTCGGTAACCGCAGTAAGCCCGGAATTGTAAACGTTTGCGCGCGCGTCAAGAGCGACGGAAGTGCCAGTGTATATCGGACGCCGGGCGCCGGCACGCTTCCCGCGAGGTGGCAAAGGTGTGGGTTGGTATTAAAAAAAATATATACATATTTAAGTTACAGAGATTTTAGTAAAGTGTGCTGAAAAGTTACTATTATTTCTTTGAGTATTACTTGTTATTATATGTATTGTATGTACAGTGGATTAGTTCTACTTGATATTTTGGAAAAATCAGTATCCGCACTTTGGAAAGAGAGCTTGCAGGGATATCGCGTCAGCGAAAGGGAGGAAACGGGGATTCGAGGTGGAATGCTTTCCACCGAGCGGTATCAGCGGGGGAATACAAAAATATGCGCTTAAACCCTCAATCGAGCGGTGCGATTTACATGAGAAGACAAAAACTTGCTTTCGAGGCGCCTCGGCGCTCCCTGTCCCGGGTCTCTCACTCCCCAGCCACCTTTTCATCCTGTTCCAGGGCCTCCCTTCGTACACAGTCGCTCTGGGCACAGTGCGAAAGCTGGCTCAGCGCAACTTCCCCGGCACTTTGCATTTTACAATGGCAAAGATATTATGTAAAGCGTGTGTGCGAGCGCTCCATTGCATGTCACAGCCGTGTTTCCTGGCCGACCACCGTGCTATAGCCTTGGAGGCCTTCTATCGCATCTGCGAGACACGCTGTAGGACAATGCATGCCCGATTAATAACTAAACACCCGCTTTTGCCCGGGCAAAACACCCTCGAGAAAGACTTTCTCAGTTTTCACGGAGATACAAACTGCGTTATCTGAAAGCAGTGGTCCCTCGGTCTTCACAAGTTTATTTCCATCTGGTTTTGCAATTGTCGAAAGATTATCAAATACTATCAATTTCATACTAAGCACTATAGAATGATTTTATCCTTATTCGTGGTAAAAATTCGGTGACTATTGTAGATTCGTGGATGCGAAACAGCTCGTAGAACGTATTCTCGAAAGTTCTAGCTTACCAAGCGCACTATCTAGTCTGTGATATAGGAAATATACAGTCTCGCTCACGTAACACGTACAACACGTGTGCCGCTCGAGCGTTCAGGCATTTAAATTTATTTCACTCGCCCACCTCCCCTTTTGGTCCAGCGTAGCTTATCTTACGCAATGTTTACGTAGCCAGGCTGATACCAGGGGAAAATGCCGGCGGTAAGATCGGCCCTCTTTCCACCGCACTTTGCCAGCACTTCTTTCGAGCGTTCCCGAGGCGTTCGAGCGATCGACTTCGCATATAGACACTCGAGAGCCACAGGATTTTCTTGCTACTCGGTACTCCGTATCACTGGCGAGTAATGTTCGGTGACCCAACCTGAATTATCTAACTTGAATCGAACTAAAATCTACTTGAGATACGAATAAAACTACCATCTTCCTCATGTAACTTAAAAAAGAATAGTTTACAGGGAATTTTTTGGCTTTAGAAAATGATAATATAGTCCTAATGATAGGTGACCTAACCCAAAACCTAACCCGACCTAACTCAAACATACTCGAGATGAGAATAAATAAATAGCTTCTAGTCATTCAATAGACTCTGCTCTGTAATTTCGAAGTGTTATTTACCAATATTACTTAAGTGACCTAACCCGACCTAACCCAACCTAACCTAAATTTAATGGAGAAAAGAATACTCCAGAGGGATTTTCTTGCCTTCTCACGATGACAGTGAAGTCCTAATGTCCTTAGCAGTGCGGAACTAGCCACTGGGAATAATATCAGAGGAAGAAATACGTGTCGAGCGTGTACAGTAGCAAGGATCATTTTGACGCGATGCATTGTCTTGGGCGAATTGCATTCCTTGGATAGTGTCGGGCGTCCGAGCGAGCCGGGCTTGTCTGGGGTGGGTTTTGGGGTGGCAGTGTGTTATGCCATACACGTGCGCAGCCTGGCGTGGAGTGCAGCGGGCAGGCATGCTTTAAAAAGTTCGACAAAGGCAGGCGCGTGAGTGGACCGAGCGATGGATTTCGCCGGAAAAAAGTTCAATTAAAATAGCGCGCACTCCGCTTCACCCGATTTTCCAAACCCTCTCGCTTCATCTGGCGTGCCTCTTCCATCTCGTCAAGCCTTTCATCGTTCCTAATATTTAACCCGCCCCGCCTCGTCGCCCGACAAATATCTCCACGATATTACAGTTTAACTCGGTTTGTTGGTCCTCGAGCAGAATTTAGAGAGCTTTTTCTCAAGGGTGGGAGTTGGAATCTATTCTTATTCGGGTGCGTTGGCTGGCCAAGTACAATTGACCTAGCACGGAAATTCGAGGATTTCTGGCGCGCTAATTGCCTGGCGCAAAGAGGGCGAGAGAGTGAATTTGTAAAAGTGGGACTGGAACGGCTGGAAAGCTAATCCAGCGATGGGTGCTTACCGGGAGGCGTGGACTTTTTGTCGATTTCCCAGTGAAACGAGTAATCGAGCTGGTGGTGCCGAGGCTTGGGCTTAGCTCTGGGACTCATATTTATTAATATATTCGAAGAGGAAGTAAGCGCGTTTTATCGGATAAAGAAGTCGTGCTCCGGGCGTCACATCGTCGTCGAGGAATCGCCGAGGCATCGATAAAAACAAAGCCATCCGATCCTCGACATTTATACCCTCTTCCGCGCGGCGACTTTAATCGCATCTGGCAGGCGTATCGAAAATTCGAAGGAGAGGCCGGCGCAGCCACTTGGAGCGCTGTGGAGCTGACAAAGAGAGGGCGAGAGAGAGCGGAGAACAACAAGACAGCCATTATAGTCCAATAACGAGGGAACGAGCACGTTGTTCTTCCGGCACGTCGCATCGCACCACGACAAGCGCCGGCGCTCCACCACACCTACACCGCATTGTTCTAATAAAATTTAATTTGTCAGACAAGCACCGTCGCCCAATGGGCGTGGCAGCTCAGAGCGATGAGCTCCGTCGCTCCTCGGAACAGGGGATGCTGCACTCGCAGATCCCGTTTTTTCCTTCACCCTTCGTCCCCCCGCCTCTTTTTTTCCCTTCTCCCTGTCCCGACGATTCTTCCGCGGGAAATCATATTCCTGGACATCTGAATATACTTTTATTATTTTCTCCTGTCTGTCAGAATCACTGTTCCACCCTTTAATTTGATAAAGCTTTTAGTTAAGCATTTGATACACTGTTAAATAATTACTGTTGAAACTATCAACTGTATAGCTTTTTTTAAAAAATTACAATTCAATTCCTTGTGATAGAAAGGACTTCTCAGGAATTCGAAAAGAAAACTCGATACTTCTTTAAATCGAGAAGAAAGTCAGGTGGTCCTGGATTATTTAACCGAGGCCAGTGCAAGTCGATCGATGCCGAGCAGGAACTCGAAACTTGGTGTTAATATTTGAAGGGGGACTGGACCGGGATGCTGCGAGTCCAGAAACCCACACGTGACACGTCCAATCGGTTGCCGATTATCCCGGCTTGCCAGCCGGCTCGATCCACATACCGCAATTCAGCCGGAGCTAACACGGGGAACTGTTATTAGAAAGGATTTTATTGGGCCGAGAGAAGTCCGAGCCAGTTTTCACGTCGGCCCTTCCATCAGTTGTACAATGTTTACTGCAATTACCTTGGCAAACACGTGCAGACCCGACGAATATTAGTCTCGGGGGGCTTGGCGTGCGATTGAAACATTCCGTGCGGACTTGCATGAATGCAGTCAACGCCCGGTGGACGCGAAGCCTTTACAACTCTGGATTATCGAGCGCCGACTTTAAGACGACCGACTTGAGATTGTAGCGGGTGATTCACTTCCCTTTGAATTTATCGTACGTGTGTGTCATTCTATAATAACACAGTATATTCTGTAAACTAAATCAATTTAAGGTTAGGTATAGGGTTAGGTCCAGGTTAGGTATCCTACGAAGTGAGATTGTAGCGGGTGATTCACTTCCCTTTGAATTTATCGTACGTGTGTGTCATTCTATAATAACACAGTATGTTCTGTAAATTAAATCAATTTAAGGTTAGGTATAGGATTAGGTTTAGGGTTAGGTCCAGGTTAGGTTTCCTACGAAGCGCAACCGAAAATCTCTTCCGACGTTACATTCTGCACCATCCACGAGAATAAGCACCCTGGCAGGTACTGGTTGTGTGCTTGGTGCAAACAGAGGGGAGACTGCCGAGTAGATGGTGCTGGCGTCGTCAGCAACTCTCGCGACAATGAGGATGCACTTTTAATAAATCGCTCCTTTCACGGACGATTTCCATTCCCGTGACGCTGCACGCCAGCCCGATGACTCCCCGGGCGATCTTGTCCCCCAATTCCTCTGCGTATCCCAGCCAGACTCAACCCAACCCCCGGACGCTGAGATTAATGGGCCCATGTTGGAAATGCGAGCGGGATGTAGCGGACCTATCTTTCCCCGACTAATCGCTAGGTGCATAGCTTATTCGTGCAGACGATATGGCATTGGTGAACATCAGAGGTGACACAATGGTCTGAAAGAAGTCGCTGACTCGCATAGGTGTCGCTTGAGGGATAATTGCGTCGACCCGCGTCTACTCTTGGACGTCAATTGCAATTGGATCGACTTTGTCCCAGGTGACTGCTCGTTGAGTTATCAAGATCCCTGGCGACCACTGCTCTCATATTGGCATGCGGACGCAATATCGTGTACAGGTGCACGGTTCTCCAGCTCGGCGAGTTGGGAGGAGGTGGGTTCGCCTATCTCCCGAGTAATCAAAAGTTCCTTCCGACGGACTTGTTTGCATACGGCGGAAAAAAGGTGGCAGCCCGATGTCGGAACTTGCGTGTCGCACGAAGAACCGATGGAAAATCCTTGCTGGAGAGTTTTAATGTTATTGTTGGCCTCACCTTAGTCCTCTGGGTGAGTGTCAGACTTAGTTTCATCCTCGAAGGACGCGAGAGGTCAGAGAAGTCTTGGTAACGTGGCAACCCTGGAAAGTGAGTTCACCGAAGCGTCCCACTTTCTCTGAAGCATAAGCGTCGACCAAAGCGGAAATGTTGGCGTTTTCCTGGCATATCCAAAACAAACTGTACGCTTAGCCGAGCGATATTTGAGACTGGTGTACCTCTGGCCGGTGATTGCCCGGTGAAATCAGGCCACTTTGCGCCCGCTCTGATTACTCGGCTGGCCTGATTCGTCCGCGTATAAACATCCAAGCCCTGCCACTCTGATGCGCTGGTTCACAGAAATAGGCGAATCGAACGAATCCCTTGCTGGATCGACGAACTTTCAGGGGCCATTCAGCTCGTGTAAGGCACGAGTGCCGAGGAGTTCGTGGCAAGCAGTGATTAATCTTCTTACGCGGTACATTCAGGACGTGCCTGGTGGCCGCATCGACGCTCACGCTAGTTGGCACTCGAAGCACCGTGAAAACGCCGAGGAAAAAGGGCGTAACTCGAAAGTGGCACTTAGTGCTGCTCAAACAGCTTTACAATCCCTTAGACTTAACTTGATTCAAGCCTCGAAGAGCCTCCCAACCGGGTTAGGTCTGGGTTAGGTCTGAGAATAGTCTTGATGAACAAAGCATTAATTCTAACATCAATATTTAACTATCACTCGAACAATTAAATCAACTGATGCGACACAGAGAGAAATCAATACAATGATTCTAAGTCATTACTTAAGAGAATCTAGTTCAGGAATTGGACTATGTCTTGATGTTCGATCTAGGTTAGGTCTGAATGGGAATAGTAATGCTTGTGAACAAAGGATTAGTCCAACTGTCTCCTAGAGTATCCAGCATCAATATTTGACTATCGTTCGAGCAATTAAATCAGCTGTTACGAAGGTAAACCAGTAGGATGATTCTATCATTACCCAAAAGAATGTTGCCAGAGGGCGAGTAGTTCAGAAACAGAAGGTAGAAAGACTCGGATTCCGAGGAGGTAGGATAGCTGGGATTTAATAAAAGATCTACCAGTGGGCTTCAACCATCTTCTCGACTCATAGGATCCCATACACACCCTGTACGAACAAAGTTCCAGGATGTGTCTGTTATAGAGTTACGGATCCCGGAATCACGTTTACCCTCATTACCTTCGAGAGGGAAGAGCGAAGGCGCTTTCAAGGCAGCAGCATTGTCAGACACGCGGCGTGACTACTAATTCAGAATGTCAGGACGATTCTGAGGGCCGAATACTCCCTAGAATCCCCTAGAACCACCCTATTCTTTCGTCGACTGGTCCTTGCCTTATTAAAGTAGTACAAACACGGACCTCGCCCGTAGAATGATACCGCTCGGGATACATCAGGATCGGTGAGATAAATTATACCGAGCTCGTTCCTTCCGGTTTATTAAAGGACTGCTCCCTCAGAGCGGATGTAATCTGAACTTCATTATTTAAAATTCAGCTGGTGCAGCGATTGCATTCTCGCCCGGAACGACCGCATGAAAGATTCAAGCGGGGACCGCGGCGAGAGAAATTGACCGACATAAATTATTTCAATATTCCTCTGGACCGCTTTCCCCCGGTCGTTCCTACTCCCTCATCTACTAGTGTCCCCCATGCGCTCCAGGGAAAATGTGGAATAATGTCTGGAATTTTAGACGTAGCCTCTGACACGCCTTTATCACACTGACTCTTGGATGAGAAGAGCACAGTAGTGGTAGTAATAACTACCCTAATCGATCAACTCTATCCTCAGTGATACTGGGAACGTAGAGAAGGGTTGCTCTATGTTTTACCTTGGCCAATCACGCTAGAGGTAGATGGAAAGTGATGGAGAAAGGAGGAGAATCCTTGTCAGATTTCATCCCTGAACGAACCATCCTGTCCTCGTTGTGTCCTTGGGTGTTTCGGTTGGTGGAACTTCCCTCGTAAAATCACTGGCAAGATGGCATTAAGCGAACGTTCAGCCGTCATCTGCTGCTCTTGGATAATGGAAGGAAGAAAGCCTGGAAGGAAAATGACAGGGAAGAAGCATCGATGAGGCATAAGCGCTTGGAATCAAGTTATTCGATTAATGCGAACGAAGCTTAGACCTTCGAGCATTTGTGGAAGGTAGATTTCGATGCTCTTTAAGCTGATCTCTCCGACGAGTGTCCATTGTGTTGCGGATACGACGACGTCGGCCACTTCTTCGATAAGCCATCGACACAGGTGCTTCCGGCCTGCGAGAGGCAGAGGATACTCACCGAGCTAATTATTTCCTATTAACGAGGAATCGATAACCTGGCAGCAGGCAGTCGGACGCCCGGGACTTAAGCGGCTCGATTAACATCCGAGTTACTCGTGACACCCAATTAGCTCGCCAGGTATGCCTGTCAATGACTGCAGTCCACTCAGAAGAACAGCTTTGGACTTTGGACGATAATTAGTAAATGGAGACTCTTGTAAAGGATATCGTGCGATAAATCTTTCTCACAGAAACCAAGCTTTGATGTTTCAAATGGTACACTGCGATCTCTACATATGCTTCTCAATGAGCACAGTCCAATCAAAAGCATTTTCGACTTTGCACTATAATCAGTAAATGGATACTCCTGTAAAGGATACAGTAGGACTAATCTTTTTGATGGAGACCCTCGGCATCACTTTGGATCATCGACACTGACTAACGTAATCCTCTGTTACACCAGTAAATTATGACCAACTTTCCTAGAAGGGTTCGTCGGTATTTCGGCGAGTCGTAGTGGTCGAGGAGAGTTCCGAGTGCCGCGTGATTTAATTGGCGGGTCATCTGTTTCTCTGAGATGGTGGATTACACGGAGAGATCGCCGGAGGTAATCCCTGGCTAAGGGGTTGGAGAGGAGAAAGAGGGAGAGCGAAGGCCAGTTTTGTAAGCCGTGGGAGGAAGTAGCGAGGACCAGAGACGAAGTGGATAATTTTCTTCGGTGTCGTATCAGGCCATCGGATCTCTTCAATCAGTATCCGCCCCAATAAACTTACTGTCACGTCCGACAGATCTACCCCGGCCGAGCTTTTCTCCGTTCTCGGAAATCTCTTTTACCTCAAAGTCGCAATGGCTTCCCGTCGCAGCGAGCCACTTCCGGCACTGCCCATGTCTCCTTCTCGACATAATAGTTGCCTAGCCTTCTCCCTCCCTTTCAAAGATCTTCTATGAGCTACTCACATCGGCCATCTCATAACTATCCTTTTTCCATAGCTCTAGCATAACCTAACCCTAACGACTATGTTCTTCGTTCGATCCAAAGAGAGCTTTTAACTTATTTATAATATTATAATCTTACCAGATGTCGATTAAAAAGTGCCGACAGTATTTAATGAGAGACTTAGCCATCCTAACTTGGTGAATTTAATCCTCCGCGTGGAAGCCTCCCATGAAGAATCAAGGCTATCGATCCCCGGTGGGATTCTTCGCCAGTTCACATGTAATATTCACCGGGGAGCCGGTTATTTTAAATTCGGAGCAGCTCTCCTCTTTGTGACTCCGAGCGGAGGAGCAGGAACAACTTCGGCAAAGTGCGCGGGGATGCGTGGTGGGAAGGGGTTGGGGTGAGGGGTGGCTCGAAGGGGTGGAAGCTGGAGCTGGCAGGGCTCGGATGCTACCACAAGGGAGGGCCAGGTGTATTAGATAAGTTCCATGGCGCGAAGTAGCGCGACGGAAACTGCCTCCTCTCGTCAGAGTAGACCGCACCGTCGACGAGGGGTTGGAAACTGGTTAGCAGGGCGGGAAGGGCTTTCTTCGTGTCACCCTTCAAGCCAGTCGGCAGGGCCAAGTCCTTCGTTAAGGCCTAAATGGAGGAAATTGAAAGCACCGGATCACCTTCCGTTCCCCAGGCCTAACCGGACCTAACTCAGACCTAACTCAGACCTAACTTCCCCCACCCTTTCGACCCCAGGAAACCAGAGCCTGGCGATCAGACTTTACAGGCTCGCAATTAATATCGATAAAGTGACTAAACCCTGTGTTTCGCCTTTGTAACCTTCCTCAGCCAAGGCTACCAACTTATTTCTCACTAGACTGCAACGTGTAACTGTATAACAAGTCCATAGAGCGCGCTAGCTTCAGTCAAACGTACGAAATTGCCTCGCTCCCTCACGACAAAGAGGAGCGCTCGAAGAAAGGTATGTCCGTGTCGAGGACTTCCTACGGGATGTTCGCTCCCATCCTCTGTGTCTCATTCCTGCTTCCTGGGACGGCGCGCGCTCCCTCGTCTCTTCATTAGGAGCTAAATGGAGAAAATTGAAAGCACCATATTGAAGGCCCCGCTCTCCACATCATAAGCAGCGCCCATCCTGCTCTGCCTCTTGCGGCATTGAAAGTCCCTGCTATCCGAGCACCCCTTCCTCGCCGAGCAGTGAAGTTTAATTCGTATGAAACATGAATCACCGGACACTATTTACACCCACTATTCATTAACGTCCAATTTCGACGGACTGTATTCCAGTTTCCAAAGGTTGTCTTACTCCTCAATGAACGTCTTCTGGTAAGAACGCCGGAAGGAAAAGTCCCCAGTGTTGCTTACAGTTCTCCCTTGGTGGGTGTCGAATGGCAGAGTAGTGTTGGTGAACGAACAGCGGTAATGGCTCGTAAAGTGGGCAGCGATTATCGGGATTTATGCGAGGGTTGCATTTTCCCCTACCTAGGGCACCAACCACCACCCCCTCTTCGCCGCGTGTATATATTCGTGTCGTATGTTACCCGGTGGTGCGGAGGAACGAAAGGGGTAAAGCGGAAAGTCCACCGTGGTTGCAGCCGCCATTCATTGTTGGCCCGCATACCAAAGCACCCTTTCGAAATTTACTCTTTGCGTCCTTACGGAATTCCATCTCCCCCGTAACTATGCCACCCTCCGCCACCGCCGCTGCTTCGATTAACCCCTTGGAGTACCGGGAACCACGTTTTCAAAGGCAGGCACCATTTATCGGAGATCGGAAAACATGAATCAGAATGAAATCTCGTCTATAGATTAGTAATAATTTAATTTGAATAATAATAGAAGATCGTTCATATTGCAAACATAGTAAAATCACTATGTAACGAGTGCCTCCTCGAAAGGTGATCCATCGAAGACGAGACGAAGCCATCGGCATAATGCATCATTACTCAAGCTTACCGGCGCATACATTTAAAAGCATACTCGTTGTCAAAGAGGGTGGGCTCGAGAAATTAGCATGTCGCGATTGTAATCGTTCGGGGAAAGCCCAGCGAAGCCCAGTTGTAAGACAGGCTTGGTAAGCTTCCGAAGGCGCAAAGTGCAGCCACTTGCACTCGAGCGCCTCCTTGTTAATTCTCCATAGGCGTCGGGCGAGCGCTACTTTCAAGTGCACCAGTTAACGTGCTCGTCGAGCGGGCGCTCCCAGCTACTCGTAAGAAGTTCCTGCCCTGAGCTACTCTGCATAAGCAACGTCTGCTTTTTATTATCTTTGTACCTTCCGCCCTCCGGAGACGACATCTTTTGTTTCTAACGCTTTTAACGACTGGAAGACCTTTATACCCGCGTCCCACCACCCCAAACGTTTCTTAGGCTCCCTTTGGACCGTTTAGGGATCCGGTCCCTTCAAGTTCCTTTTTTTAACTATATTATATTAATCGATTTTTGGTAATAAACCTCTTCCAAGTCAATTTTCAAGTCAGACCTAACCCAAGACCTAACCCAGACCTAACCATGGATTTACTAATCGCTATTACGATCTCAGAGAAAAATCAGTCGGATCTAAAAAGTCCTAGGCGAAGCTTCCTTAATCGAGAGTCGCCGGGCGATTCTCAGCCCCATTCGGCCCGCACAAAAATCCCCAAAGAAAGAAGCAGAAGGGGTAGGGGGTTGGTCGAGTTGATTTATGATGATGGCGCGTGTTGCTCCGGACAATTGGCCCGAGTGCTAGTAAGACGAGAGCCATAATTTATCGTCGGGGACAAAAGGCATCATAGAAATGGGTTGCACACCCATCGAAGTAGCAACGATTCCTAAGGATTTTACTATTTCCTTGAATTTTCCCTCTGTACTTTGTAGATTTTCCTCTTTGCCTCGTGCGTGGGTTGAACTATTCCCAGTTGATTCTCAGTCGGTTCCCAGTTGCTTCTACTTTCCCTCGTTCTCTCTCATCGGGCTCCACAAAAATTACAGGCATATTCCCATTCCCCCTTCTGTGCTTGTGTACTTTGCCCGGCGGTAATAACGGATCGTTAGGGTCACGGGATCGTTACACGTTTCTTTGGACCTGCACGCGAGTACGTATAATACATGCTCGTATATACATATGTATATGAGTGCCTAGAATATCTGGCGCGTCCCCCCCCATTCATCCCCTCCACGCTCCCTAATAATATGGCGTGCCTGTAAAGAAAAAGCCTTCTCGACGTTTTTCGAATTTCATATTATGCTAATAAAATCGAGAACCACCAGCAATCCAACCTAACTAATTTATGCTTCGGCTAATGATAGAGTTAATAATTTAGTTCTAAGTCGAAACATGCTAAACTATTTGTTAAATAATTTAAACTAGATTTTCCATTATCTTATGAATAATTTCTCCGTGTATTTTTATGTTTCCCTTGATTGACGTTAACAAAGTAAAAATATTCTCAACGGACTAGTGCGCTGTGGAAACTCTGTGGGAATATGCAGAGCACAAACCACCCTCCTCCTCTGAACTCATCCCGGCTCAGTGCAACAGTTGCATCGGCAGATGTTATACGTAGAACGCGTTCTCGAGAACGTCAGGAACATGTCGAACTTTCTTCCGGAGTTTCGGACACTTCGCCTCCTCACCCGGTAACTTCGACAAAGCGGGCGAGAAACGTTATCATCGTTTACAGGGAATATCTCCGCCCGGAATCCTTCGGGGACCGGACTTTATTCTTGACGTGGCCGGGAAAGACTTTCAGCAGGACGTCGCGGCGACCCAAAGTGAAACTGGTGATGGTCAGGATAGAAAGTAAAAATATTTGTAAATTTGTAAAATTCGAGATATTATTTATTATTAATTAATCGCATGTTAAATTGACTAATAATTTGTCGTACTTCGGATCCACCAATCTCGTCTTCGTTACCAGATAAATATGAAGCAATATTGCTTTTATTCGATGATTGAAATATAAAACACGAAAAGAGGGTGAGAATTGAAAGTCCAAACACTGTCATTCGATCATTTAATACACAGTTAATAGAGAGCGCAGTCAGTGCGTCAGGCTGACGTGCATCGGGTCAGTGGATGACCCGCTTCAAGTGGTAATGAGAACCGGACAGGTCGCTCTATTCATTAAAAGGGCCATATTGCACGAGGGGCATGTTTGCGTCGAGATCGATGACGCCGGCGACGTCAATCAGGCGAATCAACCGATTGAAACCTGACGCCAGAATATTCCCATTCAAGTTACCGAGAATTTACCGATCACTTGTCGCATCAGCGTCTTTCAATGTTGTCCGATTTTTATTTTATTCATATGAAATAATCATTTCACAAATAACACAACATTTCGAAAACAAGTCATTCAGCCATCCTGGCTAGTTTTAATGTCACCGAAACGACTTAGTCGCATGGTGGCGGGGGTGGTTTTAATCCAAGGGCGACATTAGCGCGAGGGTTCGATGGGCGACGAGCCGGTGGCAGAATCAGCTGGTTTGAGCTTGACAGCCTCGCCGTCAGCGGGCCGGAGTGCGTTATTATCATCACTGGAGCGACGGGAGTGCCATAATGGGTGTACTCTAGGATCTGCCATCTCCGTCACCACCCCCTTCCACCCCCCCTCCTCCCTTTTCTTCCCTCAGCCGTCTTCCTTTCAGGCTTCTCTCGCTGCTCTCTTCCACAACGGTGGAAGTGCTTACTTTCCACCCTCTCGGCCACCCCTCGCACCCCTGTTTTTCTTTTACCAGTGCGATCGTAGCGCCAGTGTCCCTCCTGCCACATTTTTCTCCTCGTTTTAGGCCTCATTCCCGAGCCGAGGGATTTCGCCGCTGGTACAGCACTTCTGATTAAGGCTATTAATGGCAGACCCATCCACTCTTTTACCCTCTTTCTTAGAGAGATTTGGAAATAGTGATGTTAACATGAAGGAAATCTAGTTGTTCGTAATAATATATAATAATTCATTGGAACTTTTTTTACCCTGTTTAAGAAGGTGTTAAGGATAGTTATAGGATCGCTCCTGGATTTCTTCGACCCCTGGAGCGTCCCAGAGTTTCAACCCCTTTCAGACATGCTCACCCTTCGTCACTCTGTCATCCTCCTGCTCGAATGTGGCCTCTTGTAATTGCCAGGACAACCCGATTAACATTCATGATCCACCTTTCAACAGGGAGAGAGGTACTCGCATCCCTGAGAGATTAATGACGCGTGCGCGCGCGCGCGTCAGCGAGCATTAAGAATGATTAAAACCGAATGATTAAAATCCCCCCGTCATCTGGCAGGAGCGGTGAAAGGCCGGCAGGAGGAGGTTGGTATTCTCCTGGCGGCGAGAAGAAGTGTGCGAAGATGAATTCGTCGGGTGGCTGGCGGGTATTTGCGCGGTGCAATTAAAAATATGAATCCCCGGACACGTGGGTCAGTATGTGTCTGAACACGTGTGTCTGTGTGTACGTGTGTCGGATGAATGCTCGAGATCGCACCGGTAGGAGGGGGTTTGTGTCCGAGCATTAGTGGGGCACACCTGGAATACGTGCGGTGCTGCACTTCGCTCGAGTGAAATCTTCTATACCCGACAGATTGACCCATTTTGCGTAGGGAAACGAAAAATGTTGAGTAATCCATTCGATGCGGCTGCTGTTCCCCTCTGACGAAGGTGCATTCCACCAAATAGATTTCTAAAGAGTTTTCGGCGACCGTAGAAGGGTACAAAGTCGCTAAGAGCGTTGTATCCTGACTTTGACGATTTCTAGTGAGAGAGTATTTCTTCGGTTTAATCCTGACCTAACTCTGACCTAACCCAAATTTAATTCAAACCTAACCCGTATCAATTCATTCAGTCATTTCTGTGATCTAACCGAGAACCAGTCCGACCATTCCAATTAATTTCACTCTCCCTTTCGCTGATTTCAAATCACATAACCTTGACCTAACCCAGAACCGATCTTGACCTAACCCATTCGCGTGAATATCACCACACAAAACTCCTCGATCCATCCATCCCGAGTGGAGTAACTCAAAATAAAGGTGGGATTGTCTCTGTTGGCGCTACTAATCGCTACCCTCAAAGCAGTGGGAACGCAAAGCACAATACGAGCTTCCTGAATGCGAATTATTACCGCTGGCCTGTGTGTTGCGACAGAGAAAGTCGGCTTTGTGTACACCGTCTGGCTCCCCCTCGCCTCCGGTGGAGAAGAGGGCCGTGGGAAGGGGGGAGAGACACCCCGGAGGCCTCGGTGTCATACATGAAAGGCTTTCCTTTGTATCCCGTAGCGGTCATTCACGTTGCCGGGAAGCTCGAGCCGAGTGGAAGCGTGCTGTTTTATCGCACGATATCTGATAACTGCGCCTTTCGACGCCGAAAGCCCGAATGACTTAGCAGGGGCTTCCCCTTCATCGTGCTGGTGTCTCAAGCTTAGTAGGGTGATTCACTCTCACTTTATCCCAGAGACACTTCTTTTGAAAGACCCTGTACACCGCACTCAATTCTGTAATTGGACGTCACGTGCGAAACATGCACGGGGAATTCCTGCATTTATTCCGTATTATCGTTATATAGAATTGTAGAAGGGCGTATAGGTTGGCTCAAAAAGCGTGTCAAACTGGCTGACACGTCACATAGGCATGCTTAACGGTGCGCGTCGTTAATGCGCGTAAAACAATAACGAGCCGGTGGCCGGCGTCGTTCGTTACCGTGGCACGAAGCGCAGAGACGGGTTGGCCGCCGGATGGTGGGCGCAATGAAACTCCGGAGAGCGCGCACCGCGTGCCGGGCTGGTGGTATCGAATGTCGGGAGATGCGAGAGAGCGCAGCCGAGCGAGCCGGTAACCCCCGCTCTAATTAAGGCCGGCTAACCCCGGGAGTTAGGATTATTACTTGGCCTCACTGGATGGAGAGAAAGAGATCGTTACGTGTTGGAGGCCGACTGCCACCACTACCACCCCCTCGCTGCTACCACCGGAGAGAGCTAGTGTGTCTGTGTCTGTGTACGTGCAGGGATGTCTGAGGGGTGGGAGAAAGAAGTTGGGGTGTCGGCTGGCATCCTGCCAACTATCCGCTTCCGTTCTCGTTCCTGCGGCCCAGCCGCCGACAGGAATTCAACACGTTTAGGCGTTACCGGGAGGAAACTCTTTGAAAATTCTTGCAGCCACCCGTGTTACCACCTTCAGCCACCCCCGTCCGACCGCCTCCCCCTTTTCTCTTCGGCTCGACCGGTTCTTTCAACCTTTTTGCGACTGGCTTAATGGAACGGGGGTGATATATGCTCCCTTGAATGCGTGTCGCCCAGGCACACCCTCCTTTTGTTGCTCCTTTCGGCGGCCTCCGGCTGCGGCACGCTCTGCCGATGCCTTCCTCGACTTATTGCACCATTACACACCGTCGTTCTCTTGTGCATCCATCGGTACTCGTGATTAGCTCGTCTTTTGTTCTTGGTCGACCTAACCCTCAACCTAACTCTGGCTGAGTTAGGTCTGGATAGAAATGTAATTTTGTCTGGTTTAGTTTTATGTAGGGAAGCTTTTAGATTGACTGGATGTAAATGATATAATCTATTTGTCGAAACTAAATATTTTATATCATGTACCTAACCCTTGACCTAACTCTGAGTAGGTTAGGTTGAAGTATATATGTTGATCCACTTCAGTAGAGTTTTGCCCCATTTTTTATCAGACATCAGTGAAATTATATATATGTAATATTAATTGGTGAAAACATATAATAAACATAGAAAATATGCATTGATACGATTAATGTGAAAGTCACTGTAGCCGACCTAACCCACATCTATCAGAACTAACTCTCTCGAAATCACGTCGACACACAGTTCATATTACACTCTGGATTCGCGAGAATCTCACATTTCTGCCATTCGAGTAATTCTTTTTCGCGCGTGTCACACTGGAAGCTATCATTGGAGGGAGTCGGGGAGGATGCTAATTCAGCTCGGTTTTAAAGAGGAGTACGATAAGCCAGGAAAGAGGGAGATCGGGAAACTGGAGCGGCTCGTGATAATACGTCTTTCCCGTCACGTAGTGGCCGATGACATTATGATAATGCCTCGAATAAGGAAGATTCGGTAGGCGACTGGGATATGTGAACGACCAACGAACTCCGCCGGTGCAGCCGGCGCCCTCTACGAGCGCTATGATTTAATCGGAATTCGATTTTTCTTTACTATCGGCGTTCGTCATACGGGAATCCCCTGTGTACACGCATACAGGCTGTTTCATAAATGTCGTATATGAGTATAATGATTTTTTGTAGAATATATATGTTAATCAAGAGTCCTAAATAAATTAGGGAGTAACAATCTTAATATTTAATATTTCTTACAAATCAATTTATGAAGGAGCCTGTATACTCCTGCTGACCTTACTTTTATCGCACACGCTGGACATCCGTGGATATTATACGGAGGTGTGCTCTTGCTCTTCGGGAGGAAGCTTAATTTTCGGATAAGCTTAATGGAATGCCTCGAATTTACGACCGCTGAATAAAATATGAAGCATCGCGCACGCACGCGCTGAATTATTCCTTGACTTAGCATACGCCGCATAGAAAGTCTATTGCAGGTCCGTCCGAGTACTATGGAAGGCGCGATAGAAGCGAATTTCCAATTTATACTTCCGCCATTAGATCGTTGGACGAGCTTCCGTGAACGGAAACAGGGGAGGCAAAGCGAGGTGTTAGGAATACGTGTTTTCCCCCATCGAGTTGCAATCGTTTCGGAACACTTTCATGCCCGCGTTTTTCGATAATAGCCGGCCACTAACAATGCTTCGATCATTTCGAAAAGAGGCGAGCCATTTCCGTGAGGATTGCCGCTCGATTTATTTACCGACAGGAATTCACTGTCGAGAGGTATTCGAATGCTAAACTCGTCGCTGTTGGTGGAAAAACTCGAGGACAGCCAGTGTGAACCCGGCTTGATAAAACATCGAGCGATAGAAGATCGCTCGCAGGGGTGGACGTCTCTTGGCGTGGATCGCAAGAAATCCTGTACGAACGTTTGTCAGGACGCCCTGGACCCGTCGTGATCTATTCAACCATCCTGCTGGGAGATCACGTGTGTGTCTCTCTGTGTATGTGTGTGATTCCATAGGAAGTGACAGGACATTGTCCGTCGAGGGTTGCAGTCGTCGTTTCTGTATTTGCGCGAAAGGACCTTCGCAGACTCGTAGATCTCTCTTCGGATTCTGGTCGCTCTTTCTCTTACGTGGCCTTTTCCTCGCCATAAATCTAACGGCTCACTTTCAGTTCGGATTGCCTCCCACCCTCACCCTCTTCCTCGATCTCCTCCTCATCCTGCGAATCTTCTAATTAGCTTTCCAGCCAATTACCGAAGTGGCCGTAGACCCTAGTTGGCGACGATAGCTCGCTCCAGCGAGGAAAACAAGTAAATTAAATCGTAGAGCTTAATTCTCCTTCACATGGCGCCAATCCACATCGAATATGCTTCGTCAATCAAATTGGAATCTTGCCAATTTGTAAGATGATCATTTTCAAATCATCCACCTAACCCTGACCTAACTTTGTCGAAGTTAGGTTCGTTTAGTTTTGTGTGGAGAAACTTTTACTATCATTTGAATCTAAGTGACAAGATATATCTGTAAAATTATCCACCTAACCCAAACCTAACCCAAACCTAACCTAGCTTCATCAATCAAACTAGAAAGTCCCAACATCTTTTTCACACTATGAATATCCAGTATAGGCTTTTTCATTTGGTGGGTGTGTCGGAGCATTGCTCTTGGTTGTAAAAATATTTTCCCTCTCCCACCCACCCTTTTTCCTAGGGTTGTAGCGTCGACGTGCCACATTGCAGGTGCGTCCGCACGTCCGCCGGTATGCGGCGAGACGTGTGAGGGAATTCTTGGCCTTTGCCCGCCGGAAGTGGGGTTGGCGAGAGGATGGAAAAAGGGAGGAAACCGGTAACTTTTGTTTCCAGTAGTGCATCCTTGTTCAGTCGTACTTTTTCGACAATGTTTTTCATCCTACCAAGTGGCACCGGCTCAAGCTTGTCCCTGAAATATTAATTTTCCGCCGGAAGTCCGACAAAACGGCTCTAACGGAGATTCGAGTAATATTTAATTATGTCGGAAAGGTCTTCCTTCCCTGGTATGGGCGAACCTCTCTCAGGGGATTCGGGTCTCCAGATTTTCACGTAGATTTTCCCGGACAGCTTACGTGCGCTTTGTCACTGCTCCTTTAATGCTGGGACGACGCGGCATCTGCAATAATATTTCCCAGGCTGATAGATTGAATTAAGTTGGGGCCAGGAAAAATGTACGCTCATGTTTCGATCTCCAAGCGCAAGAGAAAATGCATGTTTTCCCTTGTGCATCGCACAAAACTGAATTAATTTTCCCTGGGACATCCCAGTCAATTCTTTCAATTGATTAGCGAACAACTGAACAATATTGGAAATGTATTACTGACAAATATTCATTCCACCTTGCAACAATATACGAGCCAATAAAAGCTTGAAAAACTCCCCATTAAAGAAACAAGTCCGAAGGAAAAGCGGCTGCGACCAAGATCGAATAAAATTCGCCGCTCACTTCGATATCCCTCATGTAAACTAACTTAGCAACTCGCCGGCCGCTCGGATCTTCCCCGATAAGTAAATCCAGGGTAGAAAAGCGCGGAGGGGTGGGTGGTGGTTGGGTGACCGGTGCGGAGGCAAATTAAATCGGCGAACGGGGTCATGGGCTCCTTTGATTCGAGCTCCCGAGGAAATGGAAGAACGTGCCTGGTTGCCTCTGGCAGCCAGGAAAGAGAGAGAGAAAGCAGAACCGGCGAGTGGGATGGATGAGCAGACACACTTTGATGGAGCTCGCAGATAGTGTGCGGGCATACCATGATGGAAATAAAGATAGTACCTTCTACGCCGGGGCCTGGAACGGATGAGAGAGAGGGGGAGGTGGCTTTCTACAAGGGAAGAGTAGCCGGGAGATCCCGCGGGATCTGACGCTGACCGAAAGCCAGAAATAGAAGAGAAGAGGTTCAGGCAAAAGCGACATGACCGGCGTGCCAGGCCAATGGGGATAATGCGAACCTCATCCTCCTCTCCTTCTCTTTCTACCTGAAACTGTTCTCTCACTCCAAGCATTTCTAATTTTCTGGATTAAACAACGCCTTGTGTGCATTATATCTCAAAACAGCTAAGGTTACCTAGCACTACGTTGTTACTAAAACCTTCGAGTTGCGCGCCATCTAGCAACACTTTGTTAGGAAACACTCCACATATGCTAAGTCCAGGAACAGGGCGGAGGCCAGGAATAGCATGGTTCGAGCCGAGAAGAAAAGGGAGGCCGACTGAAAAGACTGAATAATTTACCCAGGGGTTTTTGGGGGGGTTGGGCGAGAGAAATAGGGGTTCGAGGGGAGGGTAGCAGTACGTACTGGATTCCGTCGTGCAAGTTCGCAACTCCGCCCCGACATTTACGGGGGCTGGCAGCGTTAAAAGCGATATTCCGTAAGTATAGACTAACTTTCTCCTTTGATACTCCCTCTCTTTTTCCCCCCTCTTCTTCGATCCCTCGATCCCTGTTCCGCTCTCGGACGTTAGAGGCGCCTCCGGCGTAGCGCTACTAACGGCTCGGCCCCAACTTTTCCCGGAGAAACGAAGTTCAAGATGAAACCACTCGTAGAACACGCTCGGGTAATCCAAATAATCGGCGTCCCGGCGTGCATGGTACTTGGAAGGACTCTTCGGGAATATGTATCGATCGGCTACCCTATCGATAACCCCGGCAAGTGTATAAAGGTGTGCAGGAATTCTTGGATGGAGTAATACTGGGTTTCTGAGAGTCCTTGATCAGTGTGAACGTGTCATGTAATTGTGTTGCTGCAAATAGATAGAGTTTCGGGAATTCCAACCACTTGATTGGTTGTTAGGGACGCTCGAGCTAGTTGGAAAGATGCAGTTGGGTGGTTGTTGACGGCGGGTGTCTAGGCAAACAGGTAAATTCGAAGAGGGGGTGGTCGGAGGCTGGAAATCGAGCCTAACTCGAGAGAATCAGCGAGGCGACGAGGCCCGAGAGTCGCATTAACACTCTTAACACGGACTCTCTATCGCGGCTAATGGAGGTCTCCGGTTTCAGGCCGGTGCTTAACCCCGTAGCCAGGCCTGCGATTACCATGAGAGAAGGCGCCAACGGCCAATCACAGCCGGAGGACACGTGAGAGCCTGGTTGGTCAAACGTTTGCCGAAAGCCCAATCTACCTGCCAATTTCAATCACTTAGTACACGCGTATACCGTCACTTAAACAATTCCATTTAGGTTTTAGTATATTTCAGAGAAATATCTATTTAGCGAAATTGGAAAACCCTTTGTTACGAGTTAAGGTTCGATGAATACCCGCTTTAAATTAACGACTGAGTGAACTTTACATTCCACATAAGATCGTACTCTCATCTCGATTCCAATTCGCCATTCTCTCCAAGGTGCACCTTCTTACGGCGTATCCCCGTAGAGCGGTGTGTGCTTCCACCATTTCTGGCTTTCGGTCAGCGTCAGATCCCACGGGAGCAGCCCGGGCACTCGTGGTCCAGCGAAGGATCCTCTCCCTACTCATGTCCCGTTACTTCTCCACCCTCCACCCACCTCACTCTCTCTCTCTCTCTCTCTCTTTCTCATACTTCATGGGATAACGTCAGAGCACGATGGCATTCCCTGGTCCAAGACCCGTTCGTTCGAGTTCGTCGAAATCCTTAAGGACGTCGTTGACCTCTTTTCCTCTCGACGCTTCCCCAGCGTCCCGCTCCTCCCTCGATCCTTCTTCCTGTTCCGCAGCTGCACTTCCTCGATTCTTACCTTCGCCTCTTTGCTCCTCGCGCGCGCACCATCCAGACTCTTCCTTCGGGCGGTTCCTCTTAACCGGACTGTGCAGATTCAATCTCGGCCACCGGCAAGGATCCTAGCGGGCAGGGGAGAAGGTTGGAGATATCACATCACTGCTGGAGTTCGTTCACAGCGCGATGTCGTCGTGTCCCGGCGTATCAAGTTCCCAGCCCTCGATGTTATCTCGTCATTTCTCCACCAAGAACGCGACCTTCTCTTTGGTGACGCTCTCAATGTGAATTTCTTGCTATTCGAACACTTGTTAAGGATTGCTGCATCCTCCGGATAGAATCAGCTGATAGGGTTAGGTCTGGGTTAGGTCTGAGTTACCTAACTATTTTTATTCGCCAAATAACCACAGATTTCTAATAGAAATAGTTTAAAAAATGACAGAGAACGTGGATGATTGCTGCATTCGGCATCAACTGATAGGGTTAGGTGTTTAAGGTTAGGTCTGAGTTACCTAACTATTTTTATTCGCCAAATAATCACAGATTTCTAATCCAAATGGTTTCAAAAATGATAGAAAACTATCTAAAGCAAAAGTGATGCTGTACAAACTTTAGTTTAATATCAGGATGAATCCCTGCGGAGGAACTAGCCGGTGATGTTGTCACTGGGTTGGGCAAAGTGTCGGTGTAATGTGTTTACCTGGGACAGCGTGGCCGATAGCGGGCTAATTAAATCGGACAAGATCCCAGTGGTGCAGGAGTGGTAAATCAATCGCCAGGACATTGAGCCAACAGGCGCTTTCAAATTTCACTATCCCAAGGAATCGAGAAAGAACTCAGCAGAAATGGCCCGGCCTATCGCGCTCGCTTGATCGGAGCTCTCATTTATCATCGGCGTGCACTCCGTCATCCTGGACGTTATCGTGGATGGCTAATTTAACTAAACAAGCTCGCCGACAACAGCCTTCCGATTGGATTTCAATAAATTCCTCCTGGCCAAATGAATCACGACAGTCATGGAACGTTACCTGAAATCATTCATCGATCTCCCGCGTTTATTAGTTGAAGCTTAAAACGTTATCATTCGGTTGGGATGATTGTTACATTTCGTTGTCTGTTATTCAGGCAGAGTAAATTCGTTGAGAGAGAAACTCAAAAGTTGGCCACACCGACAGCACAGTCACAGATAGCCTGTGAGATCGGCGAAGGGTTTCCCAAGGGAATTCGGGGCTGACAAAGGTGCGGCAATTTCTTCCGGGGCTTTCCTTCAAGCAAACGAGGCGATGCGACGCTCTCGCCGCGAAAATGTGGTTCATTACATCCGGTGGAAAACTGGTGGCACGCTTTCCCAGCGAGCATCGAAGCGAGAGTATGGCGGAGAGGGGTGAAAGAGTGTGGGGAAAAGGGGCTCTGCTGAGAGACGCTGACAAATTGGAGTGACGTCGTTGACAAGAGCGAGGGGGGAAAGTTGGTGGGCCGAACGAAACCAAGACAGAATCGTGTCTACCTTCGGTTCTCTCCTGGCAGGAGTCGAGAACCAACCACTAGTCCTGGTATTCCCAACTCTCCAACTTCTTCTTGCACTCTTTTGCAACCCCAAAAATCCACATCTCTCTGAACCTCATCATTCTAGTATTTATTCTTTGAATTCTCGAGGAAAACGTGATGAAATTCTTTGGTGACTGTGTGGATTAAAGAAGTGATAAGTAATATTATCCTTCGGTGTTTAAAGTTAGGGTCATACAAACACGAAATTCTTTCTTCAGTCTTTCGCAATCCTAAAAATCCCCATGTGTCGCAACCCTCCCCATCTTCCCCTTATTATTTCCTCATGAGAAACCTACTTTGGTCCGGGGACACCAAAGCCCTGGGCGTTCCAGACGCGCATCCTTTAATAAAGGTTTCAATTAAGGCGGCTTCCCAGGAAGCGTGCATTAGAGCAGTGAGAGGTGGCGTTTGCGAGGACGTTTGCAATCCCGGCACGCCCGGTAATTCCCATTCGTGTCAGCGTTTTTACAGCCGCTTGTGCTCCGCTGCCATGCGGATGCGCCTGCATGGAAAGCGATTACTATACCCGATTACCCTTCCGCCCAACAAAAGCTGCCATTCTCATTTTTTCCTAAGGTTCCTCCTGCATTTCGGAGACATTCATTGCGATATTCCTACTTCACGCACGTCCCACAGAATTACCGAGACTCGAACTACGAGGTTCACCGCCTATCCGAGAGGAGAGTCGGTCCATTCGGCGCGTTTACTGCCAATCGATACCATTAGCAAGCTTTCAGTGACCGGTGCAAACACTTGGAACCTAGCTCTGTCATGTTCCATTCGATAACACATGCAAATAGTAGTCCAGGTCCTCAGAGGATATATTTTTTAACCCTTGGGATCCTTGAGAGACACTTACATGTAATTATATAAAGCTCGTCCTTATCTTTGTCAAATTGGTCCTGGAGCAAGGCTGCCAGGGGGTTGACGATGATGCTAGATGAGAAGGGGTTGGAAGAGAGGGGTCATTGGAGAGGCTGGTCCAGTGGCCCTTCACGTGAGAGGAAACGGTGATTGAGACGTCGCCCTATTCTCCGAGGTGGACCATTGAGGCGAGGGTGGTTCTGGTGGCAAAGAAGACACGCTGCCGAGGGACATTCACTAGAACCTGGGCTCGAAAGAGTTGACCCAGATGCACCTCACAGAGGAACAAGTTGGACGTCTGGTGCATCGATACACGGATATATCGATCCTCATCCCCAGTTGGATGGGCGTGAAGAGGATCCCAGGGGATCTAGAGCCCTCAGGAGCTGACGGCGCTATCGCCCCTCAGGATTCCAGCGGACGCCACAAAAAGCCATTGTTGCGTTGACTTTAAGTTTCGCGAGGGCAACGACTACGCCCTTTTTCGGCCCGTCTACCCTCAATGGGACCTTTGTCATTCGCCTTTGATGGATCCACCTGCACGGTAACTTGACACCGTACGCTGCTGCGATCTGGAACATCTCATACATTCGAAATGATTAAATTAAAAGGGAAAATGAGTGGAATGCAGGGTTAGGTTTTAGGTTAGGTTTGGGTTAGGTCTTAGATTTCAGGAAACAAACCATGACTGTTTATAGTTAAACTAAACGTATTAGAACAGACTTATTGATAGTCCCACGTGTTTAATATTTATAGTATATTAAAAAAATACTATTATTATTAATTCCATCACCTTGGGTCGTCGTAGTCCCCTAACAGAATACAGTCCCAGTATTTCCAGAGGAGAATTTTTGGCGACTCGGGTCGTCTGTCTCCGGAAGCAAATCCTCCTCTATCTATCAAGATTCCAACGATAGTGAGGTCGACCTCTCGCACCCCTGGAAGTGCCGCGATCGATTATATCGTGGCGTTATGCCGTGTATATAAAACCGCAAGGCTTCCCTCCGGCCAGGCCATCGGGGACTTCGTGACGAGGGGCAATTCCTTCAGTATTTTAAGGTTACAAGTTCCACCGTAGATTGCGCTGATAGGCCCCCGCGGGCTTATTTATGGATCGAATTCGTGGGATTTCTGGGAAAGCTCTTTTCCCGGACGCGAGCCTCCACCTGTCCTGCGGGAGACAGTGTATCATCCCCTGGTGTCCTCTTATGAAATCTTGCCGAGGTTAAATCATTATTTCAATCCTTTCCATTTGGATTGATTATTAAATTAAATTATATAACGTTGGAAATAATTATTTAATTTTTTTAATTACACACGAATCATTGAAAGACATATTCTCATGAGAAATATGTATTTAATACCCGAATCGAGTATCATATTTCAACGATTCCATCGAACCACCTTACATTTCCCATTTATCACCTAATTTCCCAACTCCCGCAGGATAGTCGGCGCATTCCCACGCGGAGACGCGGGGGAATACGCGTCCAAGCGTGCCAGTAAATACCTCCGCGCGGGCGCGTGTGCACACAGGCGCGCATACAGACAAAGCGAGTGGAGCTCGTCAATTGTGGCGGAAGCTGGCATTGGATTTTGCAGTAACAATAAGCGTCACCGGAGGCGCTGCGGTCGGCTGCGGAGGAACTACTAGCCGGCTTTCGAAGAGGCGAGAGCACAACGGGTGAGGTCGAGAACGCCGGAGACATTGGTCGAAGAGAGGAGAGGAGAAGAGAGAGGGTTACAGCGGAGTAAATGAAGCCGGCATCGATTTGCCATTTGTCTCCTTCTCGTCGGCTAACATTATTTCCTTCCTCGGCCTTCTGTCTTCCCACTCGCCTTGTCACTCAACAGGAATTCCTAGCGAGACACGGTCACTTCCTCCGAACCACCACGAAACACAACCACCGTGGCAGCACCGTCGAGCACGCGCCAGAATTACCAGGCCTTCGTTGGACCTCAGGATTTCTCACACCCTCCGGCCGTCTTCAATAAACATCATCTCTACCCTCGGACTAAACGCTATTGTTATTCGCCTTTCATCTCGATGCATTGTCCATCCTGTTCTAACGCTCTGTCAGATACAAATTTGCATTCTGGATTCCTGATTTTCACATCTTGCTATGCGATGTGTCTGTAACGGGGACGAATCCTTGAATTATTCAGGGCTCCGATGACTTTGATGGGAGGCACGATCCCTTTTTATAATTTACATATACACGATAATGATCGTCATTCTTATACCTGTATAGAATGTTTTCTGTCGAACCATTATAAATCATTAATTAATTATTTCTGTATCACAATAATACGGAAATAGGCCTCGTTCACATGTCAAAGTGCGGACCGGCTGGTTGTACTCGGTTGTGTTCAATTGACCCTAGCGGCGTCCAAAAAAAAAAGAAGGGGAAAAATGATCGTCATTGTACCGACACCTGTCAGAGAGAGAATAACTCTTGTCATCGATTGACGCGCCAGGGGTAACCCGGCGGGGGCTTCTGGCATCCACTGAATTGTTGTGTCATAGTCCTGTAATTCAGTGTAACTCGGCCGTTGTTCTCCGAGCGATCGATCACCCTCGATGGCCATACACGTCTTTATGCTCGTTCCACAGTGCATCGCTCTCGCACTCGTAAAAGAAAGCACCCTGCCGGCACTGACAGGAAGCTAGACCGGCTTCAATGGAGGAGGGCTGCTTCGGGGGAATCAATTATCCTGTATCTCTTGGAGCAGAGTCTCCCCGGAGTCCATGCAACCCTGTCAGGTTGTTCCGGGCTTAAAGGATTATGCGGCTGATTTCGCCTGGTCGTTTCTTTCCCATCGGCGCGACCAGAAAATCGTAAAACCGGTCATATCGGACGCCGTAAAACGGTAGGACGTGCCGGACGCCGAGAGGGCAATTACACGCTGTGTCGAAATCGGCGAAATGAAACTAAAGGGGAACGAACTCGATCTTAAGCGAGGTTGATCTAAAAAGTAAAGGAAAAAATTCATTTGTTTGAGAAGAATTTATTAAGCAAGGAAGAAAATATCCTTTCATATTTTTCAAGCCTTTTTTCCTATTCGTTACACTATCCTGTTTTTCTTTAGAGAATTATTGAACTCCCAGGACATGGGAGACGACGCTATCGGATGACGCGATCGGTTTCGACAGGCGTCGTCGTTGCCCGGGGCGTCGTTTCATTAGCGTGCGGCAGCGCTGCTCGCGGGATTAATTTAAAACAAAGTTATTAAATACGCGCTGTAATCCGAGCGCTCCCACCCATGTCCCACGGGCGACGCACCCTCTCGCATCGCTCATGAAACAGCCTGTATCAGGTTCGGGATTAACGCGCGTCGTCCAGGAAAAATAGCTTCCGTAACAGGGCGGGTACTTTATTGCAGGCTTTTACAGAACTTCCCGGGTTACATGGGAAATTGACAGTAGGGATTTATGCGTTGTTTCTATTCTGTTCCAGGTGGATCCAATGAGGAACGTCTTCCCGGCTGGCCGTGCGAGAGCTCGAAGAATCGACGGATAAAGAAGTGAGTTACTCCTATTTAACTTTACAAAACAACACAAATAAGTTACTCGTCACTAGTTGCGATATTAAACAAAATATTACAACTACGAAAAAGGTTAAAAGTCAGGTAAATCCGAACTCGAGAGCCATGGTTGACCCAGTTCCACTTGAAATCCGCACGCACTTGAATGACTCCGCTTGGGGCCGAGATTCCCTCTGCTTTCCAGCGAGCTTGATCAATGTGTCCCGGGTAGGTGCTCGGGCCGACAAGTAGTTAGTTATGCGGTGGGTTCGCATCCTCAAGGAGCGATGCGAGAACTGTCGACTAACGACGCGAGCTTGCTCCTCTCTCTCGCCCGGTAAAAACTCCTCGACAGCCCGACACCCCTCGAGCATAAGCAGGCGGAATAAGTTCACTCGACGCTCCACATCTGAATCTTAGCAGCGGAGACGCTGCTGCCTCTAGCGGACAGTTCATGCATTTTTTATCTCGCGCTTCCCCCCTCGGCGGGGTGCGGGGACGGCGTCGCGCCAGAGCATAGTAGCAGTGAAAGAAGACGAGGAAGATTATCCGAGTGCCCATCTAGTTATCAGGAACAAAGTCCATCAAGCATTCGTTCCCCGCGGGCGTAAATATTTCGAGATTAGCCTTGCAGCGTGCCGTCGTCGCCTCCGAGGACGACGAGGACGACGAGGATTCCGACGGTGGAAGCGGAGAGCGAAAGGGGGAGGGATGGCGCTGCATTCGGGGATTACGGGAGAGCGCCCTTGTACTCCGGGTCTCCAGTTCACATTACGAGGCTCCTCTGACTGGCAGCACTCTCTTAGCCGAGCCGCATTATGAGGAACATTACTGCTCCGCTAGATAGTAGTCGGAGGCTGCCTGCTCTGGGAAACAATGGCAAGTCCCAGGACACTTGTCCGCCTCTGCCATGCCTCTCCATTGTTCCTCACCGCCAGCTGGCTCCAGCACGTGCTCCAGACTCGACGCGTATCTTCCTTTTGACGCTGCGCTCTTCTTTTTTTTCCAACCACGATGCGTAACTCACTCTGCCACACGCTAACGCGATTCCAGGATTAGTTCCTGGTTATTAAGGGTGCAGGGAACTGTTTGGGACCATGTGGAATCATTTGGAATTATACAAAGTCATTTGTGATCATGTTAAGACTTTGTAGGATCATGTAGGATCAGACAGGATGAGAAAGAATCCTTTAGGACCAGATTGAACCATATAGGATCATGTTAGAACATATCGAACCATGTTGAACGATGTTAAGATGCATGTAGGATGCATGTGGAACCGTACAGTGCGACATATGACCATGTAGTGCTATACAAGAGCATCAATCCAACCTGCCAATCGACCAAAAGTCCCTGCCATCCCAGTTTGCCCTAAGGTCCTTCAGTAGTGGCGGCTAACAATGCCGTTTAGTAACATTGTGCACATGGGCAGCGCTCGACAGGCCGCGTGTTTATTGTCCCTCCTGCGATCGTAATTCCAGGCTAACACCAATTATCCTGGTGAGCCGCTCGCCGAGGGAAGCCGCGCGCGCGTAAAATTAATGTTGCTACTATCCGCGCGCATCATCACCGCCATACTGGCCAGCGAGCACTCCGCATCCGCCGTTTCCGTCCTCGCAATTTATATCCGGAACGAGAATTTGCGATGACAGAACCTACCGATCGATTTGGGTTTGAGGACCTCGTATTTCGGGGGTTGTGTTACTTTAAATTTCTTTCTTGGATATATTTTAATAAGAGGATGATGAGTAAGGGAAGAAATACGAGTTTAGGATTATTATGATTTAATTATTAGGTTTGTGATTTTGGTTTGGCGTGGATGAGTTTGAGTTAGGTTGAGACACTTGTTCCCAAATGGCGCGGAACTACCAACGAACTTGGAAGGATGAGTGCTTCCGCTGTAATAAGCAACAACTGATATCTCCTCCCGCAGGAATTGATTCCCAACCCTTCGCAGCCGGTCGAGTATGAGTTTAGTGAGGCGCGCATCGAGCAGCCCTGGCATTCGGAGACAGCAGCTGGCTGCTAATTACGCCAGCAGCGGAGGAGTCCGGAAAAACGCTGCCAGTAATATCTGAAGCAGGCTGGCATGGAATTCAGGAGGAAATCGGGTCGCGCCGCCGGTGGTTTCGGCCCCGCGGCACGGAAAATTGATCGGGAGTTGCTCTACCGTTTAATTGTCACCGATTATTCGTGCTCCAGTTTCCTAGGGCTCATCCCAGCCACGTATTATCTCCGAAACGACCATATCGTGCCCGCCACACAAAGATGTCACTCGACGATCTCAATGGCGTTAAAACAATTCCATAATCCCCTGTCATCCCTCGGGAAGGGAACATTGGGTTGGCCCGATGATTCGAAGGGTATCGCACCATCATCCAACGCCCATAAGACACCATACAGTCTATTATATTCTTTACCAAGATAATCTCCCCTTAGATCTCGAGTGGCTCGAACCCCTGTTGTCTCCCAGACCGCAAACCTTCTTATCCACACGTTAGCTTGGAGGTTAGGTCGGGTTAGGTCTGGGTTAGGTCCGTCGACTCCGAGTACCACACACCCTCTTATGCACAGTAATTAGTCCAGCGCTCGACGCTGCGGCGTTAATAACAGGTACTCCGCAACAGTGGCTGCTTAACACGCCCTTAAAACGGCGAGTCGGTGTAAACACATCGATTGGCCTAATTCGCCCCAGGGCGATGAGGGAACCCAGGACCTTCAGGGGGGAGATTCGAACGATGGTGGTCAGCCAGGATCGCAGCTGTCGCACGACACATACACCGTGTGGTGCCGTTTCTTCCTCGGATTTATTGCCCTTTAAGGAGGACCGATTCAATTACGCTCTCCAACCCCCTCCCGGCACCTAACCCCCTCGCGCAGCCGATGCTAGCTCCCATGCGGCGCCCGCACAGCCAGCCACGAATGGACGAAAACAAAGATTTAAGCCGGTAACGCCAGGGAATCCTGTCCGACCCGGATGGTATAATGGCATTACCAGGGAATTACAAGATAAACAGAGATTATCTCTTTTCAGGAACACGCCTGTGCCACCCCTTAGTCCACCCCACCCCCCAACCCCTCCACTCGAGTCCTTTCTTTCCCCCGAATATGAAGCTTCCTGAGTTCTTAGTCCGCTTTCATCTTCCCTTGGACATAAAGAGAGCCTGTTTGGCCTCTCTGTTTTCAAGAAGGGACCCTTTCCTTCACTCATTTCTCTTTCCATGGTGGTTGAATCTTCTGTAACCTCCCCCTTTCCCCCCTTTTTTTCAACGACTTTGAAAAGGAGGAGCTTCTCAATTTGTCGTGCGAATCTTTAGGATCTGATTGGTTAAGTCGTCGCATAAGTTTTTCTTGATTCCACAAAGTCTAGTGGACGCGGGGTCGTAGACTTTACGGGTTAATTTCACTCGGGCAGCGAGCTTTTTCTGAGCTCCTACGCTGGTCGCTTCTTATCTCGTCGCCATCCGTTAGAACCGGCTGAAAGAACGACTTAAGAATAAGGGTGTGAGTCGATATAGTGCGCCCTATCACCTGGAATTTAGTAGCGGGATTCATTGCTCACCCCTTGGAATACGGCTAGAAAATGCTAGCTGATTAAACTAGTGCTAGGAATAATTAGGTTTCATTTGGATGCGCTTCAGTATGAGATGAGTGTGTGTGTGTTGGAATAAAGCCTGACTTAATACTGAGTGTATATTCATTTGTTTCTGGCTTTCTAGTTTCCCAACGCGAGTAAAATCATTCTTTAATTAATGTAATGAAACACGACACTAGCAATAGCACTCAGGTTTCGCATCTGTCGACTTCAACGAACCATTACATCCTGAAAGAACCCCCGAATTACAGTGAATGGGAAAGCTGATACACCGGCGGACGAGTTATTATCCAATCGGCTTGAATTCGACTTGATGGTAATTCACGTAGCAGTACCACCGGCGTCACACGTCGCGACGAGTATTCGCGCCGGCATTATTCCATTCATCGGAGGAGAGTGGCGTCCTCGTTCGAACGCGTTAATTCCAACGACACTTATGCGATGATAGGAGAATAGATTTACAGGAATACCTGACGCAAGCGTCTCTCAATTGATCGGCGGCAATATTCATTTAGCGTCATTTGAACATCAATTAAGTTATCGCACTCGAAGAGCAGAGGAATATTGGTGTGACCGGGCTAAAGTTAGGTCTGCGTTAGGTGTCTGTTAGGTCTGGGTTAGGTCGAGTTAGGCTTGTCACTTGCCACCTCGAAGCCACCACGACGCTCTATTAAGACGCGGTACTCCGCCACCTTCTGCAACCACCTCTTCCTTCTGCCTTACTTCCCCATCCACCCTCTTCCACCTTAGCCACCCCCGATCGATCTTCATTCTCGATGTTCCACCAGTCGACAAGCTGCCTGCGTTCGCACTTGGTTATCTCCATCCACCTACTACATCCGCCACCCCCTTCTTCTTCCCTCGGACCGTAAAAATATGGGGTTTTACCTTGCCTGGCCTTTGTCATCGCTTTAAGCCTGGTTCATAGTCCAGATAGTGCTGCTATATTCCTGTAATGGTCCTGTTTCTATGGTAATATTCTTGATATTCGTGTAGGACATTTTTAAACCACTTCCAAGTTCTGGGGCTTCTTAATTCTTTCAAGTGTAATATAAAATTTTGAAAAGTTCTAAATATCTATTATTTCCCGGAAAAAAACAGCAGTGTCCTCTGAAGAATCGCGGGTTTTGAACTTCGCTTCATCCTTTTAATCAATGGCACTGTTTCATCACGGTTCGCGCACGCACAGTCTTCCTCCTCCGGCAACTCGGGTCCATCTGCCGAGTGCTCTCCGCGAATGCGTTCCATCATCACGGAATAATATTTGCCCAGCCGGAAAAAGAGCGAATAATATGCACCCGTTGGTACAAAGTACGCCTTCGCCAAGGCAATCGAGGCCATTTTACTGCGACGCCCTCGAAATTGCCGGGGATGGCGCTGCGCCCAGTTGATTTAAACTCTGGCAATTAAAGGGTTAAGAATGTTAAGGGGAATGCATTGAGAATAGTGTGTGTTTAACGACTAATTTATTGAAATCATATAATTGGTTTTAAAATTAAAACATTAGTTTCTGATAAAAGAAAAGTGTACAAATTGTATATTGACTTTAGAATTGTTACACTATTATTGCAATAGGAATATTAGTCTTTGTCTTTGGGAGGAAACTCTGGCGATCTATAGAATTGTGGAAAGCCCCCTTAGAAGGGATGCTGGATGTTGGAGTAGCCGCTCGTAGATCACTATTAAATCTTGAAAGGCTGGAGTAATCTGTCAGGACAGTCCAGCTGATATAATGGCCGAATAATTGCAGTTGCTTCACTGTTAAGACAGCTTGATCGATTCCCACTCGGCCTGAGAACCATCCACCCAATACCACCACACCAAACAACCCTCAAGAAAATCTTAAAAAAGCTTATTTTACAATATACTTAAAAATAAAAATAAATCATCCTTCTAAATTAAACCAAAGCCAGATAATCTCTTAATTCCATACATTTATTCAGGATCAGTTTAAACCCTACGTTGTCGGTATCTTCATGACGCCGATTAAGCGGAAACCTAACCCTGACAGGGTTAGGTCGCGTCATTCGAGAAGTTACGTTCGCGACTAGCTTTTAGGAAATTGCTATGCACAGCTGATCAGCTGGGAGACTCGCTCGTTCCGGGAGTCGATCTCTCCGCAGTCGACTTGACGTATCACCGAGTCGGCTGCCAGAGGAAGCTGTCTTTCCGGTAGCGCGCGCGTAAGAATAACCTTTATTACGTCATGTAATCAGTTAGTAAAAGCAATTCCGTTAAAAGCCCGGCGCCGCCGGTGCCATCTAGCGGCGCCTCCTTCCCCTTTTGCATAACCACGAGACACAGCTTCTTCCCTCTCTCGGTTTGGCAGCAATTACTGCCCCCCACCGCCGCCCTCTGTCCTGTTTTCCGAGCTCTCACGCTCAAGATGATAAGTGTTACGGCTAAAGAAAGTTCTTAATCTTCTGTCTCTACCTTTGCCGTCCCCCTTTTTAACCCCTGCTCCACTTTCCCCACCCTTCGATTCTTGGACGTCTCTGCAGATTTAGTGCGTGGACACTACCGGTCGTTTCATTTTCGATGGATCGCTCATTTTTAGTTTATTTATCATGGAATAGTTTAGAAATGATGATATTATTGATAATAATAAGTGTTTTTAAAGAAAGTCCTTGATTTAGAGTGTACTGGTCGTTTTATTTTTGACGGTGCGATGATTTTAGAGATGATAATACTAGTTCTTACCGGGCACATTGCGGTACAGGGTTGTGACATGTAAAGTAATGCAAGCCACCAGGGAGTCGGCGCCTTGTCGGCTTAAGTGAAACATCCGCTGCAATCAGGAGCGCGTAGGATTAAGGTTAACCCTTGTCTAGGTAATTCGAGGCCTTAAGCCTCATTCACATGATGGGACCCACACGTTCTCTTAGTCGAGTGTCGTCTAACATGCACTGAGAATGCTCTGAACGTTCCCTTTAAATCGATTCGATCCTCCTGAATTCCAAAAGAAACCCTGTGAACCAGCCTTTACAAGAATTGATGCGTTAATTTTCGTATTAAATAATAAAATATACAATCTTTAGTTTATAAATAATAATACGAGCAGTTACAGATAGAAATACCTATAAATAAAACAAGGAATGAATTGAGTGGGAGAGTTAAGACGAAGTCAGCAACTTGTACTATGAAGCAGGCTTTAGATCTCGCTCGTCCAAGGGCTTCGACCGTAGTATCCCAAGCATCAATCCCTTCTGGGTCCTCCCTGAGGGAGGCGAACAGGTTTCCCAGTGTCGACTTCGACTCATGAATATTTAAACTCGATATTAAAGGCGCAAAATCACCGCTCCCACTTCCAACCCCCCCTTCTTCTTCTTCTTCTCTCTCAACCCTCCCTGTTTCCATCGAACCGAGAGGAATTTCTGGCTGCTAATAATCGATGTCGAAGGTCCTCGAATCTGTCGACCCCACGAACCGATACCTCGTCGAGAGGCGTCTCGAGGACGAATCGAGGATTTCCGCCACGACGCCGACCTCCAACGCAACCCACCCCCTTCTCTGTTTGCCCACCACCTTGCCAGGACTCGATGACGTCACTCGATTTTAGCGGGATCATCGTCAAAGATCTTTTTTTATTATAAATTATAAGATGGTAAATTAATCAAATCTTCCCTCTTCATTTTTGTATATAAAATAGTATATTATTATAATTCAAAAATGTATAATATCCCTGTTTTACTTTGAATCGCTCTGTACTTTATAATCCAAGTGTTTCCATGAAGGAAGTAGTGCCAGAGGGCGACACTTTATGCTCGGCCATGTGCGAAACGGGAACATAATGACGCCTGATACGGAACGAGCGAAGTAGGTGGTACGCGTAAAACTGAATCGGAAATACGAAAAAGGTTGAAATGTCTGGGGTGCTTTGTCGGCACAGGGATAATAACGGAGAATGAGCTGTGTTTAGATTGTAAAACCCGGCAACGGCGCACTCTGCGCGCCTGCAGTGCGACGCGCGCGCGCGTCATCAACGCCGCCGCAGAAACGTTTTTCCATTATCCCGCAATTGCGAGTGTACGTCTTTATTACTGGCTGGCTTTAATAGCGTCCTGCTATTACAACCCTTTCCCAAATCATCGTGGCTGACGACTCTCCATCACGCGTCCGACGATATTGATTATGACAGGAAATCGTTGAGCAATAAATCTGTTTTATTATACACAATACGAATAATAATTTTGTTATTAATACGAATTGATCGGCAAAAGCTGTTTATTCCTCTGCTTTTACAATTGATTAATTTATATAACCGACACACCATTAACTAATGGAATGCGATATTACATCTAAACCGTGTTTATAATAATACCACAAAAATGACTTAATTCAATTGTCACATCATTAACGAAGTATAACAATTCTTAAATATACTTTCAACCAAAACCTAAACCATACGTGCGAATCAAGCATAACAATGAGAAGAGCCCGGCGCATCCCAGTGAGTCCATTATTTATCCGGCAGATGCGGGCCGCGCAGTTAGCAAACAGAAATATACCAGACAATATCCGGGCGAGCGATACTTGCAATATTTAGCGAACGTGGCTCGAATGGGAAATGCCTATTGCGCGGCTCAGTTCCGAGGGGTCTCTGAGAAGGCAGACCTTCATCCCCGATGCATTAGGTGTGCTCGTTGCCACACACACACTGACACACACAGCAGATATTCTCCTAGCTGTGGTCGTCGCGCCTCCCCTTTCGTTCTCTGGCACCCTCGTAAATCCTTCTTTCTCTCGAGGAATCCTTCTCCGAGCGCACGTACCGCCTGAGAAGTCGGTCTATATAAACGTCGACACGTATCCCACCAACTGGAGCGACTGCCCCTTCCTCTCCAAAGGGTCTCCGGTGTCCGGTTTATCTCGGGAATGCTCGTGAACGGAGATAAGTCCCGGCCTCGACTATCCTTGTTAGAGGATGTCTTCCGAGATGTACAGGATGATTCACTTGGTATTTAGTATGGTTTGTTGTAAATCATTTTTTTGTATGTCGTATAGAAAATATAATGTCTATAATAAAATTAGTCAACTTGCTTGCCCACGACTTACTCCGAATGGAAAGTAACATACCAAAGAAAATATGTTAATATTATTATATTATGTATAATGCAAAATGAAGAGAAAAATACGGCAAACATTAGTGTATAATGAAAATTACTAGATTATCTTCTATTTACTGTAATAGCGTCAACTTACTTCACCACGACTTACTCCGAATGTAAACTCAAGCACAAAAGAAAATATTTTTCTATTATTACATTAGACTTATCACCAAAAATAATCAACTAATCCTACAAATTAAAATCAAATATTCCACAAAATATTGAAATCCTGTCAATACATATATATATATATATATATATGTTCGATGAGTGCAATCACTCGAAGGACGAGGCGAGAGCCGAGGGACATCCTGGTATTCTGTCTCGTTGATCGTGCGAGCGTAAGATATATAGACGCCCGGTGAACTTCTGCCCCAGCCATCAATTTCACCGGTTAAGGAATCGCGGCAGCAGTTGGGTTCCTCCAACTACCAGCTACGTCGTTTGCCAACGCCTGCGGGCCTTCTCTTTTTCTCGGCCTCTTCCAGCCGGCCATCTTTCCTGTTTAAAGGATCGTCCTTGGGAGCGATCCTTTAACCGCACGCCTCGAGGCAGACGGCCTTTGAACAGTGATAGTGGGGCTTTTGAGGTTAGGGACCCAGACCGGAAATGGGCCTTAATATACAGGATGATTAAATATTTGTAAGAAGAATTATTTTATTAATCAATCTTTGAATATCTTTTATTTATTGTGGATTGTTTTAAAGGATGCTTTTAAATAGTTATTATTAATATTAAATAAATGAATTAAGAAAACATCATTTTCAAAAATTTAATTTCCCTGGCATGTTATTCGTTGCTCGTCGAGGTTCCATGCCGTTTCCCCGCAATCACCGGAACTTCCTCTAACTTATTCTCCAACGTCCTGTGTCAGGGTTCTTCGTTACTTACTTAGCCGAGGGTCCGCCGCGCCGCTTCTTTTTCCGGGCGGCCGGCTGTCATTTAGTCATTAGAGCTTGCGAGAGCGGGCCACTTAGACTAATCTAACTTTCAGCGGAGCGTCGCCGGGCGCAAGAAATGTTTTCGAGTCCGGCCGACCTCGCCTCGAGAGCGCTCTCGTAGAAAGGCAACCAACCAACCACCCCTCTTGCGCTTGCATAATGCGCCTGGGCGATGACTACCGCCGCGAGAAAGGCTGTTTTGTGTCCGAGTTCCACTCCCATGCAAATGGTGGTCGTTTATGTTAGCACTATTTTTTTTTTAAGAAATGTTATATCTAAATAACCAACTATAGTCTTGAATTATTTTCTGTATTTTTTTAAATTCATGTTTAAATATTTATTATATTGTAATAAATAAAAGTCTGATTATTTACGAAACAACGAGAGGGACACAAAGCAATCTGAAGAGCAGAGGCATTTCGGAAGGGGGTGGTGGTTCTTCACCCCCTCCGGGCAATTGAGATGAAAGTGCAAGGGTGCAGGAAGCGATTTGCGAGAGGGCTGGGATTACAAGGCGAGTGTTGCAACCCGGGCAGCATCCAACGGTAGACTCGCTAAAGAGCATTTCTATTCGTCCCACTGATAACGGAGATATCGAGAATTCCGCAAGTGCACGGCCGGCTAAAAGGGGAAAGATTGCTGCCATCGAAGACTTTGCGACACTCTTCCAATCCACCACCACCCCTTCTTGCAACCCCCCCCCCCCCCTCCCCCGGATCCGCCTCTTACAGTCGCCAGACATTGGCTCTCCCATTGCTTCCGCAGCGGAATTTAACACGCGCTTGATCACGTCTGGCATCCAACGTTCGCCCGGGATATTTTTCTCGATAACCGGTGTCCTGTTCGAGGAATCCTGCGTCCCGTTGTTCGTCTGTCGACTACCCTTTCATGGTGTACCATCGATTTTTCTATTACTTTTTTTTTGTGTTGTCTTCTTTTTATTAATGATTAATAGTGTATGGTGTGTAATTTCTTTTGTTGTTGTTGTAATAGATAGGAAATAAAGAATCAGTGGTATAAGAGCTGAAATTGTATTGGAAACAATCGGAATTGTGGTCCTCGTTTATTATCTTGATTCTGTTTCAGTGGGTTTTGTTATTTTTTTTTAAGCTTCCGGACTTTTTTGGGGGTTGAAATTTGGTGGAGAATGTTTTCTTGCATCAAGGAAGAAGTGATATAAATTCCAGAGCCCTAGCTCAAAATTTATTTTTTCGCAAAATTTTTAAGGCCTACCCCTTCAGATTTTTTCCGATTTTTTGAAAGTCTTCGAACTTTGGCTAATTCTTCATAAATCGATTGTTTGAGTATCAAAACGGATAGAAAGCAAAGAATCCGTGGTAAAAAAGCCGGAATTGTACCGAAAACACATGGAAACAGTCTTCTGAATAATTGAATTTCATCTAATTTCGCGGTATTTATTCATGTTTTCCAACCTTCCCGACATTTTCCGGGGCTGAAATTTGGTGGAGAATGTTTTCTTGCATCAAGGAAGAAGTGATATAAATTCCAGAGCCCTAGCTCAAAATTTATTTTTTCGCAAAATTTTTAAGGCCTACCCCTTCAGATTTTTTCCGATTTTTCGAAAGTCTTCGAACTTTGGCTAATTCTTCATAAATCGATTGTTTGAGTATCAAAACGGATAGAAAGCAAAGAATCCGTGGTAAAAAAGCCAGAATTGTATCGAAAACATTGAAAAAGGTGCTCCTGAATGATGAAATTCTTCGAATTTTTACGGAATTTTCCAATGTTTTACAGACTTCCCGACTTTTCCAGGGTCTGAAATTTCGTGTACAAAGTCTGTATTAATATAGAAATCGATGATATAAAAACCAGAGCCCTAGTTCAACATTTATTTTTTCACATTTTTTTTCAAGGTGTACCCCTTGAAAAAATTTGCAATTTTTCGAAGGTCGTCGAACTTTGCCCAATTGTTCATAAATCGATTCTTTCACTAAAAAAACAAGTAGCAAATACAAAATCAGTCGTATAAAAGCCGGAATTATATTTAAAAACTGAGATTTCCATAAACATAAATTTCCTATTTTACCACTAACAATCCATGTATCGAAGGATTAATGCAAATTTATCGAAGGATCGTAAAGGAAGGATAATCTCCATTGTTAATGGGAAGAATTCATGGGTATTGTTTCATACTGATTAATGCGGAGTCACGTCAGTGGTTAATGACTACGGGTGACCTCTCCAGCAGTGGCAAGCTTGTGCGAACATGTCGGGCTGCCGACTCGGCGGTGAAGTATTCATCAGGAAATAAGGTCAATTAGACGCATGGCATAGAAGGGATAATGACTATCTAAGACGTCATTCGATTCGCACACCTGCCTTCTTACTAATGTTACTAATTGCAATAACAAATGCAACTAATTATCGAATCACGATTAAAATGAACGGATTAAAAACAATCTTTAATTTCAGTTTCATAACAATTTATAATATAAATAAAAATTCTTAAAAAAAAAGTCTCGAAGCACGATAGTCATCTAAAGTTCCAGCGAGAGTTACTATAAAAGGATAGCCGCAGGATATTATGACCTGAACTGAATGACTAGCTGTCATTTTATTGACTAAACGCCGGCGGACACGTATACAGGCGGGCGAAGAACAACGCGCAGACGTAAGGAATACAGGTCAGTTTACTCTGCGGACGAAGGAGCAGATATTACGTCCTTGAATCAACCGAATCGTGCATCTCGTGTTATTCGCTGGTTCTCTCTTCCGGTGTACGCCTTCCGATTGCTGTCTAGCACTATGTAGTCCTATGTGTATGTGGATATCCACGAAATCCTGGTGGGAAAGCAAGCGTTTTCGGTAGCACTGTGTGCCCAGGACTCGAATCATCCAGGACTTCTCCGAGTCATCCTCCAGTTAATCATAGGGCTATGGAACTTTAGATTGGACAGCTTTCTCGGACCTTATTGATTCAGATTTTAAGCCATCGTGAGTTAGATAGGGTTAAATTAACACTGGGTAATTATTAATCGACTTTGAAAAGGAAGTACTGGGGGCATTTCTATTTTCGTGTTTGATTTGCGATATTTCTGTGGTGGATCGACCAATCGGGATGAAATATATTTTATTTCGAAGGGAAAGATGGTAGAATTGATCTGATATCAAATAATTATAGTTTGATTAACTTTAAGAATTGTTATTAAATAAAAACTGACTTTTGGTTTGGCTTAGCAAGGCACTTCTTTTTTCATGTTTGATTCGAGATATTTTTTTGATGGATGCATCGATCTGCATGAAACATTTTTTTCCTTATAGGACAAGTGTGTAGAATTATCCTGATACCAACAAATTAAAAATTTGTTTAACATTATAATTATTATTTCAAAATATCATATTTTTGAAATCTTTTGCATTCTTCAGAAGACGTTTCCACGATAGTTTCCTTTGCAAAGGAATCTTCCTAGATGAACAATCTTTATTGCAAAATTAATCCAGTATGGTTCATAACATATTAAAAAGACAGGACTTCTAAAATTCAAGACCTCTCTGACGTTCATCTTAAATACAGAATGCATGCGCCATCTACGAAGTAGCACGAGCTGCTGGCAGCATAAAATGATACGCACTAGCAAGGCCATAAATCCATCTGACGTGAATTCACTCCGGGAAGAGTAGGAAGAAATAGAAATCGGGAAGAAGACGAAGGTGGGAAACAGGGCTGTTCCGTAAAAATTGAAAGGCTTCGCTTCGAAATCTGGTTTGGTAAAAGAATTGTTTCAACCCTTTAACATCATAATTATTTGTATCATTGTATAACTAATTATTCATCATATTGTGTATCATTACAAAATTATGAGGATTGAAAAATACGTATCATAAATAATAATAAATTGTAATAAAATATATTAACTATTAACGCAAATGGAGAATAGATGATAACAGCCGTTAAAGGGTTAAACTCGGCGATCTTAATGGACTGTAGGTTCGGAATGGGTCGGCCGTCAAAGTGTCAGGGAATTGGGCTCCGATGAATAATGAAGCATATGGGATCAATAGAATTCCTAAGAGCCGGCAACCGCCACACGCGCCCCATAAAAACCGTCAGTATTGCTGAATTATTGGCTGCCAGGCGTGTAATGATAAATGTCCTTCCACTGATGGAACCATAAATGACAGTAACCGCCTTTAACCATTCTTTTTTCTACCCCTGCTTTAAGGGTGCTTTCAAAAGCCTCTGAAATCTATTTTCTACAATCATATTTAATTAATCCTTTTTTAATATTTACTTAATTACTCACAAGTTTATCTATCTTTAACCCCAGTTTCTATGATATTCATGAAACAAATTTACCAATAATAAATTCTCAACGAATAAACAGTTAGTAACGAGAATTCGAACAAGCTTCACCGACACGCAGCAGCTCCTTTACAACGGTAGCAGCGTTCGTCGCGGGAAGTTCGCTCATTATCATACGATTATCATAGCTAAGCCAGCGCTATCGCGAGGGAATCCATATCGGGCTGTGTACTCCTCAGCGGTGGGGGCGTGTATCGGGAACGTGCGAGCGCTCTACCGAAGCCACTTACGCCTGCGAGAGTGGCGCCCCCACCCCCCCTTGGAAGGGTGAGGGGATTGGGGGCGCCACGTGGCCCTTCGATTTTCGCTTACACGCTCGGCGCCGCTCTCGCATGTCTCTCTAGCTGTTCGCGCGATAGGCGTCCGGCTGTAACGAGCGCGCATAAAGGCTTCGCTTGCGTTGCACCCTTGCCCGCCCTGCCGGAAGCCACCCCCGACGCCCGGATAGACGCATCAGGAGTGCCGTCGTTCACCCTGGAACGCGCCACCAGCATTCTGCTTGGCGTATGCCAATTACAGTAATTCCTCTGTCAACGAGTTTGGTGTCGATTTTCGGATGAATTAAGTCAGATCTGTTCCAAGGGATGCTGAGAATTTTTTTGTTAACGCAGTGTATAATAATAGGAATATTTTAAATGAATTTCATTTTCATCAAATTACAACAAGCCGTACAAATTTGTAAAGGACGAGTAATTGTGAATATTTATAAATTATTTGATAACTCTGATTACACACTCATACTGTATTAATTATACACATTTATATTCATCAAGAATATAAGCATATAACAACACGCATGTCTATTAAAAACCATGGTACACCGCTGATTCAAAGGCAAGTGAATCACTCTGGACATTCTCGAGGCTCTGACATTGTCTAGAAAGTGCGACTCTCAGGTTTACATGGTGAATTCTTCTCCGAGAAAGATACCGTCATCTCTTCCCTCTCTATTTTACACACTCACACAGACACAAAGAGAGAAGAGAGCCACTTTGTATTCCGCGCGTCAAAGTGACTGAGCCCAGGTTGCTCTCTTCTCTTTCGCCACCTTGAACAAGAGGTACCCGAGATGCCAAGAGCCGAGCGAAGCCGAGTACTCCTGGCCCTTTGTCACGTGTTGTTCGTTGGGATCATCGACTTACCATTCGATTGTGCCGCGAGCACATACTCGGTCATTATCTTTCCTTGAATTGCGTCCTTCTGGGAGTATCGACTGAAGGACTTGCATCGAGTGGGCCCTCTGGCAGATGGCGCGTTTTTTAGTTCCCGCTTGGAACGCGTGGCGACGCTTCTGATCAGGCGTTCTAACCTAAAAAAAATGTAAGAACTCATTGAATTTCATTCGATTTAATAACAATGTTTTAAGATTAGTTTTCATAACAATTTCACTTCTTATTAAAATAAAAACTAGCCCTACCAACATCAAAAGTAACACAACCTTCACGACATAACCTATAAATCGACCAGTAGCTTTGCTCTTAACGATGAATGCACAGTAGTAAAATATACAAGTAAATGTAGGAAAAGGGAATGATAGGAATGAAGGTGGAAGCGGCGACGTAGCTCGGGGCGGTTGCAAATTGAAGAAAGCAATATCGAGGCCGTCGGGAGGAGTGTGGGTCTGCCTTTAATACCCCTCAGTCAGCTATCCGGAACCCTCGCGGCCCGGTTAATCCGGAGTCAGCTGCCGGAAAGGAACCGAACTCATTTCGGTAGGCTAGCGACTGATATCCGCCACCTGGCAATATTTCAACGATCCCTGCTATCTTGTAAAGCCGTTCCACACTCGGCACCAACCAGTTAGGAACGGTACAGTATGGAATCTACAGGGTGATTCATTCGCAGTGTATTCATAGACGTGTGTATAATTATATAAATAGTAAAAATATAGTATAAATGATTAAATAATTCATAGCTTCTGCTAAAAAAAAAGATATGCAATATAATTACATAATACAGGTTGATACAAATACAACGACTATAATAAAAAGACTACCAATGTAAGCCTTGTCCTCGGAAAGCGTTGCTTCCGATTAATCGATAAGTTTCGCCGCCGGGCACGGAAAGCGAGAGTGCACTCCTTGGAAATTCAACGATCGACGAAATCCTGGAAGGGGAACGAGCGTCTCCCTCGTCGGACTCGAGTGGTTTCAGTTTCCAGCTTCCAGGGATTCCTGGAAGCCCATCAACCGGCCTGGGGGAACCTGTTTTGTCGTAGCCGACAATTGGATATCGTCGCGAGCCACTATCCAGTAAGAATTTCGATCTTACTTTCTGAATTAAACTGAACTATTATCGTATAAAATATTGTTAAATCAAATATACAATATATTATACCTCACGAAAATTAATAATTAATATATACAACGTATAAATCCAACAGAAGAATAACTAAAAAAAACAAAAAATCAGTAGGATCTTTTGAAAAATCAGGTCCCAAAACCATCCACTTCTACCTCTCGAAAAAAAGCCGCCACTAACTCTCCGAGTGTTTGGCGAGCGGGTGGATTTTCGTGGCAGTTTTTCCACTGGCTGGAGCAGCGTAGCGTCGTTAACAGGCCGATATAGGAGCATTTTTCATTAGCAGGGTGGGCCCGATGATGGGCTTTGTTGTTGGCCGATCCAGGCCTGGCACGGCAACTGCTTTTATTGCGCTTCTCGAGCGCGCGCGCGCGCGTACGGTGCACGTGTACCTGGGGCGCGGCAAAAAATCGCTTGTCTGCCGGGCGAAACGAGGCTAAAAATGGAGCGGCGCTCGTTAAAGCCGGATAGCTCTCGGCCGCGAGCTAATAAAGAGTGCGCGAAGAAATCATTGACGAGAGGAGAGCAGCGTCATTAAGTATATGGAACGACGTACTAGAATTTATGATACCTAACATCTGATTAATTATGTTTTGTTAATTATTTGGGAAATAGCTTGCTGTTATCTTTAGTGAAAATTATGGCTTATAATTTATCTTTTGATTAATATTGAAGTTTTGTAGTAATAAAATCCTCTCGAATGTTTCAGATACCAAGATGAAGTGGCCGCTGGTGCTGACCTGCTTCTTACTGCCGCATTCCTGCATCCTGGGCGCATCGGGTTCCGGTGAGTCACTACTCTTAACCCCTTTCGATCACCCTTCAATGAGCCGACGAGTCGAGAACATGGAATAGTTTGTGCAATTAAATCGGTAACAGTCAAAGACAGTTGAATCTTGGTGGTCGTTTGACACCAAGTAAAATCGCCCGTTGAACAATTCCTTGGGCACTGGCCGTGCAAACCGCGGCTTTAACTTGTCCGAAGATTCTCAATCGAATCTACGAAGTAGCGCCATCTGCTTTGAACTGCGTGCAAAGAAACCGCAACCTTCGCATCGAGGATTTCCGTAACTCGGAAGCTTTGCCTTTCGATTTAATTGGCGTCCATTGGTGGCGCAGAGGGCGCTGGCGATCACTCTCAGATGGCGCCCTTAACTTGTTAATGGACGCCTGGACAATTAAACGGGAATTCATCTCCTTTATTGTCTTGGACACCTCAATTTTCGAGGCATTTTATAATTAATTTTAACATATATTTTAATATCACCTCTACGAAATACATAACCTAAAACACCGTAGCAATAATCACCCTTAAAATCCTAGTAAATTAGAATTCTCCGAGTCCATAAAAGCTACGAACTCCAAAGAGCGTCTGTCACTTCCGATAGCGTTAATAATGACTTTTTGATGGGCGCGCTCGACTTTCGTCTTAATTGGCGACGCCAGACGTCTCCGTCGATGGTAGCGCCATTCCTCCAGCAACTTGTTAATGGATGTTTCCGAACAACGGCAGTCGCATCGCTACTCAAGAGGAGAGCGTCATTCCCAAGGAATACTTATGCGAACTTCTCTCCTCGCGATTCGCTTCTTTATACTTCCAGGAGGGCGACGACTTCCGGCGTATGTCGAAAGAGGGAGGGGGTGGGCGACGGCACTTCGATCCGTGAGGCTTAATGTCGTTAGTGAAGTTGTACTATGCATGATTGCTCGCCGTTGTTGCGATAAAAGGCACCCAGCACTGGCCAAGCTTTATCGATTGAATAATAATATAAAATAGCATCTTTTAAAAAATATACAAGACTCTCAAATAATAATAAAATAATTATTAACCACCCCTAAAAAAAATCCAACCTCAATTTCCTTTTAATCACAGATAATTCGTTAGGCTGAAAATGGAATGTAGAATGCCGAAACGTAACGGTGGGTATGGAGATGTGAATATTTCGTTTGAGGGTAATCTCCCCAGGAAAAAGCGAGGATAGAAAGAGAGAAAGAGAGAGAGAGAGAGAGAGAGAGAGAGAGAGAAAGTAAAAGAAGGGGGTTGGTTGGAGCTGGCCGATGAAGGTGAGCTTTTTCATCGGAAGGGAACTAATTTCACGACGATGAAAATGCACGTTTACAGAGCGGCCTGGTGAGAGCTGACAGAGCCAGCAGCAGGCTCTCTCACCAAGGTAAAAGGAGAGAAAACCAGGTAGAGATCCTCGTAAAGAGCTGACTCGGCGACCGAAAGAGAGAGAGAGAGAGAGAGAGAGAAAAAGAGAGAAATAAAAAAGCAATGCCCCGAGCGAAACACTGAATGCACCCTCTCTTCTTGTACCGCCCAGTGCAAGAGAGGAGGGGTGGTTTTGTAACTTTGTGACAAAAGTACATTTCCATTTCCGGCCCGCCCCTGAAATTAGCGTCGAATTATTTACGCGACGACGTCATCAAAGCTTGAGGAGAGTAGGTGTGGGGAGAAGAGAGAGAGAGAGAGAGAGAGGGTGTGTGAGGAGACGCGCGCTTAAGGTTTTCGAGTCGAGGTCGAGGCCCAAATTCGAGCGGCGCGTGACCCAATGACGCTCCGACACTCCGCAACCGCATAATGGAAAGGGGACACCACTCTCGCCCTGTTTTCAGTCAAGTGTCAGTTGGGGCTGTCTTTTGTTCCTCTCGGGAGAGTTTTTCATTCGCCAATAAAAAGCTTTCGTTATACACGTTTTCTTCGTAGTCTATTATTGTCGTGTTTAATTGCTACGTGGTATAATTCATTGTTTTCATTTGCAATTGGATTTATTAATACGAGCTTTGTTAAGAAAACTGTCACTATTTGAATAAAGGAACTTGTAATTAAATTTATGGAAATAGTAGGTCTGCCAATAAGTTTTTTAACCACTGTAAAATACAAGAAAGACGTAATATAGAATATGGAGAATTCCCGGTACCGAAATCGGAGCGTAGACAAAAGGAGCGCAGAGAAGAAGGCGAGGGAAGATGAGGGCGACGAAAAAGAGCGTGATGTCCGGCCGGCTTTTAATCGTCGACCTGCCGCTCCTTTTTCCGCCCGGCACGTATGCCGGAATCCACTTTAACGAACCTCATTAATTACACGGTGAGCCGCTCCGCCTCTTGTTTACTCGAACTCTGATTAACCCTTTGACGACGTCGCCTTCATTAGCCGAAGAAAACCTTCCCGTCTCCTATTATAAGAATCCTCTCTGCAACAGAGATATGTATTAACGACAATGGAACGAAAAGTGTAAATAATGTTCTATTATTGATAGTATTGGAGATAATAATTAGAACGGAAGTTTAGCTTATTTTTTTTTCATTCACACCGTTCAAATATCAAGTATCGTAAGTCACAGTGACCTGTGACAATGCATCACTAAAGGAAAGCGAGTGGTTCGAAGGTGTCCGCAAGCCGTAAAGGGCGCTAGCGTCGGCATATTCGCGGCCGTATTAACGTCACGCGGCCCAAGTTGAATATTCACGTCGGCTTCCTTTCGCGAGTGCATGTTTTGTGTTTGCCAGCGACGCTCCGCAGCCTCCACTGTCCTCCACCCATAAATATGCATGCCCATATCCGCGCACACTGCCGAATATCTGTTTTTGTCCTCTTCCGCTACCGCCGCGCCCTCTGCCAAGTTGCCAGACTATTCAAACTATCTGAATTTCGTAGGGGATTCGGTGAACAAGCGATCCCCAAATCTCCTCGCACGCTTACACACTTGTTTTCGGCTGGCATATGTATGCAATTCCATTTGAATGTTTCCCTATGTTTGGCTATTCTTTGATTGTTATTAATAATAATTTAATTTAATGAACAGATCGTTGGAAATATCTGATAATACGTATAAATTACTCTGCTAGGAAGAATATTTGCTGAATTATCAGTGTCAACTTATTTTACCACGACTTACTCCGAATCTAAATCATCAAGTTAAACAAAACCTTTCCTCGTATAATACTATACAAATTCTAACTATAGCAACGAGAAAATCTATAATAATCATACAATCTACTGGTGATTCAAAGCCAACTGAACCACTGCACACTAGTAATTCGCAATGTGCTCACCTAACCAAATAAGAAGATGAAACTCGCAAGTGCCATCACTTCTCGGCCAGATGGCGCGCACGTCGCCGACCGCACACGGACACAAGAGGGACACGTAAAGAGACGAGTCGTGCCGCGGAGTACGTCATGGAAGATACGTGGCCGTGTGCCGTGCAAGCCCGGCGACAGAGAGCGACGATAAGAGGGCGCTCGCGCGCTAAGAGAACTCCCGAGTGATATTGTACTCCTCCGAGAGAGTGCGACACATTCAACACCATAGAGAGAGAGAGAGAAGAGAGAGAGTAGAACGCCAGGCGTTCCAGATAGTCGGCGCTTTGTGTTTGCCCATTAATAGTGAACTACCATGCCTGGCCGGGGTTGCCTAGTCGGCGCTGAGAAATTAGCGGAGGCGCTAATTGTGTTACGTAACCTAGTTAGCGATGTGTGCACTTGGAAATTCGAAGTGAAGATCCACCTCCATTCGTCTGGGCCGCCGCCGCCGCCGACGGCGGGAGAAGGAGAAAGTGCTTTTTCTCTTCCTCTCTCCTAATTACCGAATCGTTCCTCGGGATTAATCGGTAGTTGGACTCTGATTTGAATTGGACGAAAGGCAGACTGTTTTTTTTTCGTTCTTCGGCAGGTTGGAAATTTTTCTTTTATTCATTATAGATGAACTGTTCTACTTTAAACTATTATTAAAATAGAAATATACAATTCTCTAGCGATTGTGGAATTATTTTGGAAAGACCATTAATGAAATCATTTTATGTCAAACGTAAATCATACAAATACAAATTGTATATTCGGCAGTGGGAGGGACGCTAGGCGTCGGATTAGGTGCGCCAGCACTTAGCAATCTTTATTAAGAGATAAATGGAACGAGGGTGGAAGCTGGATTACCCTTTGGGTTCGCAGTTCCAAACGTTGAAGCCTGCCAGCTTTAATAATAAATAATAGTTCCCTTCTCTTTCTCTTTCTCTCGGCCGGCCCAGAGCGGATTTGCAACAGTTATTCGCATTGTAACAAAGTTTTTCAATATTAAAAGCCCCCGGCGGGCGCCATTATCGGATTGAGCGCTAAGCCGCTGGCGCTAGTGCTAGCGCGCGCGCCCCCATGTTGAAAAGTACATTATGGGGAACGCGCGCTGGATGCGGATAAGCCGCGTTATGTTTGACCGAAACCGCAAGCGTGCCATGAATATAATAACAAATCAATACGATCGTCGGTGACGACACGTGGTGCACCCTGTATTCGTCTCAAAAATATTTTCTAGTATAACAGGGTGTGTTGCATTTTGTGAAACTGCCTGTATATGTAGAGGTTATGTTTGATTACATTTAAATAAAAATGTTTATATATTGTGGGAGACTTATTATCAACTGCCACACCGAGTTCTAACCTAACAACATGTCGAATTCGAAGTGAACTGAAAGAGCCTGTAGCAGGGAATGCTGGCAATCATGAGGGGCCTCGACTGGTTGCACGCGGAGTGCGAGATACGCCTTGAGAGCCATTAACCGAGACACTCGAGGCAGACTCGGCTTACCGTGGCGCCCTCTCACCGCTCCTTTTCCCGCCATTATTCCACGCGCGTGGGGGCGCTGCCGCTCGTCGCAGAATTCTATGATTGCAAAATGAATGCGCGCGAGTGGCGCATTGTGCGTCTCGCTAAGTTTACGCTCTGGCGAACAAAGGTCTCTTGCTACACTGCGAAAGAGAGAGAGAGCGTGGTGGAAATCTCGTTTTTCTTCTGATATTCTCGAAATTCCCTTTTCCGCCCGGGTACGCTTCGCTCCTTCTTACAATTGCATTTTTCATAGGTGCGCGTTGAATAACTCACTGGCATTCCAGTCCGGTTTTAAATGTGGTCTGGAATAGTTTCGACAACTTCGACGACAACCCCAGTTTATAACAAATCATAAATCGAATTTCGTTATTATAATAACACAAAAAGAAAGCTTTATGTGTTTTTTCTTACACTGTTTTAAAATATTTACAACCATTATAATTTCTCCATCACTTAAAAGACCGGTTAATAAATATTTATCGAAACCCCGTCTCTCTCCAATCATCAAATGGCGTCCCATAACATTTGACTCTGTCCTGGCATTGTTCCTCCGGCGGCAATTATGTTTATCGCAGCGATAAGCCGAGGCAGGGTGGGCTGAAAATGTCGATGTCACCGGCGCAGAGAGACAGAGAAAGCGCCGTAGGAACAAAGGCCGGAAACTGCTGGCTGCAGTCGAAATCATTCATTAAGTGGGACGAGCCGGAGCGAAGCGGATGAATAGCTTCGGCGCGGAAGGGAAGAGGGTGCTGGCTGCGGACGAGCTATTATGTGATTGCTCATTATTGTTTTACGATCCCGGCGAGCTATCCTTGCGAAGGAGCTAGTGGAGCGAAGTCCGGTAATAAAATCAAAGTACCGACGCTCCCCGGGACACTCGCAGCCCACTCCCTCCCCTCCCCTTTGCCACCCCTCTTTTTTTATCTCGCCGCCGCCTTTCCTGGAAGCAAGAAACCCGGTAACCTCGGACGATGGATAATTAAACGGCGCGGACTCGTTCCTCTCCAACTAAGATTCAATTCTTTCGCTATTGTTAAATGTTACTATATTTATTGTAGATCACGTTTTTTTTAAACAGACAAAATTTCCTTGTAATCTGACATTCCCACTGTTGAAATATTTTCGAATCGATCCTTGTCAAACTCGACCGAATAAAATCAGAAAAAAAAAGGGGTGAAAATATCCCGCAAATACAACAGAATAATTCACAGTAACGAGTGGGCACTAGTTACCGAGATGTCGACTGGCCTATAAAGGCGACGGTATACGGACGCGTCGTCCGTTATTCACTCGGGACGACGCCCTTTCCGGCGTCGTTCTCCGAGCGCGCGCGCGCGCGCGCTCAGCTCCCCCTGTATTTATTACCTCGTCGCTAGTCTCTCCCATTGTCCGCCTTTGTACCGGCAAGGTAAACGCACCGGGCGACAACATTCCCAGACTTGGAAATCTCTTATCCGAGATAAAGCCGCGGAGTTAAGAGTCCTTCCGGTTCTACCGGATACCGCGATAGGGGTAGCTTTTTTTGGGGAAATTATTTATAAGTATACGAATATTTATTATAAAATATAAAATAATAATTATAATGAAATACGGGCAGTTTCAAAATGGACACAATCAATAGAAAATATAATAAATCTAGACTCAATGATTCATAAATCTCTTTCTGAAGAAACCGCGTGCATGGCTGGTCCAGAAACTCGGGCATCCTGTCTTGCAGCAGGGATGCTGGGCGGCGGGACATGTAACGAGAGGAATCCCACGGGACATTCAATTTCCCTTGAAATATTAGTCGGCCGGAACGCGCGCCTGCTCTCCGCATTTACATTTATATTTACATATAAATCGTCGGTGGCGCGCGAGCGCTACGGAAAAATCCCCTCTTAAATCTCCCAACAGCCGGGGGAAGGGAGAGGAGAGGGGATTGGTCCATGGTTGGATGCTGGGCCGACAATTAACGGAATACGATCGAATCAAAGAATTACAGGAACAAGCAGATTCCATTGAGTGGGCAAAGTATTTCGGTGCTAATAAAAAAAGTTTCGTCGAGTGATTATTCATTATACTTGTTTGTTATTACGTATTTATAAATCTTAATTAAATCCATTATTAAGAATAATCGTTGTTATTTCATATTGGCAGGTTTGATGAAATATAAAAATAGTTATTTATAAATTTTCATTAAATCCACTGTTAAGAATAAGATAGAAAATAATTAATGTAAAGTTTCGAGAAAACGTGAGATATCTTTGACATCCTTTGCTAATATCAAATGTTTCCTGCCAAGCAACACATAGTGCTTTGCTTTGCCCAGCCTGTTTCCCAGGTCGGAGAGGTAAATGTACAATACAAACGCCGCCACAATGGTAAGTGGAATTCCCTTTGATGTCGTAGCGGTCTCTTGATATCCTGCAGGATTTCCTTGTGTCCCCCCGAATAACCTGCTCTCCCGTTCCAACTGCGTTCAGGATTACCCACTCGTCTTGTGATTCCGATGGACGCCACTCCAGGGCGCCCCATTCATCAGGGCGCGCCGCGTCCCGACGCCAATCGAACCCCGACGTCCTTGCCTTTATCTCCATTCGCGCCACTTTATTCTGTAAGGCGAACAAATCGAATTAGCTCTCACTCACTTTCTTTCCTTCATTTCTTTGTATTTGAGATAAGTTTATTTAGGAATGTTTGTCTTGATTTTTATCTTGTAAATAAATAGATGTGATTGTTGTTAGGATTGGTATTATTTTGGCAGGGTTGATTGTTAATTAGCTTGTTAAAGAGAGCACTTAAAAGAATTCTATACATTTATTATGCGTATGAATGAATTACAGCGTGGCTTTCTTGTCAGTCGAAACGCCTTTTCTACTCTCCGCGAATAATTAGACGCGGTTTCGCCCTCGGAAAAAAAAGTCCGAGGCGCGCGCGCGCGCGCGCACCGGGCGTTTTATCCGGCGTTTACTTTGAAAAAGTGCTTGTTTCAGCGGGAAATACAGTGGCTTTCGAAAGAGTCATATTTACTTGGTGCTGGCAACTCGGCAAATGTTTAAGCGCGCAACCCTTTCATTTCTGTCCCTCGCGAAAGCGCGCATCCCTTGCTCCGAGACTTTCACGGGAGATCATTTCAGAAGCCGGGGTCATTTGCTCGCCCTAAAATGAATTAAGGTTACCCTGCGTTACTTTTAAGGATCGACTAAGATTTTTATAATATCTGTGAGCTGGTTTATTAATTAATTTAGTAGATTCTTAATTTTAGCAACAAAATGAATGTCCAGATCTTAATAAAAAAATTATAAGTTATAAAAGAATGCATTGTGAATGCTAGAAAAAATCAGCCAAATCATTAATCATTTATCTGACGAGATAAAAAAATTACAACATGCAAGATTCATCAGTAAAATAATTATTTTGATTAAAGACAAAGTCATATTTAATTAAATCTTCAATCATCATCGCTCTCATCCAAGACGCTCCGAGTGCGCAAACACTTTGCAGCTGATTGCCGTAACCAGTGTCGTGACGCGCGTTTGACCTCCATTAATAACCAACTCGGTTTATTCTCGGCAGATTGTAAACATAATTAAGGGTCTCGTTAACATGGGCAAACGGTGGCGAGCGTCTGCTGGCTCGCACTGGTCCACACAGCCTCAAGCTCGGCTTTCTCTCGCGTCGTCAAGAAGAGGGGATGACTTTTTCATTAAACATTACTTCCGCCCTTTTCTCGGATCCGCTTACATCCGACTCCACTTTTGATTACATCTCGCCGTTCACTTTGTTGAACTTTCTTTATGGTACAGGGTGGTTTAGGGGTGGTTAACATTTGCTGCTCGTTGGAATCTTGAAAAGGGATCGTTCGGGGGTTGTTTTTATTGGATTTAAATGATTATATTGGTAATTAAGTTTGCGTTAAGTCTGACATTGAAAAACACCCTGTAAAACTGTCAAGAATGATATATTTTATAACAGATACCAATTATTATTAATACCAAATATTGCCGTCTAAAACACTGAGTCACCAATAAAGGAGAACTATTCTCATCCGAGTTTCAACTGCGCAATGACACGCGGAAGGATCAGCGAAGCGAGTAACGCGGAAGGGATGATGACTGGCGCGCAGTAGGTGGAGGTGAAAGAGGATCGGGATGGGAGGGCAAATAGAGGAGGTATAGGTCAGTTTGGAAGGGTGGAAGTTTCTGGGAAACGGGCGGGCGAGATATTACGGAACAAAGAGCGCCCCGCCGGGCGAGGCTGGCTCGTTATTGTTTCATGCGGCAAAATATCGCATTCTATTTATGCCCGCCTGACAGCCGCATCCAGAATTCACGAGGCCCCAGGATTATACATTGCGGGGTGCGCGTCGCGTCACGTTATTCATCTTACGAGCCTTCGTTGCCCCCGAGATGTACGTGCACGTGTGCCAGATAGGCGGCGGCACCTGCATCCTTCGCTTTAAAGGCCAAATTATTGTGAAAACGAAACTAGAGGTAACATTAAAGTGATCTTATTACTCTCGTGATACATTCAGTTGGTATTATTGAGATAAAAGTACTTTTATCTATGTTGAGTTTTTTTATATATTAATATAAATATTAAGACATAACAAAAGTCTTGCAATATCTCCGCCCTCCATCACATTTAAACAGGAAAGAATGCTACACAAGGCTGAAAGAATTCGAGCGAGGAAAACCGTGGCGAGCCAAGCGAGAGTAAGAGGGGCCGGAAATGGTGGTCCAGAGAGGCGGAGACGAGTATGGATGCTGTGTGTACCAGGTTCGAAGCGGCGGATCGCGAAAATAGCGTCGAGTACAAAAGTTCCAGGACGGAAACCGGCTATTTATAAGGCGGAAGTGGCTCGGCCAATTTGAAAACAGGAGGAAAGTGTCTCTCTCTCTCTCCCTCTCGCTTCCACGCTCGCTCTCTCCTGGAACTTTCCTGGAACTTCGCGGCCGGATTCACCCCATAATTCTGCTGCTAGTTATTCCTACAGTTGCGGTGATATTTTCGGAACGCTAAAGCGACGCGAATATAAATTCCAATGCCTTCCGATAAAGGATCAAATCTTCCAAGGAGAAGGGTTGGGAAACTTGAGCCGCAATAAATCCCCTAGGAACAACGAATTTCTCCAGTGGACCGTTCCTCGATCGATGTTGCACCGTCGCTAGTTCAAAAACAACGCTTTGTTGACAATAATTCCTTCCCAAGTTGGTTGATCCTGTAAATAATTGCACTAGGAACACTGAATTCACGGGAGAACCACTCGCTTTTGCATCAAGACTTTGATACTCGAACTTTATTAAAAATATATACATATCATACAAAAAAAAAATACTAGAAAATTTACAATTATCCTACACAAACCAATTTATACTCGACGCTGTTGATCCAACGCCAACTGAATCACCCTGTACACCAAGGAAGCTGTCGTAGTCAGATTGAAACACCCTTTTTCTCGATCCACCCTCTTCCCCCTTTCTGGTACGGTTGCTCCAATGAATAAGTAGGTGGAACAAGTCGCATCCTCGCGCCTGTTTTGAATCCTCCGCGCTACATCTACCCGCTCCCCTTCCCCCTGCGAGGGGGGGAGCACCCACTCGGCGACCCCGGACGGTTACTCGGAAGCGAGCGGAGAGGACGGAACCGGATCCGCCGTAGGAAGAGTCACGAGGCGAGGAGCACCAGACTCCTAAATTATTTTCCTCCCAGCGAAAATTATTCATGGCCCATTCCGCCACCAGAAAGAGACAGAGAAAGAGAGAGAGAGAGATGGGAGGAAGAGTGGGGGGAAGGTTCTTACCCGGCGTGATTTCGTTCCCGTTCTTTAGCTCCCTTTTGCGCTCGCTCCTTGTTCCCCGGCTCGTTAACCGCCGCCATAAGTTAGACGATTTCTTTGTATCGTCGCCGACAGCCGGTAGTCCTCTGCCTGCGAGTAGAAATATGATATCGCCGATTCTACGAGGGGAGAACCTTTAGCATATTGGGTCATCCGTTGTATCGCGTTAGGAGAGGTTATGTTCTACTGCTGCTGGCAAACAGTGCTTGACTTTTGATCCCTGAATTATTCTACGATAAAGTAAAATATTGTTTTTGTGCAATAACAACATTTAATATTACTCAATCTCCAAAACCATAATATGAAAATAGTAACACACCTTTTCAAATCAGAGAAAAAAGAATAAAAAAATCAATGGATTATCTTTTGGAAATCACTCAAAGCAATTTTGTACGACACAAATCGCCTGACAAAAGGCCTGCTGAAGCAGGTAGAAAAGGCATCCTGCATGAAACGTGGCGGAAGGTGGGGAAGCGTCGGGACGGCACGTGCCGGGTGGGGAGACGCGTGGCGGGCACGTGGCCACACCGACAAAGTGTAAACACACGGATCACGGATCAGAGGATGCTGTGTGCCGCATAGGCTTCGCTCAGGTAAGCAAGCACACAGCCTGTCAAGTGGAATCAAGTGCAGGGAGATCGAAAGTCCTCTAGGAAAGTGTACTGACTTGTATCAAGCGCCTGCAATCAAACCTCATTGATTACTGTGTTCTGTTTTCGTTTTTTCATCTTTATTTATACATTTCAATATACAAACAGAGGTATTTATAATGGAGGATTTTTATTTTTTAACAAATTGTTTAATAATTTTTGTTTTACCCAAATATTGTTTTAACGTTTTTCTGTATTTATGTTATACATACTATTATATTATATAAACACATATACATCGTCTACACGTAACTTGAAACTCATTAAATATTCAATGTAACACTATAGTGCGACATAACCTCAATTTCTACATAGCGATTCAATAGCAGGTGCTTGTCCAGACATCCATCGAATCGTCGGTGACATTAGCCCAGTTTTGCGTCATCGGAATGCCCTTTCGTGGAAGTTACGACCATAAGCGGCCCTTTCGTCGTTAGTGATAGGCCCATTTAGCAAATATACAATATCCCCGCTGCGATACTGTTTGATAAAGGGAAATTCGGCTCGTGCGGCCGTGCAAACATTTCGCAGGGGTTTACGCGAATCCGCGTATTTCGCGTTCCAATTTACCAAGCTGACCAGGTGTGACGGAGAGAGAGGCAGAAAAAGAGAGAGACACGTGGGAAAATTGAAACATTCTGCAAAATGCGTTTCCCCGCCGCCGAGCATAAATTAACTGGAGCGCTACAAATGTTTGCGTTCGCCTCCGTCCTTTTTGACGGAGCCTCGAATTATTATTAATAAATCGGGGAAAAATCAGAGTCAATATTCCGAAATCCCTCGGCAACTTATTTCAATAACATACCGGGGGATCCAATCGTAAAGTTCAATCCTTGTAAAGTAAGAATAAAGAATAGAAAGGAAAGAAAACGAAGAATTAAAATAAATAGAATGAATAAATAGAATCTAATTTCTCCTTTAAACGTTGCGCGAGTAGCGAGATAAAAATCATAGATAACAAGAGGAAAGCAGACAAGATAAAATACGAAGATACCTAAAATCGCCACCAGAGCGCAGCACGTCCAAGAGGCAAAAAGTGGGAGCACTCTAAGGTTAATAAGGGGAAAACGTAGAGAAAGGGGGCCAGCGAAAACACGATAACACCATTACCCAAACATAATGAATTTATCGCTGGCTAACTTAAGAACAATTAATGCGGAACTTATGACGCATTGTTTCGGACCGGCATCCCAAAGCCGGCGACTATTTTCCTGTCCGTGCTGCACAGCTGCTCTCTCCGCTCCATTGTTCGGCGAGGAGGCTGCGCCGAGCCTTTTGAGTTATACAGCGCCTTTCAGACACGGATAATTTACGGCGCTACTTTTAGCTACGGTTTAAGTGTTTATTGTGAGACTCGCCACAGTAATTCGGCCGTCGTTTTGATGCGCTTCCCGGAGTTGGGATTATGAGATGTGTATTGTTCGGGATGCTGGATGACCTCGAGTGCGAGGTTAGTTTGTATTGTTGGCTGAAGTGACCCTTCATGCTTGGCGAAACGGACGAGGGTAGACATAACCTTATTCTCTGTTATGTTTCCCTTGGAGGTTAGGGAGAATTAATGATAAAACAAGATGGCCGTTGCGTGTATACTTTAGAGGTTATGAAATAACTGTAACCTGAATTAATTTATCATTCGGATAAATGATATTCTACAAAAAACATCTGCGATTGTAACATTAAAATGAAAAAAGGAATAACCAAAGAATTCCTAAACAAACCATCCTAAAAACATTCCAGAGATTTATACAAACGATTCCTGGTAGATTTCGCGGCTGACCCAGCAGCATTATTCCCTAGTAATTCAAAGTGATGTATGTACAAGCCATCCATGCTGCTCTAGATGAAGATCATTTCGCCTCGGACGCTTTTTACTAGCTGGCTCGGTCGACTCTCAAAGGGCAATGCGCGTAGATCTTTGCTCTATCCAACCTGGATCGCTCGGGACATTGCGCATTATGCATTTTAATGGGCGTCCGCTCTGGCATTTATGGCTTTCCATCGTAAAGGTATGCTAATCCAACCTAGCTTCATCCTGAAAAGCGTATTATCATGACTGCGCGCTTTCTTAACAACACTTAATTCCGGACGAAAACATCCCACCGAGTTCATCGACGACCCATGATTCATGTTCCGGCATCCAATACAATTGACTATTATTTTATTACATATATTATATATAAAATAAAAAAATCCTAGTTAAGTTACAACCAATAGAATTCGAAATTCAGGGATACATTTGTATCTCCGGTGTACTATATCAATGATTCATGGAGGTTCGAGTGATTTACGCGAGTGCTATTGTTAGTCGGACGCCCGATGACAACGTTATTTTCACCGGCGAGCGAGTCCCGGATTCCGAGAAAGCAGGACAATTTCCTGCTGGCAGGAATGCGACGACCCCGCCACCTATCGATGAACGCTCCAATAGAAATAGAAACTGGATGCTAGTACCACATTCACAATGCCCCCTCCCATTTCCCCCTCCACTTTCGGGGACATCGTCTTCTGACAGATAAATTTCTCTGTCCTAAACCTACGAATGGGTTCGCTTCAGTGAAAATGCTCGGCCGAATACCATTTATTCCGCTTCCTGGGAGCGGCTGATAGATCGTTCACCTACATAGGAAAATTCCGCTCTGATACAAGTACACTTTGATTCCTTTTATTTGTTACACTTGACTATTTTATTTATCATTCTTGTTTTTTTGTGGATATTTGTTATTGAATTCGTATTGGATTTGTATTTTTTAATAAATGCTGGGTATGTGTAAATCTTTGATACAGTTGTTTCGTTCGTATTATTGGTAGTGTTAATTTGGGAGTTAAATTTCATTGAGTTTAACATAGTTGTATTTATGGTGCACTTTGAATTCTATTTATTATTAAAATACATCACATTGACATTATTATGCTAGCATTATAGTGAAACTTTCATTGAGCTACGGTAGGCGACACGTAAACCCAACAATGTAAATCCACTATAATTGAATCTAAACAGAAATTCATGTATACAACGGCGCCCAATTACTTCGGCACACAGACTTCCCTTCGCGTCTCACGGCAAGTGGACTTTAAGCCTCTTCGATTAACCCTTTTAATGGAAGCGAAGTCCGAGAACAGCCATCAACGAACTTGCAAACCTACACCTGGCATTTTCTCTCTCGTTTTTGTTAAATAACAATAACCCTCCGCTTTTTGTTCGGTGCCATTCAAGATATTTTCTCTCGGAGCCCTCATTTTTTCGTCGGTCTGATTACCAAAGCTTTCCTTTCTCTTCCCTTTTTAACGCACCTCGTGTTTTTTTAACGCCCACCGCTTTTAATGAAAATTTCCCTACGCTTCCCTTTTCTACGTTTGTCTGTCTCTGTGTGTGTGTGCGTGTGCGCGTGTGTTTCCGGGTTGCTTTTAATTAACAGACAATTTCAATAAAATATTTAGAAATCGAGCGGGTGCCCGCGCGATGACTAAATGGACGTGACAGGTGTTATTTCAGTCGGCCGCCGCGGACCAATTACTCTAACGAGCCCGCCTTTCCAGTGATTACTGAATATTTCAGGTTTGCATTAACGCTCGATGACTCGGTAATGACTGCCTATGCTTTCGAGGGTTCCGAATTAGAATTTAGAAAAGAATACGTAGGCTTGCTTGATTCATATTAAATGAAATCGTCTCTTATAATACAATAATTCCTTATTTATCCAATTACGAAATGAAAACAAACTACACAAAAATATATAAAGCACTTCGTCAATAATAATACAACAAATCCAATATTTCATATATACAAAAATCAAAAGTGAATCACTGTTATACTTTCTATTAAAGTCACAAGCATTCTCCGCGCTTCGAGCGCTCCCAGCGGCGAAATCCGGCGGCTGGCTGGAGTCACGCAAATCGGCCGATCCCGGGTAACGAACTCGGCAATCGCCTTAATCAAGTTTACGGGATAACTGGTAAACGCACGTTCGAGCACCGTAAAACCCTGCATACGCTCTAGCCGGCCACACTGCTGTGCGGTCTTTCGCCCGGGCAACTTGAATTCCGATCGGGTTTTGACAAATTGTCCTGCGACCGCTCTCATTTCCCGCCTCCTCTTCGAATCCTTGCTAAACATTGCATCAAACTTGCTGCATTCTGTTTTTTTGACTACCAGCTATTTCTGTCTGCCTTTTTTTATTACGAATGAATGATTTTTTTAACTTTTTGTTGATTAAAAAGATAGATATTTCATTATGGCTTGTCGTAATTAAGACAATGTTGCAACAGTATTTTAATCAGACTCTTGATTGAAGTTATATATGAAAAATATATAATCCCCGGCAATCAGGAATGTTTAAATTTGGAAAAAGCGTAAATACAATTGAAGCGAGCATTCCTCAATTTATGCAATCAATATTAAAGTAATGAGAAGGCGAAATTAGGGCAGAATTAAATCGATAATGGACAATAGAAATTTATCGGTTGGTTTCCGATGGATGTTGCGTGTTCCTGGTGGAAACTGTGGTGTCTAATGTGTCTGGGGATGCTCTCCCCAAGGATCACGAGGAATTGCACGCGGCCCATTCTTTCCCCGGGATCTTTTCTATTGGTATAGGCCTCAGGAGGATCCCTTTAATTTCCCCCCTACTAATGAAACTTCTCTGACTTTTCAGCAGGAACTTTAGTTCTCATCATTTAGACAGTTGTTATTGCCAAAGCTGCCTCGCCAATTCCAATTTATTAACTATTAACAATTACTTCCTAACGATATATTTAAACGAAAAATAACAAAGATATAGAAGAAGAAATAGGAGAATCTAACCTAATAAATCGAAAGTTTCTTATTGGTCCAGCTAAACGCGACGGTGGCGCCGCCATCGTCGCTCGTAGCAGGGTCCGCTCAGAGATTACAGGAAAATTCATTTCGCCATTCGGCTGTGTAACTTGGGCGATATTCGAGACTACATTTACCGAGTGGATAGCCGCTCCTTCTCTCCCACTCTCTCCCTCTCTCTCTCTTCGAGGTTGTTACGTGGAGAGAGCTGAGCGGGGTGCTCTCCTAAATCGGAATATCCCGGCGAGGCTGGCGCAAGCACGCTTCCCAATTCGTATTTCAGGGCGTCGTGCGCCGGCTTTTCTCCGCTATATTCCTACACACACATACACATACCTTCGTCTTGCTCTGTTTGCCCAAGGTTTTACTGTGTTTGCCGTCCGCGCCCTCTACCTTATTGTTATTTATAACCGGCGGGAGCCGCTAATACGCTCGCCGGCTTAATGAAAGTCGCAGATGGAACCCTCGGACATCCGCTGGCCTTTCCCATCCATGGTGTCACGTTCGAGTCTTCTTCATTCGAGTTTATTGTACCTGTGGTTCGGCATTGATAATGTTTCATCCTCGGATTTCTATAAAAAAAAATATCGGGTGTTTTAATGATTGTGTACATTTCTGGATTTCTGATACTAGTTGATAATCGAGTTTTTATTTGAAATACCAGGCATATGTAAAAATTTCGTGATATACATTAAATATTCATTAAGTTTCCATATTTGAAATCCTGTATTTCTAGTTCGTAATAATTATTCTAGAATTGTTTTAACCTCATTATATATTTTATTAAGTACACGACTACCATTAATTATTACACTCCTGTAATCTGGCCTCATTACACGCCCAAGGCAGATATTGCTAATTATATAGTTTGACGTAGAACGTCTCTCTCTCTCCGCGTCTTATGTATATGCATATGTATTAGTTGTATAATCCGGTTGGATGGCTGGAGCGGCTGAAATCGAGACGGAATTTGATCCTAATATCGAGCGGAGGCATGCATATCGTTATGCAGATAGGACGTATCAGGGGAGACTCTAGTTTAATATGATTGACAACGTCGTAGTACACAGACAGATATATGTCTACGCGGAGAATTTCGGTAGCGTGATCAGGAGTCGAAGGCCTGAGAGATGCAGCAGCAGCAGCACACATATTCTGAGACGTATTTGCGTATTCGAATCTGTCGATGACAGTGTCTGGTTTGAGTTGGAAGGAAGATATTATTGATTTACATTTTATTTCGAGATTATGGAAATGAAAAAACGTGCATACGATGATAACAACAATAACAACACGTAGGATTCGAACTCGTAACCTTTCGATTGGGAAAACTGTCCCTTTACCACCTGAGCCATTTCGATGTTTGGTTTACTGATTATAAATAGTAGAATTATTAACTGGGTTAGAATAGCTTCTTTTTTTTTTGTATATATTTATTTCTAAAATATTTGATTTTGTCGAGCTCGTACTGTTTCTCCTTGAAATTACATGATTGGAAAACAACGTGTTTATATAAGAATCTGACGGAAAAATATATTTTCCAATTTATTTCCAACCCTGTTATAAATCAATATTATTCGAAGCAGAAAATTCTTGAAAACTGCCAGATATTTAACCGAGAATTCTCCACCAAAACAGACTGTCCAATATATAGCAAAAACCAGTTAAAAAATACAAGAAATCCAATATTTAAGACAGCCAAACAGAAGCACCGATCAAATTAATTACAAGCGAGCTTAATCGGCTAAACACTAGCGATTAGCATCAACAGTCCACAAAATCCATGATACGAGAAATGAAGCCAACTCGAGATCGGTATATACCGAAAAACGAGATAGTAGAGAAAACTCGAAGCACGGCTGGATTGCACGCGTGTAACATTACCCTCGGCGAATGTGTAATATTCATTTCCTCGAGTAAAAGCTCTCGTTCTCCGGCTCTCGGATATCGGAAAAACAGCGGGGCGTTTCCGTTGGTAAATGTCACGGAGCCGAGGCCGGGGTCGGGCGGCTGCCCGCTGCCCACATATTACCAATCAATTTGCCTCTGTCGATACAGAGCGAGAGAAAGACGGAATATAAAAGGGGGCAGATGGACCCGGTGGATGCTGGAAAAGTGGGCGCGCTCCATCATATTTAACTTAGATAGCCAATCACTCCTGTCACCGGCGGGTGATAGATTATTTTAATCAAGTTATTCCCACCCAATCATCTACCGCCGAGAGAGAAAGAGAAAGGTCCGGAGTACACATGAAAATAAAATTAACAAAGAGAGAGGGCGCGAGGATCGGGCCAAATGGAGCCTTAACCTAAAAATCGTTAGTGTCCAAGTTTTTCCAATAATCCCGCCTCCGCGCTGGCTAAGTGGAGATTGGTAATTTGCTTCCGCCTCCCCCTCCTCCTCCTTTCCAACGACCACCCCTTTCATCGAATCTGTTTTTTAATTCCGTGGATGAGCGATTGATTGGACTTCTTCACCATTACCACTTCGATTTTACTGTCCGCGTGTCTGTGGATATACAGATATTGTTTTTAAAACAGTGTTGGCACTGCCAGTATTGTTAGAATACATTTTATAGTGAAAAGATAATTGTCTTCTTCGAGGAAATGATTGTTTTTTATAGTTCTATTTAAACTTCTTCAAAGACAGTATACACAAGTACTTATTTTACCGACATATATATTGATTCATTTAAATCACCCTGGCAATCCTGGCGCATGTAAGAGCCATTCTAACCTCCTCGGGGAGGTTAGGAGAGCCTCGTGTGAATTCTGATAAGATAAGGCGCACCCCTGTAGCGCCGCTACTGGTATACATATATCTCAAGCGGCCTCTAGCGATAAAAGAGGGTGCCCGACACGTGTATTAGCATCGCCACTGGGTTACGCAACCGCCTGATACATCGGCTGATAGCATCCTCGGGGAAGGAATTAAGCTCCGTTCAGACTATCAACTCACTTCAGACGCTATAGCAGTAACTAAGTACTTTAGTGAGGTTATGATACACTTCAGAGCGATTTTGATAGCTATCCTTCTTGTTATAGGTTAACCATATTCTTTTCACAATGATATCTCTTTATCAAAACAGACAATAATTTTCATGACTTGTTATTCTTTTATAAGGCTGTATCGTTTGTTTTTTTTATTGGAGTGCTAACATCGGTTTTGATGTTAAAATTAAAAGTGTACCATGAAATTCCAACTTTATAAGTTGTTAGGTCGTTAATTCTTTAAAAAAAAAAGTAATATAGGCAACGTTACGATACTGCTGTTGTATATTTATACAACTCCAGCATATTCTCCCTTTGATACAAGGCGACTCAGTCGATATCCCAATTTTAATAGAGCGTCCACATAAATCGTAGCAACCGGAAGGTTGCTTTGTGTCCAAAGGAACTAGCGTCCAGTCGCACGATATTAGGCCCTCTACATTTTTCCGCGTCGCTTCACCGATCGGCCCCTTATGAATTTTCATTTTAGTATGCCGGCCAATGCCGTTCTCATAAAGGTCTGTGACCTGCTCCCAAGCACTCGGCTTTGTTATATGCAGATATATTCGATACACTCTTCCGCTACAATTAATTAAATCGGGCACACTACCGCCACGGCTCTGACACGTCCGCCCCCCTGCGAGATCCCACTTCGCGGTGGCGCATACGAATTACCCGTCGAACCTAACCTCACTCGTGCTTCAAAGTAATAATTCTCACGTGCCACAATATCGGACGATGTAAGTTACGGTGAATAATAGAGAAATAGGAGAATTGGTATGCTGGATGCTCTTTGGAGAGATTTAAGATCTTTTACCATTGAACCTAACCTCACTCCAGACTTCCAGTAATGCTTTTTATGTACTTCAGTAATATCAGCGCTGTAAAGTGCTAAAAAAATAATGCAGAGAATAAGAATTGAAATACTTTGCATTCTTCTAAGACAATCCAGACCGTTTCCCGCCTTTTTTTACTCTTTCCCGCGCTTTTTCTCCCTCTTCCCGCCATTTCCGAAGGATTCCGAAACACTCGGACTTATTAAATGCAAAATGCCTTGGACAAACAATGTTTAATCAGACGCCCTGCTAGTGTAATCCTCGTCGCTACAGGTAACTTCAACAACGAGAAACGTAGAATCTTAAGGGGTTGGCTTTCCGGGCATACTTTCCTTCCCCGTTGTCTGATAATCCTCGGTCGGCCTTTCATTCTCTTGGCAAAGAGATTCCCGGTTTTTACGAGGCGAAGCGTTCCAGGAATCCCTGGCCCAGTTGAAGGAGTCCTGAAATGCTGGCTGGATACAGTCCGTGATGAAAAGAGCGAAGGGCTTAGCAAGTGGTGCTAAAGGGCGAGGGGGTTTAGGTTAGGTCTGGATTATTGGGATCATTGAGCCTCGATGACAAAACAGCTGTGGGGGATAAGTGTTTAGCGAGACCTAATTGGAAGAGTAAAGAACCTCGGAAAGAGATTCGATATAAGAAAGAACAAAAGTTCTATTAGAAATACATTGATTTTATTGTCTATTAAATATCTTAAGGATTCGATCTTCTACTATTTAAAGTCTATTTAAATTAAGTGGTCTGGTTTTATTAATATCTCTTTCTTTTATCAATACAAAAGGCATAGAATAACCCAGACAAATTGTGTTTATTATTTACAAAAGCAATGGTATCATGCTTTGAAGAAACCTTTAAAAGTTCCATCTCATTTTATCCCTCCCCGGAATAAGGAACTAAAATAACGCGTCGACAAGCCTGCGCCTGTAATACTCGTCTATTATTATTATACCATATTACCGTGAAAGCCGTTTGCCAGGTGGAAGCAGGCAGGAGTTCTCAGTGGCTTTCAGACGACAAGTGACGACGGCTAACCCCTTGCAACAAAGGGCCCCGAAAATCCAGCCAACTTCGAACTCCATCGCATTTCCCCGGAGCGCACTCATATTTCCCGTTAACGCCCGCAGCAGCAGCAGCAGCGCCGCTCGTGTCAAAGAGAGCAACTGAAAAACTCCTCTCGCTTTTTGTTCGCAGGCTGCGCCTTCCCAGAGGAGTGGAATGGTCGGTGGTTCCAGTCGGGGAACATCGAGTTGGTGACCATCAACGGCTCCCTCATCACCAGCAAGGGCCGCTGCATCGAGAAGAAGGACGACAAGTTCCTCGTCTACGAGCAGTGAGTGCAAATTCCCATTAACATTAAATACTTCTTTTTCGTTTTCAAAAGAAAGAACGAAAAGATAGAACTTTGTATTATTTAAATATTATCCTGATCTATTATAGATTTAAACATAAAAAGATATGTATATTTATTCCAATTCTAAAGCAATTATATTTATAACTGGACAAGAATAACAATTAATATTGGAGCTGGCAGTGTTTAACGAAGCAACTCACTGACACGAGCGCGGAGGGGGGTTGTAGCAATCCTGGGAACCAGGCTTTAGTTGTCCCAGCAGCGACTCTTCCAAATCGAGTTTCAATTGGCAGTAAACGGTGAGCCGCGTGTAATTGTCTCCGGGTTATCAACGTTATCGATTAGAGGACACGCGCGCAGGGGTTGAAAGGGGGTTGGAAGCAGAGATGGATAGCATTACACGCCCGGAGCGATTCGCCCGTCCACGTGCGTCAAGCAGTCGCGCCACCATCAGAGCCTGTCCGTCTACTCCAGCGACCCTTCTTTCCAGCTTTTATTAATTAACTGCCACCCCCCGACCCACCCCTTCTCTTGAGAGAAAGCGCCAGAGGCGACGTGGCAACGAGTGCGCTTTCGTATACACAAAACATTTCCCTCCTGAAATTCCATCCGGCTGGGTTGGTGGTAGTTGTCGTCGAGTCGCTACGATCGCCTTGAAAGAGAACTAACTTATGTTGGAGGGTTTAAGGTTAGGATAAGTGATTAAATATTTTTTTTTAAGTCGATATTTAATGAGAGGATAATAATATATGTTAGTAACAATTTAAAAATTCAAGGAGAATCCCATTTTTAATGTTTAACGTGGCAAAAACTGTATTTATCTTCTGTGACTCCATTCGTCCACCTGAGTTGTCCGCTCGGCGCCGCTGGAGTGCGCTGCGATCGCCCCAAAAGAGAAGTAGCATACAATAAACGGTTTAATATTGGAATCCATATTAATACATGGGAAATAACAAATACAAATTGCTCAGAGTTAAGTTTAAATCGATCCTTAATAAAAGGACACAAATAAATATTATTAACAATTTCCAAATGCAAGGAGAATTTCATTTTTAATGGCCGATGGTGCGCCCGCCTGGTTAGCAAGAGGTAATTGATCGGGCGGAGGCCGGCGATGGCCGCATTGATTTTTCCTTGTTCGTGCATTCGTCTTGCGCTCAGGAAAAGCCAATAACCGCCGCGAAAAAACAGCTTCGCCGCCATTACCGTTACGATTATGGGCGCGCGTTAATCAAGCCGAACGAGCGATGCACACACCCACACAGTACACATGGTACAGCTACACCGGATGTACGTCGAATTGGGCCACAGTTTAGCTTCGTTCCCGATTCGGATATATTGCGGAGCCGAGGGGCGATAATAAACTGCGATCCATACGTTTTCTTCTTCATCGGGATTGTGTCGAAGAAATTCTTTCGAATTAGTCAAGTTGATCGAGTATATGGAAGGCTAGATTGAATTTTATTATTGTTCGTATAAACATTTGTGTAAATATATGTAAACGAACATCAAAGAAGAGATAAATATTTCATATTCTAACTCTGACTAATTAAAAACTATTCAAAAAAGAAATAAACAAAAATCGACACAAATATAATGAGTTCCACACACATTGAAAACGAATGTGTCCCCATCTGGCGATAGTGGAAGGGGAAAGGTAGACAGGGAAGCAGACCGAATAGCAGAGAGATATAGATCGAGACGAGAGGAAAGAGGATTCTCGGAATCCTCGAAGAGAGAGGGTCGAGCGGAATAGGAGCGAGAGAGGGTAGAGTTGAGAGTTAAGTTTTAATTAATGTAATGGAGAGTAGCGCGTGATTAGCCTCCCAATCAGGTACGCTCCACTCGACGAGGTGTCCTCTGATACGAGCGCGGGGGAAGAAAGGCAGAGGGTACTTTGTCCTTCGAGCAGCATCCGAGGATCCTCTCGCCCGCTAAATGGACCAATCGAGGACGAATCGAGCCGCATTACCATTAAGATTCTTTGATTCCCCCCCTCGGCGGGGCGGAGGGGACGAAGCCGAATGAAACTCTACAGGGTGTTTCAAATATTTGAAGCATTTATTTCGAACGATCGATTGAACATTATTATTCACGATTCTTAAATAACATTTATATAACAGAATCCGTACAACATGTTCGACATAAATAATCAACGGGAATTGTACAGGTTGCTTCAAAATTTAAAAGAATGTAATACACTGTTCAGTTTAATGCGCTCGTCGATGACGCTGACAATCCAGCTGTAATTAGCAAGTCAATTTCCAGCTGGCAGGTGAACGGGAGGGGGAAAAAAAAAAAGACAGGAGGAGTAACAGCCCGCACAGGGAACAAATTGCACGGGGATGCCAGGCGTCCCGTTGGACGGCTGGCGATGTTTTTAATCGATAAACAGTTATCGCCGAGCGTAAACTCCAATCGCTTGTCATTACGCCGGATTATCGGTTACCGTTAATCGCCGGGCGAAGCCGGTGTCGAACACGCGCCGAAAACCCATTCGCCGCTTTCCGTTTGGTTCTTTGATAAAGAAGATCGAAATATAAGTTAATTCGATGAATGGTAAGTCGTTGCATTTATTTTTACTATTGAATACATCTCCGAACTTCTTTTTATATTTTGTTAAATTTTATTTAGATAAAATTGCAATGAAATATTTCTAGTATTAAAAAACCTTCCATAATTCTATTATTAATTATACAAATCTGAGAATAGTTAATAATGCATCGCCAATTAACTTAGCAGAGTTAAAGACACGAAAAAAGCCGAGTGCAAATAGTAGATCGGCTGGAAAGCGATCGGCATTACCGATAATAATCTCATTATTTTTAATGCGCCACGGCATTGACACCGGCTAATTGCGACGTAGCCTCGCCATTAGCCCATTCGCGAGAACTCCCAAACCCACTCCTCCCTTTTTGCTGAACGAGTCTGTGTCTGTGCAAAAAGCTTTTTCCGTCGGCGGCGCACTGTGTTGTGTCAGGTCAGCATTTCGAGTCGCATTTAATTTCTGGGCGTACGTCGTCGCCCATTGGCCTCATCGCCACCCTCGAAAATTCACCCCCGACTCAATTAATGCGCCCCGGCCAAGCTATATTCCATTATTTCCTGGGGAATCCTTCGCTTCCCCATTGTCCGGAGAAATCAGAATTTATCACCGAGCGTCATTACGCTCTCTGTATTTTCCCGACGACCTCCTCTTCCTCCATGAAAAAGCCTGTACACGCCACTCCAAAGTGCTCCAATGATCTCCGCGATCATCAATTTATTCCTCGAATTTACAATGTTTTTTTCGAAACATTAAAATCAATCCTCAATTTTTACAGTCTGCGACCCCTTAAATGCGCCAGGAATAAAAAGTAAGGGTGGAATACGCGAGGAATAATAGGGGGAAGGCATCACTAATAATTCCCATAGTTTTCCCTCGTCGGTTAATAGCTAGTTTCCGGATAATGGCTGCAGTAACGATCGACAATATGCGCAGCAATCCGAATTGCACTCGAACCCTTCGGCTTAGTACCGGAGAGAGGCCGTATTCGGGGGGGTTGGCCCCGGTTTTCAGGGTGATCCGTGGTGCACTGGTGCATGGTGGCTCGAGTATCGATTATCCGGCAGCGCCGTTAACGAGGCGTTGCGATGCTAAGATACCAAGATTACGTTACACTTAACTCTGCTTTAACGCTACCAAAGATCTTTAATAGAATACGAAAACCACCCCCTTTTTTTTGGGTACACACGAGTTATCAATTTGAATAATTGAATAACAGAAGACTCGTTGAATATTTTCTTTACAATTCCATTCTGAAGTATTTCCTTTTATATAAATATATATAAAAAAAAAATATTAATAATATTAAATTATCATTCAACAATGCCTCTCTCGAGAACTACTAAAATAGAGCGATTGTTCGCGGGAGGATTCCGTACCATAAACCCACTCACCATGCTGGCTCGCTAATTTGAATTAGAGTGTGGCGCCACCTTTTAAAAAGTCCGCAAAGCCAGATGGGGGGCCATGGTGGGAGGCGTCTGGACAAGCAGATAATTGCGTCCGCAAGTAGACTGAGTCTCGGCTTCCCAGCTCCTGTCGGCCTCCTAGTAAATTACATAATTTACCGTGCTAGTTGCTCTTTCCCTCTACTGAACAGCTCGCTCGCCTGAGTATCTTCTTCTCAAACTACTTAGCTATTTAGCGCCCTCTAAACCCTTAAGTCACCGCTGTCCGACTTCTTCCACTCCTACTTTCTCTCCACTCGATGACGATACGTAGAGATTTGCATGGCATCCTTTTTGTTAATATATTATATTGTTTAAATATTGTATAAAATATGCTATACAAAGGAATGATTAAGTAAATTATTTTAGTATGAGAATGAAATTCTGCAAATTATTGAACGATTTATTAAAAGACTCTAATTATACAAGCACAGCTAAGAATTCCTCGCGTCCTACATTGTCATTAGCAACCACCCAAAAATACCAAAACAAAGATAAAAAAGACGAGCGAGATGCAAGTCTCTGTGTGTGTCTGTGTCCGGCGGACACTTCGATTTAAAAAGAAAACTGGAGCAGGGTGTTGGCTGGCGGATAGATGACTATCAGGACATGATGGGGTCGCGCGCGGGGTCGGTTGCAGTCTCTCGTAGAAATGCGGAGGTAGCTGCGGACGAGGCGGGATATGGAGATCGAAATAAAAAAAATAATAAAAAAAAAGAGTTATATTGCCTTTGCGTCCGGAGTGACGAGGCCACACGTCGACGGCATATGAATAATATCGCCGCGACGTACCGGGATTTCCGCTCCATTCCGTCCGCGTATATACGTGTCCGACCCCTCGCCACCCCCCCTCCACCCCTCCCTCGACACCCTTCTCCTCCAGGAAATCGCGCGTACCATCCTCGATTCTCGCGCCGCTGATTGGATTCGAATTGCCCGGAAAGTTTATCCGTTGGATAGTCCGGCATAACTTTCGGGAATTATTTCACCCCATCGACACCCCCGCTGGGAGATCGCGAGACTAGAAAAGTAATGTCAATGGCGATCTTTTTTTTCGCCTCTATATTCCGATGGAATATCTTTTTTTTTTTTGAATTAAAATTAAGATTTAGGGTTGTATTGAAAAGGGATGATAAAAGTAAATTGTTTTTCTGTGACGGTTCTTCTAGTTTTCGGGAATAAACAAAGATCCCTTGAGACAAATGTAGGGGGTTGATCGGGGGTGGTGAGGAATGACCGGGAAGGGTAAGCTTTGGAACTGCACTCTTGGAACTTGTTCGATCAATCAGCTGACTGATCGAGCTCTCTACTCTCCCGCTAATCCATCAAGATAGCCTTGCGATACAAATCGCGTGGGAGCAGACCTCAAACTCATCCTGGAACCCTCGTCTACCAGCGACGCCTTGCTAATTGTTTCTTGCCCCGGAAGTTAGCTGGACAAGCATCAACCCTCGTTCACATTAAAGATACATATTAGTTTTGTAAAAGGATATAAGGAAAATGTGAATTTTTGTAATAATTAATAATTATCGATTAAAAAGACACAATTTGTATTGTAAATAATTGAGACTTTAATTAGAGAATTAGAGGAACCCTTGTGGAAGGAAAGCCATGGAATTAAAATGTAAGTTCGCAGGATCTTAAGGGTGCGATATTCCTTGGGGGCAGGGATCAGTGACGTCTAATAAAGGGTTCCCATAAATTCGAGTTTCCCCTGTAATCGTCTCGCGACTATTACCTTAGGTAACCGTGATACATATTAATTTCGGGCCTACGCTCGACACTCTTAAATCGGGCGTAAGCCTGAGCGACGAGGGTTCCGGTTAATGTCGAAGCTCTATTACATTTGCATAACTATTACATAATTAGAACTTACCACTCTGACCCGAATAAAATCCTAAAAACAATACTTTGATACATTTACCTTCCAATTAACGAGTATCCACAAACTATCTATTTTATATCTATCTAGATCGGAAGCCGTTGTAACTGGGTATTCTTCAAATTTAATTAGAGCGTCTACACGCCGACGAACGGCCGGGCAAATTAATGCTAGGCAGCCGACGGCGCCACAAGAATTGTCGCAACAACTCGGCTCGACATAATTAGTCGTTGAATTAGAGTATCCGGAGTCTCTTGGAATATGTAACGAGCTAAGCGTGAATAAGGGCGGCGCGCGAGCCTGGAATTGCGCGGCTGGTAATAGCGTGGCGCACACACACCCCCACGCACCCCTGGCACAGTGGCACCCCCGCCTCCCTAAAACACAGACACATGCATGGAGTTCTGTCGAAAGTAGCAGTTTCTCCTGATAACCGAAAGCGGCGGGACGGCCCGTTGAAATGCGATCGCACGCGCCGCCCCCGGAGCTTTCGAGGAAAGTTGCAGTAATTAGGTGGGAACGACACGTCTCAGTTGGCGTAATCCGATAGGAGCAGCTACACTCGCCAAGTGAGAGCCGAGTGCTCGGAATATCCGGCTAATCGCGCCGTTGGATTAACCAGCCATTATTAAAACTAGTCCACACGATCAAGAGGGAATTGGTTTATCAGGGTTAGGTCTGACTTTCTAAACTGGGGTGAAGGTTAGGTCTGAATTATGTCGTTGGATTAACTATTATTAAAAGTAGTCCACATTGAATCAAGAATTAGCGTCTATGGTAATAAAGGTTAGGTCTATCTTTTTAAATTGGGTCGAAGTTTGAGGGTTAGGTCTATTAGGGTTAGGTCTGGGTTAGGTTTATATTTTAAAACAGAGTTGAAAGCTTAACACTTAGGTCTGCATCATTAGATTAACCAGATATGAATCAAAATGGTTCAAACTAGATGGGGGATTTGATCTGCGGCATTATATTTGCTCAAATGTTAGGTTAGAATCAACGAAAACTATTTCAACAGAGCTTCATACTTCAATGAGCGAGATTAGTCGAAGTGGATTTGAAAATTGGTAATTCCACGTGGATTCGAAAAGGGTAATTAGTTCGTTTCGGACGAGGGGGGAAATTCACGGAGGGGTTGGGGGATCGATCTTCCCTGGCGCATTTAAACATCGGGTTCACGTGCATCGCGCAATTCAATTTGGAGGCAAAACGAGGTCCACGCGCTCCTCTCTCTCGCAGTGAGCGATGAATATTCCTGGAGAGGAAGGCGCGACAAAGCTGCATCCAATGCATTCGAAATTCGTCGCCCGGGGCGTCGGGACGTCGGTGAAAGACGCCTTTGAAGAGGAAGAGCGACGGAAAGAATCCCGGACGCTTGTTAACGCCGCTGACCCCCAATTTTCAAACGACTCTCTCCTCGTATTTTCCACGGAGGATGCTTGTTACCCGAGTTAACTGTCCACCAAGCGTAAGTCGTCATTTTATCTACAAGCATCATCCCCTCCTGTCAATTTGTCATTTACATAAATAAATAAACGTTGAATCTAAAAATAAATACATAAAATATGTATAAAAATATTTTATCTCATAATAAAAACAGAATCGATATTTCTCTCCGAACCAATTTCCTATAAAATATTCCAATATTTATTGCTTATGCAGAGTGTTGGAAAATTATCACCAAGCTTCAAGAGTAATTTTAGCAACAACCTATTATTCTTGAAATTGAATCATTGTTAGCGCAGACGGGAATTGTCATTCTCATATTTTTCGGCTTATTGACTTTCTACCATTGTCTCGCATCGACCTGGGACGGTTTAAATAGGGAAACTAAGGGTTGAAGGCGACAGAGCACCCTTCCCGAGGGAGGTAGAAGCGCGTCAAAGTGAAGCGACAAACACGACTGCGGATTACCATGCATTAAGAGTAACCACCCCATCGCAGCGAAAGCCATTCTTTCCATTTGCATCGGCGCCAAGTGAACTCTTCAAAGGTGTTTCCCTCTCATATTTCGACCTCTTATCTTCCTCATGGATGAATCACCGAGAAATTCCATTTGTACAGGCTCTCTCATAAATGGAAGACAGTACTTCCTTCCCCTTTTATATCTTTATTTATACTTCTATAATTCTTTCATTTAAAAATCGGGAATTATTCCCGAATACAATATTTGGCATATACTTTGAAAGAAAATTATAACATCCCCTATTATTATCCATCCAATTTCAATTAAAAATTAATCACTTCTCATTCCAGACAAACTAAATTACTTCGAGCAAGCAAAAAAAGAAAAAAAAACTTGAACAAAGAGGAAGAATCATTATTTCGAAAATTCTCATTTAACCACCAAAACTACCCCATCGCAAACACAATCGTTCTTTCCACTTACTTACACTTCAAAGGCGGTTTCCCCTTCGCATTTCGATCTCGAACATCAGCGCATAACTCGTCCGGTCCTCGCTGAGGGTGAAACAGAGCCGGGAGTGCGTCGGAGAGCGGCATTATCCTCGATGGCGGATAGTTGGGTGGTGGTCCTCGACAAATAGAGACAATTAAGCGGCTAATATGAGATGGCCAGTGGCGAGCACGTGTCTCTCCCTGTATGTCCGTGTGTGGGGAAGCGGCTGCTTCGTACACAACAATGCTCCGCCACTGCAAATACCACCGGGGAATACCAACAATGGCCATACTCACCGCCACCCCCTTTCATCCCCCTCTTCGTTTCCTGATCTCTCTTGTGTGGTCCAGCTGTCCTTCTCCCTCGCTCGAACTCCTCTTTCGACCCTTGTTTTTCAATCTTCCGCATTCACTATCATCCAGATTTTCTTGGTTTACGTTATTACTATTTATATTTTAATAACAATCTTCTATCTTGAAGCTTGAGGAATTTCGATATTATTTTAAAGTACTTCTGCAGGTCTATATAATAATTAAAACATTATCACAGTACACTGACAACAATAAAAGTTCAACAAAAATATTTATAAACATTTAGAAATATTATAAAAAATATTCAATCATTTATTTCTAACGAAATTATTCGAGCATTCACTACTTTCCTATTTTACTATACTCCCTATTTATTTATGCTCTTCCCACGAGGCACGCGCCGAGGGGTGAAAGAAGGATGGGGTGGTCGAGGTATTGGATAGGATGGTGAAATTGCGTTAAGCGGACGAATGAATGCCTGAATTAACGTCGCGATTATTGCGGACACCCCTCGCAGCCGCCTGGCATGCTCCTCCCTTTTCTGTTTGTGTAGTTCATCCCCCTCTCCTCGCCAACCCTTGTCCCTTGATCGCATTGCAACCCGGAACGCAACCGCAAATAGATATTCATTGGGAACAGGAAGCTCTTGATATTAAATATATTTCTGGCTTACGTAATTGCTTATGGCAACCATTTGCCCCGAAGGGGATGATGCGTGGAGGGTGGGTTTGAATCAGGTTTGATGTATTCCTTTTATTGGATATAAGTATTATATCCATTGTATTTATAATATATTATATAGAATAAAATGTAGACTGTATAATTAATATTAATTGATAATTAAATTCGATCATTCCTGCCTCATCACCGTCGAACATCCGAAATCCTTTCAACGGACACTTAAACACTCGTGTTTCAATAACAGAGAGCCGGCTTTGTTTCACCGATAGTTTATAACAAGCGGAAGCACATTTTTCCGGAGGACAATCGAACAGGTGACGGAGTGGATTCCTCTCGATCTTCGCCGCTCAGTGGCAGAGAGAGAGAGAGAGCGCAGAGCGGCGCGCTGTTTGTGCAAACGCGGGGGAACAAACAGCGATCAAACAGTGCGAGAGAGCAGCAGCACGGCCGTTCTCCGATATTTACTACCACGCGCACTGTCGCCGCGCTCGACGACAGGGCGCGCGTGCCACGAAAAAAGAGCGCACCGGCCAATTAAATAATCGAACCTCGGGGGGATGAAACTACCCCCGACAGTCAGATCCACTTGCCTTTGAATCGGAACTCTTGCTTGTACACTGTTACCCACAGGATTATAATAACTTGATCCTTTTAATTATAATACAGTTATATACATTAACATTATAATAACAATAAAATATTCTATTCAACAGATTATTTTATCCATAATAAGAGCAATAAATAATCGACCTACAGCGTCTTTAAAAAGTAAGGGACCAAGATTAAATATGAAAATGGAAGTCTGCGAGGATCTAATTCGATCATCCCCTTTCGACTCAGTGCGACACACACGTAAACAAGAAGCGTCCCACAAACATACCAGAATCAATGAAATCCCTGCACGGCGAGGCTCCCTTTCAGGCGCCGGCATGTCACGGAATAAACGTTTGCCGAGTCATAGAAACGGCCGAGTGGCAGAAGGGGGATGTTTCTGGTTAAGGGTGGCGCGGAAGGCAAGGAGGGTTGCGTTCGGCGGGGGTGGAAAAAGGGAGGGAGGGTCGACATTTTTTCCGCGACGACTTATTGGCCCCCGGGCGGTTGATTTAGCCATTCCACTCATCCCCCCACAAAACTACCCCCCTCCGACTCTTCTGCCTACTTTCCACCCTCCAACGTTTTCTTCCCTCGCGCGTGTCTCCTGCTACTTTCACTAATTGCCCGCTACTCACGCCGCTCCCCTCGGGCATCCCAACATATGCCGTTCCTCCTGTACTACTGAATACCCTGTAAGATCATTCATCCCCCATGATTGCTACCCCTAAGTATCCAGGATGTCTTTGAAAACGAAGCACGGCAACATTTTGCATCCCCCATCGAGAAATAATTGTGTGCTCGATATACTCGACGGATAAATCATTTTTCATACGATTTGTATATGAAATATTGTATTTAAATAGTTGTACAGGGTGTTTCATATATGAAAATAATTTTTTTCTTTCAATCGAATTATATTTATCGCTTATACAGGCGATTTCAAAAATAAGCACAGCAACATTTTGCATCCCCCATCGAGAAATAATTGTGTGCTCGATATACTCGACGAATAAATCATTTTTCATACGATTTGTATATGAAATATTGTATTTAAATAGTTCTACAGGGTGTTTCATATATGAAAATAATTTTTATACAGGCAATTTCAAAAGTAACGGACGATATTATTTATACGAACGTCCAGATGAAAAATTTAAATTCCAACACGATATTTACGCTGACCGGAAACTCTTGAAACCAATTGTACTCGCATATCCATCGTTCGACGATGCTTCGAATCCTTGACAAAACGTTCCTTGGATATCGCAGGCATTAGAATCCATCCGGACGGAGAGAACCACCGCCGCCTCCCCTTTGTGTGCTGGCTGGCGAAAAATCGACAAGCTCGATCGACGAGTAGCAGTGAGAGTTTATTCCGTTTATTAGATCCTTTGTCGTCCTTGTTATATTGGCAGGCTGTTTAGCGATATTCATGCGCGGCCGAGTGCGGCTGGCTCGCGCTTGGTTTCGCCGCCGCCTTTATCTTCCTCGACACTGACGCGAATGTCGATACAAGGCTTGCTGATGCTCTCTGGTGTGTTCATGTTAATTTTTTCGGGCCCCTTCGAGCTAACCAGGGAAAATTCGTTGCTCGACGAGTGACGCGTCTATCGGCTCATCTTGAACGAGTCTTTCAAACAAGCCTTCGATAAAGGACAAAAAAATATCGTACAGGCTTTTTAAGGCTTGTCGGTTTATTTTTAATAATTAGTTTTGGAAATAAATAAGAGATAATTAATATTATTTTATCATTCTTTTTTTATACTGTATATTATACTATACTTTATTTATATTATTATATAATAATAAATGAATGTAAAAAGAAAGTATAATATAAAATAATTCGCAACATCATCGAAATAATAATTACACCGAATGCGCTTCGTGCACAACTGTTGGTCGATAGTCTGTAATAATTAATTTTGGAAATAAATAACAGGTGATTAATATTATTTTATCATTCTTTTCTTATACTGTACATTATACTATACTTTATTTATATTATTATACAATAATAAACAAATGTAAAACTAAAGTATAATATAGAATAATTCGCAAGCCCACGCGAAATAATAATTACACCGAATGCACTTTCACAAGCATCCGAAAAAGGGAAGGCGAAAACCGACCAGGACGAATTCAACGTGTGCACTTCGTCCTGAAATATGCAGGGCATGCGAGACGCGTACAGTGAAAAAGAGCGCACTCGAAACGCCCGGGGACTCGTGCCGTTTCGATTTATATCTCCCGACATTATCCCCTAAGGAAACCTTTCTTCCTTCCCTTTCAAACCTCTCCCACATTCCCCCCTCCTCCTTTCTCCTCCGCTCGTCCCTTCGCCATTGGAGTTTTGCATCGGTGCAGCAGATTCGAGTGCACCCGGAAACGCTAAAAGCCCCCGGTGCAAAACGAGTGGATTTCCTTTCACTTACCTTTCCAAATGCGTTCCCATGAATTCGAGAATTAATTCAGGGTTAATGGAAAAATATGAATTTTTGTCTTCTTTATTATACTTAAAATAGAAAATGGTGATTCGAACTTGAAACGCCCTGTAGAACTTAACGCGGTTTCTAATGCGAGGAGAGTCGAAGGAGTCCGAGGCACATCTCGATTCGTCAGAGGATGGAGAATCGCTCCCGAAGGATAGCAACCGATGCCTCGGACGTTTACACCAGGCTGGCTGTCTCGAATACCCATAAAGCTCCTATGGGAGCCTTTAGGTCCTACCTCACTTACGCCTTGTCCCTTCCTGATGCAGCTGCCCGCCACCCTCATATCCCAAATGGCCTTAAATAATGCATCAATCGTCCAACGAAACCAACTATTCCGCACACCTTTTTTCCTAAAGTCATCTTGAAAGGTGACTCGAGGGTTCCTTGGATCCCTTAGTGGTCCATCAGGACCTTGGATCCTTCGGAGTGGTCTCAGTGATATGTCGTTTGGAATTTTGGAAAAGTCTTTTTTGATGATTAATATTTTTTGGTTGGAATATTTGGTGAGTGTTTATACGAGGAGTATTATATTTGTTTTTAATTAATTGTAATATATAATATAAACTGTATAAAGATTATAAGTGTTTAGAATACTGTAAAATGTTAGAGTTACAGTGATATGTCATTTGGAATAGTCTTTTTTGATCGCAATATTTGGTGAGCGTTAATACGAGGAGTATAATATTTCTTTTTAATTAATTGGAATATTAAAAAATGGAATATTATGGAATATTATATATTAAAAAATTCACTAAGCCGCGTCGAACAGTTTTATTACAACCGTTACAACGATGGAATATTTTCATTCAACTAATTGCCATTTTCTACCACCGAGGATAAAATTCAAAGAGATTCCAGTACACATTAGAGACACAGGAAAGAGGGAAGGTAATTGTCAGGAGCCTATAAAAGCGGATTCGCAAAAGAAATCGGTGATCGCTTTGCCCGTTATTAATTGGCCTCGGCGAGAAACGGAAGTGAAAGGAGAGAGGTGGCGTTTTGCGTTGGCACCGCTGTCGTCCCGATGCAAATTTAAGAGCGGCTTTCACCCCGGCGATGTTATCCCGTTATAAAGTTTCCCGGACAGGAGGGGTGGTTGGGGGTGGGGGAATAAAAAAGGGAATCTATTAACGAGGTCGAGCGCATCCAGGATCCCCGATGGGATCCTAATTAAAAAACTCAAGGACTAATATCAGGCCAGGACCTTTTTATTATATCCTGTCGAAGGCAACTCATTACAAAAGCTTTAACCGTCCAACTTCCAGCCGGTTGATTCGTAAGTTACCAATGATGATGACGATTCTAGTCAGTGTAGTGTTAAATCCATGTTCCCCTTTGATGATTTCGAGCATCGAATTAAATTAATGTCAAAGCATTTCCTCGTTGTGAGTAAAATTAAATTAATATTCTAGTCGATATCGGGAATGGAGAAATTCTATGGTTATTACAGATATCGTTTTATATTAATTTCGTAATATAATAATATCTCCTTCAGAAATACTTATCAGAGTTTCAAACTTTATTTTCAATCCTTTATCGTAAATCACTGCCAATAGAAACAACTAACATACAAATCTGTTCCACTGTCCAAGTCATTGTACACCGAATGATCGTCCAGGGAAGCAGATCAGTGTTGCGCGGACAAGTTAATGCGACACTTAATACTTCCCCGAAGCAATGTTACGACAAAGGTACAAATCCGTGCGATGCCAAGGACTATGCAAAGTAGTCTCTCATGGACGATAACACCTTCGCGACAAGTACTCCTTTCGCCAGGAGTGGATTCGTTAGTTCCGACTGAACTCTATGCTCTTTCAAAACGAAACCTTTCAGTGATTCGTAAAAATATACGAAACATTATTATTGGTAGAATTGCAAATTGATTTATTTCATATCTAAATAAACTATGCTGATAATTCAACATAATATTAGCAAACATTTTCAATAGGATTGCGAAATGATAAAGAAAATGTTCCAAATAAAAACCACATTCACAGTAACGAATTAAAAAAAAATAAACAGGGGTGGATTTAATGTTGGATCTTGAAAGTGAGCGACCACACTCGATTCTCATTAAGGGCTCGGAATTCCAGGTATTTCGGAATATCAGCCTGGTTATCGACTGCTGTCCACTCGTTATTCCGCCTTTCACACACACACACACACACACACACACATATGCCAAAGGGAGTATCGCTCCGCTTCAATTTCTCGAGGAATTAAAAATTCACCCTCCGCTCAGCCAATTCGAACGTGCGTCGAATATTTGGCCGTTTGTCTGGGCGAAAACTATTTGAATTATTTCGATTCCTGTGCCGCCGCCGCATTGCCTTTGTAACGCGATAGCTTTTCGCCGCGTGTTACAGCGATGCCTGTGGCTGAAGTATCGGGTTCCGTGCACGCGTGCACGCATGTATCCAATGTGCGTGTGTGTGTTTGTGTGTGTGTGTAAGTACTCCGGCGAAATACGAGACTCATTCAAAACTCGAGCCGATTCTAACTTCCGAACACGAGAGTCCCGAAATCGAACCATCATAAATGAATCGGCTGTAGGAAAAATCTGATGGGGTTGCTTTGTAGTTTTTTTTCTTTCTGGCGTGACAAATAAAATCTCTGAACGGAATCCTAGATCTGTGATTTTTTGGAAAATTCTATTTGTAATATAATGGTAAGTTATCGTGGACAGTTTTTTTGGGATGTTTTGATTTTTCACGGCTTGGCTTTTGAATGTAAAAATCTGAAAAAATTATACAATATGCGTCTCATGGAGAGATGTATTCCTGATTTTTTTCAGAATTTTTTATACATCAGAAAGATAGATATTGCATAAATATGTTAGAAAGTAGAAAATTAGCCCCAACTTCTCCACCGTAATTGACATATCTCAATAGGAACATAGAATACGCGAGGAGGTATTTTCAGACAGTGACGTCGCGCGAATTCCTCCTACATTCTATGCTCCGGTTACGAAGTTGAACATTTTCCCGGACTGTCCCAACCGAAATTGAAATATCTTAACAGGATTGCATGACATGCGAGCTGGTATTTTCGGACTGTCACGTCACACGAATTCCAAACATTTCTTTCACGTCACAGCAGAAGAATACTTCCTTACATATCATATATTACCATTGCATTCTCTCGATTCTTTCATTCCCACATTTTCCCACCCCAAAACTCAAAACTCAAAATTCAAAACATCCTTTTTTCACCCCATCAAATTTTTCAACATCAAAAACACTAACAAGAGGATTACTAAAAAAAAAGGAAATAACAAATAGACCATTTGCGGTCTTAACCACAGCGTGCCCGGACGGCCTCGGTTATGGGGTTTCTCCTCGTGGGCGTCGTTAGCGCCGCGGCGCCGCCGCCGCCGCCGCCACGTATCGGCGTGCGTATTTACGCACCGTAGGAATCAATAAACCATGTCCGGAGGAGGAGGAGGATGAGGAGGAGGAGGAGGAAGAGGGTGCTTTCAGTTGGTGTTGCAGGAGTGAGATGGTGTGCAGACAGAGGACTCGAGAGGGCGCGTCGACATCGGCGTCGCCCTTACACGCCATTCGGCTATTAGACAATACAAACGGAATTACCAGGACCTTCCATTCTTCTTCTTTCCCCAACTAGAATTCTAGTAAAGTGCGCTCTCCAATCCCAAGTGAGAATTCTCCGTCGTTCTTTCAATAATACACCTCGACAAAAGAACACCCTCTTTCGAATCAATGAGAACTCCAACAGCGATCGACATTTCATTCGACACTTGGTACAGCTCGATTCAAACCAACTTCATCCCCCTTCGTTTCTGTATTACGAGGTTTTATAATCAGTGTTATATTAATTATATAATAACAAAAGGAAAGGTGTCTTGTTTATTTAAATAGAAATTAATATCGCTCAAGTTTTGTATGACAAAGTGTGACAGAAAAGGGTAGTTTTTTTGTTTTTTTATGATCCGGATGGAAGCTCGAACGAGCAGTGTACGACATTCCCGACTGAATGCACGGCTAATTGTCCATAACGAATAATTAGGTATCGCGTATAATTATCCGGTGCGCCATCGCATCCAGAATAATTATTCCAACAGTAATTGTTATTCGGATAGATCGAGCGAACACCACGTATCTTGGCTGGGTTGGGATAACTCGGCGATCATAATTATATGTTATTGAGGGAGACAGCCGGGTAATCGAAATTGTGTCTATAATTTAAATTTCCACCCCCTCTTGCTTTGTTATTGATAGCGTCAATCGATCTCTATCTCTTGCCTCGAGCAACGATATTCATTGCGCCTTCGAATAAATTTCCAAGTGAAATTTCCATCTGTTCTTAATTGACTTTCGAAAGTTAGAACAATCCATCGTTTGTCAAAGATAGTCCTTTCAACATTAACATAAAACTAGTTTTTCTATTTTAAAGGACAAATTTCATAATAAATCTTCTTCGAGGACTAAAAACAATAGCTGCCTTTAGTTTCAAAGGATGATAAACAATATACACTCTTTCATTTTTCGAGAGTTTCCAGATGAGTTGGAAGACAGACTCGATCCAGAAGGATTATTTGTAATCCATCGAAAGAGAGAGAGAGAGAGAAACGCTCGATCGGCAATGGGTTAAGCAGAGTTTTCGGCGAAAGTCATGGGGAATAAACGATCCTCGGCATTGTTTAGGGAAGACTCAGGCCGGAGGGGTTGCGGTCGAGTGGGTGCTCGCATTCACCGAGTTCTCCAGCGCGTTGTTAATCCGATGTCGGAGCCAGTGAAATTATTGAGAGGCCCCATCGGCTCGATAACGCGCGCGCGCACCAGCGCGACCGGCGCACACCGATTTTAAGGGCGGTTCTCGTTAAAATGGGAATACTCGACTTGGCGTAAGCGAGTCGATGTTAACGCTTAAATAAATCGAAGGAATCGAACTGGGATCGCTTCCGATGCATTGTCAATGCCGAAATCCATCTCGTCACAAGCGAAACAATATCATCGATTACCGATTTTTTGTCATCTTACAATATTCAACCTTTAATAGAATAATTAAAAAATATATATGATTGGAAAGAATCATCATTGACGTTGGCTGACTGTGTCAAGAAGATTCTCGGAGCGAACATAGTCGCTATCGGATTATCCGAGGGCCGGCTGTCATTATTCGCAGGAGGACAAACAACGACGGCACTCGTCGTCGGTGCCGATTTGTTTGCGGTTCAATTCCGTCGACGGATTCCTCGCTCGTTGAACCAACCCGACGGTGGAGAAGCCGACGTCATATTTCACTCGGTTATGGAACACCAGCTCTAAAAAGTCACGGTAACGACGTAACAGTCCGGCAGAGCACTGGCTGTCCAATTTAATTATGGAATCCGCCAATTCCCGCTCTCTCTCCCTCTCTCTCTCTCTGCCGTTGGGATGTTTGTTTGTCAAGTGCGATTGAATTATGCCGGTCGGAATAATAATTTGATGACGCGCCATTGAGCGCATAATGACGGCTGTAATAGGATTTGCTTGAATCACCAATGTTGCCTGGTAATAAACGAGTCGATAATCCCGGTCAAAAGTGCAGCAGGATATGTTTCCTGCGACGGCAGCGCCAATCTTGCGGCTGGCTTGCATAATAAAGCGTGAAGAGAACACGCTGCGTTCACCGAAATTTCGGCACCAAGCAACTCATCCATTATGAATGAAGCCTTACAGTTTAGCTTGCGGCGCAAGCAGCGGTAGAGGCGCTTGCAGAGAGCGAGAGAGAGAGAGAGAGAAAGAGGAAAAGCGTACCCTTTGCACGATTTTGTTATTTCCCGCTGGCGTACCGTTAATTGAATTCCGTCAGTTTTTTAATTTCATAATTGCGCGGTCGGCGCGAGAAAAACCTCCAATCGCTTTGTCGACAAAGGATCGGACGATAAAGCCCCCTCTAATTTCGGCCTGCAAATTAACTCTGGTTAGAGCTGCTCTTCACTGGCCAGCCGCACTGGTAACTTTATTCCGCCAGTAGCGAACACTCGACGTTACAAACAGTTCGCTTGTCTCTGCTCTAATAGCAAATCGCAAATGCACCTGGCATCAATAGTGAATTATTTTCAATCCTGTTAAAAATAGAGTCAAAATGAAGGTTCACTTTTATGCTCCATTTTGAGGCCTCTCAATCGACGATACCTGCCATACGCAGGAAGTACAGGCCGTTTGAAATCGTGAGGTGAGCGTTATGGCGGCCGCGGCTGTCATGGCCGACCACCCGCCATTGTCCGCTCGTAGTCGAGTGTTTTATGTTACTTTAGCACACTTGACTGGCCCAGTTAATTCAGTTAGCAGTGAATGTGACCAGAATAATTGATATTTCCTGTCGAACTGTGTGGAAGTTGGTGTGGAAATAACAGCAGCTAGAGTAAACGTTCAATCGGGCGGTGAGAAGCGGGCAGTTACGGTAGCAACCGGAAGTTTCGCGAGGCCACAAAAGGCGGAGAGCTTTCCCGGGACAGAAGGAAATGCCACGGAAGTATCGGAGGGGGGTGAAACGTGGAACGTCCCGCATTTAACCCGTAACCCGTTTGTGGTCTCGGGAATGCGGGGAGGAGAGCCAGGCTCTGCCGTGTCCTTTTGCTTCCGCCTGCATGATAGTTGGGGGCCGAATACGATCACTGTGCACAACGTTCGCCTCCCCCAGAAACCCGGTGTCTGCGGCTTCGTTGACATGCATACAAAGTTCGGCAACTTTCGAATTGCAGATCAGCCGGCACTGGTCGACGCTGAATGTTTATGCGTCGGTTCTTCGCCCTTTGCTCTTTTCCCCCTCTCTTGAAATAGTTCGCTTTTATTAGCAGCGTTGATAAAGCAAAGCTTAAAAAATAGTCACCAACTTTCAGGGATTAATTGATGATACCCGGATGGATTGGATGGAATTTAGAATCCGGGTCAGTTCGATGCACTTTAATGCTTGGCTGGCACCTTGTCCTATCGGACATCGATACTATTCTTAATCGGGTCAACCTTTATTTTCGACGGATGCCCACGTATAAAATCATGAATTACACTTGTGACAATCCACCGATGGATCCGATCTATTAATACCTCGGATTGGATTCGCTCGGGCGACTGGAATTAATTTCGAATTATTATTGCGCGCGTCATTAATCCAGTCGCTCTCGAATAAATGGCAGACGGGGCTGCGATTGGCAATCGATGTTATACGGGAAATTGACAGGGCGCTTTAAGTCAGCACGTGTTCCCGTGGGTGAAACAACCCATCTCCCCCGCCTTTTCCAGCGAGCCTCCAGAAGGCACGCGTACCTCGTGGAATATTCGCGCGATGCTATTTTGAATTTGCATAGTCGCCGCGAGAAGGAATACTTCCTCGGCGTGCCTGAGCCTCGATTTTCCCAGGCGACGACGCTCATAGACGGCCGGCGTCTCTTACCCCGAAGGCATTTCCCAAGAAATCCTCTCTTGATTCTGATCGGCCCTGAGAAAGCCCTGAGAAACCCTTGGAAATGTAGCTACCGAGATCTCCGGATAAACCTTCCTCTCGTTCCAAGAGATCAAAAGAATTTTGGACGCCATTCCTGACGATGCTCCATTCTGTACTTTCAACTAATAGACGACTTAGAGAAATTCCACCTCTAACACATACAAGAGCACCACCACTCGAAACATCCTGTAACTCACTCTCGAAATGATCTTCATCACGCCGAGTGTCGGAGAAAAACTTTCGGCAATTAGTACGGCAAGTTTCGTTGGAGAGGAATCGTGCCAAATTCGAGTATGAACCAGTTAGAAGAGCGTTAGAGAATCGCACATACGGACATTTCTAGATGCCGACAAGACAAACTGGAAGGAGGTGCAATAGAGAGACAGGGGCGACAGAAGGTGGTCGTAGCGGGCGGGGGTAGTGCGGTGGAAACCGGCTGGGTCCAAGTAGTATCGCGTAGCTACTTAAAACTTTTGGAGCTTGTCTTGTGTCCCTACTAGTTGGCACCTTGCTTACTTAGCTGCGCTCTGCAACTTCCACCTTCTCTTCCCTCTCTCTCTCTCTTTCCCTCCCCCTTCTTCCTTCGCTGTCGCCCCTTCCAATTCCTTTTACGTCCCACGAGCCTTGCCCGGGACTTCATCTACTCGAGGATCCAGCTCGTTCCGGAGCCTGGCTTAAGCCGAAATTTACCTTTGTTCCTGTCCGTCAGTTCGATATAGGACTTCCTGGATACTACTGCGATTACTCTGCCCTCCCAACGGCCACCGTAGAAGCCAGACTTACTGGATAGCCATAACTAGGGCTGAGAATTTGCTAGTGATCTTGTTAAACTCTGTTTTTGTTTAAATTGCCAATTCCATGTCTTTTACATGGAGTATGTGTTAATGGAAGCCATTTCTTGTTCTCTGTCGCAGGAAGTACAATTGTTACCGGTGCATCGTGATGCACAAGAAACATCCGAACGTTCTGCAGTACAAAGAGAGTGAGTATATCAAGGATGAAAAAGTATCTGTAATACGATGATTTATGAGAAGGAGCTCGGTTCGCTATCGTCACGGATTTCCTCGCGTTGCCCGCTGAACCGGCATTAATTTTACTCGTTATTCGAATTTATGGGAGGGTCGTGACGTATAATTAACTACGCCTCCGGCTGACAGTGCAACGGATACACACACATACACACACTAATATAGACGATGAATTTTGCGTTCCCTCGCGATAGAGAACTCTTATTAAATATTAGTAACATTATTTCCGATATTTACCCGGAGCGAGCGAAGGCCTTTGTAACAAACCGCCGGCAGGAATGCCCGGTGAATAATCGCATAAATTACCGACGAATCAAAGGGGAAACTCTGATCCCGTTCGACCCGGGGATAAGAGTGGATGCGTGTAAACGGCAATCACCGCTCCCGGCGAATGTAAATAGCGTGTAAATGTCCATGTTGTTGTCAGTGATTCGATGAATAAGAATACCTTTCCTCCCTCCCTTGATTTCCAATTCGAGTTTCAAACCTCGGAAGCACATTGCATTATTGAAGATAGATTGGAAGGGACACACAAACCCTTGTCCCTTTTTCTTCCCCGATTGGGGATGAATTATTTCCTTTTTTTTTACAGCGTACTGCCTGACAGAACCACAGCAGCCTACATTACAATTGAAGTGCGCTTCGTTGACCAGTGACGCCAATCTCATGTCGCTCTTCAGGATGGGTGCAGTGCCACTCCCTTGTCCTTTCACGGGCCCTTTGGAATTCACTTACAGTCTCGGTGCGAACGAATGCAAGATACCACCGTCCTCCGCTGAATCCTGTACACAGGATTCGAGAGTGCTCCTGAAATACCAGGCTTGCCCCGATGTCCCAGCATCCCAGAGAATGGGTAAATCTTTCCTTCATCATCATCTTTCAGAATTTATTTCAGACACAAATCTTTTTTACCCCACATGGGATTCGAACACCTGTTCCTCGTATTACTGGCGCGCGCCTTTACCCATTAGACCAAACGTAACTTGCTAGTAGTATTATAATAATACCTGTACAATAAGCCAAGCTTACGCAACGGGGATTCGACTAACCCCCGACAGGCCTGTTTATTATTCCCCGGCGATCGCTTGGTCGGCACGAATACACACACACTGCGATTCTCACGCACTACTGCTCACATGTTTATTGCCACAAGTGCGTCGGTTGGCAGTCTGTCGGGTGCGGTAGGGAAGGGCGTACGGGAAGCCGAAGTGGTTTGATAAATGAATGGTTAATGCGAGCGCCCAGTTAGCGAGTGTACGCGCAATTTCAAGGCTAATTAGGCCGCTCGCCGAATTGAATTGTAAGTTGCGCGCCCCCGCCGATTATCGGACTGCACTCGCCGAGGCTAAGTAGCAAATGCAGAGAGATGTTATCGCCGCAGCTCCAACGTAACTCCATTATAGCACCGACTGGAATATCGGCGCAGCCGTAACGAGCCTCTAACTAGCGCCATAGAAATAGCCAGGCTTTTAAAAGTCCATTTTTCCATACTCTCACGCGTACCAACTCAACGCAACGCGCGCGCGCCCTCTTCTCTTTCGCCAAACCGTTGAATGTCCAGTGAGAATGAAGCTCCGCCGGGTGTTATTAATATTGTGACTTCGACATTAATTAACGGGACGCGCGAGGCCGGGTAACGCTCGATAAAGTTAGCGATCCTCTACCCCGAATGATTAATGGTCTTGTCAATTACCATTTGTTGCTCCGGTTGTACCCAACGATTTTCCACAATTATCGCCTCGGCTGTCCGACATAACTCGCGCCAATCCACATCGCCACGTCGATAAATGAAACTCTCCAACTTATTCTATCAAATATTATATTAATATCTTTAATTACTTACAGATGTGGAACTCGAATGCCTCGCCACATGGAAAGAAGGAAGCACGTTGAATCTTCTAGCACGATTATACGAAGATCGTGTTACCAACGACGAAGATAGTTACCGATGCTTCATGTACGAACAACCAACCAATACCACTTGGAAGGTAGCGCAGAGCGCTGATGCTGGTTGCAGAGGTCTGATCAGTTTGACCGAGGCTGCCAGAATTTTCAAGATGCGCTTGAGTGAGTGGCGGAAAATTCATTCCCTTTTCCGTCCACGTGCCACTACTGATCGGCCACTTCCTTTCCTCCTGTTTACACCGGTTAGCCGGAGTGTAAAGCTGCCTGTTTGTCTAGCTGCTTGAGGAAACTCCTCTCGAAGCAATCCCACTTGATTCCAAACTCGCACGGACTCTCTCCTCTTCTCTTCTATCTACCATTGGATCATTTCGATCACCTAATGTTCATTCTTGAGAGATTCCAAGCTAGATGTATGTGTGTGTGTGTGGCTTTCTCCTTCTCTATTGGATGAGGCGATGATATCGAATGCGGAGAATGAGAGCACCTCCAAGTGTCAGGCTGCCTGTGGACACCCGTAGTGAATTCTTGCACCGCGTGTCATCCAAGGACTCCTCAGAGACTCGCGGTATTCCATGATGGCGCATAGCTTCGTGTTAGAACCTGGTGAAGCAAGTTGATCCTCGCATACTACGATTATGGTTCAATTTCATCGATCTTGTGAGGTTTCGAAACCATCTAGAATTCTCTTGATAGTTTAACTATTCTAGTTTTCTGTATATCTATTAATTAGAATTGGAACTGCGAATTGAAACAATTAAAAGTTGAGGGTTACTGGAATTACAAGGTGGCTGTCCGTGGAGTTACAACACGCTAGCACCGAGGATATTACCTCGCTCGAAAGTTAGCCCAGGTGTCTGAGATTGCGCCGAATAAATCTCACCGTATTCCCTCACGTCAGAAAGGTATCCATGGAAGGGAAAGGGTGTGCGGTTGCAGCGCGTGGATTCTGTGGTGGAGATCATCTGCCAGGGTTGGCAGCATCCACCATTCAACCCTTTGAGCAGTGAATTTTCCTAGAGTAGCATACCTGCAATTTCTACAGTTCTACATTTGTTACTTCAGTGAAAGTTGATCATTTTACCTCTTCGATTTCTAAAAGACGTTGGAAAAGTGAAAAACAGCTTTCTACAAGTAAATATACAATGTTAACTATCATTTGCGATCCCCAACACTAAACGAAATCGGTGGAGTGCAACATTAGTGTGCGAGTAATACTCCATCCCGTTTGGGGTTCGAGAGAGAAGGTTTGAAAAGGTGGAAGAGTAGGAGGAACCCGAGTGGCTGGAGGTCCCGGGGCTAATCTGCCTCGTGGAAAGTTTAAATGGAAACGCGGAACGGCATAGGACTCGTCGAAGCAAAGAGGGAGAGGGCTAACGAAACATCGTAGGAGGTTTCCACGTTGAGAAGGCGGTCGCTGAGAAATTTTTAAGCCGCTTAAACCTCTCTCCTCTCGATCCCTCGAGTCACGCTAGCCTGTCATTTGGACACCTCGAATCCTACAACTGCTTCTTCTCTAACCCGCTACTACTACTACTCAAATCCCTTGGATCCTCTTGTTCCAAGTAGACACTTTCAACTTAACTCGTCTGTTAACCCATTCGTTCCTCTATCAATAATAGAAAACAACTTTATCCTTAAGTCTTGTCGAATTGATCTTTGAAATCATAGACTCCTCTAAAAGTTATGTCGAACCATCCAAGATAGACTTCGTCGAGTCTCTCCGATGGAGTCCGTCACTTCGTCGATACTTATTTCGAAGTATTGCTCCAAATGGTGGCTTCCTTATCCTCGTAGATTCCCTTCGGATCCCAAGCGGATTCCGGGTGTAAGCAGTGGGCTATGGTGCAGTGGCGCGGAGTCACACGTCCGATTGAATTATCGACCCAGCAACGGCGACGCCTGGCGTCGTCGTGAGTGTGTGCTGTGGCAGCACACACTTGCCGGGCGTCGGTGCATTTTTAACGGTCCATTAATTCGTGCAGGGTGATTGATAGCTCTGGCCAACGGAGCATCGACGCCCGATAACTGTGTCCCGATTATTTACGCGCGTGGTTAATGCACTATGAGGCCGTCATTATATTTCGGAGCCTTTGAGCACCACCAGCTCGTCCTACTGATTGCCGTTGTACCTGTCGCAGCATCAACGACACGCTAATAAATCCACCAGACACCCATCCGTGTACCACCACAGCCTTGTAACCCTTCACCAGTCATTAATTTCCGAAGAGAATTACTTGAGACAGCTATAATTACGTGCTACCAAACGATCCTGCAATTAATGTTTTGTTAGTGATAACAAAGAGAAGATGTTAGAAAAATATTAGGAATGATTTATTAGTATTATTAAAGAGAGAAATACCTTTTGAATGAAGTTGAGAATGGAAAGCGGTGAGAGAAGATGGCTTAATGACAGACCGCAAATCCCCCTGACATCCAACGGGTTAGATCGCCCGGACTCCTCTCGGGCGAGTAACGCTGGTAAACCGAAAGTTAGCCCTCGAATCACTGTGTGGACATTATGCGAATGAAGCGAGTTTCAAGCGAGGGAACAAGTTTCGTCGGAAGTGGTCATAATTTCGAGTACATCGTAATCTGCAATTCCTAGTGGATATCAAACCTCGGCCAATCCCCTTGGTTCCGCCGCTGGCGGCTGGCGGTCCTCCGAGAGGTCAGGAGGGATCACGATTCAACACGTGGAATTAGTAACTGGTAGAGATTCCGTGAGAGCCAGATCGAGTGAGATGAAACTTCGGTTGATCTTCCGTAATGTTTTAGTGATATTTGTCTTCGGAACGATCGGAATCATCCTAGCGCTTCTCTTTCATCTTCAATGCGAATGAAGCTAGGTCTTACGGTTAATCACTTGGAATAACTTTGATTAATCGGAAGGATTTACTTCGCCTTTCAAACGAATAGCTTGAGCTTTTTTTCTAGGTCGTATTATAAGTTTTATTTTAAATCCTTTTGATTTCAGAGAGTCAACCGGACCACTGTACATATCCTTCTTGGCTGGTCGATGGTAAATCTTGGGTGGCTTTGGACCAGATGGAGTTAAGGTTATTAGCCTCACCGTACAACCTGACGATCCTCGATCGAAATGAAACGAGGCTTGTCTGTCATTCGGCTGTTCCTATCGTCGATCATCGCTATCATCATATCTCCAAAGCTGACGTCGAGAACCAGAAGCAATTCGTCGCTAAGGTCACTCGGGGATGGTGAGCGATGTTCCTATCAACTTCCTATTGGATCGTCTTCAACATTTCCTCTTTCCCAACTACCCTTTAACGGTACGAACGTTCATTTTTCACCCCTTAATTTTCACACCTTTGGAAAATCGCCGCGTGGAAAACCGAGGGAAGAGTAACGAAGCGGAGAGAAGATTATTCCTATTCCTCTCGGCAGCGCCATTCATATCGTTGGCGAAGGATTTAATGACGAGAATTCTTCGGGGCCGAAGGTGAGGCGAGACTTAGCTCGGCGACCTTATTCAGAGGAAGGCGCCCTCGAAAACGCCTCTATTAATAGAGGCCAAATTAGATTTTACTAGCACCACCAAAGCTTAAAGAGCATTACAGGATCGGGCGCGGCCTCGTTCGTTTCTATTAGTAGCTCGAACTCTTTAAAGCGAACATCCAACCAGTTCGCTTTCCTCTCACCGATCTTACTAGAGATTCTCACTCTTTAATTAGTGACACTGCAGCCACCGTCTCGCCATCCTGATCAACCTCGAAGATCTACCCTCGAAGAAGAAGGAGAATGACGTACAAATTTTTTCCATTATCCATTTCTAGGTAGACGCCGCTACCCGCCGCGCCAGCCGTCGTCTGCGAATCCGTTCTTATTTCATGCCGTGGCTCTTTCCGGCTCCCATCTCCTTGCGCTTTAATATACCCACGATTACGCACCACCTCGCGACTTTATGAGAAAAGCTAGCGTTCTCCTTCGCCCCGCTTTCCTTCACCTCCAACTGCACCCAGCTGAGCCGGAAGGTCAGGCAAGGAGGATGAGGATCTCCGGAAGACGCATTCTTTTATAGCTCGTCGAGCGCGAGAGAAGCTCAGATATCGTGAATTCATATTTCTCCTGACGGATCCAAGAGACAAGAAAACGGTGGAAACTCCCCAAGAAAATTACACGATCACCCTACACTCCAACTTCATCCTCTCTTCCTTGAATCTCCCCTAGCTTGGTTACATCTTCTCTCTGGATATTGGTATTTACGTACAGATGCGAATCCGTCCACCGGAAATTAAGACTGCGTACCCATTCCTTTACCACGTGGTGACTTCTCTCTCTCCTAGAAGTTTCGGCTATTGTCAGATATCTTTTCCATCCATTCACAGGATATATATGTATATATTCCTTCAAGCTTCTCTTCGTTCTACCTACAAGCAGTGCGGTTAATTACTACAGAACCGTAGAACTTTGTCTTGTTACTAATCCTAGAGAAAGTTGAAGTTTCGAAAGCATATGTTTCTAGATTACTCTCTCTCTCTTTCTTCATCACGTATTATATTTCCGAGTGGTCTTCTTGGTAGTTTGAAAGAGCAAGAGACGCTATCGTTCTTACCAACGGATACAGAAGGGTATCATTACGGTGGTAGCGGTGAAGAATTATCGCAAGAGTAGCGAACAAATGAGCGAGTGTTAAGTCCTTTTACTCAGGGTGTACTTGGCCCTATTTATCAGGGATTTGAATGAATACAGTCGGAGGCTTGTGCCAGAGCAGCATTTCCATTCACTAAGGCCAAGCACCCATTCACAGGAAACGCTCTCTCGGCGACCCACTTCCTCTCTTTCTCTCTTTCTCTCTTTCTCTCTGTTTTTTGCCATCCTACAACCTTTTTGAACTTCCCTACGAATATACTTGGTTTCAAGAATTCTCGAAATTCCCTACTGATCGACGTGGCTCGATTACCCGCGATATTGTTTCCGTAATTAGTAGGTGAACGTAGCGTTCTCTTTTCATGAAATGAATTAATAATAACAAGGTTAAATATAGTGGCGAGAGCTCGTCGCGCCATGTTATCGATCATTCGGCAGACAGCGCCGCCATCGAATATTTACTAGTACAGAAGTGTAGAATAACCCGAACCCTCTCTCTCTATCTCTCTCGAATATACATTATATGCTCCGGGGGGCGTCACGACGAGCATGAAAGCCGCTTTCCGACGCCTTTCAGCCACGCTAATAACAATCGCACTCTGAAACCTAATAGTTGCCGAACGCTCGTTGAAATTGTATTCGCATCGACCTAACCTAACCTCACCAGTTTATCATACGACGCTGAGGCTTCGATCGCGAATACGATAAATCGCGTTGTGTTCTAATAAATCGTAGTAGTGTTGGATACTTTAGACACGGCGTGAAAAGTTTTGCGGGAGTCTTAGGAAAAAATGAATCCAGCTTGATTTATTGGAAGGGAATATCGCGGACCGCCTAGTTATTATGTACAGAAGCCGCTTCCGTGACGGGAGGCTATTTTTCAAGCGGGGGGAGGAATACTTTGCGGAGGCCCGACATTCTAATCGATCTGTAAATAGGAGAGACGGCTCGCAACGTCGACTGCGCCCTCCTTCAACCTTCGACGTCCCAATCATTATCCCTTCGTTCTTTTAACCTCTCTTTTTTTTTACTTGTTCCTGGTATTTGTAAGTGATATATAAATTATTAAAGGTTTATTCGTATTCTTTGAAGCGAGTTGTTTGATTCGGGGAAAGGTACGATAGGAATTCGAATAAATATTCGGTGGACATAATTCTTTGTATGTAGAACGAAAGTGCAACAGGAGCGAGCGGTGTCCCTATCGGGTTGGGCGTGTTCTTATCGTAGTGTATATCGAGCCGAATACTTTCGTGTACTGCATAAAACTTGGATATCCCACCAAGCCGAATCTATTTCCAGCTTCCTCGCACGGCTTTCGGCCTCTTGCGCGCAAAATGTAACCACGTACACCTTCCGAGAAATAGCTGGAGCGCGTCGCGACGCATTTCTATGAACGGCGCGACTAGTCTCGACACCGACGCCGGAGATTCGAATGCCGGGCTTATTGTTAACCCGAAAATTGAAGAGCGATGTTTCGTACGAGCGACCACTATTTGCCGCAAGCTTTTCTACACCGCAAACGGTGGTTTTCGCTTTTGGAGAATAACAGTGAGACTAACCACCGTGGAGCCTGGCGGCGCTAGTAGCGTTCGACAAAAAATAGGAGAGTTGTTTAAGTATTCAGGAACACGTAATAATAAAAGAGCGGGAAAACAGAAAGGCGTAGTACGATGAAACGTCGCGCGAGGCGCCACCTTCTAGAATTCTTTAACCAATGATATTATATTTATCTTGATCTTCTTTAATCCTACTCCTCCAATCCCAAAGCTCTTATAGCTTTGTACAGTGCGAGCATAAGCAATCAGAACTGATGACAGTAATGTTTCCGGGCAACGGGAATGTGAAAGGACCGGCTATTCCGAGGGAGAATGAAAGGGGCCGAGCGAGAGATAGGAAAGCAGTGTAACGCGCGCATTCGGAAAACAGTATTTCCCGACTCTGAAGTTTTTATTCCGTGGTACGTTCACCTGCAACACTTTTATACGGATTGCCGGGGAAACAAGTTTCCTGGCTCGCCCGCCACCGCTATCTCTCCCGTGAAATATTTAATCCTCCGCTTTCATTCGGATGCACGCGTGCAGTCCGCCAACGCATTCCTTTATGGCCCACCTTTGATACGCTTTTCATGGAGTTTCCGGCCCGCACAATCCTCCCGCGCATTTATTAAAGTGGAATCACTGCACCTTTCCATCTCCGCGCCAGGGACAATTGGAAATGTGCCTTTTCAGTTCTTTCTAACCTATAAAATCATTAGGAGTCATTACTGTGGAATCTTCGTCTTCCTGGTAAGAAAAGTATATTTTATTATATAAATTAAAGAAAGAGAATTTCTTCTCTTAACAAAGCAGTATCGAATCATAGGAATTTTTCAATATTATTTCGTTCGTAAACTAGTTAAGAATCTCGCGCCGAATTTTCGCGTGTATTTCATCGTTAGAAAAAGCACGCCGTTAGATTTCGGGCAAATCAAAAGCAGTCCATGGACGATGCAGGATCAAATGGACAGAACATTCGAGGTTCGCCGGGTTGGAATGCGGGAATGCAAGAAGGCCGGCTTCGGTGTAGCGAGAATTTTCCAGTTTCCCTGTATCGCGCCCGGAGCAAATGCGGCACACAACTCAGCCTCGAATGCTTCGGTTAACCATTGAAAATTATTCCAATCGTTCCGGGAATGAAAGCGGCTGCGGCAACCGCACCCTGAATTGTTTCCTCCTAATTCGTGATTCCCACCCACATTCTAGCATATCTCGTACGCTCATATATGTATTTTTCAACGAACCCAATGAATTTCGGGATGAGATGAACGCCTTTCCCCTGAATGTTCCAATACACGGTAATTTATTTCCGAAAATTCAATCGCCCGCAAGCTTGCATTTTACACACGGCAATTGTTTCATATATTTCAGTTTTATTAACTTTATTAATCAAAACAAGATGACGAAAAATCCCTACAGAAATACAGGTTAGGTTTTTATACAGATTCTTTAAAATTATTTTCCAAACACTGCTTGTTATTTTATTATTTTATAGCTATGAACGAAGAAAAGAACAACGATCGATCTTCGAAGAATCGATTATTTCAGAGAATTCAAAAGAGATTCGAAAGCCAGCATCCAAATCACCAACAGAGGATTCCTTGCTACGCGAAGGATGACATTATAGGTGTCAGTTAAAGTGTCGATCGTTCCTCTCTCATCGATTACTCATTCGACTCACGTATTCCCACGGTAATATACAGCGAACGCGTGCTCTTCAGGGTTAAGTAACATATGTAAGAGCGAACATCGAAGGTTTACCCTTAGCTCGGAGTAAACAAGCGTGTCTCTTAGAGATCGACTTCACGGAAGTTGGACGTTTCCCCGAAGCAATCGAGCGGAAAATTGCTAGTTGACCTGCGAACATCGAGCGGAAGTGGATCTTTACCGCAAAGGGAAATTACTCCAGTTGCGAAAGATAGATTTCCACGAGGTGTTATTAGAATATTGTAGTAATATTGTATTATACGATGAAAGAGTATGAGTATGTTGTTTGTATTATTATTATAAGTGTATGGCTTTGTACCGGGTAGTGTCTGTAATGGTTAAAGTCCAAGGGAACACAGTCAGTTTAATCTTTTTCTGACTTTCCAAGCCAAGTGGCTCAATGTTGCAGGGCTTTTTGCTGCCCCGGTAATAATAGCCAAGCTCGCTCGCTCGCTCGCTCTCGCTGGCTGTGGTCGCTTTGACGATGGGCAAGCAAGTTTTTCTACACGCATGCTGGATTAATATAGTTGAGTGAGAAAGGCAATAGCGGAGTTCTCGCAAGCAAATGGCAGAGACTTTGATTCGCAAAAAGCGCGCGCGTCAGCTTCGCGAAGAGTTAACCGAGCGTCCCGCGGACTCTCTTTGTGATGCGCGTACCAGTAAAATTCCTCTGTAAAGGACGCGTTTATCCGTACGAGGTTTTTGTTAGGTTAAAATTGCCATGCTTGTCGCACACGCTTGACCATCGGGAAAATAGGTCGGATCGAGATCACACGCGTTCCGGAAGGTCCGATGTTCCCCCGGAAACGTCGATTTTAATTCAAGCGAGCGTCGAGGTCGAAACGTCAATGTCCCTGAGTTTTCTACCAGTTGCGAACACACGACCCGTTTCCACCACGGCTTTACTAGGCTTTCGCCGCTAGCTCCCACTCAAAATAGCTGACAAGGCAAATATTTGAGGTGCACTTGACTTTCTGAAACAGTGTTAGAACCGCCGTTATGACACATTCGTTATTAGACTTATACCCGCCGGGTCTAGGTCACTCGGGACACTCTCTTCTCTCTTAGTTCATCTCAACCTTAGTTATTAATCATCGGTAATTCTATTGTTAATCTCGAAGAGGACCACTCTAACTATGAAGGACATCCTTAATTGATAAAAAAAGTCCGAAAAAAGGAGTAGAAAAATATTGGTAGAAGCAGGATGAGGAGATTCGGTCGAAAGCGCTGACTCGCGAACTAAAATGCGAGCTTCCGGCGGGCGCAAATAGCCGTCTCTCTACCGTGGCAATCCATCCGTCATGTACAATCCATAGCAGATGATCGATTCCCCCGGCATATATATCCGTAGGAATTTCCATCGGCGGGGCGAAAAAAATAAACAGGCATACATCGTTTCCTGACGGATGGGAGTCCGTCAATAACCGTTACCGGATGCGAGCGCAACATTTTTAATCCTCGGCGTCATCCTCTGCTCTAGCAACGATGCCCTGTTACGAGGAACCAATCCGGAATCGCCTTTCTAAAGTTATCGACGAGAATAAGAGAAATGTTGATCTAACTTTATAAAGAATTACATATTAGAATTAAGAAAATTGTACAAAAACTCTCTGAACTGTCATCTTGGCAACAGGATCGTTTTTCCCCTAACGTAGAAGAAGCCACGAACGACGGTCCTCGACGCTCGCCGTCGACGATATCGCTCTCAATACGCTTGAGGGAGCATTGCGTCTGATGTGCTTTCATCAGAGCGATAGACGCTCGACGACGGGCGTGATCGGGGCCTCAAAAGGACGGCTGTGGCGAGGATGGGGAAAAAGCGACGACAATGCTTCTCTCGCGCGTCGCGTCGTGTCGCGTCTCACTGTGGAAAATGGAGCCAGGACTTTCTACGAATGAGAACGAACACACTCCAGAGAGAAAATGATATACAATCCTTGCGGATCCAACTCTTATTCCAACGATTCCTCTGTCATTCAATTCGTAGAGAATGTTAGAGACTAGCCACAATTGTTAGAGAAAGAGATAGAAAGAGAGAGAGCGGCTATGATAAAATATGTATTCGCGCTCTAGATTTATAATTCAGTCGGTCTATGCCGGAGACATCTCCTGAAAGGGATCTGTGTCAAGGATGTTAAAGCAATGGAGACACACAGACACAATTGTTGAGTGAATTTTTCCTTTATGATCGTCGCTGTTGTAGCCTTGCTTTTACAAACCTTTCTCTCGGTTTATCGCATAGTTCTGTAATCATTATTGAAGAATCTACGATCTTTAAGTATTGTATAATTAACCACGAAATTCTTGCGGGGTTCTTTTTTATATAAAAGAGAGTGGTAGAGTGTGACAACTAGTTTAAGGGCTGTCAGCGTCGGTTTCTATGCTATTTCGTCCGCGAAGCTATCGAGTGTCAGCCGACGACGACGACGACGACGACGCCTGGGAGGAAAATTACAGAGAGCCGATAGGGAAGACAGTGGCGGCTGCTCTTCCTCGTTTTTCATTGTACCACGCGGCTTTCTTCTCGTTCGAGTCGAACGTGCGCTTTTATCTGCCGTCGTTTCCTTCTTCTTCTTCTCTCTTTCGCTCTATTTTCCAGCTTCCTTCGCCGATTTGGCACACCCTTTTTCTCTCAACTCCCTATCTTTCGGGAATAAAACATACAGTAACGGATTTCGATGATTTATAAGTATTACTGATTAGAATAATAATGTCAAATCATTCGTATAGCAGTTGAAATAGGCTCGGATGTAACCGCCTTTCATTTTAGCACGTACGTTTACGCTTTTACCTCTGGCAAAAGGAAAAAGTCTGTGTTGCAGTAGCTGCGGACGAGTTGCGAACTCCGCTCGAGAGGACGGTTAACGACGACCTCTCGAAACATCTCTCGCATGCCTTACCACACGCACACGCACACACACATGTATATATATACTCGCGCGCGAGCGTAGACAGATTCGTCGGGATGCAGAGCGTTTTTCCGCACTCGAGGGAAAACTCTGTCGGGTTTAAGGAAAAAATGGAAAGCACTCTACTACTGCCATGTCTCCATGTACATGTACGCAGAGGATTTAAAGTTACCACTGAGAAAGAACGATACACTGGATTGGTTCCGAGTGATTTGACGATGATATAATCAATCTAGTTTAAACATTTCCTAACTACTAGAAAAAGTTAGTCTAGTTTATTTAAGATGGGAAGGAATATTTCGGTCAAGTAAATGACAGAGTTAATTGGCGAGAATGGTACCAAGTCGATTTCAAGTAACCGGAATCATGCAAACGAGGGTAGAAAGGGTTTCTCAAGCGCGTCGGAAGTTCGCTAATTCTCAACTGGCAGGATTGCTTTAATAATTCCAAGCGGAATCTAGCAAGCCGGAAATCCGGGGGCGCAATGTTAAAACTTGGCAGGAATGCCTTTCGTTTCTACGCATTGGTACAAGGGAGCGGTTTGGAAAATCCACCGCGAGAGTAAGAAAACGGGGGGGAAGATGGCTCCCATGGGAGTGCTAACAGTGCTCTCGAGTCAGATGCACTCTGGAAAACCGAATGTAAATGGCCTGTGTTGCACCGACTTAATTAATTAAGTCGATCCCAAAGCCTTCCGTGACCACTTTACTTCCTCCCATCTACCTTTTTTTTATTAGTAACTCCGTTGGGGGAACTTTCATCATTTGATGAATGTATTATGCTTTTCATTTATCATCTTCCGTTCGATTTTACAAATCTCAACTGTTACAAATCATTCCAGCCAACCCCGGCCGGTTTTTATAGGTTGGCAGGCCGATTATTAGACGCGTCTCGTTTCCATAAAGAAAGCCGCTACGAGGGGCGGCCAGCTGGAACTTGTATTAAGTTGTAATTTTATTATGACGACATAACTCGCCGAAGGGGAGAGTTGGTGTGCGTCTTTAAAAAGTTCCACGTCGAAATTAAGCCTGTTTCCTTCAAGTATCCGAATTGATTCGCTGGTTCGCTTACCTAAATCAATTAGTAGAAGCTTGTTTTTATCATGGCTCGAACGATATCGATTAAGTTAGGTTAGAAAAGCCGAAATATTTATTGGTAACGATCGATCAATGGAAAAGAGGAAATCTTGGAGGAAGTCTCGAGCGAAGTGTTCCGCAGGGAAAGTTTGGTCGTTAAGGTGGATTTTTTTGGCCGAAGGAGGGGTTAACTCAGCCCCATCTGCAGATTAATTTTCTACGAGCTTGTAATTAAGGGCTCTTCTCTCTCTTCCTCGACCTTGTCCGCCTTCTTAAATCATTTACGACCTCGACGCGACAACTTTGGACGCTTTCAGATTTTTTAATTGCAATAACCCTTCCCTACTCTTGGCTTTGGTAACTCTTGACTTTAATTTATCGCGCAACTTGTACAATACTTCCCATCGAAAGCCACCATTCTTAAAATCCTACAATTACATCCAACAACACTCCTTTCTAGAATTAATAAATGAAAACCTATTCTCGCAACACAATTGTTCTATATTATCTTGAATCGTTCCTACAGCAAGAACGGGTACGTGTGCGTGATGTTCCACCGCAGGGACAAGCACGTGATCGAGATGCAGCTGTCCAATTGGACCCAGCAGCCCGACGACGTGTGCAACTCGAGTAGCTTCAACTCCCATTCGACGCCGTACACGACGTTCATTAGTAAGTCAATTACGATCATTTATTAACTCCCAGCCACAGCTGCCGTAGGAATATTTCCCCCGGTTTTCCCACTCCCAACTGAGCTGTATTACCAACTCACTCGCTCCATATATACATATACATATATATATGTATGTGTGTGGAAGGTTCTGGCGGGCTAAATAACGAAATCGTTAAATGCTCCTGACAGACTGTCGTTAATTAATGCGCCCTCTTCTCCCTTCGCAGGCAGACGCACGCACAAGAGAGAGAGAGACACAGAGAGATTCGTTATCCAGTGTGACAATTGGTTTAGAGGATCGACAATGTTTTTTCACCCGCAGGACGATATTTAGACTTCGAAGCGAACGAATCGACTCTCACCGGAATAATTGCTGGTGAAGGCAACAGAAGCGCCGCGAGCGTTTATGTCGATTGCTTTTAACAGAAGCACGGAGACACACAATCCCTTCTCTCTCTCTTTCGCTCGCTCTTCGTATGCGTTCGATAGACGTTTTCCCATTTCGATTCCGTTACATTACGCTTGATGGAATCGATGTCGCTCGCCAGTTTCTCTGTTTCTCTACGAAAGGGAAGAGAAAGAGGAAGAAGTATCCTGTAGGAGAGATAAACGCCCGGGCGAAGCAACCCTTAAGTACAAGCCTTGAATCCCTGTTTGCGCGTCCTAGGAAACTTTCTCTACCAGGAAAAGTAGCGTACTTAACGTACCGGGCCAATAAAAAATCAGACTTCCCTTTCCCTCTTCTACTTCCGGAAGGAGGGTTGGTTGTTGCTACTCTAGCTTTGCCCCGAGGCCTTTTTAGTAACTATTGCGCGAGATTTCAAGTGACTAAACTCCACTTAAGTTACTCCTCTACCAAGCCACCAACTTTCTCTAAACTGAAAAACACTCCGTTATGTGCATTATTCAGCAGCCCCGAACCTTTTGTCGGATGAATCCTACCAAACCCCTCCTTGGAAGCTGCGTTTAATGGCTACTTCACTGGAGTAACTGATCTTCTTGCTAGGATCATTAAGTATAAAAAGAGACTGGAAACTTTAGTTTTAGATGTAAAGTAATATTCAGGGTTGTTTAGATATTCTTTTTATTATTATACAATGTATAATTAATATGTTTGTGTTCGCAGCTTCCGATCCAATGACGAGACAATGTCCGAATCTCGGCCGTTATGAAATCGTCTCAGTGTTCGAACAAAGGAATCAACAGACGGAAGACGCGTTGCCATTGGATAATAGCGAAACGAATCTACCTGTTAACGCCGCAGAGGTACAGGATGTTCGTGTTACGTCGACGCTTTATCCTGGTCGATGCCGTCATGGTGTTCGTAGATTGGACATTGGATGTACGACACCCGATCGTATGGAATTCGCAACCCCTTGCAGGGATGAACCACCGTCCGGTAATGCGAGATTTTGTTTTTAATTATTGATTTAAATAATGATAGACTAATATTTTCATTTTCCCTCGTATCAAGATCGACACGAACTCTTTCTCTTCGGGTAGGTCGAGTGTGATTGGTGATAGAAAACAAATGGTCACCGTAAATCGGAACGGCACGTCGATATCACGGTTACCACTGCGACTGACGATCCCTTATCGGACTTGGAAGATAGGAAGATGAGAATTTACAGGGTCCGAGTGGCAGTTTACGATTTCAGCAGCTCCCGCTGCGGAAGAAGCGGAATTGACTGGTGCTTTCACAAACAGCCGCCTCGAATTCCCAATTGAGCCGCTGCTGCCGCGTCGGAATAACGTTTCATCGTGCTATCGGATAACAGTCACATCTCTCGCGCTCTCTTTCTCTCGCCTACTCAATATCAATGCTGCTCGGTGCGACTGTAAAAAAGAGGAGGCTGGAATTCCTCTTTCGCGAGAATCTAGTAGCGCACGCATTCCTGTTTCAACGCGTGTTCGTACAATCTTTTTTTAAGGATGTATTGCACCTATTTCGAAATGTTCTTTCGAGTTTCGAAAAAGCAAATGAAAATGTTGAAAGAACAGTGTCAACTTCCTCAACTTTTTTGTACGCGTAGCTTATGGATTTACAAGTCCAAAGTGGAAATAGCTATCATTTAGATATTAAGGATTTTGAATTCTCTACTTCTCATAGATCTTCAACAATGATTCAATGACTTTTACAGAATACTGGTGCCATGGAAGTTGGATGGAAAACGACACGGTTTACTTAGTAGCGAGTACCGACGCGGGACGTTATTGTCTCGTTTATAGTGTGTCGATTGCATCAGCCGGTCGTCGAGAACTCTCGGTCACTGGTCATCTTGCTTCCTGTCCGAGAGCATTTCATCGACATCCTGTCGAATGGCAGGTCAATCTTACGTCATACGGTGAATATCTTCTTGGATTCCTTTAGATATTTAGACTTTCCTACGACTTTCCAGAACGCGTAAAAATCAAATGGAAAACCATCTCGGTAGAACTAGCAAATGCAAACGTACCAGAGAACTTTCATGAAGAGAGTTTCTCTACCGTTCGTCTATTTACACAAAAAGTGCCGAAGCTATCGAAGAGGTAAAAGGAAAAATTGGTGAAGCTCGACGAATTTGAATTTTCCATGCCAAGTATATTTACTCATCGCTAGTCAAGAGTGCGAGTTAATTGCTAGGTGATTTGGCATCGGTTATTAATTATCGTTCACTAATACGGAAAAGTAGGGAAGTCGTTGCTCGCTCTGCGATAAATGGGCTATTTACTTTCGCCGAGTAGAAACGGCTCAAGAGGAAAAGAGATTGCGACCTACATTACGAGAGTGAGACAGAGAAAATGCTTGAATACCAAGTACAGTTTAAACGTACAGCCCAAGCACAGCGATATTTTTCAATGAATCTCCGTCTCGGTATTATGTATCCAGCGCATACTACTGATAGTACCGACTTTGAGAAATTATGAGTATTCCCTGAGCGAACCATACTCGATTCCACTTCCCCCGCTCGGGATAGTCGTTTGCGTCCAAGTTGAGCCGAGCGGAAGAATGGTAATGGAGACTCTCTTCCCTCGATGGAAATGAAATACCAGCCGGAAATAGCAATGAAAACATACGCGATCTTAAATTGCACGAGTTCCCTATCCAACTAATACCTTTGAAATATCTATTACAGCGCAATGCGGTGAGATCTCAACAGCAACGTCTTGGACGTATCGAGGACCGGCTAATCTTTACAACGTAACTCTAATGCTCGGCATCCTCTTCGGCAAGTACATCGCCAGGTGATGCTACTGAGCCCGAAAACGCCACACCCAGGCGACAGTTTAATACTTAACGTGCCAGGGGGAAGAACGAGAAGAGAGAAATGAAGAAGATCGAACAACCAACTAGTACTTTCGAAAAGTGTTGTCCGCGTTATTAAAGACGTGGCCCGGTAGCGGACCGGATGCAGAAAGTATCTACTAATCAAGCTTAGTGTTTAAGTGAACATAGAAACCGCGCGACTCTCAAAGTCGCTAACAGAAGAACTGCCAACTTCTCCAGCAACCGCGTTCATCCAACGCGCCCGGAGGATCGTCGAGAACATTTCTCTATACTTGTGAGAATGTCATACTGTGTCTGTGTGTGTGTGTGTGTCTGTGTTTGTATGGTTGGATACGAGAGAGAGAAAGATTTAGTACGGCTGTCCAAGTGCTGCGAATGTGGCGGTGCCTTGGCCGAAGGAGACTTTACGGGTGTACATAAATACCGATGCGTTCGCTCCTGCTACACCAGCGACTCCCTCCGCGAAACATAAACTTCATCCTCGACCCACATTTACCACACCGTCTGAAATTCCTATTCCAGGTTCCATTTCGCGCTAGCAATGACCGTTCTTAAGGAATTACTCGACGCTCTCCTTTTTTTCTGCACTTCTACCGGGTGTTATGTCGAATACGTGATATTTGATGCTTTTGGTATGCTTTTGTTTAAAGTACGAGCGAACCCGGGCATTGTGCGACACGATGTATAATAGAGAAAACTAATAAGGGTGCTGGGGCCAATATTGTACGAATTGAATCTGAGTGGCAGTGATGAAGTGCGACAGAGAGAACGAATGAGAAAAATGAAGAGAGAGAGAGTGCGTGGTTTGGAAAGTGGCCGGGAACGAAAGAGCGACAGTAGCGAAGATTAGGAAGAGATGAGAAGTATTTAATACGATGTGACCGCCACATTCGCAGCGTACCAATTCACTTAAACCACTAGGAACAAGAATGAAGGAAACGAGTATGTATTGTCATGAAATTGTCATTAGAAACTCGTTGAGATGAACAAACTAAATCTCACTTGGTTCTTGTTCCATGGCGGTAAATGGACTTCCGATCTTCCTTTGGTTATTCCTTGTTCACCCCTCGAACGAATCCCGCAAAACTCCTTGCGAGTGTATCCGAATTATTCGATAACAACGATTCCTTTCTTTATCCTTTAAACATTCGTTTGATTGTAACGAAAGTGGGAATGCATGTACAGTTGAAGATCGATCATCTTTCTAGAATATCGAAAGCATCGAATTTCTCAGACGCGGCAAGGTCGAATTTAACCCATTTTCCCCGCATGCCAGGGAATTGAGAATAAAAGAGAGAGAGAGAGAGATACGGATACGAAATCTGTAGAAGCGGCACGCGTCGTCGGTGCCGATATGATTGTTACAAGTGCATTCAGACAAAAAGTAGGTCGAATCCACAAAGGTACGGTTGCCCTGCTCCTGGTTTCTATAGACCGTCGAGGGATGACATATCGATAACGAGTCGAGTCCCGACGACAAAGCGCCTAGTGGAATTAGACTGCGTGATAGCAATTAGAATTGTGCTAAAGAGTTACGAAGCGAAACGAGAAGTGAGAGAGATTCAAAGAACGTAAGCGTCACGTTTAATTCGATCGATTTTTCATCCCGAACAGTAATTATAATCGGGCTTTTTAAAAGGGATACATGTATTTTTGTCGCTCATTTTACTTAAGGACCACGCGGTGATAAGTGTCGACGAAGGTGGCAACGGGTTGGGATGGACACTGATATAATTACCATTCGTTATAGTCGGAATATACATATATACATACGCAATATAAATAAACCGAGGTAAGCGTAAGGATAAGTATATAAATAATATAAATAAATCAAGAGAATTCGATGTTGGCTAAACTGGACGGACATCGTTTCTGTCTGTATTTACTAGGTACTTTGTTAATCCGAGTATCAATGGGAAGAAGTGACTTCGTTAACCTACACTCGTAGCTCGTACTAATTATAATTATCTATACTTATCCCTGAAACCTCTTCTCGAATGATACTACTTCTTCCCTTGGATATTACGGATTACTAAGACCGAGCTTCCTGTATATATTAGTTACGACAATTTCGCGCAAGGGTTAACCCTTCTTTTTCCTGTAAAGTGAAATCCATTGTAAAATCGAGCGGAACTTTCTGACATCGGATTAGCAGCGGCGGGCGGGGATCATTCGGGATTTTATATAGAACGAAAGAAAGAAGAATGAAGAGAGATCGCGAAGATGGGTATTGTAGATTTCAGGGTATTTATATCGAGGGTTAAATAGTTTACATAGATTACAATACGAGAATATTTAATATATAAATATTATTGCCGAGGAAATATATTGTATATATAACTATGTTTTTATTGTTAACCGGGAGGGAGTTTTAAGGGAGAGTATGAGACGATAAGAATTTCCGCTTGGTGGGATGCTGCGAGAGAGAGAGAGAGAGGGAGCTGGTGAAAAGAAGTGTGTCGGTGCTACGAAGCGCACTTTCAAGTTCCTTTTTTAACATTTCTCCGCCGGCTGTTGACCCGGCGAATATTTCACACACACACACACACACACATACTTGTTTCACCACGAAGTCTCTCGCGGTTGCTTTTATTTCTCCGATGTATATGTATAATATACGTTGTAATAGCGTCCCGACGCTGATCAGCTGCGAATCATCGAGGAAAATGATTCATTATCCTCTCCTCTCAAGCATCTAGAATTCGGGGCACGCTAATCGTTTACTAAACTTTGTAGTGAACTCTCTGAAACACACACACACGCGCGCACACACACACACACACAACGATTACTACCGTCTTTATAGTGTTTAGAGGGAAGTGTATCGATCTTGTAAATCATCCGAACGACGCGGCTATGATTTCTCGAACGGGCTCCCGAATCGAGACTGATTATATGTTTCGATCGAATCGAATGATATAATTCGGAACCCTCGTAATTTGTCGCTCGAAATAATCCGCAATAACAATGCTAGGCTAAGAGTATTAAACTCTCTGCGTGTAAAGGGTGGGTCGCCGGACATTTTTGTACTGTATAAAGTTATATCAAGCTTTAGGCATCGCGCGGAGTAATACTATGGTGAATCGCTATGGTAAAGAAAAAGGGAGGAGACGACGATGATTGGCTGAGAAGAGAATATAGAATGGGTACGTACCGATTTGTAAAGTATAAACAAGGACGTTTACCAGTTTCTCTTCGAATCCCGACTGGTTCCGACGACGACGGTGTAAAACTAACTACTACTTACGAAGGGAAAAAGAGAGAAAGAGAGAAAGAGGAGAAGAAACAAAACATCCACGCTTGAAAGCTACGAAAATCTATACATAACTGAGTGTTTTACTATTGAATTAAAACTATTACGGTGATACTTATTAATGTAAATGGTTTTTCATTACTATATTATAGATGTTACTTAATAATATATTTACAAATAATTAAACGGGAGTGCCAGTCTTTACTTCATCCCTTGTCAAAGTGTTAATAATGATTTTTCAAGGAAACAACAGGTAAGTAAATAAACAAGGATATTCCGACAATAAATATGTTTTATTACACATATATCTCGTACGAGGGTTACACGATATTAATACATGTTCATTTAACTGTCCAGCAATCAAACACGTTGTATTTTTTGCATATTTCTTTTTTTCTCCCCCTTTTTCGCCTTGCAAACGGAACGGCATTATACTCTTCCATCCCCACTCTCATTTCGTCGCAAGTGGTAATTCATCATTTTAATCATTTTATCGTCACTCATCCGATGATGTCATCGTCATCACCATTATAACGTTTCTCTCTTTGTTTTTCTCTTCTCTTCTGTTTCAGTGCCACGCGTTACATAGATTTACTTAGTTACCATAGATACGTGTGTCATCGAGAAATCAATTGCAATTGTCATACTTGTAAAACATTGTCATTTGAAAGAACAGTCACGAAGCACCCGACGCCGGAGTCGAAAAGACGCGCTATTCAAAGCGCGCGTCTCTCTTGTTTTTTTTTTCAAGGGGAACAATTGACAGAGATTTACGTTTGCGAGAGAGTCGCGCGCGCGCGCGTTTTGTAAAGCGATGAAAAAAGGGGGACGACGGTCCAGCGGGTGGTTGTGAAAGGTGAGAAAAACAGAAAAGGAAACTCGTCTCTCTTAATTAGTCTGTTGATGTGATTTCGATCGATAATGATCAGCAAAGGTAATACTTTTATCGTCATTTTCAAGTTTATCTTTACCAACATCGCTGATTATATTCATGAGATCGGTGTATCTGTGTGTTAATGTTAATGTGTGTCCTCCTCCTGGTCAATGCAAAGCCTGCTTGCGTCGCATTGCGCGTCGTACGATTAACGATTTTAATTATCATTATAACCCCGTTGCTTAAGCGCTAAAAGACTTCGTTTAAGTTAATTCATCAGTACTTAATAACTAGTCTCTGTACTCGTAGCCTTACATGATAAAAGGTTCCTTATATCCTAAACTTGGTGACCAGCACCAAAAACACTCACTAGATTCAGTTGTTTTTTCTGCTTTTTTGTTTTGCCTACTTGACACAGATACAGATTTGTGTTTCTTTCCCGAACGGGTTTCTTGGCCGCGGAGATAACTCTTTTAACTCTCTCTCTCTCTTTCTCTCTCCGCATAATTCCGGTACGATTTAACGTCGACTTCCGTAGCGAGCCTCATTTCGACTAGGAGAGTCCGGCTGAAAGGCCTTCACCGGCGCGCATTTCTTCTCTCTTCCTTTCTCTTTTATCATTTCCGCTTGTAGTGCTACCCTCCTCCGAGAAAGAAAACGGTATATTCCCGAGGAATGAACGCTCGACTCTCGAGAAAACGATTTATCAATGGGCTCGCTGCTACCTTTTACGGAGTAGCACTCGAAGTTTCGTCAAGTTTGAGAAAGCTCTGCGTTTCACTTCTCTGACTGCCAAAGTTTCTAATATCATAGATTCTCGAGAATCGAGCGGACTTAACGAGAGGTTTGAGCGGTTCACAGACATCCAAGCGAGAGAGTACTTGTATTTTTTGTCTTTTTCCTTTACACATCAAGCTTGGCAAGGGTATCTACCATTTAATTTGCGCGCTCGCTGGGAGAGGGAAATTTATTCTTCTAAGGCTTTCTTTCTATCGTTTCGCTAAAAGCCGGAACGTGCGAATGACGACTGCTCGCGGGAAACACAGTGGTGTGAAGAAAGGCCGGCTAAAGACGATCGAATGATAAATCTTTCTCTCGTCTATTTGCCGCGAACGACGTTGACTAACATTACTCTTTGGTTAAAAGAATCTTTCGGGGGCGTGAATTGGACGCCACCTTCTTCTTCTTCTTCTTCATCTTCATCTTACGTGTGTTTGTGTATATGTCGGCGTGTATATATGGGCGCGCGTGTCGGTGTCTCATGGCGGCGGATCGAAATTAATTTCAATACAAAACTTAAAAAAGACCAGCTCTCTTAACATAGTTGTATATTAAAATTAACGCTATCACACGTCTATCGATTTCGCTCTCCGTCCATCGTCACCGCGCCGCTTCTCTTTAATCTCCTACCAACTAATTCTAACCTCTTGTTAATTAGACGCGTCTAAATTCTTGGTACTCCGGAGATTGATTGACAAATGTCCTCTAAAATTCAGATGGGTTTATGAGATGATACGTTCGAGGATTCCCTCGTGTCTTTTCCATTTCATTGGCTCTTTCTTCTTCTCTCCGGAAATCAATGTGCGTTTCGGATAGTGTGGACAGTCTAACCCGTGGCGATTTATCGCTTCCGAGTCACGAATGATTTGTACTTCTTCTTCTTCATCTTCTTCTTTTTTATTGTGAATCTATACTTGTCGAGGTGATTTGTACTTAAATTTTGAGGTTTCAGTACTCTCTCGATTATCGAGAGTATTCTGGATCGGTTTCTTTGTGCACGGAGTGTGTGAACAGAGCCTGGCAATAGGCCAGATTTTATCTTTCAAGTATCTTCGCGCTTGAACTAGATTCAACAGAGAGATCCTTCGAATTACGTAACTGATATGTCAGTAAGGATCTTATATTGTGATCCTAAAAAGTGTGTGTATGTGTATGTGTGTGTATGTGTTGTCGATGGTGTCCTTTCATTCCCGTAATACTCGGTAATTATCTTCTTGAACGAAGCGTCAGTGAATAAAAAAAGAACGAACTTAAAGTTCAACAACGAAACAAACGATCATCTCTCTCTCTCTCTCTCTCTCTTTCTCGTCCTGCATTAATGGGACTATATTTAGCATCTTGCGCAGGTACTTCGTGAAGAGATTCGTCCCCTCCTTCGACTATGATTCACTGAGATACTATCGATGCGCGTATGCTCCCTCGACGCGTCGAAGATCCTCGAAAGCGTATAAACGATAACGAGGATTAATAATGGCAACGACGATGACGCTGCTTCTTTTCTTTCTTCTTCTTCTTCTTCTTCTTCATCTTCATCTTCTTCTATTACCAAATAGAGGATAAATTCCCGACGTTCTCTCGACACACTTCGATCCAGCCGAAAACAAGTATCGATGATCCTCTTCCTCCTGATTTCTGAAGCCCGCGTCAGTAAAGAGGAATAGATCGTCGAACGTTCAGGGTAATCCTCGTATAACCATCAATGGTTTCAAACACACCTTTCTCTCTTCGTGTCCTTTCATCAAGAGAAAAAACTTGCCTTCCGAAATATCGAACGATCCTTTTAACAATCGTCGATACGAGGACCAACACACTCTCTGTTGCAGGCCTCTGGTTTCATTTCTCTCGGCGAATTTACCAACTTAATGGAACTGTGACGGACCTAGCCAAAGGGCAGTCACTGAGTCAACACGGGACTGACCAGGCCGTACACCAGGAATAAGCTAGGTGTCACTGACGCACACGCCACCAGGTCTGTTGCACTTTCTCATGGAGCTTCCTACATATACCGGCGAGCCTCCGTCACATTCCAGCTTCCGCGGCATTCTCATCCATCTCACCGCCCCCATCCGCGCTTGTTACCGTTGTCTCATCACCGCCACCCGCGTCGCTACCATCCATACCTTCCCCGGATTCATCTCCTTCTTCTAATGTTACTTGAAAGTGTATTCTTTCAGGTGGTTGTTGATCGCAACTCTGTTGTTGTTGTTCATCGGAAGGTGGCGATGGTGGTATCATTGATTGATACCAATCACGATTTTCTTCGAGGGTATCAAGGATTTCTTGAGCGTCAGGATGAACCAGATCGGCCCAAGTCTCCCAAAGTGGATGTACGATATAATCGATGAAGCCGACCTGCGATTTCTCGATGGTAGCGCTATGTCTATCGCACATCGGACTAATATCCATGTTCTGTTCTCGTTCGCGATCTCCTTGTAAGAAGAACTCTTCCATAAGAAGTCCTACCCAACGCCGGTAAAGGGGAAGTGGTTTTGTTGGGTTGGAAAGGTCCGCGCAATGGACGAGATTCTCGAGGACTTGAATACGATCTGTATAATTATCAAGAAGTAAAACACCGGAACCAGCGACTTTCTTCGTTTCTACCATTGTCTTCAAATCAGCTAAAAGTGACATGTGTTTCGACATATCGGTAGACAATACCATGTCTATCACCATCTTACGAAGAGTCTGTCGTTGCTTCTTCGTCATGTTGCAGAAGATATCGCAACCTTCGTTCTGAAGTAATTTAAACGCCACTGCTAGATGATGATTCTCCAATACGGACTCGTCATTGTACATCAGTGCGAGCTCCGAGCCTGTTTAACAATACAAAGTATCATCTATTAATTATTTATTCGATCCAATTCATTATTCGGAAAGACGGCTCTCACCACCGATTTTAACGATTTTATACAAGTAAAATGTTGAAAATTCCTTCGAAATGATGTTATAATATAATAATTTCTTGAGAAAACACTTCGTGTATAAGAAAAAAAAGACGATATTTGGAACCATTTTTCAACAACTATGTTTACGTTACGATTTATATCGATTATTCGACTATTATATATCGATATATAATATATATAAGATCCGCCTTTAAGTATGTTAATGAAATGTATCTTGCATTAATTATACTCACTCGAATTGATAAGGAACTGATTCGTTAATCCAGGATGATCGACATCATGGATCGTAGCGGCGAATAGGGCTGCGGTGATTTCGAGTGGTGTGAAGACAGACTCGAGGGCGGGTGTGTTGAGCAGAGTATGTGTGGATTGAGTCACGTCAGCTGCGTGAAGGCTGTTGTGGAAGGGATTGTCCTTAACATAGTGATCTTCTAGTGTCATCATAAACGTCACGAAAGTCTTCGGAGGTATAGCCAAGGTTTTGAGCAGATCTCGGGTTTGGAAGGCCGTATACGCTACGCAAGTAAGCGGTCGATTGTTGCTTAAGTCGCCTATCCTGAAGATGTCGATGCCCCATTTGTCGATGTCCGACAGAAGCTGTAAATTCAACATAATTCTAATATATCTTCGAATATTTTCATCATCCTTTCGAGTGCAGTTATAATAGCGTAAGTATTATTCTCGAACAACACCCTACCAAATAAGGTATCGCGTCGATTTCTCTGATTCGATGACTGAATCATTCGAGTAGGCGTTTTCATCCATCCTAACTGCGTCTACCGTGCAATCTACTTTAATATCTTAAACACCAGTTGATATTAGCTGCTGAGTAAACTGATGGGGACGAGCGTATGATAGTTACGTCGGTTGATCATATGATAGAGATAGCAGATATTCTTTTTGATAGCGCATTGTCAGGTGTCTTTCTAATCTCGCAGACCTTGTCTCTTTTCTCATGCTCCCGATTCTCTCTCAGCGGTATGCTAATTTTTTGGCAAAACCACTGCCAAAACCGCCAAATATTTGGCAATTTAATAAACGCCAAGATGGAATTTTACCGGAAATGATAAATATCGAAGAAATCAATCGATATTGTGCGTCTGTGATATCCAACGAGCGGTTCGTAGAATCAAGAGAAACATAATAAATCAGATTTACAAGCATGACAAAAGATTCTGTCATAATTTAACTGCACCCTCCGGGTTACACATACGTATCTCCTTCGCTCCTCCCTATCATGAAATACTAATCTCAACAATCGACTGTATTAACTGGATTTCTCAACCGGTGCAAACTGGCTCTCTTTAGAAACATCGGAAAAGTTTCCAGTGTGTATGATAAAAGGTGGGATCGCCGGTAATTAGTGTGAGATTGACTTTAAATCCAAGTATAAATCATCATAATCGTTGAAGCATACAAAAAGCGCGGATGATAAGACGAAAAAGATATATGCTTTGCCAGTCAATTCTCGAAAGGATACCAAAGATTCTTCTCACAAGGGTGAGAAATCAATTGGTAAAGCTAAGAGAATATTGTTACACGGTCTTCTACCTTGCCGAGTTCTTCCTCGTGCGGCGTCTCGACGCCGTGAACAGGGACGCGTTCACCGGTGAAGCTATTCGTGTGTGTTAAGGGCCTTTTAACTCCGCTTATATGCGACATCGCAGCCGGTCCACGTTGAACTCGATCTTTCTTCTTAGCTGCTCGCGCATCCACGCTACCAGCAGCTGCAACTGCATCTTCGATTCGCAATGATGGTAAATCGAGTTCCTGTTGTTTGTCTGTAAAAGAAAAGAAGTCAGTGAATTTCTTATTTCGATTCTAGCGATCGTTATATAATTCGTGAACGGTCCTACGTGCGATTATGCAGCTTTTCAGAGACACTCTGACGCAGTTCTACGCGTCATTCTTTCGCTTTGATAAAATAAGAGCGGAAGTATAAATCGTAGTATTTAAGAGAGAATCGCGTCATGCACGTATTCTTCATTAACTGTACAAGTCTTTCCTCTCTTCGAAAGAAGGTAGTTGGAATAATTTCAAAGGCGATTTACGTCAAGAGCTCTTCCTTTTGGAAAGCTGTGTAGCCAGCTGCTTACGTAAATGACGATCGTTTTATTGGGTCCGACAGGGACCCTCCGGCGAAAGGGAAGTGGTGATCGTACACCGCGCGAATATTAAGTCTCACTCACTCACAGTTTCTTAGCGATCGAAAACTTTCTTTGTTATTGCACAACAACAGAAATCATTAATGAACTTTCGCTTTTTCTCCGATCACTTTTTGTTACTTCCGTTTTCAATTATTTCTGAAGATACCGAGTGGAGTTTAAATGGGCCTGTTCAAGGGCTAGTCGTGCGTAAGAGAGGCCCCATTGTCCTCCGGTTTGACCTCGTTTTATAAGATATCAAATCTCATGGACTACGTTTTCTACCGCCTCGTCATTATCATTCCACTTACCAAGGAAAGTACTGCAGATGTACTCGGAGATCTGGTTGCCGGATTTCGAGGACTCCGAGAAGTGCGAGAGTTCCTTGTTCAGCATCCTCTTGAACTGTAATTAAATAATTAACAAGTATAAATAAATAGAATTATATATATAAGATTTTATAATCGTGAAAATAGTATGACGAAGCCTTTTTTTAAATGGGAATCAAAGTGGGAGAAGGAAGACTGTTACGTCTGGAATTTATCTCGGCAAATTTACGATCTACACACGCATATAAAAAGAGTGTCCTTATTGGTTGAGAAGATTTGGACCGTCGCCGGAGGTTGCTTATCTCTCTTCTAACACAAATTTAACACCAGGTGTCTCAAGAGCAATGACCTTAACTGTTCTTATCGAAACTTACGATTCCCATCTAAATTCTTATACTTAATAATTTCGTAATTGTTAGAATAAACGATTACGAAGTTATCGATGACCTAAGCGATAAAGTTCCAAGTAAATCATTGAGCCGAAATCGCGATAACCTATCGTTAATATTCGATCATGCTAATTCGACATTCCTTGAATTCAAACTCGTCCACTCGCGCTTTCAATTAACAGACTTTAATTAACCGTGATTGGGATTTCTCGCGATCGTTCGAAACATTTTTCGTAATTATTCCAAATCGAAACTATCCATGCGTACGCATGTTATTGATATCTCATTGCGAGGAGACAGTCGTAATAGCACTTCATTAATTAATCAGAGTGATTAGAGCTTCGAAGAGTTTTTATCTCCGAAGTGGTAACTGATAGCGGTTCGAGTTCGCACGATATACTCGTCATTTTCCTATCTATTTTCGCGCCAATGATCTCCGAGAATTCTGTCAAAGCCTTGGCAATGCTGAACTGGTGGTCAGCTGTGCGTTCAATTTAGTTCGGTTATCTTGCCAATTGATCCGCTCGATTATCGAATGTTGACTCAGCGCAATCACCGCGCTCGCACACGCACACACACACATGGATTCCCTGTTTCACTGAATTTCGCGGTGATTGAGTACAGAAAAAAATTTTTCTTGCGCAAAAAAGCATTTCGTATTAAATCAGAAAACTAGGGAATAGTTTTTGAAAATAGAATTTCTATGAAACCAGGTGGAATAATAGAAAGACGAGAGAAGATCGAAATTGAACGATTTCCTAGTAAAAGCTGTCGCGGCAAGATTGCGTCACACAGCTCGAAGCTTTTTGGAAGAGTCGATTCAGAGAAAATCTCGTTTTACGATATCATCGGAATCCGCGAGAGCGACAACAAACAAATCGCGCGCATCCAGAGGCCTCTTTCTTTCTTTCTTTCTTTTTTTTTTATATAAACACGGCGCCGCGACGCGTTGCCACGATCGTAAAGATTATCTTAAATAACAAGGCAAGAATTACTAATCGGTGTTTGATAATTATAAAGAGGATTCGAGTGGACCAAAATACACGATTGTTTGCAATCGTCTGCGCGGCTCTCCCATTTCGTCAAGGACGACCACAACAGACACCGTAAACTTTATGTTCCAGGCGTTTTTTCATCTCTCTATAATTAATATAAAATTCGAATTAATAAATAATTCATTCTTAATTCGTTTAAAACTACTCACGAATGATTAGAATTAAATCAAAAATTAGTGAGACAACAAAAACCATAGAATTTCGATTTAGGGCAAACGCGATCGACATATACCGTTCGCTCTGTTTCGACCTCGATGCTCATCGGCCCGCTAATCGAACACCGTTCGATCGAGAAATGCGCTACCGGCTGGCAGAGATCATTCGCTAATTTTCTACGTGTTATTAACCCCCCGCTGATAAAAGTCTGTTTTCGTATTTGCAAAACGAGCGCCTGATAACGCGACATCGATCGATCCTAATGCTTCGTTCACAATTGTTATGATAATTATTTAATTCGATAAATATTCCACAATATACTTGCACAGTAATTAATAAAATGTTGGTATCACTTTTGAAACGTCCTGTAGGACCAATAAATATTACAATAATTTACTTCCACGATATTAATAACTTAATTTCAGATATAATAAAATTTTCGATTCACTTTTGAAACGTCCTGTACAAATAATAAATATTACAATAATAACAATAAGATCGATTTAATTGTCTCGAATGATTGTGAACGACGCTTTAGGTAGTCGCGCGACGGTGGCTTCAAAGGGTTCGGGTTCGAGCGTATCCGTTTCATTAAGCTTGGCCCAATAAACATGGATTGGCTGCCATCTGTCGTACAGTGGTCCCTACGTGACACTCTTTCGGAACTAGATTCCCTCGGTTTGGAAAGATGTCTTTCAATATTAGCTCTAGGATAGGGGCCCACTTATGTAATTGGGAAACTTTCCCTTTCGTCATGTGGGCTCTGCTTGTTTTCCTCAAAATTCAAGTGTCTGTGTGTTCCGCGTGTTCAGCCCTGATTTGTAATCGTGTTTCGTTTAAGTGTGGTTTATTTGCATTTCTCGTGGATTATAAGTTTTCTGTTGTAATAGTCTTTTATTTATGATGGTTGTAAAAGGCTTTTTGTTGCGCGATCTAAATATTTAGTATTGCTTGTTTTGCCCATTCGACTGTCATTTGACATAATAATGTTTTATTCACTTTGCTATCAAACACACATACTGGTTGTATAATACTGCTTCTTTTTATTGGGAATGGAGAGATGAAAAAGTTGTAAGTACGTAGCTAACTTGAAAACAAGTCGTGTTGAATATAGAAAAAAAAAAGTTGGCTAATATTTATAACAGTGATTTTGAAAATGAAACACCCTGTAGAGCCCGTGACAATTATTAAATACATCAGTGTATAATATTATTAGATAATTCATCATTTTATTGAATATCATTGTATTCAACGAGCGATGTTTAAAATGAATCGACCTGTAGCGATCGAACAATGATTGGAAAAGGGTCGAGGATCAATTACCTGGACCGCCATGATGGTGGCCATGGCCGTAAGGTCCGCCAAGGTCTTCAAGTAATTCATGTACCTTCCGGACTCGTCCACACTCCCCGTTTCAATCTCAGTGCTTGTGTGTCGCACCATCTTTCAATTTACTCGCACTCTAACCACACTCTTCAAACACTCAACAATAGTAATCCACAGGGAGATATCCTGATTCAAGGACTAAACACACTCTCGATCGTTGTAGTCCTTGGCAGCATAATTCGGGGGGGGCGCCACCACTTCAACCCGGACTTAGTTCTTTCCAACTGAGAGGTTGAACAAACTAAGTTCGATTGCACTTTCCCGCGCTTATTGTTTTAGAGTTTCGAGGTTAATTCACTATGAGATCTCGACTTTCGAACTTGGTATCGAACACCTTTGAACTCGACGTGTAATTTTTGATGGATCGATTTGAATATCTGTAGGTTAACTCTGCCTCTGAGGACGCAGCGTGTAAAGCGCCGACGTCTCTCGACTGCTGAGCCTTTCGGTCTACGTGCCCGGATGGCGTCGCCTGCTCTTTTTATCTCGTCGATTCTCTCTCACTCCCTCGATCTCTCTCGCTCTCTCTCCCTCGACGGAGCATTGCTCCGAGAATCGAGCGGAGTGGGAGAAATTCTAGCAGGTGGAACACGCTTCTTTCGACCTGATTTCTGACGCAGCCACCACTCGCACGCTTTAAAGTACTAACGCTTGAAGTTAACCTTTTCTAGATTTGAATTATACCGATTTCATTGTTTACTTCGAATTATTATTGTATAAATTAAAAGAGTTTCTTTTTAAAGCAACTCTTTCGACTATTTTACTTGGCACGTGGAGTTAATTGTCACGTGGAAGTTCGCGATAACAATTTCGCTTTGGTAATTAAATGCCAAATGACTGTACTGCTGATATACCGTTTAACATAATGATTCAACGAGTTTAAACGTTTGAGTCCTTCCTAATTCTTCGAAGAAGTCGTGTTAGGTGTGCAATTGTATCCAAACAGATTTGTCATTCGCTAACTACTTTAGCTGCGGGCCAAAATTCGAGTCATCATTACCAAATGACTCGACCGCTTTTCGACCGGACTCTCTTTTGTCACCTGGCAAACCATTCCTTTCCACCAATTCTTACGTAAGATTGTTTGTTAAGCTTTTAAAGGCAGTACACCTTTTTGTAAAGCAGCTCTCTCAAAATAGAAACGAGCTTTTGTGATAGCAGGCTTTTTACACCGATTATAAGTTGCGTAAGTAATCGTTTCGACTTACGAGTCTGCTTGGCAGACGTTTCAATTCCGACAGACGGAAGTTACGTCTTCCGTGACATTGTTTAAGGATAAATAAAACTTGGTTATGACTGAAAACCGAACATCGCTAACAATAATGATGACTTTCCCAGCCCGGAAATTTGCGCTCACTGATAAACCTGGGGAATAATTCTCTGTTATCAGTTGCGATTTGTTATTACCACTGAAAAAACCCGCAATTGTCATGCAGTTACATGGGAATTCCTAGCAAATGATTACGCAGTTGATTGTGTTACGACAGGTTGACCCTAGCCCATTGTACTTTCTTGCCCCGAGGCATCATTTTGCCATCATTGACGGTGGATCCTGGGTTTTTCAGGTTAGGAAACTCCCGCGTTACCACAAAACAATATGTCTACCTTTGTATTAATAACCTCAAAATCATCTGAAGGAATTGAAAAAATTAATTACCGCAAATAGAACGATTATAAAATATAAGATATTTACAATCTATTCTTTTTTACAATAATGCCAGGATTAAAGAATCATAATGAGAGAAAAATAAAAAGATTTCCCGAAGGGAAAAGTATGACACAGCTTTCATGATCATGATTGTACAGTTCCGGCGATGCTGATAGTCCGAAGCTCGATAACAAGCTCTTCCCCGAAGATAGTTCGCGGAGTGTAAGGTCTACCAACACAGTTGTATATTTTCGGCTGGTGTTCCACTTAACTAGCGTTCTCTGACTTCACGGATAAATTCGGATTTAAAGGAACCACGGTGAGCCGGCGCCCGCGTTTTCCTCTATCTTAGAAATTCCCAGCGGAATATCACGTCTTCGGGAAAAGCAGCTTTGTCGCCGAAGAAGCGTCGCCTTCCCGGAAAACTGATTGTTAATGGGAGGAATAGCACGCGCTTCGTGAAAATCACGCTGACTCATTATAATCGCTCGTATACGTCGAGATTTCTTAGTCCCGAGCGTGGGAATTTGTATTGTCATCGATATTTATTTCTTTGGAGTCACAAAGGATAGTGTAATTTATGTTATTAATATTAATTATTAATAAAGAGTGAGGAGGAAAAAATAAAATTGTTTTAACATCGACTAACTATTCGATTAAAGGGAAATTCGAAGCTATAATTGAAAGGGCTCCATATTTGGCGGGAAACAGTAATCAGTGGGAGGTTATAATTGGGGGGAAAAGTTATCACCGAGTGAGAGACAACTTTCCGTGATAGGCTTTGTCAATAGTGTAGCGTGCTCGCTGTCACGTATGCCCGCTGTACTTTTGCCTCTAATTAACTTTCAATTACGAGCGTGTATGCATTTTCCTCGTCAGTTGCGGACAAACGCCAAGCGAATAAGGTTAAGGTCGTAGATGGCGTCGTTATCGAAAGCAACGTTGCCGTAAAAGCGAGCCTCGGCACCCTCCAAATCAGGTCGACCGAGTCAAAAGAGTCGAGAGCTTATTTTCAAGGGAAATAATGACTTCTTCGAATGCACGCTGACGTCTCTCAGCGTTGACTGATGAGAAACGAGTCTAACCTTCGCGGCCAATGCCTTTGTAGAGGAAAGACAAAGATAACCTTTGATTTTGGATTTTTTAAATGATTAAAATGACGTCTAATATAATTTTAATTTGACCTGGATTTTGATTTTTAATATTCCTTATTTTTAAATACAATATAATTTAGACTTGAAGCCGAATTTGGGTCGCAATATTACCCATTTTTAATTGGAGCACTATGATTGCCAGTGCTCTGATAGGTACAATAGCCAACAATTGTTCACGAAGCGAGCACGTGTCTGGAAATTGTAGGTTAATAAGTCTCATAAATCTATTGACACCCTGACACGTTGTCGCTCTTACTCCCTCCAATTATCACTACTCAAACGAACGAAGAAATTTTGGGCCTGAATTAAGAGAATTATTTCCAAATTATATCTTCTTTCAAAATCCACATGAAATAAATCCTTCATTATTCTATTCTCACTTTAATAATTAATTCGAGAAACCAATGACAATTTCAAATCCTTTATCAGGACAGAATTAAAAGCAATAATTCGTAAAACTGCGCCTTCTTTCAAAATCAACGTCGATTAAAATTCCAAGCTAGAGCAAATCTTTATTTACGCTGTTATGACTCATTGTAATCGTTAATTTGAGAGATCAACGATGAATTCGAGCTCTTTATCGGAACAACACCAGCGTAAATCAAACGACAGAGAAAGAACACTGCATGAGACGCAGTCTGCTAGAATTGCAACTGACAAACCAAGATAACAGGGCTGTCACGTGGTTCACCGTCAGCAACTGAACTACAAACGATGATAAATCCGGAATACAAAGTTCCGGGAATAGTCGCGTAAATTATGTGAAATCGTATTCATTCAACAAAATCAGTATAACATTTTTACTAACGTTATTCCAATAAAATGACAAACTTCTGCAACAAAATAATCAACAAATAATACCAATCGAGTGTCAAAAAGTTATCTGTCCTCGATTCCGAATTGTTAAACAATTTCGAAGAGCGAGTCGCGCGCCCTGAACTATCACCACGTGCTTGATAAAGCTGACAAGATTAATTTATACTGCGCCTTAGGTGAAAAGCCCGAGTACAGTTTCAGCCACCTCGACCCAGAATCACTCATGATTTACAATCATCCGAGAACGCGCCGTGTCGTCTCCGGCGATTTCGTGACCTTAAATAAACTAATTAAAACCGAGTGGATTCAGTGTTAATTCGGCCAAGCGACCGAAGAGGACGCTTCTCGTATTCTCGACTCGGTGTTCTCGGAGATAAAAGTGGATGATAATCAATCTCGCTTTAAAGTAATCAGGCTAATTTGTTCTCGTCATTAGCATCCACTTGTTCTCTCTTCGAGATCGTTTTCTCAGCGCGAGAGGAACCGAAGTTCACTCTTCATGATTAAATTCAGTAGTAAATTTTTGTATTATTTATTTACGACCTTGAGCTTTTTTTATGAGGGAAAAACTTTATTAGATATTACTCGATCAAGCTTGTCTCATAAAAGCTTCGATGATCCGAGAAGCAGAGCTGAGAGCAGTAAAATATCGGACGCAATCTGTTGGAATCTCCAGCATGGGCGATGCTTGCCTTGCTTTTCCAATGATTACTTCTTTAAAACAATAGTATAATAAAAATAGAATTGAATTATACAGGAAATTCGAAGACTGAATTCAATCATAACAAGCAATACTGTTAAATATTAAATGATTTGTTAAATTGAAGAAATATTTTCCCTTGTTACTTTGCTTATTTAATGATTTCTTTTAAATAAAACAGTATAATAAAATCGAATTAAATTATACAACAGGATCATTCGTCCTTGACCCTCAGCGCGTAAATAAGAATCCCTGATATCACCAGGGAGGAAGCGCCAAGCTAATAGTGCGCAGGATATTTTCGTTTCACGGCCGATCTCCAGCATGGAATCTCGTTAAACCGGAATATAGCAACGCTGGCTGCCATTAGCATAACAGTCCGACGATAAAAGTCGACGGGAAACTCTCGGCGAGCAATCGATTGTCAAAGGAATAAACGGTGCAAGCCTCGGATTTATGGCAATTAGTAGCGCGCGATAAACCGGCGTTTTTCCCTCGCTTTTTTCCAACGAAAAACGAAGAGAAAGAACATTTGTTGACGATCCAGAGGAAGAGAAATGTTCGACCAACATCCGCCGGTACATTTGGCAGGGAAAAATAATTCCAGGATTCTCTGAAACTGCCGTGAAAACGCATTTTTCTTGATCGCCCGGCTCTGCCGGATTAGAGTTAGGTCTGGGTTAGGTTCAACATGGCGCCGGTTAGGTCAGGGTTACAACTTTTACGCGGGAAACGCAGTAACGTTAGGCAAGGTTAGTTAGGTCGTTTCTTCAAGTGATTTTATGCTCTTTTAATGCGATCTTATAACTGTTTTACGACGATAATGACATATACAGTTCTTAAACAAGAAAATTCCATAGAAAAAGCTGGACAAAATTATGGAAAATAATTCAAAACATAATGAAAAATCAAACACAAACTCATCAGAATCGTACAAAGACACGATCGACCAGCAAGCAGAACATCGACACTCGAAAACAGAGATTACATCATCAGAGACGAAATAGTTTAATAGAAGCGGAGGCCAAACAATCGCTCAACCGATCCCGCGCAACTCAATCAGCGCTCGTGCAAACTGTTTGCAGTTTCGAAAGCGCAAACATTGTCTCGCCCGGGTACGAAAACATTTGAATTACATCGGAGTTGCTGATCGAGTATGGAAGCACTTTATCGGCGGCGTAAAGTTCAGAATTGCGTATGAATTGTCCTCGTTAATTGGGACGAGCGCCTCCAATTAACGGATCCAGATGGCGTTGGCGGCGACCAGGCGGCCATAATAGAATTTCATACTATTAAATTTATAATAACACATAATAATATAAAATAAGAAAATCTCTTGGAAATTAAGTATAATTAAATATAATTAAAATATAGTACAATAATTATCCTTTAAACCATTAGAATTTTAAAAGGTAAACGTCCGATCATTTGATTCAGGCTCTATGATTAGTAACGTGTGGAGATACGCGAAAGGATTAGCAGTGTGTGTGACTGGCGCTGTTTGCATAAAAGGTCGCTTATTAAGCGGTCAGTTCTGCCAGCATTTGCGCTTCACTGGTCGCGCGGATTCACGTGGGGACACACGTGTTTGCACGAGTGTAGAATAAATACTGGCGATATTTCGAACGCCTCAGTGCCATCGGCTGGAAGGTGAAAATTTCATATACTTGTTTCCTCTGATAAACATCGTTCGTATTCCAACAGGAGATCGTAATTGTGATTAAGTCTTTATTAATGCTGGAAATATCTGTACGATGGAAATAACTCGTTTGATATTTCCTTGCACTTATTAATCCTTTTTAAAAGATTTTAATTTATGTAATCCACTCTGTATTGACTGAAATAAATACTGCTTCGATTTTAAATGTTTGTATGTTAATGAGACGCTAAGGAAAAAATCGGCGATCAAGGAAAAAGACATCGAATGACGATAATGATCGTTCAAGGACTCCCAATTTCGTAATAACGTTGTCAAACAACGTTACAGGAAAATTTTCATGATAACCAGTGCAAATTCGAACCACGTTCACTTCACTCTCGAAAGCGAAGGTTTAAAGGATCAGCTGAACAAAGGACACACCGAGGACAAGCTTCGTTCGCATCATTGAAGAAAAAGAAGAAATATTTTGTAAGTTATGCAAGCGACCGGCAAATGACGGACGTCATTTGCAAGGCCGACTTCGGTTCGTCTCAATAAGCGGACGATTGATTGTCCACTCTGAGACGTTATGCAAGCTCGACTTCGATTCCGTGCCACGAATTTGTCACAGGATTGCGGCATGATCGTCTTTCGACTGGCGGAGACACGCTAATTCCGTAGGGTCAAAGTGGCCAGTTAAAAATAACATCGTCGTTCAATCATTCCCTCTTTAAATAATACAGCTATTAAAAAGAACTGGCGAATCACAGTATTTACTAATAAATATTTCACAGATGATAAGAAATTAATTAATCATTTGTCAGAGGATGAAATACAATAAAAATATTTCAACAAACGTCTGTTCTTTAAAAGCTAATAATAAATTGGAATAAATATACGCTGATTCAAGCGAAACGAGACAATACAGAATTCTTTCCGGGAATGCCGAGGGAGAGCGGAAGGGTGGAACAGGCGATAAATGAAAATAATGGTGAATGGTGGCGCCAAGAGGTCGTCGCGGCGACAGTCTGGCCGGACGCCAACCGGAATTCCGGGAACAACCCTCATTATGACTACCGGACACTTGTCCCTTTTTTTATTACGTTCCCCAACTTTCAAACTATCTCAATCTTTTATTTATGGACATCGAACAATTGATGATAAACAAATGAAATTAGTGTCATTTTGTTCGTCTTTCAAATAACTATTTTTAATCAAAAAAATCTCAAATATTACACTTTTTAATTTATTATTACTATTGATTTCTTTTTAATAAAAATTCGAAAAAAATCAAAGAATGGGAGAAAAGCAAAGCCGAAACAGTTGGCTACAACGAAGTAGAGAAGAGGCTGGCGCGGCGCCAGTGAGTTCGTAGAATAGATCGAGGAAGCGGGAAAAAGGTCGGCCTTGTTTGGTCGGATGGGATCGATTCGTTCAATGACGGTGTACGAAACTGGGTGGCCCGGAGACCTGGACCAACAGCCGGAGACACTTTCCTCTTAGGCGGTGAGTGATTCCCTTGGCAGACGTGTGATTCGGATGCGATTGAACTTGACATTCGCGACTGACGGAAATCCGATCGTCGTAAAGGTCAAGATAAAAGAGGACTGGGTCGTCTGCGAGTTATTTCGAGGGGAATCCGGGGATTCTTGATTCATTAAAAATAGAATGACTAATCTGTATAAATTGTTATTCCTACGATTTAATTATCTAGTACTTGAATTACTTATTATTTAGTATGATTTAAAAGAAAAATCGAGATAAGAAATAATAGTTATATTAATTTCCCAATTAATAATCGTCATTAATATCGACGATATTTCGAAAGCTTCACGCGTGGTTGAATACGTGCTAAAATGAACGTCAAGCTTTTGCCGACGCTAATTCCTCGCTCTTCCTTTGTACGAATAGAACCAGCGTTGCATACGATCGAACCTTATTCAGGATTCAAACTATACTCCTGCCTTTCAATATCCTACTGAATTCCCGGAAAGGATAATGGTCCCATTGTAAGGAAAATACTGGCTCGAAAAAGTATTTTTCCATATAAATCCATCTCCAATTCTTCAGACAATTTTTTACACAACTAGATTTTCAATAAAACTGTATTATACAACTCGAATTCATTGAAATTAATGACAACTATTTAATTACATCATTGCATTGCGTTAATCAGATGTTGACGAGTGATTGATCAGGATTAATTCTAGCTGCGTTGCGGTATCATTAGCCAAATGACTGTGCAAAGGGAAATCGCCGGTACAAGCAAATAAGGTATTCCCAATGGGTGTACCCGCTTCGTATTTTCGTGGGCGATATTCATAGTTCGTCCACGTGCACGTCTCGCGCATCGAGTCTAACGATGAGGTCATGAGAGTCCTCGCACGTCGATATGTAGGTCAATTAATTCGAACCATCGATTTTCCTGCCGGGCCCAATCAACTGTTGGTCTTGTTTAAACCGTAGAATTGGAATTTTCGGTTAATTTTAGTGCGGAGAATTATTGCCAGACCTAACCCGGACCTAACATTTTTTATTTAAAGTTTCCTTGATTCAATAGTTGATATAAATTCGATTTATTTGTATCAGTCAATGACTTTCGAAGACTGAATTAAATTAATGGATTATTGGAATACCTAACCCAGACCTAACCCAGACCTAACATTTATTATTTAAATGTTTCCTTGATTCAATAGTTGATATAAATTCGATTTATTTCGATCAGTCATTGACTTTCAAAGGTAGCACAATAATAATATATTATTTTCCTACCTAACCCGGACCTAACCCAGACCTAACATTTATTATTTAAATGTTTCCTTGATTCAATAGTTGATATAAATTCGATTTATTTGTATCAGTCAATGACTTTCAAAAACTGAATTAAATTAATGTATTATTTTACTACCTAACCCAGACCTAACACCTAACCCGAATCGGCAAGAGACGAGAGTTCTGGAAGCCGTCAACTCAAAAGGCTAGGAAAACTCGAAGGATTATTCTTGCGATTACGTTTCACTGATTTGCAGATCAATGCCAGATTTCACGCCTACGGCATCGGCCGAGGTAAATTGCTATAAGGAAAACGACAAGCCCGCCGGATATTTACGTTAGCGTCTCTAATAGGTTAGGTCGGTGTCGGAGATATCTGGCAAGTCAAATAAATATTGCGACTAACCATCCGTTTGGTTTAGTCGAAAGAATCAGTCATTGAGAGATTTCATTGGCACGCGACCGTACGATTTAAAGGATCACGATAGACTTAAGTCGTACAAATCCTGTCGCGACGATAATAATCCTTTCGACTTATTTCTCTTTTTTTTTATCTTCACTCTTATCAGTCGCGCAATATTCCCGTACGGATTTCGGCGCGCGCCTAGCTCCTATTTTCCAGCGGTGAGGAATGCAAAGATATGCTCCCGTGGAATCCTGACCAGTCCGCAGTATGAAAACAACTCGTAAATATCCTCCAGTTGCATATAAATAAACCTAGCGAGCGAATCCAGCCAACATTTAAACAATAGCGAAGTTGCATCTCGTTGGTTCGCGTTAAATCAATCGCTAACGAATTTATAAATCGACCAGTAATTCCACACGAAGATTCTACAGTTCGAACTCATGTTTTTCAGTCGCTCTTTCAAGTTATCTATGAACAGACACGCGTTCTTTCAGCATCGACAGTGTCCAGACCATTGCTTTATCGAATTCGCACCTACTACATAACGAAAGGACAGATTTACAACGAAGAAGATCGCGGAAAGAAGAATTCACCGATGTAAAACGAGACAATTTCACTATAATTACATTCCTCGAAGATGACTCGCGATCTGGAATAGATCGTGTTTGATCTATCCAAACGAAATGAAACTACCTAAACGAAAGTACCTTCGTTTCTAACGCACTGCCTTGACCTGGCTACGTGATCGCTGAATTTACAAGGTGGTATTTCGCTCGGAAAACAAGCGGGCACCGGAACATACGTATCTCGGAGCTTGATTCTTCCAAGAATTTCATCGAAGCGGGTCTAATAAATAACACCTATCCTTCGCGAGGTCAATTTCCTAGCAGGGATCAAGGTCACAGGGTCACGAACTATGTCAATTCATTGAAAACTCCGATCAAGGAGCAATGAAATATAATTGATTAAGAGGAAAAATCGCGAGTGTTTAAACTAGGAAAATTCAATTGGAATTAATTGGCTTGATCGTGGAATTATTCGCATTTCCACTGATCCAACCGGATTAAACTCTTCACTGAAAGGATTAAAGGCAAACAGTAGGCCAGTGAATTGGCAAACTTCCGTTAGCGTAGCAATCAATCGTAGAAAGTTCGATTGAATTTTGTAGTTGGAATTCTCTATGCTGGCTGCTTCGAAATCATAAAGAGATCAGAAGGATTCCTCCTTTTTCAATCGAGTCTCGCCAATGGAAATTGCAAGTTCTTCCCTTCGATCGAAGTACCAGGAAATTGCTTGTCCTCTCGGAAACCGATAAGTCCAAGGATTACTATGGCTGTCTTTCCATCGACTCATTGATTTCTCCATCATAAATTCTCCACTGATGCACTACGATCTCTCATAAAATCCTTCTAATAAAACGTCAATGATTCTTTCCACCCTGAATGGAACCATTAGTCTTCCGAAAGGGAAGCTATTACAGATCGGATAATAAATGTTCTTCGTCAAAGTAAAATCTCTTTCAATCACGAATAATATAAAGCGATAATTCCAATATAAAGTACAACCCTTAAAAAGGGTTTAATGGATGTTTTTAAATCGATGATTGTATCCTACCTTGAGGGAGGCCATGTCGGACACGGATCGATGGGTCTGAATGGTTTCCAGCTGGTCCAAGCACCAATCTAATTCTTCCATCGTCTCGACGGCGAGTTTCATGTAGGGTTCTTCTGAAAAAGGGGTGTGAGAAACGTAAGGATTTAATAAAGAATTCTACGAGATTTCTCGGATATTTAATACTAACTATACCAAGCATTTCAACAAAGAATAAAGGATTAGCGAAATCAAAGGGAAGGATCTTAATGAAAGAAATTAATTAGCCACTGGCAAGGTAGAACGTAGGAGAATTCTACCGTAACAGTTCTGCGAGAGAAGAGATCAAGATAAACCTAAGTGGCTTATGCAAATCAGAGCAAAAGGAGCACTTTCGTTTAATCTTCTGGTACACGTGTCTCTCGCATCGCGATAAGAAAGCGAGAACGCGTCCGACACGGGAAAATTAATTATCTTTATGACGATCATTCTAATCGTTAACAATGAAACTTTGTTTCCCCGATAATTTGTATGACAATAGAAAATTGCAGGACTATTGTTTCGATATTAATTAACACTGTATCAATGAAATTACCTCCTGGCGCCAGAATCCGTGGCTGCGGTGTACTGCTGCCCTGTGCACCGCTGCTCCTCCTCGACCTGAACAATAAAAAAGATCGTTTTTATTTATCATTGTTAATAAATCATTGTCGAATTCTGATAACTGTAATAATTCTATTAATTATTACTGATAGTAATAATAATAACACAAAAACAGATAAATGTAATATGAAAAAAGTTAGATATTTATTGTTTTTCGAATGAAATATTACTTACTTGTTTGTGGGTACATTGGTGAGGGATAGGAAGTTGTTCCTGACCGAACGCAAGGAGGCCAGGATCTGCGCGAACGGTGTGACGATGAGGTCCTCGCCATGACTGCAAAGGAAACGATAGAAGTCAGCTTAGTCCGATTCCGCTGCTCCGTAGATTTTGAACAATGCTCACAGAAAGAGGTTTGGGAGTAGTTGGAGAATTTACACGATCGATAAAAAGTTCGTTGTTGATCGATCTTTCGTTATGTACAAAGACGTTGTCGAAGCGACGCTCTCTACTTTCATGCAGGCGTCGAACTTTGCTTCGTTGCAGGCTGAACTCATATTTCTAGGTTTTATTATTTGTTTGTTTGAATTAATAATGACGAGTTTTCAAGAATTGGTTATGTTCGATGTGGAATCGATATTGTTTTTGGGGTTAGAGAATTCCAAGGAATTCATTCGGGAATGAATGAAACCCTTCCGAGTACCGTTTATACGTAGGAGTGGAACGTGGAATATGGAACGCTTGTTTTCTTTTATTTATAACCTGAAATTCGCCGCAGGGAAATTCCTACGCGAATACTTGGAATTTCGTTGAATTCCTTCGCGCAAGGATGAAGCTGATGAATGAAAACCCTTCCAAGTAAATCCGAACGAATGATACCTGTTTTCGTATTAATCATTCGTCGATTTTTCCCCATTCACCGACAAACCCACTATTTCCACTGAAGACAATCACGAGAACAAGTCGAGTTGATGAATAATTGTTTAACGAGCGTCGTTTCTCGAGATTAGCGATCGTTACGAATCACTTTCGTTGAAACACTGATTCCCGATTCAAGTATAATTGTAATATCGAACCCATCGCAGACGCGCACTACACAACTTGTGCAACAGTTATTCCGAGGTTACCCGGCGTAAGATGGCATTGAAGTCTCTGCTTTACCGACTCAGCAACCAATAGGAAACGAATAGAGGGCGTCGTGTGTCGATGAAGTTGATAATTCAAAAATGTGAATTTCAATATAAACATCTAATGATTAATTGTATAATAATTGTAATTCAAAAAGATCTTAACTTTAACAGTATTAAATATGAATTTCTATTTCGTGGTATATATTAATAACAAACTTATATCTAACCTAGAATCTTTGCCACGAAACACGTTAACAATAAAGAGATTTTAATATATCTCTTTGTCGTACTTCAACAAAGACTTGTACAAAGAAAGGAAGAAGCACATCTAAGGCGAAGCGGAAGTGCACCTTCTTCGATTGCACAGTCGAGGGTGGAGAAGGAGAGTGCCGTCGTCGTAAATAGGGCGTTCCCGGGCAAGAATTTACGATGCATCGATATAGTCAAAGTAGATTTCTGCATCTCGATAAAATATCAAACAAGACATCCGGATGTCGAACACAAAACAAGACTTTTCCCTCGCTTTTTCCTCCATTCAAGTTGATTTAGGAGAACCTATTTTACCCTATTCAACCGAAGAATATCACCGATGCCGATCGATCGAAAGATTGGAGATGGCCCAAATTTTCGTGATCGATCCCAGTGTCTGCCATAAATATTCATCGGTATAGACATCGCGATTTCCTTCTAGGCGAATCGCTATAACAGTCTGTCTTTGAAATAGCGATCCTTAAATTTATGCTTCGTACATCCTGCTCACGATGGCCATCAATGTCGTTAATGGTTAGTAAACATATCTGATTACCGATACTGAATAATATATCACCTCGAACTTATATCAGTTCATTGGAAACATCGGTAGAGAAGATTTACGATGGTAGATGCGTTTGAAGAACAGTAAGAGTGGGGAGAGATGCGAGGACCGACGGATGTAATCTTAGAAAGAGGTCGTTTCCTTCGTCTAGGAAGAGGATGGAATTAAGAAGTCCGGAGAGCTTGTCGAGAGAGGCCCTTTTACATCTGCCACGGTAGCAAGTGGTTAGCGTAATGGTTAGTTTCCTCGATCAATATGGAGCGTTCTAACGCCCGGGGGCACTGCGAGGACGCAGTCGAGAGAAAGAGTCGGAGAGCATAGAGAAAGAGGGCAGAATGAACTTGTAGAGAGACGTAGACACGAAAGGAATAACGTGGGCAATACTTGCAAAGATGAGAGAAAGCCTTTTATGTGGATCCTCGATTATCTCCTCGCTCTTTTAAGCCCTTTTCCACACGCACCGCTCGAACAAGTAACCCTTCGTCACTAACGAGATACCCAAAAGATACTACGGACGATTTAACAAATTTGATCCCTTAAAAGGATCGACAGCCAAGAATTCGTCCTTGGCGATTTAAGATGTCCAAATGAGATATCAGGATTTTTGCCAGACAACACTCGTGACTTGAATTCAACTTGCTAAACTTTACCGGAACACCCTGGACAAACATGACCCGCTGACCTAGATGCTGACGCAACGAATGCGGAACTTTGCGGTTTACCGATCTTATTTAACTGTATTATCGTAAAAGGAAGTTTGTACTAGTTCTTTTAAACATCCTCGATCCTTGTCTGTAGACTTACAAGTCCCTCTTAGGTGGAGTTTCGAAGCACTGCTCCCAGAAGAGGGTTCGTCTAGGTGTTCTGACCCTTAAAGCAGAGGTGGAAAGTGTTCTGGGGATACCACCGGTGGCGTTGTTAGCATTGCCAGCCCCAAGGGATGGTGAACTCATACCAGCACCGCATCTCTTCAGGCCTCCGGCCCCGGAAGACCCAGGGTAATCCATGAGACCTCCTCCACTCGATCCCGACATCGTTAATCGCCTCTGTCACCTTCGTTTCTCATCGTTCGCTTTAATTTCAAACTCCTATCAGAGTTCTCTTGGAAGCACAGCTTCTAGACTGTGCGTTACGAGTCAAAGTCTCATTGGTCATCTTTCTTGATCCGAATTCAAAGCATCGAGGACACGTCTTCCGATTTATGAGTACTTGAAGAGGCTGGGGAATGAATGCAAAGCTCTCGGCGACGATCGATCCTTCCTTCTGTCTGGAAAGGTCACGGACACTCGATTCCAACGAGCTAAGGAACACGTCCCGCCCGGGGATCTTAGCCCTTGGCCTTGACACCTTGGATACACCTGTCCTCGACCTCAGTCACTAATTATCCAGTTGATAATCACTGCTTTTAAAATTATTGTTGATCTTTTATTTATATTCCAGTGTGATTTGATTGCAATGATTTCACGTAGACGTGGCGACGAGTGTGTCAATGTAAACTGTCAATGAAATAATAATATCAACGAAGGAAAAAGAACGTATGAACGTTCGAGTAAACCGCAATTCGTGGTTTCGGAGGACTCTCGAAAGAAGGGACGACTGAGTTGATTTGGCTCTGGACTGGTAATTGGTCGACCTACATAAAATCACTCGAGCTTTCAATGACTTTGATAAGAGAGTTCGAATAACGAATCTCGACAATCATTTTCCAAGATGAACAAAAGTATTTTACAAGAACGATACAACTCGAATGTTACGTTTTCTTTGTTTAATGTTGATCGGTGAAGAAGCGGCCGAGTATAATTCGTCGGGTACGGCCTTCGTAGAGGAACTAGGACAAGTGTCGACTTATCCAAACGAAACTAATTAGGCTAGCCTTCTGTTGGAAGTCTCTCTTTATCTCGGCCGAATTGCAAGGTGCGATAGCAAGATTATCTAACGTCACATCCGTCATGAAAAGCTTACGATCAAATCCATCGATTAAGAAACCACAGTCAAGGAAGACGAAAGCATTTCCTGCCAGAAAGGAAACTGTACTAGCGAATTAACGTTTGTCTAAGAGAGAAAAGAGGGGAGGTTTCCGGAGGGCAGGGATTAATAGGACGGCTCTCAGTTTCGTTGAAAGGGTTCTCTCTTCGCCCGAGTAAATCAGCCGTTGGCGAACTTGCCACGCTGAGCCGTCGAAAATAGAGTCAAAGCAGCTGGGCGAAGAGAGTTAAAGTTAGAAGATTCCTGTAGAGCGAACGATTCACTCGAATACAAAACCCGCCAACTTGTAGGCGATTCTCTTGATCCGATTGATTTATATTGGTATTTGATTGCCAAGTAATTTATAAGCTTGGATTAAATGAAAATCATTAAATATAACGACAAGATTTAATCAAGAAACTTGCGGAAGTCGATGTTACTAACGAAGATAACTACGAGATTCCAATTTCCTTGTAACGGAAGACTGATTATCGAACACGATGTAATCACGCTGATGCAATTAAACTCCGTGTCATTGACCTTAACGCGATTAATATAGTTTAAAGGGAAAGAACAATGTATTGTTAAACTCGTGATAGAGGAGAATATAGCAGCGCAAGGTCGAAGCTAGCAATCATAATCACTGGAGAAGAGACATTTCCGAGATGATGATCGAAATAACAATGTTAACATGTACTCCAAGGAAAACCAGTGGGAGGAATGCAATGCTGGACTCGGTGATGCGATAGTAACGAGCATCCTACGAACCTCTTAATTAAGTGATCCGGATAAGCAGAGCAGCCTTCAACTACACCGGTTAACTATTCTATCACGAATGATGAAAAGAGAGAAGTCTGACGATTCTTTCATTGACGATAGATCCTTTAAAAGTTCCTTGATATATCTTCGTGAAAGCGTAACTCGAACTTCTCAGGTGATATCAAAATAGTAAACATCTTATCAAGTTCCTCTAAAGTGTCAAGTACCTTTTCACCTGGCTATCGGCAAATCTACACACTATTTATAACTCGCCATTCTTACCGGATTGCGTCATCTTCTCTAATACGAATATTCCGATGACAAAGGTCGTGTTTTTTTCACTTGAAATTCTAAGTAACGAGTATTGAATTACGAGTGGAAGATTCGATGGATTAACTAACGGAAAGGTGCGACAGTAGATTCACCATAAATGTTACGGACAACGAACCAGTTGTTCAAAGATAAAATTGATCAGTGATAAGAGAAAGGGGTCACACACCGTTCATTCCCTTGATTTCTTATCGGTCGATCGACTAGATTCCTGGAATGGTCATTCCAACTGTTAAGAAATATACTTTACTTAATCAACTTCACCACTAACAAATCAAACGCGTCAAAAGTTAACGAACGACGGTTCGAAAAAGCCACAAGGAAAACTGTCGAAACCAATAGATTCATTAGCGACGGGGGTGGTAAATTCAGCTTGAAATTGGTTGCTCCCACAGCGAAGCTTGCTCTAATTACTCCAACTAGAGTTACCCGCGTTGCTCTATCTCTCTATCACGCTAGATTAGATTTTCCAGGACGCCAGAACGTTTTTCCTCCTAGGTAAACGATGTTAGCCAACGCGGAGTCGTCGAGTCAAAGTTTCAGTGACGCACGCTACGTTCGAGTGAGCGCTATTTGCATTCGCCCGGAGAGAGAGAGAGAGAGAGAGAGAGAGCTCGTTAAACGAACCATTCACAGTTTCACCTACGAACGTGTATTCATATGGAGACGCTTAGAACATTAGATGAAAAGTTCTCTTTAAACGAACTTAAACGCACAATGCTAGTCCAGCTGTCGAAATCAATTGCAATCAAATCATCCCTGTTTCTATGACGCTCGATGACAAAGCCCCGGGAATGACCTATCCCAGTTTTCAAATCACACTATTGGAAAGCCTTCCTCTCTCTTCGATCTTCGACGCACTTACGAGACGACACCCTCAACGAAGATAGAAACGACGTCCTCCTCCGGCGACGCGTGACGTCGTTCCCTGACGACTGAGAGAACAGGCGTCGGGTTGCGCGGCGCGGCGCGACGGACGTCCGACAACACCTCGTGTCTTTCCCACTACGTCCAACTCTGGCCCGGGTGTTCTCTCCTACTGCCTGCTGGTGGTACTCTCCGCAGAGATTTCAGCTGCTACCTCGCTCGCTCTCCCAGCCATGGTGCGACCGAGAGAGATATTGGAGAGACGCGATTTGCGCGGGAAACTTGCGCGATGCCAAACTCTTCTATGTATGTGTGTGTGTTCACTCTTCCTCTTTCTATTGTCTTTCTTCTGTTGTTGTTGATTAACTAAAAATAAATGTATTATGTTTTTAGCCATTCTTTTTTATTAATATCGTGGATATGATATTTTCATTCAAAGGGTTGTTTACGTACTTCGAGAGAGAGAGAGAGAGTTTTTCGCAGTATAAATACGCCGAGAGTGTTCCACTTTGGTGATCGCAGGGATTTAATTCGGTGCGTATTGAATTCGATGACTCTTTTAAAGTCGAGTTTTTCAGAGAGAGAGGGAGGCAACGCAATGACGTTGAACGTTTCGACGCATTCCCTGGCTTGGCTGGCCTCGCCTTCGCCCGCGCACGAACAACCGGCCGATTATGGAAAATTGGCCGGGAATTGCGGGAATGCCGGCTGGAATTGCATCGGAGAAGCGCGCAACCTAGCGTGCCAAGCTAATTAGGTCTTCGTCTGACTGGAAATGCCACGTGGCCAACCAATGACGAAGCTTCCGAGATGATTTTCCTTTTTTTAATTGACTTCTTAATTAATTGTTATATGTTATTATATGTTAGTAATATAAAAGAGAGAATAAATGGATTGATTAGCTCTAATATGATTAATCAATGATAATTATTTCGATCCTTCGGTAGAATTTCAACACAGGAGCAATATGGGAAACTGCGCACAGTCTCCAACGATATATATATATATATATATATATATTCCCCGGAGCTCAATCTAGATAGTGGGCGCATCCACGTCCTCGGAGATAATATCGCCATGACAGATGGAGTAACTCGAGAAGGGTAAAGTGAATATGGCCCACACTATGTGTCACAGACGGTGTTTGCGCAATAACCCGAGATAAAGATATTTGCACTCGATGCACTTTATAGATGCACTCACGCGCCACCGAATGCTTGCCTCTGAACTTTACCAATTCAATTAGATAATTAATGATGGTGAAAAGTTTTGACAATTCTTCGTTACTGTTATTAATGATAGATGATTTGTTATTGATTTATTATTGAGAATAATCTCTTTGAGAAATTTCATCGAACTCGACAATCTTATTAATGTGACGGACTCTGTCATTGATGAACTAAGAATCGTAGAGGAGATCAGTGTATAAAGCAACAGGCTTCCTTTATCGGTCCTCGAATTAATGACCGTGGATGGGAGAGGGCAGCTGGGCACATGAGCTACACCAAGCGATACGCATGCAATCAATAACTCGCCTCCTAACCCCACGAGACACTACGGAATCTCGTATAATTACTTCGTTTAATCGATTATCTTTCATGATAATTCACTCGTAATCTTAAATCATCCATTCCACATATCAATCAGTGCGATTTTTTGTCTTTTTGTACCTTTTCATATAGAAACTCGTCGAAATTGTAGGTTAGGTTTGAGTTCAGCCTGCAATTGGCCGACGTACGTCGAATTACCAAGTCGATGTTTGGATGTACTCACCTGTACTGATCGGTAAATATCCTGAAAATGAGAATGCGATATTTACTGACGGCTAAATCCACTAAATTGGGTCATGCTGTTAGTTCGGGCGGACTCGATGTTATTTACACTAGCTCGCTCTATCTTGCGCGCGCTTCCCCCCCCCCCCATTTCTCTATTGAGTTGGAGAGTGTTAATGTTATTTTACTGTCATTGCTAGTTTATTGGTAGTCCTGTTTATAATGGCTCGCCAAAAATATTTTCTTCGTGTATCAAGTTATGAGATCGTGTTTTAGGTTAGAATTACTTGGGAAAATGTATTATAGATATATTTTCCTTATTTTCTACCAAGAGATATTAATATTAGTACATTCATCGAATATGTTTGGGAGTCATTGTAGATGCTACCAACAATATTATAATCCAAGCATTGCAAAATGTTAGGTTATAAATATCGATGGAGACATACGAAGGAGGTTACGGTAATGCGGAAGCGTCTGCCTACTTTGCCCGATGCCTTAATTGCTTGCTATAATTAAGGAGAGACTCCTTAATCACCGAACTAACCTCGAAACACTGCGAATATGGAAGATCGCGCAGTAGTTAAATCCTCGCTCGTTAAGTAATATTTGGATTATTTAAACAATGAGAGAACGTTAAAGTTTCGTAAGGTGTCAACACTGTACGTGTGTGTGTTCAATAAACGAGTCAATAATTAGAGAAAAGAGTGGAAAACGAAACGATTAAAGTGCAAGGAATTAGAAAGAGGTTAGGTTAGCCGCGACTCATTAATATCTTAAATATTGCTAATTAGGATCGATCGAAACTTCCGTGAAACTCGTGAACGTAATAAAACGAGATAAAGCAACAGTGAATATCCACAAAATCCACAACTTCCAATTGAGGTTAAACATTCGCCAAGTATCATCGATTCTAATTGGAGTTAAAGCTTTCCATACGAACCAATGAACTGCGTTCTAACTCTCGTATTGTTCAGGCGTAAACGAAAAAGCGCGGGAAACAAAAACAACAACAACATCGGCCGTTGCTTTTGCATAGCGAAAGAAAAATTACGTGAAGCATTCTACACAGGCAGAACTCCAATTCCAACCGGGCGAACACTACTACCTCGAAACTGGCTCGCACAAAACGAGATTCATGCAGAGATAGAAAATGGCTGACAAAACGATTATTTCACCAAAAAAAAAAAACTCAAACGAAAAAAAAGAAGAGAGAAAGAAAAAAGAATAGGTATTCCTGGCGTGGGGTGTTAATTCGCCTAGATTAATCGGGTGAGTGTGAATGGTTCTTGGTTCTAGCAGTGAGTAGCAAAGTCAACGAAAGGATAAAAGATAGTAGGATCGAGAGTACATACGCTCGCTCGACAGGAAGCTCTGTCTCTTTGAACCTGCAACCCAAGGATCACATACATACATGATATTGTCACACCCCGCACCGGCAAAAGTGAATGCTTACGAACAAAACTAACCAAAAAGACCACTGAGACGTCCGATAAATCTCAATGCTTTATCTTAAGTCGATATCTTAATATTATCGATAATCGAGGACGTCTTAATGCTCGATAGTTCGACAAACACGTTCAATCGCTATTACCAATGAAAGCTTAACACTCCAAGCGAATACGAAACACATTTCGAGTGATGCTAAACTTGTATTTCTAATACGATTTTTTATTTAACCTCACTTTATTCAATTAATCTTTCAAATCGATCAAGTTCAGCACCACTAATGAAGGAAACTCTTTCGACTTAATATCGCATGCAGCATGAATTATAAATTCCCTCATTCGACCGAGCGAAACAACTCCTCCTGGATAAAGCAGCTGTTCTGCAATGCTCGATACAAGTTCACTTGTTGCACGTGCGACGCACCAGTCGCGTCGATCAATCACGTGAACAAGCGGAACTTCGAGCTCTCGAATAATGCGATGAATCGTGGCGGCAGGTGCGATGTGGGAATAGAAATGGGAAAGCGAACGTGAGAAGAATGTGCTCGGAGTTTCTTTTTTCCTATGTAAGAATCAGGAAATATGAGTGCGAAGTTTTCTTTCGCGATGATTAGTCTTGCTAGGTTTTTGTACAATCGCGTTGAAATCGATGATCACACACTGCGAGGTTAAAATAGCTACGAGAAGTGTATAAAACCGCCTGTAGAGGCGCCACCGTACAGCCAGAGCTCGAAAGGTAAGTTAGGAATCTAGTATATCGACAGCGAGTCGATATACTAGATACAGTGTGCGACTTAACCGACTGTCGCGATAAAGTTACCGACGGAGTCGTTAATAGAAATCCCAAATACCAACAGAGTAATTATACAGTAATTAGAATAAATGCCAATAAGGAATAAAGATTCCTTAATTACCAAGTGTGTTTTAGAAACGAATAAAGCAGATACAGAACTCTCACTCATGAATTCTTCATTACTAATCACTCGGTGCAATGATTCCCAAGGTGGAAAGTATTCGTGCGTACCTTTCACTGGCAATCGAGCTGTTCCGCGACATCGACTTCGGCGACATCTCGAAGTCGCTGTCGCTCCGGTAGAGGAAGCTCTCGCGTCGCTGCGGCATCGCCTGGAGCACCAAACCGGCGCTCGGAGAGGCGCCGCCACCCCCGGCCGCACCCCCGTCCAGCGTCGAGGCGCCATTCTCTACGTCGAAGCTGTAAAATATAACAAAAATAATTAGTAAAAATTTCAATATTCTAACATAGACGTAATAAATATTTGTCATATTTTTTCCAATACTTTTGGTAGTATTTCGAAGTGTAATTAATATATTTTTATTGCGGGAATAATGTTCTCATTAAATTGGAGTGTAGAATAATAATCGAAGATTATTTATGTAAATCATTAATATATAAAACCCAATGGATTCCACACTTGGACGGAACAGGTGTCTATCGTCGAATTTCAACGCGTCTCTCCGCTCATTAAAGTCTCCAATTAAGTCTCTGGAATTCCAACGTGCGCGCTTCGACTTTCCTCGTTTTTACTTTCTTCCAAACATTCCAGGGCAGTCATTAAGACGAAATTAAATGACACGTGAAATGAAAGGATGATTTAATTAGTGGTAGAAAAAAAAAAGAAATCCTTTCAAGATGGAATCTTCGGAAGGTTAATTTGATGACTAAGTGGTGGTTGGATTCTCTGCAATTCTGTATAATGACAGCAAGAGAGAAGAAAGACTGATCGATCGGGGTCAGTAACGATTACACCTGTTTAATTAGGCGTCTTTTGTCCTATTGGAAGCTTGGCATTGTCGATGATGTTGGCTACTCGGACACCGGGCGTCGTTCCGGTCCCCGATAGTCATCGTTACGCGGTATTACGCAAGCCTCGATTAGTCCTGTAACCTTGCCATTCAGCGGTTAATAGTTCCACGCTGTCGAGCGACGCTCGGACACCCAATTGGCATAGTCGACGCCCTGGACGCAGGTTTTCTGCCCGAATCATTTTCACATTCGAGCAACAAGTGCCGTCGATTTGTTAATCAGTAAATTAGATTTTTTTTTATTATTATTATAACATGTTAAAGAAAATTAAATAATGAAATGTTGAATATGAAGTATGAAATTATCTCGATCCTGATTTACATGTTATTTTTCCACTGTTTTAACGTATTCCACACAAGTTCATTGATTTAAACAAGCTGGTAATTGATGAGCTCGCAAAATGGCGAGTCAAAGGGAGTGAAAAAGGTGATTAACGGCGGCGCACCCAGTCGACAGGCAATATCACCCAGATTCCCAGCGACTCCGCCGTGCCAATAACAAGTGCAAATGTTTGCTCGCCAGTGTGGAACCTCCGCTAACTGTTTGCTAATAACGTCTTCCTTCTCGGAACTAACCGATACTCGTTTCTCGTCTCTTAGTTATAGTCGAAAGTCAAAACTGGCAACTGGAACACCCTGAAATTCTCGCGCACTAACATTGTCTTCCATGATAATGAACGACGGCCGCCCGTTAATATTTACGCGCGTCGACGGAATTGCAAATGCAAATTATCCGCAAACGACAATTTATGCGGCGCGCGCATTATCCGCTCGGCCTCGTTAAAATCCCATTGGAAACCGGAGAGCGTGAATTAATCGGAATCAGGAATTACAGGGGCGAGTTTACTAGAATCGTTATTATGACCATTCTTTTTTTTTCTCTCTCTCTCCTGAAAGAGTTTTGCAATGAACATTTCATGTTGCATAGAATAATAAAGAATCGTGTTGCTGATTTTTCCTGGTATTATCTTAGCCAGGATTAGTTGGAAATCGTGCGGGGATTGTAAATGGCGTGTAATCTTGAATTCGCACTGGTAATTGCGCCTTTAGGGAATTTCAACCTGTCATGGAAGACGCAATCACGAGAAAGGCGTGTTTATAGTGTTCGACGATCGATCACGGCTTACTTTTAATCATTGCGTCAGTGTTGCATCACCGGGCCGTCCAGTAATTAGCCATTCTCCGATACTGTTAATTACTGGACGACACCGGGGTCAGGTTGGCGAACTGAATTCTGTAATTCAATATTCTCTCATTGTTACACTTTCTCCTTTATTTTTTACTTCTTACCTTACTTCACGAACTTTTATTATTACATTTCCTTATCAAAGAAAATCCTATCACTTTCCTGTAATATCTTTTATTCCAAAGCCTGATTTATGAACCATTTCCTAACATAACCTAAACAGAGTAATAGCGATTTCCCGCGCTTTTTCCAACTGACCAATACGAGACACGAGTTGGGCGAGTCTGTCCGCGCCATATTTACATAACCCTAAAGCCGAGCAGCTATCGCCGGGCACTTGTGCGTGATTAGGGTAATTGAGTCGACTATATCGTCGGCCGTGCCTCGTCTCGATTACAGCGCGGCTAATTAAAGCGGATCAGCAATCCGTAGAGCGAGGCCGGCTTCATTTCCTAATGGATTTCTTAGCGTTGCAGGCCAACCAAAACGCTCGAGAACCTTGCTCGACTACTCTTCACTTGGTTTAAATCCTCCTATTACACAGACCGAATCCTCGGCAAACAGTAATAATACTCGTCCTAGCCGATTCCAATGCTAATCTACTTATAAGACTATTGTCGACTACTCGGCGATTCCATTCTTTCTCTTGACAAGTTTCCTGGAACTTATGAAGTTACCGAATGCAAAGCGGATTGGTGGAATTACTATTTTATTATTATATTAATTTATTACTGTAATTGTATTAGAAATACTTTTTACTTGTTTGTATTGAGCTCTAAATTAAATCTTTGTAGATACATGATAATTCATTATTAATCATTATAAATTTATAATAATTATTTTGAAGATTAGACAGTAGGAACTTACGGAACAGCGAGATAGAAGAGTTTCGGGTGTGGTTTGACGCGAGAGAGCGTCGAAACACAACCGCTGTGTCTCCGGAAAGATGTGAGAGGAAGCGAAACTCTCATAGTTCCGGAATCCCTTCGCGCGAGTCGAGAAGAGACTTCTTGTGGCATGATGATTGCGTAGTCATTCATTTCTAACTTGGCACTCTAGCACATTATACACCCTTTGACATCCCTACACACATTATCCTTTTAATACAAACGAACTGCCTTTGTTCTCGACACTTATCAGCTGGACTTTCGCATATTTATTTATACTCTTTATTAAAGAAATTTCTATTTAAAACAACAACATAAAGAGAGAGAATAATTCGAGTTTAATAAATGAACAAATATCGAATAAATCATTTCCAATATTAACAAATGATACGTATCATTGACGTTCACGAGAGAATTTTCTCTTCGTATCAAATTCATCATTATCGAGAGGGGATCACAATGGTGCGGAGGGTTCGGAACTGGCCAATCCCCACGCGCTTTTGTTAAGGTTTTCATTATTATGTGTGCATTATGCTTCTAGTGGCCTGGTGGAAAGGACTCGCGATGATTTTTCAATGGGAAGAAGATCCTGCCAGGATCTTCTCTATTCAACCGATCACGTTTTATCACCCTCTTTCCCTGTCCATCATCCCTTGGGACGTCGAATCTTTATCTACAACCCTCAGCTCTTCCATCACAGGATGAAACTTTACTCTCGTGAATTTTTGCGCCTTCGGAACTACTTGTTTTCGAGATAAGTTAAGAAACAATATTATATTGTGTGTTGGTTTTTTTTAACGAATTTATATTTAATATATTTTTGATTTGAATAATTCGATTTTTCCTTTCACTCTGCTTTAACGGTATCGGAAAATTGGAGCTTAAATCATTCGCAAAGTCAGCGGGAGAATATAAGCTGGGGATTTCGACCGAGGGCATCCTGGAAATACCAATCTCCGGAAGCCAAGCTGAGTTCCCAGTCTGTTTTAATCAGGAGCGCGCGCGTGCCGCGAGAGTGGAAACTTCGGAGGCTGTGAAACGCGCCTAATGCAGCTGCGCCCTGATAGGCAAAACTCGTGCTATTAACGCCGAGAACTATGCAAACTTATGGCCGAAGCTCACATCTCGCTTGTCCAACGCGGGAATTCTTCTTTATCAATCCAAGTTAATCAATTTGCATATTTTCCTTTCATTCAATATTGGGAAAAGTTGAAGTATAAAAATCGTGAGAATTTATAAGTCGAACTAATTATAATTAATCGATTTCGATATTTTTAATACTTTTAATTTAAAATAGTCGTCTTTGTATTCTAACGAAACGCAAAGAAAAAGTCCGTTTCCATCAACCGACGCATTAAAGTCTAGTTGTATCTGTCGAGAAGATTAACAACCGGGCGATGGGAACCCAAGCGAGATATAAAACAGACCCCATTAAAATTAGGTCAGCTTCGTCTAACGAGAACGAAGGCTAACGGGAACGCGGCGTAGACGAAGCTTTCTTTCGTACCTTCCGACTTGCAGATTCAACTTTGTCCTGTCTAACTGCGCCGTTCCACTAACGCGCGCCTTGTGAAACGTGCTTAATTCACTGCGAAACTTTCCGGAGTAGTTGCTTGGGCGGCCTCGATTCGGGCTTAGTGGACTCGCAAGCTCCTCCTTCTTACTTGTTGATTCTTGGATATATTATAGTTTCAATAGACGAAGATTCATCAAGAATTCCTTTGTACTTTCAATTACATTAATAATCATTTCTATTAATTAAAAAAGAGAAAATCCTTCAATTTTTATTAGTCTCACAGAATTTCAGAAAGAGTCAGAAATAATGTTTCTAAAAACACGATATTCTAAAAGTAACACAGGAGCTCCAGAATTAATAGCAACGACTTATTATTTAAGTCAAAATTATTTACAAATGAAATTTCTTCTTGAAACATCGATAATAATTTTTCGACGGCACATTGTCGTTCAAAGGAGTCTACGTTCACCGAGATTTCACATTTCCAGGGTGGAAGAGCACAACTGGGAGCTACGGGATCGATAATAGTGCGATAGGTTCGAAGCGCGCACTGTGCGGAAAGTTACTTCCGCCAGTGTGCACTCGCAACAGGCGGACTGCGATATGACAGAGCGACGCGGAGCCGATTGCATCTCTATTGCGGGGGACCAATGAGAGAACGATTCGCATATCGGCCTGGAAAATATCCTTAAAAGGTCCTCGGAGATTCCTGCGTTTGTTACGTGTTCAATTCCACGGTTAATAATACTTTTATTACTGTATTATTAATATGGAACGCATGAAATAATAATTTAGAATGACTTCTACTATTTTTTTAATTTTATTTCGATTGTAATAATTATGATTTCGAAGTATGATACTTGAAGAATTTTTATTTTAACCAGTTTCGATGGAATAATAATTTATAATGACGTCTGAGTTTCGACACTAGAATTATTAATGATTCCGAGCAGGAATTCTAGCCTTCTCGGTGTTTACTTCGCCGATTTCAAGGCCGACTTCTCTACCCGACACACTGACAGTTCTCTCCTACCGGGCGAAGCCCATCGGAAAGTCAATATTGATTCGAGCCAGCCTAATTAGTCGGCGATGCTTATTGCTTTTCCGGAGGCGCGCACGCCCGTGTTCCGTTTTATTAGCGCGACGTTCTCGAATCAGTCGAAAATGAGAATGCTATTGTCGCCGGCAATTAGTCAGTCGTGTGTCATTGGCTCCGGAAGATCAACAGGCGTCATCCAGAAACGGCTGAAATAATCACTTTTGTCGGATGATAAGGGAATTTCGAATTATTTTACTACTGGTTGATTGAATAAGCTTGTAATACGTAATAATACGTGATTTTTGTAACGCCAGCTTGATAAGTTTCGAGTGGTTAAAAGCAGTGATTGTTAAAACTAGATTTTATACATTAGAGTAGAATAAAATCGATGATAATTATGAACACTGAACTCTCCGCGACACTGTCATCACTTTATTTCGTGACTGAGTCTTCGCGAGTCACTTGTTCCTCACTGACTCTTTCTATAAGTCAATTTAACTCAGTGAAAGTCCCGAGTAACTCACTTAGTTCAACTTATTCTGATTCAAGAGTCTTTCGAGTCACTTTGTAATGACTGACTCAATGAAACTCAGTCAAATCACTCAACCAACTCACACTGTACAAGTCTATAATGATTCTTTTTGACTCACTTATTACTGACTGACTCAAACACTTGAATTCAAGATACTAGTCACTCTCGAATGACTCGGAATAAAGAAAGTCCGGCGGAGCTTGGAAAAGTGTGAAGTGCTAGGAAGGAAGTTGGTCGGAAGTCGATCGAGAATTGGCGAGCCGGAGCGAGCGCGTCTCTCGGCCGACCCAGGTTGGTCGCGCGCCGCCTGCGAACTGACTCCCACCGCTTTGCCGATTGTTGCTTGTACCCCCGCGATTTGCCATGCTCTTCCTTTTCCCCAACTAAATCCACCGTCACACGCCCTCCAACACACTCTTCACTGTCGCTATTTTTCTTCCCTGTTGTTTACTCTGCTCGTGGAATAACTTTTACGACTCTCTCCGCGTTATTATTACTCGGCAATGCCAAATATTTCGGGGTTCCCTTAAATTCGGGTTGTATAGCTCTGTAAGTCAGTTGAGTCAGTTAAAATTCAATGACTCGAGTCTTAAGTCAGTGTTTAAAATTGCTGGGTACTCGAGTCGACTTGTTATTGACTCGTAAGTTTCTAAACTATGATGATTCAACAATGACTCTAGCCTTGAGTCACTCTTTTCAAAAGCTGACTCGAAACTCAAATCTCCTTTCTTTATTAACTCCACGTGGAATTCCACTCTTATCGAATAGCAACGATAATTCACTGATAACTCGAATCGAGTTAGTGCCAAAAAACAGATCGAGTTAAATTGGAGGCGACGCTGGTATTCGACGCTGGAAGGGAGCAGCGTAATGACGACTCCGGCGATAAGGGATCACACACCCGATTGATAGGAAACTCGAGGCCAAACTGGACAGTGATAAAAGATAAGCTTGCCCAGCAATATTCAAACGGCTCGGCAGCGAATGTTTATTCACTTTCTATTGTATTTCGATAACTAGTTTTTTTTATTTTTTTTTTTCTAACTCGCCGATCAAGCAGACAAGGTTCGAACGCGCTATTGGAAAAGACAGGCTCAATTGGTAGTTGGTAGCCGGTACTAACAAGATTGCATAAAGTGGTGGTACAGTGGCGATTCCGAGTGCGTTGTGTAACAGGTTTCGCAATAGGCGACGCGTCACAAGGTGCAATTAGAGGAGAGCGCGCTCCGGGTTTCTTTATTATCTCACCCTTCGATCACACTGATCTTCCACCCGATCTTCCCGCGTTTCTCTTCTCTGAACACCAATCAATTACTCAGTCTATTTCACTTCTAGTTGTTCTCTTTTATATCGCAGGGTATTTACTTCTTTTTATTCTATCATCGAAAAGAACATGTCTGTGAGAAATAATAATATTAATATTATTAATAACAGACTTTCTTCGCTAGTCTTTCAAAGGAGAATGATTTTAAATCGACCAATTTTTAAGTTTCATATATTTTCTCTTGGACGAAGTTCTTTCAGTCCACTTTTCGATAGATCGCCCTGAATAATGTGCCGGAGCGAGCTAATAATAACGGGCGAAGATAGAATTTCATTTTTCCATCGGGGAAGCATCGCTCTACGTTGGCATCATCGAAGGCTTTATGCTTCGCCCATAAGCACCGAAAATAACGAGGCCTCATGACTCAGAAATTGCAGCTGCGTCGTACACTTTGCATTTATCCTTTTATTATCTCTCTTTCCTCTTTTCCAATTTCCCCGTCTACATTTCCTCGCAGGTGCGTTCGACGGGTAATTGGAAACAAGTCTTTCCAGTTTATTGACAGTCAGTAAATAATCAGCGAAAAAAATAATAATGAACTTTTCCCACAGGAATGAGATAAAACATAGCAAACATAGAAGAGAATAATTCCCGGAGTTTTCAGAGAGACTCTAGCACATTAACGCAAATATTAATCGGGATGATTGACCGCGCCATTAAGGCCGGCCGGCGAATAATAAAGGCGAGGCTAACGATGACTCGCTTGCTTGATCGTCGACAGATTTAACTGGCGTGGCGCGTGCCAACTCTCGTAAAAATGTCGGCGTCTCCACGCACCGGGATCTACTCTGGACCACCCGTGTCAAAGGACATAAATCCCTGCTATTATTGCGCAGTGGGCTTTGACAAATAAAAATATCTCGCGTATCCAAGATTATAATAAAATGAACGTGGGAGGCTGTTATTAATACTGCCAAATATTTTTCTTCGCTTTTTCTTTTGGAACTCTATATGATTATAATAATTAATATATGTTAATATTGCTAATTATTTTAATAAATTTGTTTTATTATTGTTGACTATATTGATTTATCACAGTGTTAAGTAATTGATTATTACTTAGGTAATGGAAGTAGCGAATCAAGGAATGAATGGTTATTATCATTAAAGAATATACGAGAGCCCAGCCGCAACTGGTACTTTTCCATGCCCGGGAGAGCGCAATAAAAGGAGGTCCGCTTTCCCCGGGAAAAAGCGGAGAGAAAAGTCGAATAAGGCTGGAAAGTTCCAGGCCAGAGTGGGAAGAATTATTGGTCCAAGCGATGCTGCTGTGGCGGACCAACCGAAAGAGCGAGAGAGAGAAGAAAAATAAGCAGAAGAGAGAGAGCCAAGAGTGAAATAGAAACACAGGTGGATTAGAAACGAAAGTTTCTTCCAGGCTTTTATCTCGGAAGCGTAATTTCGGGAAAGTTCAGTTCTTGCAGTTTTCTTTGACTGCCTTTCGCTTTAAGTTGATGATTATTAAAGGCTTTCTTGTTCCGCGTTGTTCACCGCGAATTTAAATTCGTTATTTGTACTTTTTTTTTCTTTGTGTATTGTTTTTAAATGATTAAAGAAAATGAATATTGTTTTTGATATTGTTGTTGGAATATAATAAGTGCCGCGGGATATAATTATGAAGCTCCAGGGACTTGTTGACTGCGAATAACACTTCGATCTCAAGTAAAGCTGGTAAAGCTCCAAGAGATTGCGGCGTCTGCTAGCGACGCCGGCCGGCGTCGCCCCGGCTTTCCATTAAAAGCAGCTTGCAATTACACGCCAACGCTCGTTAACCAGTAACAATGCTTTATTAGACGCCTACACTCTAAAACTGTGTAATTCTAAAAGAACCGAGTCAATCTCATCAGTTTTTAATTTATAAAAGCCTGTAATTCTAACCTCAAAAGCGTCCATCTTGCATTGAAAATGGCGGGAAAATTGAAATCTAATTTAATTTCACAATAGAAATATGGAACAAGGACTTTAGAAGGGAAATCCAACACACAATGACTATTTCTACGATAATTACGAGCCTGTAACTCTAACCTCAAAACCTGTCATCCATCTTGCATTGTAAATGGCGGGAAATTCAAAACTCTCACTAATTTCCTAGATGAAATATGAAATAAGGACTTTATAAAGGAAATGCAGGCGGCGAATACTCTTTCCTCGAAGACTACGAGACTGGTATCGATCCCGAGCGAGAGTTGGCGTGCTGCGCGGTTGTTAAGGGTGTTTATCACCGCAGCGCACTTTTCAGGGTCGCCAGATTTGTGTCAAGAACTCCTCCTCGAACTTACGTAGCCCCGATATGCAGGCGTCGGCCCTCGTAAAAGAATCATTGACTATGACGTCGGCCACTGCCATGGAAACCCTCGCGTGTCTCCCCACTGACGAATTCAAACCCTCTCTTATTCCATTACAAACACACTGTTAATTTCTCATTAGCCTGTAATTAATTCCTGCCTGATTCACTTAACCCTGGGAATCCTTCTTAACGACTGATTTATCGAAGTTTCTTTCGTTCCAGTTAAAGACCAATCTATAATTACAACTCTAAAACTATCATGAATTAATTATTAATCTACTTTGAGAGTAAGCCAACGAATAGGGTTAATAATTCTCTGCGTTCCGAAAGGAAGACTAATTCGGAGTGATCACCAATCACCAGATGTACCTAGATTCGAGTTAATAGAGCTCTAATAATAACTGACTATGAGCAGTCTATTTTTATTAGAGCAAAACCGGACACGTTTCTCTGTCGGATAGGAACACGACAGAAATCCAACCACGTGGCGACAGGCTTGGACATCTCACCTCTTGTTGCGGTCGACGTAATACCGTCGGGAATGCCTGCGGAAACGATGACGACGCCGCTCGAGATGCGGTGGACCACTGGATCCAGCATCCCTTGACTCTCTTGGCTCCGGAGTATCCTTGAAGAGGATCTCGCTTCGGGAATCTCTTCTGTCGCGCCAACTTAACAGCGTCCATACGATGATCGACAGGGTGAGCATCGTCGCGTGGATGTTCAGGAACATCCCTGAATTATCTTCGTTTTATCATCCTTCGCGTTGATCCAATTAATATTAATTATGATTGAAGTCTTCTTTTTCTTCAGGTTCGTCGTTTTTTCTTATTCATTTATTGCGAATAAATTATTGCCTTGTATTTATTATTCACTTCTTATGTATTGCGATTTTTTCTTATCAACTATTAATAAATTCCACAATTTTTTCTTAGAGATCCTTATATCGCACTAGCGTTCGGTCGAGGTCCTTTGACTCGTCGGCCGTGAACCCGACATTTCTGGAATGCCAGGCCGACCTCATTCTCATGGTAATCGGTTGGGGAGCGGCGTTTTGTCAGACACTGTCTAGAATAGATGGTCCAACCTTTCCGAAAGGTTCATGCGGCCACTGACTGTTTTCTTAGCTGAACACATACCGAACGACGATTTCGCAGGCAGGCAACTGAAAAAATATACTACCAGCGAGATAACACCGCATCGATCTCTTCCGGATGAGATACAAGTGGATACGAATATTAATGGAATTTTGTGAGAGATTGATAAAATTTTCTTTTAAATAGAAAATAAAAAAGGGATTGTGAAAGTCTGTAATTCGAGTTGATCGATGTCGATCGAGATATTTTTGAGTTCTTCCTTCTTTTCCAAGATATATTCGTCAATGTCAATGAAAACTGGTAGAAGGCGGGATGAGGTCAAACTATTTCCTCGACGTCTTTCCAAATGAAATTTGTATCTCCGTCGCCATCGCATCCCAGCAAGTAATTGCATCGAGGGTCCCGATAATATCGAAGGAAAGCGAAAACTTCCCGATGAGGAATCTCCCAAAGGAAATCTTAGAATTAGTCCGCGCGACAGCTGCGCGTGATCGATACGGAAGTATCAGTGGATCATTAATCAAAGTGAGAACGACGCTGGTTTCCGTGAATTCTCGAATTCAGGAATTCCAGATTCGATTAAGATAAAAGAATGCCTCAAGAATTTATTACATCGAACATAAAAGAATTCTTTACACAGATTTAATAAAACTGTTGGAATTCTAGAATTCAAACCGAAAAGAATTCACGAATTCCAGATTCGATTAAGATAAAAGAATGCCTGAAGAATTTATTACATCGAACATAAAAGAATTCTTTACACAAATTTAATAAAACAGTTGGAATTCTAGAATTCTACTCACAAGAAAAGGTGAGGAATTCGCATTCTGAATTCCCTGGGATTCAGGTCGATCGGATTGCCGTGTGCGAGCGTAGCACCGAGTTAATAACGCGGCGCCCACAAAGCGATATGTATCGCATAAAAACCGGCCGCGTTTCGTGCCATGGATATTGTTCTAGAACAATATTTATTGTTCGAGTGTGCGCGCGCGCGCGCGCGCTCGCAGGAAGTCTCTGCCGACGTGGTACGTGGATATCGAGGTACACGCACTAGATCGACACGCAACATCTTTTTTAATGGCCGCCTGTCAATCTTCAATTCGAGGCCGCACGCAAACTCTGCTACAAGAGCGCACGAAAAATCTACGTTGAATTCGCTCGATAATCACTTTCATCCTTTATCATTGCAGCATCCCTGTGAATTCTAGTGAATTCAAATAATAATTTCGTTAAAAGTATAAATTGTTGCGAATATTTAAGAGGCTAGATTTTTTTTGTAATAATTTAATTAAAATAATCAATTATTGCAAGTATTTCTTCGTTCGACTTTTCGTTCTTTTTAGAATTTCAAATTTTGTCTCATTGAAGTTGTTTAAATAATAAATAATGCAATACATTATATTTACAGATGCCACAAGAGGATGACCGGATGCGAGGACTTATTGGCAATCACAATTGGAATGCCAGCCCTGACATTTCCCACCCCGACGCTATTATTATCGAAGTGTATTATTACCGAATTAACATCCGGTTACGAAGACACTTTCTGTTCACTGTCGACTCGAAGTAAATGCATTATAAAATTCCCTCGAATTCCCACTCTTTTCTATATAAAATATAACAGAGAATTCAAAATTTTCAAAGAGGAATACAAAATATTTGCAACAACCTATTATAATTTCAATCAAAATTATTATTGATATACGAAATGTAATTGGTCAGATGAACCAGTAGCAAATATATCTGGTAAGGAAACATAGACTGGCACCACTTTCGAGGAACGGCTCAATCGTACATCGAGAGGCCGATAAGTCCGGTGATACAGTGCTGTTCGATTCCCATCGTTATCCTCGGCAAATGAAAACTCCTGTTATCTCGATAGCCAGAGATCGATTCCCTCTGGTCTGGTTGTGTGCCGGCGCTTCGGAATCGGGATTAGAATCCGAGTACGAGGGGTTGTAACAATTATAAAAGTGTCGAATCAATATTTCAAAGAAATAAAAAAAAAGATGATTTCTTTAAAAGTTATTGGAATATTTGTAACAATTATAAAAGTGTCGAATTTATATTTAAAGGAATAAATAAAGTGTTCATTTAAGAGTCACTAGAAATTGATGGTTTGTTTCTTTTCGAAATGGTAATTGATTTCTTAATTATAGGAGTTTCCCACGCGAGTCATTTAATGATTACGACGTTAGCCTAAGTCGACCTAAAACTGCTAAATCAACATTACAGCAGCCGAGCGAAGCCAACATTATTTTCACTTACTATAATTGGCACGTGTCATAATACGAATTGCGCAACAGTCTCCATATACGTGTATGTATGTGTGTGTGCACACACACACTCTTTCGCACACTAATTCCCGTCAACGGCAATTGCCGCTTATGGCAGCGACCGGAGAATTTATGGCTGCCGCGTTCCTTCCCGAACACGATTGCAGCGCCGCCGTCTGCGTGGCGGATGTCAGATTTCAGAGTTAAATTGAAAAAATCGAGCAAAGGGTGAGGGGTGGAAGAAAAAAAAAACAATTGGTTTCGATTTCGTCGATTGGGGAATGCGAGGCAATGCGATCCATTACTGGAATTGAAATTCCCTGGGAGGGTTGAAAAGGGTGGGATTCGAAGGGTGGAAGAACTCAACAAGTACTCCGATCGAGTCGAACAGTGCGCAATAATGGCAGACATAAAAGATTGCATTGCGGGAATCCTCGCTTTCATTAGGAGAACGATCCTTAATGACTCCCGCCAATTCCATTTCCTCCAGCCAATCGGATGCGGCTGTTCCCCACCATTTTCGAAAACAGGTGCTGCCATCAGTACGTGATGAAAGGAAGCATTGAAAAATGTTGATTTTATTTCAAATAACTCTAAAAAGAACTCTAATTTATTATGGAGATTTTGATAAATGATCAAAACTCATCGGAAGGATCAATGAATAAAAATAAAGGGTCAATCATTCGGTCGAGTGGCTTTATAATTCAGGAATGCGAAGAGGAAATGAAAGTAGGCTAACTTAGTATTTAAAGAACAACCTATAGTGTCTACTGCAACTGGTCCCTTGAATAATTGAAGGGCCGATGTAGCCTCGCCCGAGAAAGTAGAGCAAACAAACCAAGCGCGGCAAAAACGAGGGACGCGCGCGCGCGCGCGTTCAGGCGATTCCAGGCGAGACGTGTGTTTCCGGCTGCGGATGATCTTGTAACTCCGGCTTATGTATCAGTGTACTCGTGGGTGTCGATCGATCCGTCCGGAGTGCGACAGGTACCGCATGCTATTCGACTGCCTGCGAAATCTCACACCCGGACACTCGACATCCCATAAACATATCGTATCATTAATTAAAAGAATCACAAACACCACGGGAGATCATTGAGTCACTAAATAATGGTCACAAAAACAGCCTTAAATCACTATGACTTACTAAACACGAGTTATAACCACTTTTTACGGATGAGGTCAAGTTAGGTCCAAACTGGACCTCGAAATACACGTTGATGATTCACTAAATAATAGTCGGGGATCACTAAAACTGTCATAAATCACTATGAGTCACTAAACTCGAGTTATTACCACTTTGGAGCTCATCGTTCGAGTGAGGTTCGACATGGACCGTTAGGGGGTCCTTGTAATCATCGTTCCACTCGAATAATACGAGTTTCGGTCACTGTTTCGAAGGAACGTTGATGGAAGAAACACGATGGAATGCCGAGGGTGTAAAAATGAGGAGAGTGGAGCTGCCGGAGGCGGCGTACCGGCATGTGGAGCGAGGCGGACTAACACGACGCCCGGTCACGCGACCCGACGCCACTGCGACGCTTGCTTGCCTGCTCTCGCTTGCCCCCGACTACCTTCGCGCGCCAAATCGTGCTCGATCGCTCCCACACTCCTCTCGCACACCTCGGCCAGACGCAATCACGCCCTAAAAGGGCACTGCCTTTACCGGCATCTGCTTCCTTTAATCCGGGCCTAACCCTAACTCCTGGGGTGGAACACGTGTTCCATCTGGGGGAGAATTAGGGAACTGGGTTGGATGCTGGATTTTATGGCTGACCTAACCCAGGGTTTTGAGAACCTCTAATTGACCTAACCTTGGGCTATGAGAACCACTGATTGACCTAACCCAGAGTTTTGAGAACCCCTGATTGACCTAACCCAGACTTTTAAGAACTCCTGACTCACCTAACCCAGGGTTTTACTAACACCTGATTGACCTAACCATGACCTAACTTTTCGCAATTATTTACTGATGCAAATAGCCTCGCTAAAGCAGTATTGCCCGAGAAGTATTTAAATATTAGGTGTGCAAAGAGATCGAGGCTGACTGGACGTACAACCGCAGAGGGTTAAACGCACTCTGGCATAATGAGAGTGGCGCGCCCACGTGTGCGCTCGCATGCGTCTAATTATCTGGCATGGCCTGCGGAGTAATAACGTTTCGCAAAGAGTGACGCAGCAACCAACACTTACTCGCTCCACTCCGCCCTCGATGTTATGCAACTTACGTAAACGTAGCCTCACTCGAACTTACCTGTAACAGAAAATTGAGGAGTTGGTTAGCAATGGTTCGTGTCAAGGCGAATTGGAAATAGGAAAATAGAGGCGCTGGTGCAACAAGTTTTACTACGGTGCGAGGAGCCGAAAGCCGAGATCGTGACTGTGGTCAATAAATGTAACTGGATCAGTCGAGCTTTGATTTACTGTCGAGACGAGTTCTCTTTGTTTGGTAAATAAACTTCAACTGTTTATTTGGTCAGCGGGGGAAGCAGAATTCTTCTTCATCCGCTTTCGATATTATCGTTGGGATAAAGCAGACTTCTATTGTATTGTCCGCTGGTTGGACGGAAAACGACGGGGTAAGGCAGATTCTTATCGACCGGTTCAACTTTAAAGGATCAAACTTCCACTTTCTTTAACTGATGCGATACAATTTTTCTAATACAATAATTAATTAACAACTTAATATCTAAAGTAAGTCGAACTTTCCTGGTAAAACAGTCCAACCACAATCCTAGTTCGAAATAAAAACGAGCCTGGGGGCCAAGTGTCGAAGAAAAAAGAGTGTCCGAAGTGAGAAGTGTGGTAAGACCGAGTATGAGAATAGCACAGGCTGGAAGAGCCCTTCAGGCTCGACAAGAGAAACTGGCAGCATCCGTGGCGGACGAGGTCGCCGGTTACAATGAACCCAGCGTTCCATTTTTCTAATCGGGAGCAGTGCTACGTCAGAAGGAAGAAGCGGAGCGGACTCGAAGAGTGACGACGGAAGGACGAAGAGAGTCGGAGGTGGGGCGACGATGATGATGACGAAGGGGAAGGGGGTGGAAGAGCGAGAGTCAAGTGGCAGTAGACGAAGAGAGGGAAGACTCGCTGCGGAGATTGGCCGATACGCACCTGGCCACGCGCATTTGAGGGCATCAATGACGTCAAAGCCACGCCGGTGGAGGCTCTCGATTACGTCACTGGCCCAGGCAGCCTCCGCCGGCACAACATCGATCAGATCTCCTCCCACTACCCCGAAACGCCCCACGTGGATCTCTCCAGCCGAGAGAACTCTCTCTCTCTCTTTCTCTCTCCTTCTCTCTCCGGAGGGGTGGAAGGAAAGCCAGTTGGGGCCGAGTTCGGAAATATCGCTAATAGCCGGTTGGCGGTCTCTTAATTAAATTTCTGATTAGTCGACTCCCGCCCGCACTCCCTTTTTCACGCTGCGCGATCCAGTCCTCGAGGACGCCTAATCCTCAATTCAATCGACTTCCCTTTCCCGGGAAAGTTTCGCCACCAATAGCGATTTTCGATTTTCATTTAACGGAACACTGTTTTCCAATGGAAATTAATAGCTTCGCAACTTTGTAATAGTTTTTTGAATGTTTTTGAATTGGTAAGTGAGAGTTACGGGTGTTTTCGATTTTCAGGTACGGTTAAACTAAAGTGGACCTTGTTTCGAGACTGCTTATATCGCCGGGTTGGTTCGATCTGGGTCAAAGAAGCTTCCGGCGAGATAATATTGTTTCCAGGAAGAATACACCCTCTTACTGCCGCTCGGGTAGATTCAAAACACTATTGACGTTCCATCCGAACTTCAATTTTCCCCGACGGCAATCTGCCAGTGTAATTTGATGTCGTTCAACATTTTCTTTAAACTCTTGGCGATAAGTAAACACACCGGAAAAGGGTTGGAAAAAGTTGGAAAGGGCTATTTCGATCTCAGCGACGAAGATTATTCTCAACGGATGCTGGCAGGTATTTATGAATTCGAGAGGGGTTGTTCGATTTATTAGGACATCTTCGGCATTGTGCAGGGTGCTCTTTCCCACCCTGTCCGGCACAATAGTCCGAGGAATTTCCATTTAAAACGGGCCGAGACAGCGCCATCCTTCTGGAATGACTGATATGTCACTCAAAGGAATACGCATACAGGAATCGACCAGGAATATCGAAGCCCTATTTATTTCAGCATGCGAATATTTCGCTCCATTTAAATTTCAATTGATTGCGGAAGTTTATGCAAAACAATGATTTGCATAAGCGGAGCGGTACAGCTTATAAGATAACAAGCTTTTAAGTGATACGAAGTCACTTATTACACTTGTTACACACATGCATAGTCAATGAGACGTTACTTACGGTTGTTACTAAGTGGAGGCTGTTATTAAGAGTTAAAATCGCATCAGTAACGATCGAGCGAGTAACACGTAAACTTCGGTTAAGTAAGCATACTATTAGTTAAACATTGCAAGGCTTATCGTCACCGTGCATCTCGGAGCACGTGTGATCTTATCGAAGGCACAGCTTTAACGTGACTTCCTGTTCGTGTCGCGAAATCATCGACTCGTATAAATACCGTGGAGGTAAATCATTTTTCAAACTAAGTGACAAGGTTTCGATGGAAAAGGACTTCGCATTAGTCCATTCCACTAACCTATTCGAGGGATGAACACGTGGTCCACAAGGACAGCATCCGCTGCTGGAGCGTTTCCTTCTGCGCGCACACCAATCCTGACCCATC